>CM064546.1:13159734-13264734 GCA_032716605.1 Paralithodes platypus | reverse complement strand
TGCTGATAATGTTTCTCATTATGTTTTCGTCTGTCTTGTGATCCGAGGACATGTGGTTTTTATACTAAATTTTTATGTATTTAGTGTTTGTATTAGTAGGCATGTCGTTGTTGTACCATGTTTCAAGGTGTTTGTTGATGGTGTTTGCAATGTCCGTGTTACTATACCCATTGTTTACAAGCACCTGGGTGACCCTCTCGAGTTCCTTGTGTGCGTCGCCAGGAGGTGCAGTGTGATAGGGCTCTCCTGACGTAGGCGGCGATGGTGGACCGTAAATATCGATGGGGGCATTCACTTTCGCCGTTGAGACATAATCCGTTGTTGGTGGGTTTGGTGTAGACAGTGGTGGTAAAGCCTGAGGTGTTGTTGTTGTTTACGAGGACATCAAGGAATGGGAGATGACCGTTAGAGGACTCCTCGAAGGTGAAGTTTAGACTGGAAGAGGCAATGAATCGTTGTTGAAGGTCACGTAGCTCATGTGGGTCCTTCACACGCACGAAGATGTCGTCCACATATCTGCAGTAGACGGAGGGGCGGTTGGTAGTCAGGAGCTCTTCTTCGATGGTGCCCATGTAAAAATTGGCAAAGAGGACTCCTAGGGGACTGCCCATTGCCACACCATCAATCTGCTGATACATGTCACCTCGCGGGCAGGTGGTGCATATTTCCAGCAACGTCTTCAGGGCTGTTTCTGGGAGGTCTAAGGGCGTGTTGTCTGGGCAGTGGTAGACTCGATGTAGGATGAGCTCAATGGTGCGGTCCACAGGCACGTTGGTAAAGAGACTCTTCTACATCTAGGGAGGCGATGATATGGTCGTCAGTAGAGGGGGCATCTCTTAAAATCTCCAGGAAGTCAGCTGACGAGGAAAGACTGTACTGGCAGGGGGTGTAGGGGGTCAGAAGTTTGTTCAAAGTCTTGGCAATTTTTTTTTTTTTTTTTCTATGTGATTGAGGGAGGCAAAAGGCATAACTTCCTATAGCGAGTGCCTCCCCCATAGTTGAAAGAGTGACAGGGCCAAAATCAAGGGACGTTCGAGCCAAAATGCCTGGACACACAAAGTTTGAAGCAATTTAAGTCATAGGAAGAGGGAAAGACTGATTCTGGGAGAGAGTTCCAGAGCTCAGCTGTTGAGTAGAAGAAAGTTTGAGAGTAACGTTTCACTCTTGGGTTGGAGAGTTGCACAGAGTAGGGGTGGGATCGAGTTGCAAGACGGGTACCACGTGCCCTACGTAAAGGAAGTGGTATGCATTGGGATAGCTCTGAGGAACACTGATTATTATAGTAGCGATTGAATAGTGAGAGAGATGCAACATTGCGGCGGAGAGAGAGAGATTGCAGAGAGTTGGTGAGTGGACGGGAGTCAATGATACGAAAGGCCTTCCTTTCAATTTTGTCTAGGAGAGCGGTGTGAGAGGAACCTCCCCACACATGTGAACAATACTCAATACAAGGGCAATTTGGTAGGTGACGGTAGGGATCTGGGAGATAATGGGGCGAAGGGGGTTACCTGGTTTGTGGGTTTTGACTGTGCCGTAAGCGTACCCAGGGGAGAAGTCACCGATGAGTTTTTAAGGTGGATCCCTCCTGTCTTTGGGTTAATGGCGGTGATGGTGGTGTTGGTTTTCCGCTTTATTTCCTCGGTGGGGTTACGGGTGATTTTCAAGGAATTTTGTATACGGCTAAACAACTTCGTGAAAATAATAATATCATAATCAGACGAGCCGATAAAGCTGCCAGCCTGGTCATCCACGACAAAGATGAATACCTGCAGAAGATGGACCACATCCACAAACCAGGTAACCCCCTTCGCCCCATCATCTCCCTGATCCCTACCGCCACCTACCAAATTGCCAAGACTTTGAAGAAACTTCTGACCCCCTACATCAGGCTGATCAGGTCCTTCAAGGAAAAATCTAATAGAATCTTAATTTCAGGAATTGTTCCCCGGATTGATGTAGAAAACCGATTCTACAACATTCTACAGCAGGGAGGAGGACATCGGCTTTGTCGACACGTGGGATAATTTTTACTATGATAAATCTTTGTTTTCAGGAGATGGTGTACATCTCAATGAAGTAGGAGCTGCACGTCTTGGTCGTCTGCTGAACGATGCAGTCAAGGATTTCTGTAAAAAAAAATGGGGTCAACCAGACCCCAGACAGGGTAGTGTAAGTCAAATACGAACTGAAAATTCCAAAAATGCACAATCAGTAACATCCAACTTTAACCCTTAATTAGCGGCGAGCAACATAAGTCGAGTTAAAAAAAGCTGGACTATGTGGCGGCGCTCGACATAACTCGAGTGGCAATTTCAGCACGTAATGTGGCTGAGAGAGAGAGACAAGTGGTGGCAGGAGACTAGCGAGCGTATGACTGCTCCAGACCACCGCGGCGAACCTACTGACACAAATCTCAGCTCCCTCCTCCCTCTCTCACTCGCTACATACTCAATTATGTACTGAAAGTACCGAATTACCTGCTTTTTGCACTCGCGTTGCACGGTTATTGCAAGAAAACTATCCATCATACAAGGATCGTTATGGTGTCATTCGAAAGCTCTGTTTATGCCCTTTCAGGGATAGGTACTTGTTTTACGTTCTGGGTCTTATTTAGGCATGAAAATGATCACGTAAACAGCCCTATTTTGGCTAAAAACACCCCGCTGTGCGGTACACATAAATAAACCGCATAGGCCGCTCGTAAGGTGCTAATACTCTTAAGGTGTTTTATGTAAATGCTCGTAGCATACGCAATAAATTTTCAGATCTAGAGGAAATCGTGTTACAGAACATTATGATATAATCGGCATTACAGAATCTTGGTTAAATACGGAAGACAGAGACTTTTTAGCCGAATATATGCTTCCTGGTTATACAATGTTTGAGAAAAGTCGGATCAATAGAAATGGAGGAGGAGTTCTGTTTTTTATAAAGGAAAGTCTTAATCCCGTCTTAATGTCAAAACCTCAAATTGCGAATATAGACATATCTTACGTACTATTAAATAATAAACGAGGAACTAAAATAACACTAGCTTTGTTATACAGACCCCCATCTCAGTCAGTGCAAACTGACAGTGAAATTTATGAACAAATTGCAGAAATAACTAACATACAAGATACCGTAATTCTTGGCGATTTCAACTTACCCGTGACTAAATGGGGCGATATTCTTACTTCACACTCTGGACACGACCTCTATGCTAACTTGCAAGAGAGTTCACTTTTTCAATTTGTACAATCTCCGACCCGTGGTAATAATGTGCTTGACCTTGTACTCGCAACAAAAGAAGAATTAATAGAGAATTTGAATGTTGGTGATGAATTCAGTAATAGCGACCATCGTACGATAACTTTCACTTTAAAGTTTACTAGTAACAAATCAAATAGAGAAAAGTCCCTAATTTCAAGAAAGCAAATTTTCATAAACTTAAATCAAAGCTTAAAGAAACTGACTGGAGCTTTCTGACTAACAATAACGACATAAATACATCTTGGGAGTGTTTCACAACCACTTACCTCAAGGCAGTGCAAGACTGCATACCATCGAAAATACGGCGTCCAGGCCATAATGATAAGCCCAAATGGTGGAATAAAGATATTTCAGATTGTCTGCTTGCTAAAAAATGTGCTAATGATAGATTAAAATCCTCACAAAATGACGAAGAACGGGTGAAATTTGTAGAGCTACGACGCAAAGCCAAAAAGTTAATTAAGCAAAGTAAAAAGACCCTGGAGTTACATGTTGCGAATCAAAGTAAAACAAACCCGAAATAATTCTATAGTTATATCAGAAAGAAAAAAGTAGTTACTTCAACTGTTGGACCGTTAGTCGATGAAAATGTAGAATACACCAAAGACGAAGTACAAATGAGTAATGCCCTCAATACCTTCTTTGCATCAGTTTTTACAACAGAAGACCTCAGTGATATCCCTACACCATCGCCGATTCAGATTGATAATTCAGATGTTCTAAGCAATATCACCGTTACAGAGAGAGAAGTATTGAATTGTTTAGATAAACTCAAGGTAAATAAAACGCCAGGACCTGATACAATCTCGCCTAGAGTTCTAAAGGAAGCTAAGGATGAGTTTCCAAACCACTGACATTGCTATTCAATGAATCCTTGCAGTCTGGGACTATGCCTGATCAGTGGAAGCTAGCCAACGTAACACCGATATTCAAAAAAGGCAGCAAATCCCTACCCAGTAACTATCATCCAATTAGCTTAACCTCAATTGTATATGTAAAATGCTAGAAACGGTCATAAGAGACAGACTCGTAAATCACTTAGAGGCAAATAACTTACTTAAAGATACTCAACACGGCTTTCGTAAAAAACGTTCCTGTTTAACAAACCTCTTAGACTTCTTCCACGATATCCTCAACCTCTACGATGAGAGTAAAGCTGTAGATATTATATACCTTGATTTTCAAAAGGCCTTTGACAAAGTTCCCCACAAACGTTTACTGCTAAACCTAAAAGCGCATGGAATACAAGACGGTGTGTTGAAATGGATAGAAAATTGGCTCAGCGACAGAAAGCAAAGAGTAGTCATAAACGATAAGGCATCTAAATGGACCAGTGTAAGTAGTGGGGTACCCCAGGGATCAGTACTAGGACCAATTATCTTTCTAATTTACATCAACGACATAGATGAGGGTCTCACCTGTACAATCTCAAAATTTGCTGACGATACAAAAATTGCAAATAGCGTACTCTCAAAAGAACAAGTTGACGATATCCAACACAATCTAGATAAATTGTCATGTTGGGCCCAAATTTGGCAAATGAGTTTCAATGCGGATAAATGTAAAGTACTACATATCGGATACCTAAATGAGAAAGCAAACTATTCGATGAATGGCACTCAGCTTAAGAATGTAAACAAAGAAAACCGATCTGGGAGTAACAATATCGAGTAACCTAAAACCGAGTCAACAATGTTCAGAAGTTGTTAAGAAGGCAAACAAAATAATTGGCTTTATAGGCAGGTCATTTGAGCATAAATCCAAAGAAGTTATCCTAACCCTTTACAATTCCTTAGTCCGCCCTCTTCTGGAATACTGCGTTCAATCCTGGTGCCCTTATTACCAAAAAGACATAAACAAGCTAGAACGAGTTCAACGTAGAGTTACCAAAATGATACCTAGCCTAAAGAACAAACCATACGAAGAGCGTCTTAGATAATTAAATCTATTTACTTTAACCCAGCGCAGATTAAGAGGTGACTTAATTCAAGTGTTCAAAATCATCAAAGGCATCGACAATATGAACTGTAGTAAGTACTTCCCTATCGACCAATCTAATTACATGCGGGGAAACGGTTGCAAAATTATTGGTAAATCTTTTAACTCACACGAATCTAAGAATTTCTTCTTCAATCGAGTTGTCAACTTGTGGAATGGGCTTCCCCGAGACGTTATAGACTGCAGCACCATTGATTCATTTAAACTCCGCTTAGACAAATATCTCGCATCAAACCCGCGACTGACTGCGTTTGTAAATTAATAAATTTATTTTATCCCCCCCTCAGTTATTAACCCATCTGTCCCCTACTAACTTCCTAATCCTGCCACGGACATTAGTTCTAGGGCAGTAGTTCCCTTTCCAATGTTCCCTTACCCACTCTAAACCACTGTTTGGATACTTGATCCTCAGTGTTTTGGAGGACAAGCAGCCTAGAAGGGTCACTAGACCTGTTGTTGCTTGATTTCCTTTGTACTCCTTTGTACTCCTTTGTACCCCCTGAAAGTACAGTCTTTCCTCGTCAGCTGACTTCCTGGAGATTTTAAGAGATGCCCCCTCTACTGACGACCATATCATCGCCTCCCAAGATGTAGAGAGTCTCTTTACCAACGTGCCTGTGGACCGCACAATTGAGCTCATCCTACATCGAGTCTACCACTGCCCAGACAACACGCCCTTAGACCTCCCAGAAACAGCCCTGAAGACGTTGCTGGAAATATGCACCAATGAGGCGCCCTTCACCTGCCCGCGAGGTGACATGTATCAGCAGATTGATGGTGTGGCAATGGGCAGTCCCCTAGGAGTCCTCTTTGCCAATTTTTACATGGGCACCATCGAAGAAGAGCTCCTGACTACCAACCGCCCCTCCGTCTACTGCAGATATGTGGACGACATCTTCGTGCGTGTGTAGGACCCACATGAGCTACGTGACCTTCAACAACGATTCATTGCCTCTTCCAGTCTAAACTTCACCTTCGAGGAGTCCTCTAACGGTCATCTCCCATTCCTTGATGTCCTCGTAAACAACAACAACACCTCAGGCTTTACCACCACTGTCTACACCAAACCCACCAACAACGGATTATGTCTCAACGGCGAAAGTGAATGCCCCCATCGATATTTACGGTCCACCATCGCCGCCTACGTCAGGAGAGCCCTATCACACTGCACCTCCTGGCGAGACGCACACAAGGAACTCGAGAGGCTCACCCAGGTGCTTGTAAACAATGGGTATAGTAACACGGACATTGCAAACACCATCAACAAACACCTTGAAACATGGTACAACAACGACATGCCTACTAATACAAACACTAAATACATAAAAATTTAGTATAAAAACCACATGTCCTCGGATCACAAGACAGACGAAAACATAATGAGAAACATTATCAGCAACAACGTTAAAACTACGAACCCTGACCAACACCTTAAACTCACCATATACGACAAATCGAGGAAAACATCACAACTAGTCATTCGCAACAGCCCGGCTACCGCTAAGAAACCGTCACAAGAGGACCATGTCATATACCGACACACCTGTAACAGTGAGGACTGTGGACCTCACACTTACGTCGGTTTGACAAGGACTCGTCTGTCACGTCGCCTTACCTTCCACCTTCAAGCCGGAGCTATCAAGGACCACTACCACACATCCTCACACCATCAGGAACTCACCAGACCCGACTTAGATAAACACACCTCTATTCTTGATAAAGAAATAGACTCACGCCGCCTATTCATTCTTGAAGCTATATATATACAAACATACCAACCTACTTTAAACACACAAGCGTTGCATTGCAACGTCCCAAAGCTGCTCGTCGGTGCAGCTTTTTCTTTAGTAATATAAGGGGACTTCACTCTAACATCAATTCTGTACACCAATTTCTTCAAGCAGAATCCCCTACTCTCCTTTTTTTGACAGAGACTCAAGTAACATCCACATCTGACACGTCTAGATTTAATTTTCCAGGTTATCAACTGCTCCAAAATTTCAGACCTAAGGGAGGTGTATGTTGCTTCGCAAAATCTGAAATTGACCTGGAGGAGGTTACTAGTTTCAATTGTCCCTATTTTGATTATTCTATATACAAATTAATTTCTGCTGGTAAATTTAAATACATATGTTGCATCTACCGTTCCCCAAATACTCCTCCAGAGCAAAGTCTTTTTGATTCTCTGTCCTCACAACTCAGTGTCCTCAACTTAAATGCTTCTTCTGAAATCACTGTGTTGGGTGATTTTAATGTCCATAATGTTGAATGGCTCACTCATTCAGCCAGGACTGATGATGCTGGTCTTGAATGTGAGCTATTTGCAGACTCATTTAATCTCACTCAACTAGTCAACCAACCCACCCGTGTACCAGATAATCCTAATCATAATTCCCACCTACTGGACTTATTTTTAACAACCAATTCAGAAAATTATGATGTTACAGTGAGGTCCCCGCTTGGATCTTCTGATCACTGTCTGATACAGGCCACCTGTCTATCACCTACCACACCTTCCCACTCTGAACCTGTTTTGGTGACTAAATGGCATTATGATAGGGCAGACTGGGAGGGTCTTCAAGGTTTCTTTATTGATATTCCCTGGACCTCTTTCTTTTCTAATGATGCACACTCCACCTTGAGCCACATACAAGATTTTGTAAAAATTGGAATGGAAACTTTTATTCCTCATCAAAAGTACAGTAAAAGATCTAATTCACCTAAATGGTTTGACCATAATTGTGCTAGAGTAACTGAACAAAGAGCAATAGCCTACAATGCATACACAAGATCAAAAACACATGAAGCCTTTAATTACTTTAGAAACATCAGAAATCATGCCAAAACTGTATTAAACCTAACTAAATCAAACTTTCTCCACAAGCAGGCAAATAAACTTCTAAATAATCCAAATGATAACAAAATATTTTGGTCTACTCTTAACTCATTTAAATCCAACTTCACTACTGCTTCATCCATTCCACCATTAAAATCTCCGACTGGCAATCTTGTAAGTGACCCACGAGGTAAAGCTAACCTTCTTGCGGATATTTTCTCCACCAACTCAACTTTAGATGAAATAAATCAAGATGTCCCTGTACTTAATTTTAATTCGCCTGAAATTCCCTCACTTAAGATCCACACCAGACATGTCAAAACTATTTTGCAGAATCTCTCAGTAGATAAGGCTCCTGGTCCAGATGAAATTCCTCCAATAGTACTTAAGAATTGCTCCTTGGTGCTCGCTCCTGTATTGGCAAAAAATGTCCGTCTGTGTACTCATACCTCATGTTTCCCAGTACCCTGGAAAGAAGCAAATATCCATCCAGTTCCTAAAAAAGGTGCCTCTTCAGATCCATCAAACTACAGACCAATAGCTATAACTTCCACTCTTGGTAAAGTCTTTGAAATTATATTAAATAATCACATAATTAAGCATCTTGAGAATAATAAATTAATCAGTGATAGGCAATATGGTTTTAGACGATGTCGATCAACTGCAGACATGCTTTGCCTTCTTACGCATCAAATCAACCAAGCTACAGACCAACGTGGTGAAACACATACAATAGCACTGGATATATCAAAGGCATTTGATAGAGTCTGGCATCAATCCTTATTGTCGAAGATGTCACACTACGGCCTTGCATCATTAGTTCCACTAATTTCTTCTTATCTTCATAACAGAAAAATGTGTAATGGTAGATGGCCTTTATTCTCAATTTCACTCAATAAATGCTGGTGTTCCCCAGGGATCAGTTTTGGCCCCAATTCTGTTCCTCATTCATATCAATGATCTCATATCTACCACTCATAATCCAATACATTCCTACGCAGATGACTCAACACTCCACAGTTCCTTCACATTTACCAATTCTTTCACCCAACCCGATCTTACAAATTCAAAAATAAACACTGCAATTTCTCTGAACCAGGACCTTTCTAGAATTAATGGATGGGGACAAAAGAATCTAGTTTCCTTTAATGCACAGAAAACCAAGTACATTCAATTTTCTAACCGACAGAATCTCACTTACTCCCTTATATTTTTTAATGATGTAAATATTCCCACTTCCCCTAGTATTGACATTCTCGGTGTAACATTAACTACTAACTTGAGCTGGACACATTATGTTAGAAGCATTGCTAAGAATGCCTCTAAAAAACTGGGACTCCTGTACAGAGTTCGAGAATTCTTCACTGACGAGCAGTTGGCCGTAATATATAAAAGTCATGTGCGTTCTCAGATGGATTACTGTTCACCTCTGTGGGGTGGAAGTGGAGTGGTTGCATTGAGGCAGTTGGACAAAATTCAAAATAAAGCTATTAGATTAATCAATAACCCTGCAATCACACAGGACCTTCCTACATTATCCATACGAAGAAACGTTGCATCCCTTGCATTATTCTACAGATATTTTCACAGCAATTGTTCCGAGGAACTTGCTTCAATTGTGCCGCCTCTCCACATCTTTCCCCGTAGAACTAGGGCAGCTGAGAGCGCCCATGAATTTACACTTTCTCCTCCACAATGCAGAACTTCTGCATATCAGAATTCATTTATCCCCAGAGCTACTACTCTTTGGAATTAACTTCCCTCGAATTGCTTTCCACAAACTTACAATCTACAAATGTTTAAATCCAGTTGTTACAAACATTTTATGAATGGAGGATGCCTTTAGGCACATGAACCTTTTTGTTTTATCTGTGTTTTTCCTTCCTCCGTTCATTGTCTCTTAAAAAAAAAAAAAAAAAAAAAAATACAGCCAGATCCTACCCTCGGCACGCCCATCCACATCGAGGCCCCCCATGATGCCCCCAGGAATGCCCCCTCCACACACGCAGACGAACGATGCAGAGGCCCCGCCCACTCCTGCGTCCGGCCAGCCTACCAGAGCTAGTCTTAGGTTAGCCAACCAGCATGGAGCTAGCGCACAATAAACCCTCACTCCAGCTCACTCCACTCCAGCAGCAACACACCTTCCCTGGGACCTCCTGTTTTCACCAACATGTCTGTCGCTTGCCCTATCATAAACCACCACATTTACACTCGTGGACTGGTAAAGTGGTTCAATGTGCAGAGAGGTTATGGTTTTATCACCTGTGGAGATGAAGATTTCTTTATTCACAGAGAAAATATCAACAAACCCAACCCAGACCACAAAATAGCATCACTGGGAGAAGGAGAGGAGGTAATCTTCTACCGCAAGATCGGGAAAAAAGGAACAGAGGATGCAATGGGTGTACGAGCCGTCTACGACAAACCTGTGATAGGCTCAAAACACGCACCCAGGAAGCAGCAAGGAACAACAATCCCCAAAACAACATCTAGCAACAAGATCGACATCATCACTATTGTAGTGCAAACTGCAATAGCGCTTGCTGGGGAGGACAGGAGCCGAATATCTGTGCTTCTACCTGCTCTTCTGAAGGCCAACAAACTCCCAACTATCATCATTCCTCCAGAGATCGTCGCCAGAACACCACCAACGGACGCCAAGACTCGAGTAAACACCAAACGCCAAGGACCACCACCGACGAGGCCAAAAAATACTCCCAAGCTGCAGCTCAACCTTCCACGACCACTGAGCCTGTACAGGAGTAAAGTGGAGCTTACATCAACTCCAACACCACCATCAGCAACTGTAACAACACCTCGACTCATTGCAAACCTCCAGCCTGACACCTTCGCTGAGCCTCTACCATCAATGCCAATGATCTACGACCAGCCCGTGTACGACCAGCCTGTGATCAAAAGCCCTCCACCAAGACCAAGGAAATTCGTCCATCTGAAGAAGTCCAGAATGCTGCAACTCTACAACTAAGAACCCCAGGATTAAGCAAGGTGGTTAGCCCACCATCTTTCATCTCTCCAACTCTTCATACTCACCATTTTACCTTCAACTTCAACCTCTACTTTCTACACTTGTGGGACTCTACCTCACAGTTACCTAACTTCACTTCTCCTTGATAATGATGGCTGCGCCCATTGAAACGTCGGAACCCTTTGCAAACCTCCTTTACCAACTT
Source organism: Paralithodes platypus (assembly GCA_032716605.1). Lineage (NCBI taxonomy): Eukaryota > Metazoa > Arthropoda > Malacostraca > Decapoda > Lithodidae > Paralithodes > Paralithodes platypus. The sequence goes on along the minus strand of CM064546.1, from coordinate 13,253,454 downwards.
CCTGAAAATACCAGAAAAACTGTACGAAAAATTGAGAGTATCAATAAAAAACTCAATAATGCAAACTGTGCCTATTATTTTAATCTCACCTGCCTGAAAGAAAATATCCTCCCTGGCTACACTAATATATATATGTATATATATATACACCTGTTTATATATATATATATATATATATATATATATATATATATATATATATATATATATATATATATATATACATACATATACTGTACACAATATAAACAAATATATATAAAATATATATAAGAAATAAATAAAGACCATAATCTGTGACCTTTACTATTCACCTTGACCTTTTAATAAAAAAAATAAAAAAAATTGGACAACCGTTGCATTGACCAACCAAATTTGCCAGCAAAATTTGGGGACGATACTTAACCCGTTCAGGACAGTTCTGTTGGTTTCATTTATTATTGGATACTAAGACGATTGTATTTAGTTTATGAAGGGCCTCCATAAAATTAGCAGGTTGTCAACTATCTTAACCCTTTTTACTACCACAGATCCTTCATAAGCTCCACAAAATCGTCTAATTATAACTAGAATACAATAAAAAAGACGCCACCGGTACACAAAGTGTTAAACAGTCTAGGAATAGTTTAAAGACAATTATCAACACTCTTTATTTGTTATTTGTCTTTGACCTTTAACCTTAAATATTATATATATATATATATGTTGGTAAAGCCAGGTAATAAATTTTCTTTAATACATACGAGGTTGAAAGAAATGGCAATTTCTGCGTTGGAAATTTTATTATTCAAAGTTTCCAGGTCTCTGATGAGTTTTCGCTGGGTGGCAGGAAGTAGATGAAGGAGATGAGCAAAATTCATGGTGGTACAGGGTTACATTAAAGTACATGATGATACAGGATATACGACGCGTTTCACTGGACAACCAGCATTATCAAAGTAAGGCAGAGAATGATATAAAGGTAAACAGGAAGGGTATATATAGAGGGTGGAGGATCAGAGGAGGCGGAAAACAGGGGGCAAAAGTCTGCTATTGGTGGAAGGGAAAACTAGGAGAAAAAGGGGGTAACCGCTTCACGCATGCGCACTGGATGCGGGATGGTGGTCGATAGGTGGGGTCGAAGCTGATTGGCTGCGTGTCGAGGGGCGTGGCCTAAGTTGTGTGGCGCCAGGAACTAGAAAGACTATCCCAAGTTTTAGTAAATAACGGATACTCCAACTCCGACATCTCCAGCACCATCAACCACCATCTTGAAAAATGGTACACCCAAAGCCCTCCCAACATTGACCCCCCCAATGAAATTAAGATCTTCTACCGCAATTACATGTCCTCTGAACACAAAAATTACGAGGCCGTCTTAAAAGAAATAATCTCCAAGCATGTCCACCCAACCAAACCGGAAAACAAAATCAAATTAATAATTTATTACAAATCCCCCAAGACCTCCAACCTCGTTTCTCCGCAACAAACCAGCCTCCACCAAGATAAAGAGCCCGATGACCGACGATCACGTCATTTACCAACATACCTGTAATTATGAGGACTGTGGACCTCATTCCTATATTGGTATGACGCAGACTCGTCTTTCACGTCGGTTAACTCTTCACCTTCAGGCTGGAGCCATCAAAGACCACTATCTCACCCCTAACCACCCTCACCTCACACGCAACGAGTTAGAGAAAAAAAACACACCACCATACTCGATAAAGAAAGTGACCCAAGGAGATTACCTATACTCGAAGCTTTATATATCCAAGCCTTACATCCCAGCATCAACAACCAAACTCTGGACCTTCAGATCCTTCCTTCTGCCAAAAGGCACTACCCTACAGGACCTAACACCCCTCCTCGCCCCCCGGTGCCCTTGACGCAGCCCTCCGCGCTACCTCCTTCAGCTTCGTCTTCTGCAGGCGCCACACAACTTAGGCCACGCCCCTCGACACGCAGCCAATCAGCTTCGACCCCACCTATCAACCACCATCCCGCATCCAGTGCGCATGCGTGAAGCGGTTACCCCCTTTTTCTCCTAGTTTTCCCTTCCACCAATAGCAGACTTTTGCCCCCTGTTTTCCGCCTCCTCTGATCCTCCACCCTCTATAAATACCCTTCCTGTTTACCTTTTATATCATTCCTTCCTTACTTGATAATGCTGGTTGTCCAGTGAAACGCGTCGTATATCCTGTATCATCATGTACTTTAATGTAACCCTGTACCACCATGAATTTTGCTCATCTCCTTCATCTACTTCCTGCCACCCAGCGAAAACTCATCAGAGACCTGGAAACTTTGAATAATAAAATTTCCAACGCAGAAATTGCCATTTCTTTCAACCTCGTATGTATTAAAGAAAATATATATATATATATATATATATATATATATATATATATATATACCGGTATATATATATAATTATATATGATTGACATATATGTTATTTAAGTAAAATGCAACAAACAGTCATCAGCTTATCGAAAATTGAGTTTGTTTATGATGAAGGTTAAATTATGACCTTGGCCTGTGACCTTGACCCTTATGTAGGATTATATTTGTGTTTGCTTTGATGTAACTCTAGAAAATCAAATAAGTGTGTCAAATTTCATTAAAGATCATCAGTTAGTTTCAGAGGTATTAAAGGAATAGGTTACCTTGACCTTTGACCTTCATCTTGACCTTTGTGACGTCTGAAAATTGAACATTTTAATTTTCCCTTAATGCACAACTGTCTCAACAAATGTTGTTAAATTTACATCAATAGTAAAGAAATTATAGCATATTGATCTTATATTTGACGTTGACCTGTGAACTTGACTTTTCAAATGGAACTATGTTTATTCTTGTATGACCGTGCTCTAGACATTCCGAATATGCATGATATGCCTAATGAGAATCTTACATTTAACAAGAAATACTAGTAAGAATCATATAGCGACCTTTAATCTTGGCTTTTGACCTTGACCTTTGGCCTTTGAATTTCTTATCAATGATTTGGTTAGCTTAACAGCAATGTTTGTTTTAATTAGCATTATGAATATGGTGTAGCCTATTTTGTATAAAAACTTTTTGATTACAAATAGTGATCATATACTGTGACCTTGACCTTTGACCTTTGACTAAAAGTAAAATACATATATTTGGATGGTCGTCTCATTGACCAACTGAATTTGCCTGTATAATTTTATGACAATACATTAAACAGTCAAGGAGGAGTTTAGGGAAAATGACAAATACTCTTATTTTGACCTTGACCTCTGACCTTAACTATTACAATATTTATGTGAAATTTGATATATAGTAGGCTATATTTAAGTAATAAGCCATAACACAGCGAGTTTTCTAAAATTTGAGTAATCTTTTTTTAATAAATAATAAAAGTTGACCTTTGACCTTGACCTGTGACCTTTATGTAGGAGTACATTTTTGTTTCCATTGACATTGCCCATGAACATCATATATGCATGCCTAATTTCATTAAAACACATCAGTTAGTTTCATATATATTAATAGAATAGTTGACCTTGACCTTTGACCTTTATCTTGACCTTTATATGTCTTAAAATGTATTATTTTCCTTTTCACTTAAGTGCAGCTATCTCACCAAATGTTGTGAAGTTTGCATGAAAAGTAAAAATACAATAGCATATTGACCTTTTATTTGACCTTGACCTGTGACCTTGACCTTTCATATGGAATATAATAGATGGTTGTATGACCTTGGCCTAGGTATTCCGAATAAACATGGTAAGCCTAGTGATAACGTAACAGTTAGTATGAGAAATACTAGTAAAAATACTATTTTGACCTGTGACCTTGAACTTTGACCTTACCCTTTAGAATATTCATCTACAAATTGTGCAATATGATATCAATGTTACCAGTAACTTGTATAGTGAAAATGAAGACATTTGAGTAAAAAGTAAAATAAATAGTAAAAGTTGACCTTTGACCTTGACCTGTGACCTGGACCTTTATGTAAAAGTACTTTATTTTTTATCATTGACATTGCCCTGTAAAAACAAGTAAGCATGCCTAATTTCATTAAAACCCATCAGTTAGATCCATATATATTAATAGAATAGTTGACCTTGACCTTTGACCTTTATCTTGACTTTTTTTATATGTGTGTCCAATTGTATTATTTTCCTTTTCATTTAAGGTGCAACTATCTCACCAAATTTTGTGAAGTTTGCATGAAAAGTAAAGAAAATAGCATATTGACCTTTTATTTGACCTTGACCTGTGACCTTGACTTTTCATATGGAATTGTATAGTCTCTTGTATGACCTTGGCCTAGGTATTCCGAATATACATGGTAAGCCTAGTGAGAATCTAACAGTTAGTAAAGAAATACTAGTGAAAAACTTATTTTGACCTTTGACCTTGACCTTTGACCTTACCGTTTTGAATATTTACCTATAATTTCGTCAATACGATAATAAAGTTACCAGTAACTTGTATAGTGAAAATGAAGAAATTTGAGTAAAAACTAAAAAATATGAAATATTGACCTTATTTTTAACCTTGACCTTTGACCGTAACCTTTAAGTTAAATGGAAAATTTATTTTTAACTGACCATCGCATTGCCCAAATGGATATACCTGTTAATTTTGGTGAAAATCTATCGAACGGTCTAGGAGGAGTTTCCGGACAGACAGACGGACGACGACGACGACGGACGACGACGACGACGGACGACGACGACGACGACGGACGACGACGACGACGACGACGGACGACGACAGACAGGCTGGCTGGTGGTGCACAGTATACAGGTGGGATCTGTTTGCGTAATACCACTCTGCTTCGCAGAGTTGATAAATAAATAAAGTAGGTGTGCAGTTTCCACATTACGAAAAAAAAAAATGCATACGCAACTCTGCGACCTAGAGTTCTGCAAATAGTATTGAATCTCTTAGGTAAAATCGGTTTATATACAGTACCGGTATATATTACAGTATATATATATATATATATATCGGAAGTACACATAAGCTACTAAATGTTTTTATGCTCACAGCCGGACTTGAATCACCGACAGTCAGAACAAGTGCCCATACTTTAATCCACTATACCACAGCGTGATAGAGGATACTTGTGTGTAGTGGATTAAAGCATGGACACTCGTCCTGACTGTTAGTGGTTCAAGTCCGCCTGGGAGTATTTAATTATATATAATTACATTTATGACCACATTGAAACTTAACCATTGGAATATTTATCTATAATAAGGTCAGCGTAACACTATTTTGTAGCATTTTGAATATGGTGTAGTTCAAATTTAAAATATATATAACAAAGAAATAGTGACCATAATCTGCGACCTTCACCATTCACCTGACCTTTCAATAACAAAAACACAAAATTTGGACAATCGTTGCATTGACCAACTGAATTTGCCATCAAAATTTGGTGACGCTACGTAACCCGTTCAGTACAGTTCCGTCGGTTTCATTTCATACTTGATATTAAGACTATTTTATTTAGTTTATGAAGGGCCTTCATAAATTAGCAGGCTTTCAACTATCTTAATTAATCCTTTTTACTACCACAGATCCTTCATAAGCTCCACAATATCGTTTATTAATAGCTAGAATACATTAAAAAAAGACATCACCGGTACACAAAGGGTTAAACAGTCTAGGAAGAGTTTAAACAAAAATAATTAACACTTTTCTTTTCTTCTTTGACCTGGACCTTTAACCTTAAGTATTATAATATATAAATATGATTGAAATATATGTTATTTAAGTAAAATGCAACTAACAGTCGTCAGCTTATCGAACATTTAGTATTTTTTATGATGGTTAACTTATGACCTTGGCCTGTGACCTTGACCTTTATGTAGGATTATATTTTTGTTTGCTTTGATGTAACCCTAGAAAATCAAATAAGTGTGTCAAATTTCATTGAAGATCATCAATTAGTTTCAGAGGTATTAAAGGAAAAGTTGACCTTGACCTTTAACCTTCATCTTGACCTTCATGATGTCTGAAAATTTTACATTTTTAATTTCCCTTAAAGCACAACTGTCTTCACAAATTTTGTGAAGTTTACATGAATAGTAAAAAAATTAGCATATTGACCTTATATTTGACGTTGACCTGTGACCTTGACATATCAAAGGGAATTATGTTTATTCTTGTATGACCTTGGTCTAGGCATTCCGAATATGCATGATATGCCTAATGAGAATCTTAAATTATATAGAAATACTAGTAAAAATCATATTTAGACCTTTAACCATGACCTTTGACCTTGACCTTCGACCTTAGCATTTCTTATCAAGGATTTAGCTAGCTTAACCCGTTCAGTACCGTAGGATACAGTAATAAAAGTCCCCCCCCCCCTCGTCCCAAGCAATGTGGCCAAAATGGCAGGAGAGACCACCTTTCCACCTCAAGAGATGAGGCAAGACTGGCTCTCTCACCCTTCAGTGGGTCTTATATAAGCTGAGAGAAAAATAACAAAAAAGGTACAGGTTTGTACAAGCAGTTACAAGGAAAGTACATTACTGACGGCTGGGTCTGTTGAGTTAATTATCTACTGACGACTATAATCGTCCCTGGGACTGTAAGGGTTAACGGCAATGTTCGTATTAGCTAGCATTATGAATTTGGTGTAATTTGTATAAAAACTTATTAATTACAAATAGTGATCATATACTGTGACCTTGCCCTTTGACCTTTGACTAAAAATAAAATACATATATTTGGATGGTTGTCGAATTGACCAATTAAATTTGCCTGTATAATTTGATGACAATACATTAAACAGTCAAGAAGGACTTTAGGGAAAATGACAAATACTCTTATTTTGACCTTGACCTCCGACCTTAACTATTACAATATTTATGTGAAATTTGATATATATGTGATTTAAGTAATAAGCCATAATACAGTCAGTTTTCAAAAATGTGAGTAATCTTTTTTTAATAAATAATAAAACTTGGCCTTTGACCTTGACCAGTGCCCTTGACCTTTATGTAAGAGTACATTTTTGTTTGCATTGACATTGCCCATGCAAATCAAATAAGCATGCCTAATAACATTAAAACCCATCAGTTAGTTTCATATATATTAATAGAATAGTTGACCTTTACCTTTGACCTTTATCTTGTCCTTTATGTCTCAACAATTATTATTTTCCTTTTCACTTAAAGTGCAACTATCTCACCAAATGTTGTGAAGTTTGCATGAACAGTAAAGAAAATAGCATATTGACCTTTTATTTGACCTTGACCTGTGACCTTGACCTTTCATATGGAATTGAATAGTTTATTGTATGACCTTGGCAAAGGTATTCCGAATATTCATGGTAAGCCTAGTGAGAATCCAAGATTTAGTATAAGAAATACTAGTAAATAAACTATGTTGACCTTTGACCTTGAACTTTGACCTTACCCTATAGTATATTTATCAAAAATTTGAGCAATACGATATCAAGGTTACCAGTACCTTGTATAGTGAAAATGAAGACATTTGAATAAAAACTAAAAATATATAGTGTAAGTTGACATTTGACCATGACCTTGACCTTTATGTAAGAGTATTTTTGTTTTTGTTAATTGACATTGCCCAAGAAAATCAAATAAGCATGACTAATTTCATTAAAACCCATCAGTTAGTTTTATATATATTTATAGAATAGTTGACCTTGACCTTTGACCTTCACCTTGACCTTCATGATATGTTTCTCAAAATGTGATATATTTCTTTTCATTTAAAGTTCAACTATCTCACCAAATTTTGTGAATTTTGCATGAAAAGAAAAGAAATTAGCATATTGACCTTATATTTGACCTTGACTTGTGACCTTGACCTTTCATAGGGAATTGAATAGTTTCTTGTATGATCTTGGCCTAGGTATTCCGAATATTCATGGTAAGCCTAGTGATAATCTAACAGTTATTATAAGAAATAGTAGTACAAAACTTATTTTGACCTTTGACCTTGACCTTTGACCTTACCCTTTAGTATATTTATTTCAAATTTGGTCAATAAGATATTGAAGGTACCAGTAACTTGTATAGTGAAAATGGAGACATTTGAGTAAAAACTAAAACACATGAAATATTGACATTATTTTTAACCTTGACCTTAGACCTTAACCTTTTATTTAAATTGAATACTTCTATTTGACTGACCTTTGCATTGACGAAATGTATATACCTGTGAAATTTGGTGAAAATTCATGGAACGGTCTAGGAGTTACCGGACGGACGACGACGACGACGACGACAGACAAGCTGAATTATGGTGCACAGTATACGGGCGGCATCTGTGTACGCGATACCACTCTGCTTCGCAGAGTTGATAAATATAAAGTAGGAGTTCAGTTTCCGCATTAAGGAAAAAAATAACTGCATACGCAACTCTGCGACCTAGAGTTCTGCAATTAGTATTGAATCTCTTAGGTAAAATCGGTGTATATACAGTACCGGTATATATTACAGTATATATATATATATATATATATATATATATATATATATATCGGAAGTACTCATAAGCTACTAAATGTTTTTATTGATACGCTGGCCAGCTTGCCAGAATGTACTTGTGACTCGCTAGCACTCGCCACGGCAGTGAAATGGGCTATAATAATCGTAGAACGATATTCTTTCTTTCTTAGTATTCGTGTTGTCACAGACAGATCAGTGTTTGCCTTTATTCTTGTCTGTGACACTTAGAAGTATTTTATATCCATAGTAGTGATTATAACATGCAGCGCGTGAGAGAGAGAGTTGGAGAGCGAGGAGGCAGTGTGTGTGCATATGTACGTGTGCATTCCTCGCTCGCTATTGGTCGGCGTGCCTAACGTGGTCTATGACGTCTGCTTTTCCTGTGACCTGTGGTTGGTCGCCGCCCTCCTTGCCCAGTGGTCGGGCTCCTACCCTCCTCACTCCCTCAGAACATAGTATTGCGCGCTCTTGTCCGAGCACACAGTCTACAGCGGTGGTGTCTCTAGTGAGCAACATCGGGATGTCTTTGAGGTCTTCCGCGTTTGCCCGGGGTAAATCGTCGGTTGCGGGGTCACAGTCGGTGAAGAAGCATAAGGAGGGCTCGCTACCCGTCCGAGATGCTTTTTGTGGTCATAGGGGACATGACACTGTGAGGTGGGCTGGTGTGGAACATAGGCTTGAGTTATTGCGTGATACGGGTGCCTCCCAGACATTACTTAAGAACTTCACTGGCGAGCCTATTAACGCAGCTCGGGTTGTAGTGGTTCAAGGCATCAATGCTGTGCGGTCTTACCCGCTGGTGAGAGTGGAGTTTGTGGTGGATGGTGTGACACGGGAGTTGGATGTGGGGATTGTAGAGAAATTGCCAGTTGAGGGGGTCGACCTCCTTCTCGGTAACGACTTTGCGGTGCCTACTTCCGAGGTTCCACCCTTAGTCTTGCCGAGAGGGCGGCCGACACGAGTAGGGAGGGGCAAGAGTGGCTCGAGAGGTGCCAGATGCAGCAGATGGCGTGTGCTGTCACCAGATCTCAGTCCGCTCAGGTGTCACAGCCTAGTACCCAGGTTTCAGACCAGCGGAGGAAGGGTCGGAAGGAGAAAGTCAAGGCTGGTGGTCGGGTTAAGAGTTTGGACCCAGCGACACTCCTTGGTGACTCGGTACTTGCACCACTTTTGAGGTCCGGAGTGGCCCCAGAACCTGTCCCCCCTAGTGACATGGTAGGGCGTGATAGCACTCCGTGACAGAAACGTTCCCAGGTGAAACAGACTAGGCATGAGCAACCCAGTATCGGGGGTGGCCACAAGTTGCTCCAGGAGCACTTGGACAGGTTGGCACCCTCTGATATACGACGGATGCAACTAGAAGATCCTAGTCTTAACCCGTTGAGACCCAGCGTCGCACGTGTTGCGTCGGCAGTCTTTGATCACCAACTCCCAGCGACGCATCACGTGCGTCCGACATATAAAAAACACTTACGTGGCTCGTAAGGTAGGAAATGGCGGGAGAATAGGAGGGAGCGGTACCGTAGTGTATGGGGGAGCCGGGCCAGTAGGTGTGAGCGGGCCGAGACAGCCGCGCGGCTGGTGGTGGTGGGCTTAGTGGGGATAGTTTACACCCCTAGTTTACCGCCACTTTGAACCTTCATTACTCCGGTCGTATGGGAGCTAGAGGCTTGAGATTTATGTGAGATACTCCTTAGGATGTATGCCGTACAATGCCATACTCAGTTTTTACCCTAGTGCTCCCGGGCGGGTGGTCATGCGGGGGAGACGAACTATTGAAACCCCCCCCCCCCCCCCCCCCCCCCCCCGCACCCCAAATGACCGAAATGAGTTTGTTTTTATTTGTGTGTTCATTTCTCACCATTCTCTTCCATTTTGGCTCAACAAATTTTTTTGAAGCTCCCCCCCCCCAACCCCCCCCCCGCCCTCCCCCCCAAAAAAAAAAAAGGTAAAAGGTGATTTTTTTTTTTTTTTTTTTCATTTCTCATCCTTGTCTTCCATTTTAGCAAACAAAACCAATAAGTGAAAATGGCTTGGGACTGGGGTGAACAAAATATTATAACTAGCCGGGGCTCAACGGGTTAAGAGTTGTGGGAACGGGGCTATTGAACTAGATGAGGACAGGGATGCAAAGCCGGGAGACTTCTTTCGTGTTGATGGCATTCTGTATCGGCGTTTTGTTGATCCCAAACGCAATTGGGATGGTGGGGTCGGAGTGGCTGACCTCCTTCTCCCTCATGTTTAGCATATTAACTTTGAGGTTTTAAGATCTTTGTGCCGTTAGTTTGCCGATTTTTAAGACCTTTTGCCCCATTTATTCGTCAATGTTAAGACCTTTAACGTGCCACTTAGGTGTCGATTTTTTCCTGGCGAGCGATAACGAACCCTATAATTTTAGAAGGATTCGGCCTTCGGCCGGGACATTTTTCTACCGAAAAATTTACAAATTTATCTTGAAAGGGGGTCTATGGGGTGCTATTTTAAGCTTGATGGAGGTCTAGCGAGGAAACTCAAAAATAAACAAATTAATAAATATATAGACCAAAAACCAAGCACTACCCCCTTAATAGTAAAACCAAGCACTACCCCCTTAATAGTACAAAACAAAAACAAACATTGCTCATCGAAAATTGTCGGAAAAAGCACTCGTGTGACACCTGCTTGAATAACAAAGGTAAGAAGGAAGGCAGGGAGGGGAGAGGTGTGTCAATTAACTTAAATGGTTAGGGGAGAGAGAGAGAGAGAGAGAGAGAGAGAGAGAGAAACAGGGTATACTTGGTGAGCTTCACACGTAGTATTTCAAACAAACCTCCCTTAAACCCGCAACTAATTGCATTTGTACATAAATATTTTGTTTTCCCTCTATTATATTACTAACAACTGTCCCCTACTAACATATCCTAATACTGCCACGGACATTTGTCCCAGGGGAGTCTTCCCTTTCCATTTTGCCCTTACCCCCTCTAAACCAATGTTTGGACACTTGACCATCAGTGTTTTGGAGGGCAAGCAGCCATGAGGGGTTGTTGGATCTGTTGTTGCTTGATTTTATTTGTACTTATTTGTAATCCTTTGATCCAAAGCAGCTAGTCCGGACGCAATTCTAGTAGAGATGGCAATACTCCAAATGTAGAAAAAGTTAAGAATTTGACAGTAAAGTCGAAGGCTCTCTCCCCACCCTCCGTCCCTCCGACAAGTAACGTATACTGAAGGTGGTCAAATATAATATAATTGACGGGTCTTAAATTAATGTCACCTGAAACATTATACAGTTGGAAATAAAGTTATAACACATGCATACCTTCAGAGAGAGAGAGAGAGAGACGTGATGAGGCAGCTGTCTCCGATTACTTAGTTCTCGAATCAAGACGGGAAGGGAAGGTGAAGGTTGAGAGAGTACAAAAGAGTACAAAGGAAATCAAGCAACAACAGGTCTAGTGACCCTTCTAGGCTGCTTGTCCTCCAAAACACTGAGGATCAAGTGTCCAAACAGTGGTTTAGAGTGGGTAAGGGAACATTGGAAAGGGAACTACTGCCCTGGAACTAATGTCCGTGGCAGGATTAGGAAGTTAGTAGGGGACAGATGGGTTAGTAACTGAGGGGAGGATAAAATAAAGTTATTCATTTACAAACGCAGTCAGTCGCGGGTTTGATGCGAGATATTTGTCTAGGCAAAGTTTAAATAAATCAACGGTGCTGCAGTCTATGACATCTCGGGGAAGCCCATTCCATAAGTTGACAACTCGGTTGAAGAAGATATTCTTAGCTTCGTGTGAGAGTTAAAAGATTTACCAATAATTTTGCAACCGTTTCCCCGCGTGTAATTAGATTGGTCGATAGTGAAGTACTTACTACTGTTCATATTGTCAATGCTTTTGATGATTTTGAACACTTGAATTAAGTCACCTCTTAATCTGCGCTGGGTTAAAGGAAATAGATTTAATTCTCTAAGACTCTTCATATGGTTTGTTCTTTAGGCTAGGTATCATTTTGGTAACTCTACGTTTAGCAGGCTAAAATTATACTATTATGTTTGGGAGGGGTTATAAGATTTTATTTATGCTAAAATGTTGTTTTATTTATGATTGAGCTTTGCATTTCATTTCTGGTGGAGTGGCTGGTTGTGGCGGGTCTTGTCGGCATTCTGCCTTGTCAGATATGGTGCTCGTCTAATGTTGAGCGTCCCATATCTTGGGCAGGGTGTGACGCCTACCAGCATTGGCAGAATCGCCTCTCGTTAGCCACTAACGCTCGCCAGGGCAGTGAAATAGGCTACAGTTATCAGAGAATGTTGTTCTTTCTTTCATAGTACTTGCATTGTTACAGACAGTCCAGTGGTGGTCTTTATTTTCGTCTGTGACAACGGGAAGTATTTTATATCATGAGTAGAATATAAGATGCATTGTAGTGTAAAGTTGAGAGAGAGAGCGAGCGGGCAGCGTGGGGGTAGTGAGTGTTGCTTCCCTCCTCCCTCCTCCCTCCCGGAGGAGTTTTTCCCGCCCGCGCGGGCTTTCTCTCGCCTATGATTGGCTGGTGGTTCTTGGCGTGTCCTAGGGCCTGCTGCCTTATGACGTATCGGCCTGTGATTGGCCGACCACCATGCCTTTGTGGGATCCTGAGGGTCCCGAGGAGCTACCCTCCTCAGAGCAGGCTAGGGACGCACACGACTAACATCCTTTTTACAACTGTCCCCCATATCTCCACCATTCTGATACTGTCTCTCTCACTCAACTTCCTTTCTTTCATTCCTCTAATCTTTTAGCGTCACAGCACTCCCTTTGGGTTTTGTACACGATTTCATATCGGCCCATCGTATTGTGTGCGTCGCTCTCATATATATTTCCATGTATTAGAATAGGCTATAAGGGTTCTTAGTCGATGGAGGTTTGATGACTCTGTGTGTGTCTCCCTCAGTGTCCTTAGTTTATGGAGGTTTGATGACTCTTTGTGTGTGTCTCCCTCATTATCAGTAGTGCTCTGCTGGGTTATTTAATGCTAGACTGGGATGAGGTTTCTGTTGTCGTTGTCACCGATGTGTGTATGGTTCGCTTATACCTACACGACTGCGACGGTTTCTGTGGTAGCCTAGGTCGTCCTATTGGTTGTGTCTTTTGCGAGTGCAGCATCGTTTTGTAAGAGGGCGTTTGCCTACTACTTTATAACACAGTGCTGCCTCTTTGCTTGACTTTAGAGCGATTGCCAGGGTAGAACCAGATACTTGAGATCTGGATCTACCAAGAGAGCATCCCCGTCATTAACGTAACTTTAACAATACTGCCTTAAGGACAACGCTAGGCTATGAGCCTGTCTTGCTCAGCCACGTTTCCTAACCTTGATATCCCAGCTAGACTTTATTCGCCGAGCAGACACTAGTTAGGACATGAGCTCTTTTGATATGTATGCATTATTATTCACAGCATTTATTAGTCTAGGTTGTTGTTGAGTTGCACAACCATGGTAGACTGTTTCGTTGATGAGGAAGTATTTCTTTTAGTGTCGAGCATTACTGCCGTTGCACATTTATAATATTCTTGTGTCAGTTAACATTATATGTCCTATATTTTAGTGTATTCAGTCTACACGTATGGTGTCCTGCCTCCTGCCTTTATATAATTTAAGATACGAGCATCTTATGAGCATCAGACTTTCTTCAGAAGTTTCCAGGTCTATGCTGTAGGACTATACTTCACTTTCTTTCAGATAGGAGTGAAGAGTTTATTGTTGTTTAGAGTAACTGTATTGAAGCATCTTTTTATTGTATTATATCTTGCAGTGATTTAATTGATCTTTCCATAGCTTCCCTTTTATGCATTTTAACTTAACTTGTATCTTGTTTGTTATCAGGCTATACCAGTGTGGGTTAGCCTGAAGTAGAGTACATTTATGCCCAGTTAAGGATACCCCATTATCGCAGATTAACTCTGGAGGGTATAGGTGTTTTTGTTCGCCGGCATATAAGTTCAATGGTTTGGATCTAGCGTACCGTTGTTGCATAGTGCCCTATTACTAGTCCAATCATTAAGTGCCCTTGTTTTATTCGTAGCCCCGGTCGTAACACTAGCTTGAGGATACAGTCTCTCTATCTCTCTCTCTCTCTCTCTCAGCAAGGTTAATCACTTCCAACTTTTTCATGTATGGTTATTGCCGGAGGGAACGGAGGGTGGGGAGAGAGCCTTCTTCTTTTCTATCCTTTCCTTCAAATTTCCTTTTCTATCGGATATGCCGTCTCTACTAGAATTAAGTCCTGACCACCTCGTTTGGATCGTAAGGTACAAAGGAGTACAAAGGAAATCAAGCAACAACAAATCTAGTGACCCTTCTAGGCTGCTTGTCCTCCAAAACACTGAGGATCAAGTGTCCAAACAGTGGTTTAGAGTGGGTAAGGGAACATTGGAAAGGGAACTACTGCCCTGGAACTAATGTCCGTGGCAGGACTAGGAAGTTAGTAGGGGACATATGGGTTAGTAACTGAGGGGAGGATAAAATAAAGTTATTCATTTACAAACGCAGTCAGTCGCGGGTTTGATGCAAGCTATTTGTCTAGGCGGAGTTTAACACCTTACGAGCGGCCTATGCGGTTTATTTATGTGTACCGCACAGCGGGGTGTTTTTAGCCAAAATAGGGCTGTTTACGTGATCATTTTCATGCCTAAATAAGACCCAGAACGTAAAACAAGTACCTATCCCTGAAAGGGCATAAACAGAGCTTTCGAATGACACCATAACGATCCTTGTATGATGGATAGTTTCTTGCAATAACCGTGCAACGCGAGTGCAAAAAGCAGGTAATTCGGTACTTTCAATACATAATTGAGTATGTAGCGAGTGAGAGAGGGAGGAGGGAGCTGAGATTTGTGTCAGTAGGTTCGCCGCGGTGGTCTGGAGCAGTCATACGCTCGCTAGTCTCCTGCCACCACTTGTCTCTCTCTCTCAGCCACATTACGTGCTGAAATTGCCACTCGAGTTATGTCGAGCGCCGCCACATAGTCCAGCTTTATTTAACTCGACTTATGTTGCTCGCCGCTAAATAAGGGTTAAATGAATCAACGGTGCTGCAGTCTATAACGTCTCGGGGAAGCCCTTTCCATAAGTTGACAACTCAATTGAAGAAGAAATTCTTAGATTCGTGTGAGTTAAAAGATTTACCAATAATTTTGCAACCGTTTCCCCGCGTGTAATTTAGATTGGTCGATAATGAAGTACTTACTACAGTTTATATTGTCGATGCCTTTGATGATTTTGAACACTTGAATTAAGTCACCTCTTAATCTGCGCTGGGTTAAAGGAAATAGATTTAATTCTCTAAGACGCTCTTCGTATGGTTTGTTCTTTAGGCTAGGTATCAGTTTGGTAACTCTACGTTCAACTCGTTCTAGCTTGTTTATGTCTTTTTGGTAATAAGGGCACCAGCATTGAACGCAGTATTCCAGAAGAGGGCGGACTAAGGAATTGTAAAGGGTTAGGATAACGTCTTTGGATTTATGCTCAAATGACCTGCCTATAAAGCCAATTATTTTGTTTGCCTTCTTAACAACTTCTGAACATTGTTGACTCGGTTTTAGGTTACTCAATATTGTTACTCCCAGATCGGTTTCTCTGTTTACATTCTTAAGCTGAGTGCCATTCATCGAATAGTTTGCTTTCTCATTTAGGTATCCGATATGTAGTACTTTACATTTATCCGCATTGAAACTCATTTGCCAAATTTGGGCCCAATGTGACAATTTATCTAGATTGTGTTGCATATCGTCAACTTGTTCTTTTGAGAGTACGCTATTTGCAATTTTTGTATCGTCAGCAAATTTTGAGATTGTACAGGTGAGACCCTCATCTATGTCGTTGATGTAAATTAGAAAGAGAATTGGTCCTAGTACTGATCCCTGGGGTACCCCACTACTTACACTGGTCCATTTAGATGCCTTACCGTTTATGACTACTCTTTGCTTTCTGTCGCTGAGCCAATTTTCTATCCATTTCAACACACCGTCTTGTATTCCATGCGCTTTTAGTTTTAGCAGTAAACGTTTGTGGGGAACTTTGTCAAAGGCCTTTTGAAAATCAAGGTATATAATATCTACAGCTTTACTCTCATCGTAGAGGTTGAGGATATCATGGAAGAAGTCTAAGAGGTTTGTTAAACAGGAACGTTTTTTACGAAAGCCGTGTTGAGTATCTTTAAGTATGTTATTTTCCTCTAAGTGATTTACGAGTCTGTCTCTTATGACCGTTTCTAGCATTTTACATACAACTGAGGTTAAGCTAATTGGACGATAGTTACTGGGTAGGGATTTGCTGCCTTTTTTTAATATCGGTGTTACGTTGGCTATCTTCCACTGATCAGGCATAGATCCAGACTGCAAGGATTTATTGAATAGTAATGTAAGTGATTTGGAGAGCTCATCCTTAGCTTCCTTTAGAACTCTAGGCGAGATTGTATCAGGTCCAGGCGTTTTATTTACCTTGAGTTTATCTAAACAATTCAATACTTCTCTCTCTGTAACGGTGATATTGCTTAGAACATCTGAATTATCAATCTGAATCGGCGATGGTGTAGGGATATCACTGAGGTCTTCTGTTGTAAAAACTGATGCAAAGAAGGTATTGAGGGCATTACTCATTTGTACTTCGTCTTTGGTGTATTCTCCATTATCATCGACTAACGGTCCAACAGTTGAAGTAACTACTTTTTTCTTTCTGATATAACTATAGAATTCTTTCGGGTTTGTTTTACTTTGATTCGCAATATGTAACTGTAGGGTCTTTTTACTTTGCTTAAATAACTTTTTGGCTTTGCGTCGTAGCTCTACAAATTTCACCCGTTCTTCGTCATTTTGTGAGGATTTTAATCTATCATTAGCAAATTTTTTAGCAAGCAGGCAGTTTGAAATATCTTTATTCCACCATTTGGGCTTATTATTATGGCCTGGACGCCGTATTTTCGATGGTATGCAGTCTTGCACTGCTTTTAGGTAAGTGGTTTCGAATAACTTCCAAGATGTATTTATGTCGTTATTGTTAATTAAAAAGCTCCAGTCAGTTTCTTTAAACATAGCTCTAAGTTTATGAAAGTTTGCTTTCTTGAAATTAGGGACTTTTTCGATGCTACTATTTGGTTCGTTACTAGTAAAGTTTAAAGTGAAAGTTATCGTACGATGGTCGCTGTTACTGAATTCATCACCAACATTAAAATTCTCTATTAATTCTTCTTTTGTTGCAAGTACAATGTCAAGAACGTTATTACCACGGGTCGGTGTTCGAACAAATTGATAAAGTGAACTCTCTTGCAAGTTCGTATACAAGTCATGTCCGGAGTGTGAAGTAAGAGTATTGCCCCACTTGGTCACAGGTAAATTAAAGTCGCCAATAAATACGGTATCTTGGGAGTTACTTACATCTGCAATTTGTTCATAAATTTCTCGGTCAGTTTGCACTGATTGAGCTGGAGGTCTGTATATTAATGCAAGTATTATTTTTGTTCCTTTATTATTCTTTATTAGCACAAAAGATGTGTCGACGTTCACAATTTGAGGTTTTGACAAGAGGGTCGGGTTAAGACTTTCTTTGATATAAATTAAACGCCACCTCCATTTTTATTTATTCGGCTTTTCTCAAACATTACATAACCGGGAAGTGAATAGTCTGCTAAAAAGTCTCTATCTACTGTATTGAGCCAAGATTCTGTTATACCAATCACATCATAATTTTCAGTAAACACTAGTTCCTCTAAATCTGAAAATTTATTGCGGATGCTACGAGCGTTTGCATAGAAAACCTTTAAAGTTGCGGTTTTAGAACTCACAGAACGTTCTTTAATCAAATTTTTGGTTCTGGTCGGATCTACATTTACATTCATGGCTGACATCGGTCCTCGGTCGTTATCCCTGGCGGTTTTGAATTTGGGTCGTGTTGGTGGAGCTTTATCCAAATTCGCGGTTCTTGACAGATTAGCATTTAATTCCTTCGCAGGTTGCCGCCCTCGCTGTCTTCGGTCCTCCTCCCTGGTTGTCCTGTGCTGAGTCGATTTCTTCTCCGAAAATCCTTCACCGCATCGTTGAGAAGACGCCCAAAACGTGCTGCTCCCACCTGGTTCAGATGAACTCCATCGTCCGAAAACAAATAGTCATCGTAGTAGAAATTGTCCCAGGTGTCGACGAATCCCACGTTTTCCTTCCTGCAGAGGTTTGCTAGACAACGATTTGTGCTGGTGGCTATGTTGTAAAATCGGCTCTCTACACCAAGCCGGGGGACGATTCCTGAGACGATGATCCTTGATGACTTCTCCTTAAACGACTTGATCAGCTGCTGGTACTTTAAAAGCAAATCTTCCGACCGGGTTCGCTGTACATCGTTGGATCCAACGTGGATGACGTACATTGTATTAGCAGGGGCCAGCTTAGATACTTCGTCAACTGCAGCAACTGTGTGGCCAGTGTATCTATGTAAATCTATGTAAATATATATCTCTCTGTATTCTTGTATGTGCTTGTTCATATGATAAATCGACCGTGTGCTTGTATGTGAATCTCCCTCTCTCTCTCTCTCTTTCTCTCTCTCTCTCTCTCTCTCTCTCTCTCTCTCTCTCTCTCTCTCTCTCTAACACACAGAAGGTATAATAGTGTCACATACAGGCTGCCCCAGAAGCCAAGGAACCGTCCAATAGCTGTCCTTGTGTGGTGGTCTGCGTAGTAAACACCAACCCACAAGCTTGCGCTCTCTCTCTCTCTCCCTATCTCTCTCTCTCTCTCTCTCTCTCTCTCCCTATCTCTCTCTCTCTCTCTCTCTCTCTCTCTCTCCCTATCTCTCTCTCTCTCTCCCTATCTCTCTCTCTCTCTCTCTCTCTCTCTCTAACACACAGAAGATATAATAGTGTCACATACAGGCTGCCCCAGAAGCCAAGGAACCGTCCAATAGCTGTCCTTGTGTGGTGGTCTGCGTAGTAAACACCAACCCACAAGCTTGCGCTCTCTCTCTCTCTCTCTCTCTCCCTATCTCTCTCTCTCTCTCTCTCTCTCTCTCTCTCATCTGCTCTTCTCTCTCTCTCTCTCTCTCTCTTTTCTCTCTCTCTCTCTCTCTCTCTCTCTCTCTCTCACAGAAGGTATAGTAGTGTCACATACAGGGGGCCCCAGAAGCCAAGGAACCGTCCAATAGCTGTCCTTGTGTGGTGGTCTGCGTAGGAACACTAACCTCTCTCTCTCGCTCTCACTCTCTCTCTCTCTCTCTGTCCCTCACTATCTCTCTATCTCTCTCTCTCTCCATCTATCTACATATTTAACCCTTTCAGCACCAGGTCGCCTTTTTACCTTGCATGCTGGTTAAAATTAAATGCTGAACGGGTTAACTCTTAGAAGAAGATACGATGCGCATTTTGTTTTGTATTTAATTACCTGGCTATTATTAGACTATTTTATTCATATTCACACCTGTACCTTAAGGGGGGTGATCTGCTTTTTTGCTCTCCTTTTCTCCCTCTCTTTGGGTTGTATCCATTCAGCCTACTGTTTTAAGACATTTATCCCCATCCAGGCGTCGATTTTTTCTTGGCAAGCAATAGCGAGCCAGCATTGCATGAAGAAATCCGGCTTCGCCAGAGAAATTTTGCTATCGAAAAATGTAAAAATGTAGCCTGCTGTCAAAAACATATTAAAAAACATGCTGGCTCGCTACCGCTCGCTAGGAAAAAATTCGACACCTGGATAGGGATAAACGTCTTAAAACAGTAGGCTGAATGGGACCGAATGGATACAAGCCAGAGAAAGAGAGAAAAGGAGAGACAAAAGTAGGTCACCACCCTTAACTCCTTGAGGAACTAAGATGCATTTATCCATTCTACGTTGGTTATCAGTAGACGATGTTATGCAACTTAGGAAGGCTATCTAGGAATGAAAGTGGTAAATACTATCTCCATTAAGGGGAGACTGGCCGTTTATTTGGTCCGTTAATTCATGTATTCATATATTTTTTTAGTTTCCTCCCTAGACCTTCATCAAGCTTAGAAAAACACCCCCTAGACCCCCCTTCAAGATAAATTTGTACATTTTTCGGTAGAAAAATGTCCCGGCCGAAGGCCAGTTCCTCTTAAAATTGCAGGCTCGCTATCGCTCGCCAGGAAAAAATCGACACCTAAATGGCTTGAAAGGTCTTAAAATTGACAACGAAATGGGGCGAAAGGTGTTAAAATCACCAAACTAATGGGCTAAGCATTAGGGAGAAGGGAGTCCAGAAAAATAGTCTGCCTCCCCTCAACTCTTTAGCACCCACCAGTCCACCCAAAGCTATATAAAATCGTCTAATACTAGCTAAAATGAAGTGTCCAGATTTTTGTTTTGTTTACTATATTCCAACTACTCCCTCTCGGGCATAGGCTGATAGCCTTTACACTCTACCGCTGAACACGGAGAGGCCCATGAGGTCTTGCTCCAGTCTAGGGAGTGAGACATGCGAAGCTTCACAGCTCGAAGCAACTCCATCTCTGAAGCTGCTCCGCCTCTGCGCTTCACAGTCTCATCCTCCAGGCTCGGACCCTCACTCTCAGAACGCCAATTAACAATTAGCAATTAACTCACTAGGCATTGCCCCCCTGTAGCATATTTTTTTAATATGGGAATATTCATACAATGCTATTTAATCAGGGAACAATGAGGGTATTTTTTTGGCATTTCGGTGTGCTGTGGTAATGCACTGAAACTAGGTACAGTACAAATTCCATCCCAATAATATCTTCCCATTGACATATTGGGATTCGAACCCGGGTCCATTGGATTACCAGTCCAGTGGCAAGACCACTCCGCCACACCTCCCCTTTAATGCGTGATGATCCTCAAAGTGTTAACCTGGGTGCCTTCCATATAATATACAGTAAATCCTCAAGTTAAGGTGGGATGGCCTTATATATTTGTTTATTTTATATATATCTTAATTATTATTATATTTCCTTCCCTAGACCTCCATCGAGCTTAAACTAGACTCCCAACTTAGACTCCCAAGACCCCTTCAAGATAAATTTGAAATTTTTGTTGATAGAAAAATACAAACAGTATGTATTTTTGTATATTTATACTTGATATTGACAGATTACTTGAATTTAAAGTCGATAATAGGGTTGGGTGGTGGCTGATAACTACCATGTTTGATGGAGGAGCAATAATGGTTTGGTGGTTCTCACAGCTAAGCCATGGTATCCTTGTCCGTTTCTTAGTCATTAATGTGCGACTTTAACCTCATGACACAGGGACAAGTGGCTTATTCAACACGTTTGGTAATGCACTATATTTACAAAAATTAGGGGACGGTGTGAAAAAAGCTGTGTAAAAATATCATACTGATCCAACTGTTTGTTAATAAGTTATTCCCGAAAAACGATGCCACACGGCCTCTGAAACCCATTTAGTAGGTTGGGCAGAAATCGTAGTCCCTAACCTCTCATAACTCAAAATAGACTAGAGTAATCGAGGTAATATTTCTACCAAATATTAAGACTTGGCTAGGGAATATGTGTATACATTGACAGCTCATTTGCTCTAGTCCTTTCTTTAGTTACAGAGGTTATAGCTTACGATTTCTTGCCAACCTAGAATGAACGGACTATAGTAGAATGTTGTGCCGGGGCCTTTGGTTAGCCCCGCCCCGCCCGGCCACTGGTGTCATGCTGATACAAACTGGGGGTTCTTTGGCTGAGAGTATACGCTTATGACGTGTGTGTGTGTGGGTGGGTGGGTGTCTGTGTGGGTGGGAGGGTGTTTGTGTGTGGGTGAGTGTGTGTGGGTGGGTTGGTGTGTGTGTGTGTGAGAGAGTTAATTATGTGTACCCCACCTCCTCCCTTATTCTGTATGTGTGTGTGAGAGAGAGACTGTGGGTGTGTGCGAGACTCTTGGGCGTGTGTGTTTGTGCGTGTGCGCGCGCGCCTGTGTGCGCACACACACATTCCCTCCTATCTCATCTATAATTGGTTGTTCTCTCATTTTCTTTCATTTCCCTTCCTTTCAAATTAAAATTAAAATAATCATTCTTTAATTAGCTCAAATATGTTCATTATAAATATATGCACAATGTGAATGTATACATTAAGAGGTGAGCCCGCTAAGCCAAGGCTTTCCAGCAGGCACCTAGTGAAACAATGGTGCTGTCAGACTAGTATGTATTAAAATATCCCTCTCTCTGTCTCTCTCTCTCTCTATCTCTCTTAGAACGTTATAGACTGCATCACCGTTGATTCATTTAAACTCCGCCTAGACAAATATCTCTCATCAAACCCGCGACTGACTGCGTTTGTAAATGAATAACTTTATTTTATCCCCCCCTCAGTTACTAACCCATCTGTCCTCTACTAACTTCCTAAACCTGCCACGGACATTAGTTCCAGGGCAGTAATTCCCTTTCCAATGTTCCCTTACCCACTCTAAACCACTGTTTGGACACTTGATCCTCAGTGTTTTGGAGGATAAGCAACCTAGAAGGGTCACTAGATCTGTTGTTGCTTGATTTCCTTTGTACTCCTTTGTACTTTGTACTCTCTCTCTCTCTCTCTCCACGTAAGATATGTTTTACCAGAAACATACATCACCAAGGGAATTGTAATTTTATTTTATTTAGTAAACCAGCTAAATTAGAGAACTGCTACACCCTATTCCAAACAAGTAGGCCAAAACTCTAGAACATTGACCTCTATAACTCACTAACAACAGGAGTAATCGAAATAATATGTCTACCATTTGGGACGGGTCAGTCAGGGAATAGATGTGGAAATGTACAGCCCATTTGCTCTGGCGTTCTTTGTGTTATAAAGGTTAGGGTTCACGATTTCTGGCCTACCTATTTGGAACAGGGTATAGCGTTTCTCACATTAACCCGTTCAAAATCCAGTATGCTTTTATTGTTATGTTTTCCGGTTATTATTAGACGATTTTGTTCACATTAGGAAAGGATTATGGAATTCAAAGGGTTAATAGAGATAATCTTTACCCTTATAATTCCCACATATCCTTCTTTAACTGTATGCAATCGTCTAATGATATCCATAATTAACTATCAAAATGCGTCACAATTGTCAAAGGGTTAAGAGGAGCCTAATGTATTTGAAATAGTTAAAGGCCTTTGTCAATTTGAATGTTAACAAGTACTACATAATTGGTTAATCAATTTACACTAGAGAAATTGGTTAAAAGGTTATCGGAAACGCCTTGCATTAACATGAGAGAGGGGTGGGGGGGGGGGGAGGGGGGGAGTGTAGTATGAATAACTGCGTGTATATGTAATTCACTCACTTGTTCGTCAAGGGGAATCCACGCAATGCGAGCTAAGCTCATTATTTTCGCGCCTCCTTAACTGGGAATGTATTGCGTGAAATGCATGTTAAGTGTTTATGTATCGCTGGAATGGCTGTGCATGTGTGTGTAGTCTGTATTTTAGCCAATTGGCGACATCTGGAAACGAAGGCTTAGGGTTAATATGTACGGTACCACTCTCACTACGGTACCAGTCTCACCCGAAGGCTTAGGTTGACCAGTACGATACCCATCTCACCTTGTATCCGATCACCAACCCTAGATGGGGCGTCACAACTTCGTCCACTTATTCCAGGTTCCTATTTATACTGCTAGGTGAACAGAGGCTACACCGTTAGGAGACTTGCCCAAATGTCTCTTCCCCGCCCGGGTCTCGAACTCGGGACCTTCTGGTTGTGAGCCAGACACGCTATCTGTTACGCCACGGGGAGGTGTATGTATGTATGTATGTATGTGTGTATGTATGTATGCATGGACAGTATATGTTTGTATGGGTATGTGTGTATGTATGTATGTATGTATGTTGTATATGTATGTATGCATATATGTATGTGTGTGTATGTGTATGTGTGACATTTCTTACACGGTGTTATGAGCGTCTCTCCTGTGATCTATGAAGGGTGCATTGGTGCTGTGACAGCCAAGATTTCTCCCGGGGAAAACTGTGAGAGATAAAGTGAGACCAGTGAGAGATAGACCTGTCAGAGGAGGAGGAGGAGGAGGAGGAGGAGGAGGAGAATAAGAATAAGAATAAGAAGTGGAGAAAGAAGAAGAAGAAGATGAAGAAGACGGGGTGGAGGAAGAGTGGGGATGGAGGAGGAGGAGAATAATAATAAGAAGTGGAGAAAGAAGAAGATGATGAAGACAAAGAAGAAGAAGAAGAAGAAGGGGTGGAGGAGGAGGAGGTGTAGATGGAATAGGAAGAGGATTGGCTTGGGAGTAGGAGGAAGGGTGAAAGAGAGAAGGAGGAGGAGAATTGGATTGGTGTAAAAGAGGAGGTTGGTTGGTTGATGTGATGGTGGAGGAATAGGAGGGGTAGTAGTGGATCATGGTCTTACGATGGAATAGATGTAAAAAGAGGCAAATGAAAACGGTGAAAACTAGACCTGTCAGAGGAGTAGTAGGAGGAGGAGGATGGAGTGGTGGTGGAAGAGGAGGTGGAAGACAAGTAGGAGGGGAAGATAGGGACGGTGAAAGATAAGGGGGGGGGGAGAGGGAGGGAAGTAAGGGGATGGAGAGAAGAGGGGCGAGGGGGGAAGTAGGGAGAAGGGGGAGAGAGTGGAGGAGATAAGATGGAGAGAAGAGGGGGGCGAGGAGTACAAAGGAGTACAAAGGAAATCAAGCAACAACAGTTCTAGTGACCCCTATAAGCTGCTTGTTCTCCAAAACACTGAGGATCAAGTGTCCAAACTGTGGTTTAGAGTGGGTAAGGGAAAATGGGAGAGGGAACTACTGCCCTGGAACTAATGTCTGTGGCAGGATTAGGAAGTTGGTAGGGGACAGTTTGGTTAGTAACATAACACAGTTATAAGTTATCTTTCGTATATCTGGGAAAAAGAGAGTAACGTCTTAGTAATATACAGTATATGTATGCAATAATCCTTGATGAATATATACAGTATATGTATGCAATAATCCTTGATGAATATATACAGTATATGTATGCAATAATCCTTGATGAATATATACAGTATATGTATGCAATAATCCTTGATGAATATATACAGTATATGTATGCAATAATCCTTAATGAATATATACAGTATATGTATGCAATAATCCTTGATGAATATATACAGTATATGTATGCAATAATCCTTGATGAATATATACAGTATATGTATGCAATAATCCTTGATGAATATATACAGTATATGTATGCAATACATCCTTAATGAATATATTACAGTATATGTATGCAATAATCCTTGATGAATATATACAGTATATGTATGCAATAATCCTTGATGAATATATACAGTATATGTATGCAATAATCCTTAATGAATATATACAGTATATGTATGCATAATCCTTGATGATATATACAGTATATGTTAATGGCAATAATCCCTTGATGAATACATACAGTATATGTATGCAATAATCCTTGATGAATATCTACAGTATATGTATGCAATAAATCCTTGATGAATATATAGAGTATAGGAAGGCAATAATCCTTGATGAATATATACAGTATATGTATTCAATAATCCTTGATGAATATATACAGTATATATACAGTATATGTATGCAATAATCTTTGATGAATATATAAAGTATATGTATGCAATAATCCTTGATGAATATATACAGTATATGTATTCAATAATCCTTGATGAATATATACAGTATATGTATGCAATAATCCTTGATGAATATATTCAGTATATGTATGCAATAATCCTTGATGAATATATACAGTATATGTATGCAATAATCCTTGATGAATAATACAGTATATGTATGCAATAATCCTTAATGAATATATACAGTATATGTATGCACTAATAATCCTTGATGAAGATACAGTATATGTATGCAATAATCCTTGATGAATATATACAGTATATATTAGGCCAATAATCCTTGATGAAATATATACAGTATATGTATGCAATAATCCTTGATGAATATATACAGTATATGTATGCCAATAATCCTTGATGAATATACAGTATATGTATGCAATAATCCTTGATGAATATATACAGTATATGTATGCAATAATCCTTGATGATAATCTATACAGTATATGTTGCAATATCCCTTACTGAATATATACAGTATATGTATGCAAAATCTCCTGATGAATATACAGTATATGTATGCAATAATCCTTGATGAATATATACAGTATATGTATGCAATAATCCTTGATGAATATATACAGTATATGTATGCAATAATCCTTGATGAATATATACAGTATATGTATGCAATAATCCTTGATGAATATATACAGTATGTATGCAATAATCCTTGATGAATATATTCAGTATATGTATGCAATAATCCTTGATGAATATATACAGTATATGTATGCAATAATCCTTGATGAATATATACAGTATATGTATGCAATAATCCTTAATGAATATATACAGTATATGTATGCAATAATCCTTGATGAATATATACAGTATATGTATGCAATTATCCTTGATGAATATATACAGTAAATGTATGCAATTATCCTTGATGAATCTGTGGGGGGAATAAAATAAAGTTATTGATTAACAAACCCAGTCAGTCATGGGTTTGATGCAAGATATTTGTCTAGGCGAAGTTTAAAAGAATCAACGGTGCTGTAGTCAATAACGTCTCGGGGAAGCCCATTCCACAAGTTGACAGCTCGATTGAAGAAGAAATTCTTGGATTCGTGTGAGTTAAAAGATTTACCAATAATTTTGCAACCGTTTCCCCGTGTGTAAGAAGATTGGTCGATAGTGAAGTACTTACTACAGTTCATATTGTCGATGCCTTTGATGATTTTGAACACTCGAATTAAGTCGCCTTTTAATCTGTGCTGGGTTAAAGGACATATATTTAATTATCGAAGACGCTCCTCGTATGGTTTGTTCTTTAGGCTAGGTATCATTTTGGTAACTCTACGTTGAACTCGTTCTAGTTTGTCTATATCTTTTTGGTAATAAGGGCACCAGGATTGAACGCAGTATTCCAGAAGAGGGCGGACTAAGGAATTGTAAAGGGTTAGGATAACTTCTTTGGATTTATGCTCAAATGACCTGCCTATAAAGCCAATTATTTTGTTTGCTTTCTTAACAACTTCTGAACATTGTTGACTCGGTTTTAGGTTACTCGATATTGTTACTCCCAGATCGGTTTCTCTGTCCACACTCTTAAGCTGAGTGCCATTCATCGAATAGTTTGCTTTCTCATTTCGGTATCCGCATTGAAACTCCTTTGCCAAATTTGGGACAAACATGACAACTTATCTAGATTGTGTTGCATATCGTCAACTTGTTCTTTTGAGTGTACGCTATTTGCAATTTTTGTATCGTCAGCCAAATTTGAGATTGTACAAGTGAGACAGGAGAGAGTGAAGGGGATAGGGAGGGAATGGGGGCGGCGAGGAGGGTGCGAGAGTGGGGGAGGTAGAGAGGGGGGATGAGAGAGTTTGGGGAGATGGAGAGAAAAGCAACACAACACGGAGGGATGAGTGGGTTGATCCGGTAACACAAGCTATTCATGATCAGCGTGTGCTTTCCTAACAACAGTTATGCCCCATTTCCCTCATGTTTAGCCCCATTAGTTTTGAGATTTTAAGACATTCGTCCCATTATAATGTTTGACGATTATAATACCTTTCGTGCAATTTAAGAAGGGGGCATTCACAATGTTTTCTCGAAGGGGGTTCTTACGGGTGTTTTCGTCAGCTAGAAAATAAAAATATATATACTGTATATTCCGGTAAATAATGATAGTAAGCAACTAAAAACCTCCTCCCCTTAATTTAGTAAATTAATTTCAGATACGTAGAGAGAAAAAGAGAGAGAATATGGACCGGTTCTGAGGCTAGTGTTGGGAGAGAGAGATGTGAGTAGGATGCAGGGGGAGGGAGGAGAATGAGGAATGAGGGAGGAGGAGTGGGCGGGGCTAAAGCAGTCACCAACCCTCAACAAGGGTTTGGGTTAGTTTACTTCCACTCCCCTGCAAGAGTTGCCAGGACGCTAATAGGTTGGGCCTAAAGTTAATAAAATATCTTGGATGTACACTCTCAGACACAAATCCTGGCCCAGCATGAAACTCCGAACAGCATCATCGATCCTCTGAAATGTAAATATTAGGTATAGAGTTAATGAGAAACTTCGATTTAGTTCGGGATAGTTTCTGAATCTGATATAACCACAAGGAGCCTCTTAGGAGTCAATATATAAGTATTTGCTTGTTTTCCTATATAGAAGGGCCTGGGGGTTCTCGAAAAGAGGCTCCAGTCTTGATTTTCTATATTCCTGATGGGTTGGTAGCCTATTAAGTCCTATTTTAACAATAATGAAAAATGTAAAATCCAATATCAGTAGCCATGTTGTAACTTGGCAACCGAATATATTGTCAGCTGGTACTCTTAAGGGGAGAAGACCGTTTTTCTGGACCCCCTTCTCCCTAATGTTTAGCCCCACTAGTTTTGAAATGTTAAGACGTTGGTTTCATTAGCTTGGGGATTTTATGACGTTTCACCCCATTTCTTTATCAATATTAGGACCCTTCGTGCCATTTAGGTGTCGATGTTTTCCTGACGAGCGATAGCGAGCCTGTAATTTTAGTAGGTATCGGCCTTTGGCGGGGAATTATTTTTTTACCGAAAAATGTACAAATATATCTTGAAGGGGGTCTAGGGGGGGGGGGGGGGGTTCTAAGCTTGATGGAGGTTTTGGGAGGAAACTAAAAAAAAATATGTATAAATAAATTTATAGACCAAGAAACAGCCACTGTCCCCTTAAGGTAGCAACAAGTCGGAGACAATGAATTTCCCCCATAGCTCACACCCGATTGAGTCCTACAGAGAAGCCGTCCAGTCATATTGTAGGGACGGAATGGGCCGAGTTTTGATTGGTTGGATGTGGAGAGATCAGCAACGAAAGGAATCAAATCTACCGGCTTCTGGGCAACCCCTGGCAACCAACAGTTATTGTCGTTATCGAGTACTTGGAACCCCACCACTTTTTGACGGATAGCAACAACAGATGGCGTTAGCGTCTAGTTGGTCTTAGGGCAAGCTCTAGGGCATTTACACTATAGAGTCTGGTTCCTGACCACTTATTGCCTCCTGGTACACGAAATACAAACTTGCATTTTCGGTCCTTTGCAGACAAGGACAATCGGGTTTGCCATTGTTATAATTGACTTTATATTGCAAAATAATTTATATTGAGGTTGGAGTAGAAATAAGGGTTATGTATTCAATGGTATACAATTATTATGTGGTATTTATTATGAGATAGTTGCTAATTTTACCCGGAATGCCTGAATTTGTTAAAAGCCAAACTAGTGATCAGCTTGCAAAACAACACGAAACAGCTACTGGATTTGTGAAAGACAAATATTTTTTTTTCTTCTAAATCAATCAGTAATCTTTCATTCTTCCACTGGCATGGTCTGAAAGCATTGTTGATGTGACATATGCAATATTGATTGATAATTTCAAGTAAATCAGCTGGTAAATAGTCTATTTTCACTGACTCCGGAAACAAATCAACTCGTTCCCTAGTCGTTTCGCTATCATAACACGATTTATTCTTTAAATAACTTTAACAAGCAAGCCATAACCAACCATATCATAGCCTACGCTATTTTATATTGGGATAGGCCTATGCTTATCCTCTTATTCCGACAGTAATAGTAGGAAATCATGAAAGAAAGGTACGGTGATGTCATTTCCCTGAATACCGATTTTCGTTTATATTCCGCAGGGAAATTGAAGAACCTAATCAATCTAGTTTGGGGTAAGGTAGGATAGCTGTCCTCTCTGATGATGTATGGATCAATTTTATTTGTAGTCGTTGCCTTTCGTCCAGTGGAAGAATTAAATATATATTAATCGAAAAACAGGACGAAATAAAGTATATTGAGTATGTTGTTTTTATTTGTCCTTGATATGTAGGCTATATACAGCTAAGGCCATATGGTGAGCGTGCATTATTGCATGGACTAATTATTTTAGTTGGTGACGTGAGCTCAAACAATGGTTTTAATTATATAATATGTTCTTTTACAGTATAATAAATATATATATATATAGTTCGATCATGTCAGAGAACATTACTTATGTAGCCTACGTAGGCTATAGATGTTGTAACAGGATAAATTAGAGGTTACATAATGTAGGTTTTGCCATTACGTCAAATTTGTGATTACTAGACAGTACACCCCCGCTACAGAGGACAAGAGTGAGAGACTTGGACTTTGAAATGGTCGTGGCGGAGGGACGAATTGGGGAACAACTAGGTTGATTGTAGGGAGGTACTGGTACAATAAGATAAACTATAATGTAACTAGAATAAGGTAGATTGTACACCACTTTGTAACGGTCACCATAACAAAACATTTTTTTAGTGGTGTGTGTATGTATGTAGTAATATTGTGTGTATGTATGTACCGGTATGTTATGATTGTATGTGTAAGTGCTGCCAATTTAACACCAGCTCCATACCGGACATACCTCGCTAATAAAAGACCCGTGTATCAGTCATAATACAGAAAACAACTATACAGTACATACAGTACTGTGGAGTGCACTAATGAAAGAAGTGCGATCCCGTAGAGTTTTTTCATTAATAGTTGTGGATAGCAACAACAGATGGCGTTATTTTGTGGTGGAATCTGGCAACCTTTAGGAGCACGATTTTATTAGTACATTAGATAGCAGGTTTCCCATCTCCTAGTATATAATCTCTGCTTCTGGGTTGAGGGAATGGGGCAAAGAGGCTAGGGGGTGGGGAGCGACGGAGGGATGGGAGACAGGAGAGGGTAGGATGGGGGGAGGACGCGGGAGTTGGGAGGTGTGGAGATGTAGGGGGAGGCAGGGGAGGGAGTTAGAACAAAGGGGAATGGAAGACTTGGTAGGGAAGTACGGGATGGGAGAGATGAAACCAAGAGGAGTGAAGGAGGGGAGGATATAGTCGGGGGGAGCTGGAGGTGACAAGCAACCTGGAGGGGATAGTGAGGGGGGGAGGAAAAATGGGGGTGGTTGAGACAAAGAAGGAGGGGGTAGGAATAGGGTGGGGCAAAGAGTAAGTGAGCTGGGGAGAAGGGTGTGGGGTATAGGCGTAGTCGCTTGTTTAGTGTGTGTGTGTGTGGGGGGGGGGGGGGTGAATGGGGGGTAAATGTTTCAACGCCTCGCACATTCAGGACTCGTCTCCAGTAACGCCGTGATGTAGGGTCTTCCCGTTGCGATATACATTTACGGAAGTGTTATTACTTAGTGTTACGTTGTGTTATTGGTGCCGCCGGATGATGTGTGGTTCGTGGGTGTCGTAGAGGAAGGAAGGAAGGACGGAAACAGAGGGAAGGGTCTGTCATCGCCCTGGCTTTATCAACATCTTCACTGGAGGTAAGCAGACTGGGTGGCATCGGTAGCTTCCCAAATTATGTGTCTCCACCATTTCCCTCATGTATTATCAACGACAACAGTTAATTTCCCCAACCTGCCATTGTGTTTATCCGAATCACCTGGGGTCAAAAAACGTGTGTGTGTGGTTTTTTGTTTTTATGGCACTACTCGGTGGCTGGTTGGGGGAACGAACTTGTTAGGTCCGTGCGAAGCGAGGACCTTCTGCAGTAGTGCGACACTTATCAAAATTTGCTATTTCTCGGTTATTACTGGACCAAATTTAAGGGGGGTCACCGGCTTTTCTTTTTTTTTTATCTCCTTTTCTCTCTTTCCCTGGCTTCTATCCATTCGGCCCCATTCAACCAACTGTTTTAAAACGTTTAACCCCATCCAGGTGTCGATTTTTTCCTGGCGAGCGATAGCAAGTCAGCATTGAATGGAGAAATCCGGCTTCGCCGGACACATTTTTCTATCGAAAAATGTACATGTTTAGCTTGCTGTCAAAACAAAAATATATATATGCTGGAAAATATTGACTCCTGGATGGGGGTAAACGTTTTAAAACAGTAGATTGAATGGGGCCGAATAGATACAAGCAAAAGAGAGAGGGAGAGAAACAAAAAATGCGAGGTGGGGTCCCTTAATGACCTTACACACGCATATACTTGGATATATCCTCTAAGCTAGGCTGTAACGGGCCCCTTTTCTTAAAAAAAATTCTGGGCGCCCCGCGAATTGGCGCCTTCTGTAGTAGTGGTGAAAAGTGAAATGGTCATCGGTTTGGAAATTGTTAACGGAGTAGTGCTTGTTTTTTGGTCTATATCTTTATATATCTTATTTATTTTTTAGTTTCCTCGCTAGACCTCCATCAAGCTTAGAAAAACACCCCCTAGACCCCCTTTCAAGATAAATTTGTACATTATTCGGTTGAAAAATTTCCCCGCCAAAGGCCGGTTCCCTCTAAAATTAGAGGCTCGCTATCGCTCGCCAGGATAAAAATCAACACCTGAATGGCACGAAAAGTCTTAATATTAACAACAAAATGAGTCAAAAGGTCTCAAAATCGCCAAACTAACGGAATAAAAGTCTTAAAACCTCAAAACTAATATGCTATACATAAGGGAGGGGGGGGGGGGGGCAGAACAAGTGAGTTCTACCCCCTTAAAGCATATTTCATAGATCCTCATATGCATAGACTCTTGCTTATTGTTCAGGCTGTAAAAGGGCACTTTTCAAATACTTAGCCCTTGGCTGTAAACTATAGGGCCCCTTCTACAGGAGTTGATGACAAATTTAATCGGCTGTGTTTTGAGGTCTTTGCTTTGCCAATTTCATTCACATGCATACTGTATACTGTACTCTGATCTACTCCTTGATCATAAAGGAGTCCAGTCTACATCTTTAGCCCAGGGCGTTTCGCTACTGTCTCCCTTCTACAGGAGTGATGTAAAATGAGATCGGATATTCTATGTTATTAATGAATCACATAATAATGTACATATACATATACTTTCAATTATTAATTGAATCCAACATGTCGGCCATGGCTCCCCACCACAGGCCCCCTTCTACAGGAGTGACGGAAAGTGAAAACGGATATATTTTGGGGATAGTACCCATTATTTCTTGCACATGTACATAATCTCATCTATTTCTTAGACATAATGGTTGGAGTCCTATCATTAATTTGCCCAGGGCGGCCCGCTGTTGCTCCCCTTCTGCAGGAGTGACAGAAAATGTGATCCTGTGCCAATGAAAAACTTTACGTGCAACTGCACATGATTTTCAATACCTCCGCTAAAGAAGTTGGGGGATGTTATGTTTTTGCATCCATTGTATTGTATTCTATTTGTTATTTTTTATTTTTGTTTAGGGGGGGGGGTATTTGTTTGTTTATCTGTAAACAAAATATAGCTTATCCAAAAGCTATGAACAAATTGTCACGGAAGTTGGAGGCCAGATAGGATATACACCAAAGAAAAAGTCATTAAATTGTGGAGGTGATTGGTAGAGCGAATACCTCCGCCACCGTAGAAGGCTCACAAAGTTATGAACCAATGTTCACGAAACTTAGAGGGCAGATAGGATATGCACCAAGGGAGAAGTAATTCAATTGCAGAGGCAATCAGTAGAGCGCATAACTCCGCCATCTTAGGCGGAGGTACACGCTTTCCAGAGTGCCCCCCATTGTTACCTTCGTCAACTTCTTGACGGAGGTTATGTTTTTGCCTCCGTTTGTCTGATTGTCTAACAAATACCTGTATATATCTCCAAAGTTATGAACCGATAACCACGAAATTTGGTGAGCAGATAGGATGTGTTCCAAGTAAGAAGTGATAAATATTGAAGACGATCAACAGAGTGCATACCTCCGCCAGCGTATGCGGCTCCGAAAGTTATGAACTGATTTTCACGACATTTGGTAGTTATTTTCTAACCAAATTTAATGATCTTCCACATGTATACACTCTAATCTATCCTCTAGGCCGTAACGGAACCCTTTTTCTTACATTTCATCCTGTGCCAGGCGCCTTGGAGTTAATGCGGCCTCACGAACCTGTAGTCCAGCTTGGACTTATTTCGTTGATAGTACCCTCTAAAACCATCTAGTTCTTGTGGACTAAATAATTTCTATGACTTGCTGTTTTGCAATATACTATTTACAAACCAAACTTATCTTTAATGGAATGGTACTGTTATAAGGTCAGAGGGAGAGAGTGAATAAGGTGGATAGATAGGTGGATATATATATACTGTATATATATACACTGTATATATATATATATATATATATATATATATATATATATAGAGAGAGAGAGAGAGAGAGAGAGAGAGAGATAGAGAAAGTAAATAAATAAATAACGTAGCCTAAAAACAAACCTATCGAGCAGCAAAAAGCAGAGAACCAGAAGGAGAAGAAATAACCAATAAACTAGAATAATGTGAAGGCCAAGATGAGAACGGGAGACAGGAGGGAGACGAATGGATGATAGGAGATAAATAGAGAAGAGAGAGAGAGAGAGAGAGAGTGAGTGTGTGTGTGTGTGTGTGTGTATGTGAAATATAGCATACAACATATTTGTTTAAGTAATATTGGTATGCCAATTCTGTCTTATAAATTTTGGCCTTACATCGATATTTTTTAGACCCGCCATTTTGCAGTATTTGGTATGCAGTTATTTACTCCGGCAAAATGTAGATGGGGTCCTTTCTGTGTATACGGCTACAGATTAATTATATGTTTACCAAAACCGATCTCTGATCCCCCCCAACACAACAACAACTACAACAAGAAAGTCGACTATTTGGGAAGAGTCCACCAGGAAATAGGTGTTGATATTTACAGCCAGTTTACTTCAGGCCCTTTTGAGTTACAGAGAGATCAGGGATCAATATTATGTTAAGAGGAGGCAGACCGTTTGTTTGGTCTATTAATTCATTTATTCATATGCTTTTTTAGTTTCCTCCCTAGACCTCCATCAAGCTTAGAAAAACACACCCTAGACCCCCCTTCAAGATAAATTTGTACATGGCCGGTTCCTCTTAAAATTGCAGGCTCGCTATCGCTCGCCAGTAAATAATCGACACCTAAATGGCACGAAATGTCTTAAAATTGACAACGAAATGGGGCGAAAGGTGTTAAAATCGCCAAACTATTGGGCGTTCGCGAACGTCTTATAATCTCAAACTAGTGGGGCTAAACATTGGGGAGAAGGGGGTCCAGAAACACGGTTAGTCTCCCTTAAGTTCGTTGGCGCTACCTACAGTACAGTATATACCCCCTTCCGTACCGGTGACGTCTTATTGTTATGGTTCTAGCATTACTTAGACGATTTGTGCAGTTTAAGAAGGAACTGTCGTAGTAAAAAGAGTTAAGTGAGATAGTTTGAAACCTGTCCATTACTAGAGGCCGTACTGAATAACGTAGTTTAACCCCTTGAAGCTCTGACGCGTGTTGGCAGTTTATGTTGCTATCATTAGGCGATTGTATGCAGCTTAGGAAGGACCTGTGGGTATTAAAAGAGTAAAGACTATCTCAATCAACCCTCTGACTTCCATATACCCTTCCTAAACTGAATAAAATCGTCTAGCAGTAGCCAGAAAACAGAACAGAAACGCGTATTGGAGCTTGAAAGGGTTAAGAGTGTAGTGGCTATTATGTTGGTCTATATGTATATTAATTCATATATTTTTTAGTTTCCCCGCTGGAGACCTCCATCAAGCTTAAAAAAATACCCCCTAGAACCCCCTTCAAGATAATTTGTACATTTTCGGTAGAAAAAATGTCCCGGCTGAAGGCCGGATCCTCTTAAAATTACAGGCTCGCTATTACTCGCCAAGAAAAAATCGACAACTAAATGGCACTAAACTTTAAAACGAAATGGGGTGAAAGGTGTTCAAATCGCCAACTAAATGGCACTAAACTTTAAAACGAAATGGGGTGAAAGGTGTTCAAATCGCCAACTAAATGGCACTAAACTTTAACACGAAATGGGGTGAAAGGTGTTCAAATCGACAACTAAATGGCACTACACTTTAAAACGAAATTGGGTGAAAGGTGTTCAAATCGCCAACTAAATGGCACTAAACTTTAAAACGAAATGGGGTGAAAGGTGTTCAAATCGCCAACTAAATGGCACTAAACTTTAAAACGAAAGGGGGTGAAAGGTGTTCAAATCGCCAACTAAATGGCACTAAACTTTAAAACGAAATTGGGTGAAAGGTGTTCAAATCGACAACTAAATGGCACTAAACTTTAAAACGAAATGGGGTGAAAGGTGTTCAAATCGACAACTAAATGGCACTAAACTTTAAAACGTAATGGGGTGAAAGGTGTTCAAATCGCCAACTAAATGGCACTAAACTTTAAAACGAAATGGGGTGAAAGGTGTTCAAATCGACAACTAAATGGCACTAAACTTTAAAACGAAATTGGGTGAAAGGTGTTCAAATCGACAACTAAATGGCACTAAACTTTAAAACGAAATGGGGTGAAAGGTGTTCAAATCGCCAAACGAATGGGCCGATCGTCATAAAATCTCAAAACTAATGGGGCTAAACATGAGGGAGAAGGGGGTCCAGAAAAACAACCCATCTCCCCTTAAGTGAGATAGTTCAAAGCCTGTCAATTGCTAGAGGCCCTTTTGACACTGAATAAAGTCGTTTAATAGAAACAAGAGTAAAAATTTAAAATGAACGGCATCCGGTACTGAAAGGGTCGAGCGAAAGTCGGCCTCAGCGAAAAGCCGAGAGACGGAGGGAGGAATAAGAAGGAATGGCCAATAAACAAGAAGGATGGCAAGACGAAGATGACAAGGTGAGCCGAATAGGACGATAAGAATGAAGGAGATGGAGGAATGGACGATAAGAATGAAGGAGATGGAGGACTGGACGATAAGAATGAAGGAGATGGAGGAATGGACGATAAGAATGAAGGAGATGGAGGACTGGACGATAAGAATGAAGGAGATGGAGGAATGGACGATAAGAATGAAGGAGATGGAGGAATGGACGATAAAAGGGGAAGAAGGACGGCCGATAAAAGTGATAACGAAAGCGGAGGTCAAAGTCGAGGAAAAATACCGAAATGAATATTTATTGGTCTTCGTATTTCTGCTCGTGCTTAAGGGGGAGGTAGTCGCTTTTTGTGGACCCCCTTCTCCCTCATGTTTAGCATTTTAGCTTTGAAATTTTAAGACGTTTGTTCAATTAGTTTGTCGATGTTAAGACCGTTCGCTTGCTATACATAGTTAGTTGTATACTATAATTATAACCTGTATATATACTATATATATATTATATTTATATATATATACTGTATAGATATATATATATATATATAATTATATATAATATATATATATTATAATATATATATATATATATATATATATAAGTTATATATATATAGTTATATATATATATATATATTTATATATATATATATATATATATAGTTATATATCTATATATATATATATATTCCTGATATACTGTATATATATATATATATATATATATATATATATATATATATATATATATAGTATAGTAAATATTTGTTCAATTACTATATATTGTATTTAACAATATATCTATGACATAATTATATACTTATCAACAAACACTATAAAAAGGTGTAGCTTTAATATAAGTACAATATTTTAAAACCTTACACTCTTGAAGCCCTTCCTCGAACACACTTGAGAGAGCTGTCACACCGTATACCGTTCCCTGGGAGGATCACACACACATACACACACACACACACACACACACACACACACACACACACACACAAACACACACCTTACACCCACACACACATAGACACACACACCCACACCACACATACACACACTCACATACACACACACACATTCACACACCACAAACCCACACCCACACACACACAAGGCATCAAAATGGACCAATGTAAGTAGCGGGGTACCCCAGGGATCGGTACTAGGACCAATTCTCTTTCTAATTTACATCAACGACATAGATGAGGGTCTCACCTGTACAATCTCAAAATTTGCTGACGATACAAAAATTGCAAATAGCGTACTCTCAAAAGAACAAGTTGACGATATGCAACACAATCTAGATAAATTGTCATGTTGGGCCCAAATTTGGCAAATGAGTTTCAATGCGGATAAATGTAAAGTACTACATATCGGATACCTAAATGAGAAAGCAAACTATTCGATGAATGGCACTCAGCTTAAGAATGTAAACAGAGAAACCGATCTGGGAGTAACAATATCGAGTAATCTAAAACCGAGTCAACAATGTTCAGAAGTTGTTAAGAAGGCAAACAAAAATAATTGGCTTTATAGGCAGGTCATTTGAGCATAAATCCAAAGAAGTTATCCTAACCCTTTACACTTCATTAGTCCGCCCTCTTCTGGAATACTGCGTTCAATCCTGGTGCCCTTATTACCAAAAAGATATAAACAAGCTAGAACGAGTTCAACGTAGAGTTACCAAAATGATACCTAGCCTAAAGAACAAACCATACGAAGAGCGTCTTAGAGAATTAAATCTATTTCCTTTAACCCAGCGCAGATTAAGAGGGGACTTAATTCAAGTGTTCAAAATCACCAAAGGCATCGACAATATGAACTGTAGTAAGTACTTCACTATCGACCAATCTAATTACACGCGGGGAAACGGTTGCAAAATTATTGGTAAATCTTTTAACTCACACGAATCTAAGAATTTCTTCTTCAATCGAGTTGTCAACTTGTGGAATGGGCTTCCCCGAAACGTTATAGACTGCATCACCGTTGATTCATTTAAACTCCGCCTAGACAATATCTCGCATCAAACCCGCGACTGACTGCGTTTGTAAATGAATAACTTTATTTTATCCCCCCCTCAGTTACTAACCCATCTGTCCCCTACTAACTTCCTAATCCTGCCACGGACATTAGTTCCAGGGCAGTAATTCCCTTTCCAATGTTCCCTTACCCACTCTAAACCACTGTTTGGACACTTGATCCTCAGTGTTTTGGAGGAAAAGCAACCTAGAAGGGTCACTAGATCTGTTGTTGCTTGATTTCCTTTGTACTCCTTTGTACTTTGTACACACCACACATACACACACTCACACACACACAAACACACATTCACACACCACACACACATAGACACACACACCCACACCACACATACACACACTCACACACACACACACACACACACACACATAGACACACACACCCACACACACACACCACACACACACACACACACACACACACACACACACACACACACACACACATGTCTTATACCCGGGTCCTGCCCTTCGTCATACAGCCAGGGAGGACAAAATATTCTTGGACATGTGTCTCTTAAATCACAATCTCGTCTTCCGAACACATCAGCCGAGATTTTAGATTTTTATTTTTTATTTTTTCCCCATCACCTCTTGCAAGCGTGATATAGAAAAAGTAAAGACAAAAAAGAGCTTTAAGGGGGGAGGGTTGTTTTTCTAGACTCCCTCGTTTTCGCCCCATTAGTTTTCAGATTTTGAGACGTTTGCCCCATTAGTTTGTCGATTTTAAGACCGATCGCCCCATTTCCTTGTCAATACTATGCCCTTTCGTGTTATTTTAGTGTCGATTTTTTATTCCTGACGAACGATAGTGAGCCTTTAATTTTGGAAGAACCGGCCTTCGGCAGGGACATTTGTCTATCGAAAGATGTACAAATTTATCTAGACGGGGGATCTAATGGATGTTTTCTAAAGTTTGATGGAGGTCTAGGGAGGAAACTATACAAATAATACAAAACAAATATATAAAAGACAAATAAATAAGCCCCATCCTCCCGTAAAACGAAATGAAAAGCCTCCCTCGTTGACCTAAGGAAGACCCCTGCGACCCCCAGTCAAGGTTATAGATAGGGTTAAGTTGAGGGGAGATTTGTAGTTTGCTCCCTAGACCTCCAGAAAGCTTAACAGAAATACTCCAAGACTTCCCATCGAGATTAATTCGCACCTTTTTCCGTAGAAAAATGTCCCGGCCAATGGCCGCTTCTTCCAAAATTACAGGCTCACTATCGTTCGCCAGAGAAAACAAATCGACACCTAAATAGCACGAAAGTCCTAATAGTGACAAGAAAATGGGGCGGATGGTCTTAAAATCGACACACTAATGGGGCAGACATCTTAAAATTTGAAACAAAAGGGGCTAAGCATGAGGGAAAAGGGGGACCAGAAAAATGGCCCATCTCCCCTTAATTCATAAACCTACCTTGTATGGATCAGATATTCGCATTGATAGAAATAATGGAACTTGTAGAACGTGTCAAATTGATGGGGTTTCGTGTTTTTTTTTGTGATGTAGAGATCGGCGAAACAATTGAATTTTGGGATATGCTTTCGGATTTATTGAATATACACACATACACGCATACTAACACACACACACACACACACACACACACACACGCACACAAACACATAAGAGACGGTGTGTTTATTGGTATAGATGTAAGTTGTACACACACACACACACACACACACACACACACACACACACACACACACACACACACACACACACACACACACACACATGCATAAGCGACAGTGTGTTTAATGGTACAAATGTAAGTTGTGCATGGTTACAAGTACATTTTTAATTTTCAAAGGGGGATGGGCGTATGTTTTTGCTTATATATATATATATATATATATATATATATATATATATATATATATATATATATATATATATATATATATATATATATATATTATTTTTTAGTTTCCTTCCTAGACCTGCATCTAGCTAAAACATAATAATAATAATAATAATAAAAAAACAAAAATAAGACCCCCCTTTAAGATAAATTTGTACATTTTTCGATAGAAAAATGTCCGGCCCGAAGACCGGTTCCTCTTAAATTATAGGCTTGAACCTTTAACTGTCTTGAGGGTGTAGTGGTTAGAGTGTTTAAGATATGCATGTGGCATCCTAGGTTCGAATTCCATGAGGATCACATGCTTTCATCAATTTCATTTGAAGGTGTTTGGTGTTGGGAATGTAATTAATTAATTAATTTGACACATTTGACAATGTTTCTTTTTTTCTGCATGTTTATAGGTTGGTTGGTATGCTGTTCCACCAATCATGATCGGCCAGAGGAGAGAAGGTAAAATGATGAGCAATATAACTACAGTACTAACCTATGTTTTCCTTTATCGTGTCTCTTGTTGATCCTCCCTACCCCTTGTGGGAGTAAGGGCTGGCTACTGACTGACTAAGTACAGTATATTTGATTTGCCAGCTGATGATATATTGCGATGTCCCTATCGTGATTACTCGGTTATTATAAAGATTCTGTACCGAAATATGTTGTGAATTGTGTTAAAATTGAGATTAATAAGACACAGTCGTAGTCGTTTCATGATTTTGTTTTTTCCATAGC
Source organism: Paralithodes platypus (assembly GCA_032716605.1). Lineage (NCBI taxonomy): Eukaryota > Metazoa > Arthropoda > Malacostraca > Decapoda > Lithodidae > Paralithodes > Paralithodes platypus. The sequence goes on along the minus strand of CM064546.1, from coordinate 13,211,689 downwards.
GTATTGAACAAATTAGTAGCTAAGTGATTTAAGTTAACTTTGTTGTTGAATTCAGGCAAAGTCCAGTAGGGAGGGTGGGTATACCAGTATATATACTGTATATATATATTTCTCTCTCTCTCTCTCTCTATTTATATATATATATATATATATATATATATATATATATATATATTGGTTTGGAAAATAGGTAGGTGTATTAAGAGCAAAACCCAAAATAAAGATATAATTATTTTAATTCCAACTAAGCCTATTTAGGCGAGAAATATATTTGTACATGTTCCGGTACAACATTTCTGGGCCAAATGTAGTTTCTCCTAAATTGCATGCTCGCTAATGCTCTCCAGGAAAAAAAAATCAACAGCTAATTGGCAATCCCCTGACGACCCCACACAATTACCTGGACCTCGGCCTGTTACTCTTTCTATTAATTTCTGCAACATTCGCGGACTTTCCTCTAACTTTCACTCTGTTGAGCACCATCTCTCCTCCTACAAACCTGATCTTCTCTTCCTCACTGAAACTCAGGTGTCTGTAGCAACATCCAGCAGCCCCTTCTCTGTATCCTCCTACTTTCTCTATCCTAGTTTCAAAGCCAAAGGCGGATGTTGTGCATAAGTGCACAACAAACTCACTTGCTCTCGTGTTCCCGATTTCGACTCCTCTGAATTCTCAACTTTATGGCTCAAACTTTCCTGTCATTCTCTTACTAAATATTTCTGTGCTGTCTATCTTTCCCCTAACTCTACCAACTTTCCCAAATTCTTTGACTATCTAAACTCTACAGTGGAACACATTCTATCCATTTCTCCTTTCTCAGAAATCTCCATCTTAGGAGATTTCAACGTTCACCACCGCCATTGGCTCTCCTCTCACACTACTGATCCACCTGGTGAACAAGCCTACGTCTTTTCTATCCTAAATGACCTAGAGCAGTTAGTTCAGCAACCCACCCGTATCCCGGATCGCATCGGAGATCGGCCCAACATTCTTGACCTGTTTCTAACTTCTAACCCTTCTTCTTATACTGTCGATCTTTTTCTCTCCTTTGGGCTCCTCCGACCATAAACTTATCTCTGTCACCTGTCCTATCTCTCCAGTACAGCCACCCGATCCTCCTAGCCGGCGGCGCTTGTGGCACTTTGGCGCTGCCGACTGGGAGGCTCTTCGGCAGTACTTCTTTGATTTCCCATGGAATGATTTCTGCTTCCATGGCCGAGGACCCTCGGAGAGTGCTGAACGCATTACCGAGGTAATCCTATCGGGCATGGAAGCATACATTCCATTCTCTTTCTCTCAGACTAATGCTAAAAAATCTTGGTTTACTCACGCCTGTTCTACTGCTGTCCGCAATAAGGAGGAAGCATTCAAACGGTACCGACGCCTTAAAACTCAAGACTCTCATTCTTCCTATGTTTCTGCCCGGAATCAAGCCAAATCTGTTCTTCGACTTGCCAAACACTCTTTCATCAATAATAAATGCACTGAACTATCCAACTCTAGCTCTTCCCAAGCTTTCTGGCATCTAGCCAAAAACCTCTCCAACAATTTCTCTTCCTCGTCTTTCCCTCCCCTTTCCCACTCTGATGGCACAACCATCACTTCTTCCTCTGACAAAGCTAAACTCTTCGCTCAAACTTTTGCTAGAAACTCCACCTTGGATGATTCCGGTGCTATTCCTCCCTCTCCGCCCTCCTCTCTCTTACTTATGCCTAATATCCTAATCTCTTCTAAAGATGTACTTTCTACCCTCTCTGGGCTTAACACTAATAAGGCGTACGGTCCGGACGGTGTTCCTCCTGTTGTTCTCAAAAACTGTGCTTCCGTGCTGACTCCCTGCCTAGGCAAACTCTTTCGTCTCTGTCTATCCTCTAACGTTTTCCCTTCATGCTGGAAGTTTGCTCACATTCAACCTGTCCCAAAGAAGGGTGACCGCTCTCAACCCTCCAACTATCGTCCAATTGCTCTTATCTCTTGTCTTTCTAAAGTTTTTGAAACTATTCTTGCTTCCAAATTTCTTAAGCATTTCTCTTCTCATAATCTGCTCTCAGATCGCCAGTATGGCTTCCTTAAGGGTCGCTCTACTGGTGATCTTCTTTCATATCTTACTAACTCTTGGTCATCCTCCTTTCGGGACTTCGGTGAGACTTTTTCTATTGCACTAGACATATCGAAAGCCTTCGATAGAGTCTGGCATAAATCTTTAATTTCTAAACTACCCTCCTTCGGTTTCTATCCCTCCATCTGTGCCTTTGTCTCTAATTTCCTTTCCGGCCGTTCCATAGCCGCGGTTGTGGACGGCCATTGTTCACTTCCTCACTCTATAAACTCCGGTGTTCCTCAGGGCTCTGTCCTATCTCCTATTCTCTTTCTAATTTTTATAAATGATCTCCTTAACTGTACCTTAATTCCCATCCATTCATACGCAGACGACTCAACCTTGCACTACTCCATTAGTTTTTCAGAACGCCCCAGCCAGCAATCCCTCAACGACAAACGTAATGAAGCCATAGAACTCTTAAATTCTGATCTAAATACTATTTCCAATTGGGGCAGAGAAAACCTTGTTAACTTTAATGCTTCCAAAACCCAATTTCTCCATCTATCTACCCGTCAGGATCTCCCAGCGGACTATCCCTTATTCTTCAACAATACAAAAATCAACCCTTCATCTTCTCTCAATATTCTTGGTGTCTCTTTTTCTTCTGCTCTCATTTGGAAGGACCATATTACCAGTCTTGCTAAGGCAGCCTCCCAGAAGCTGGGTGTGCTCAACCGCCTTAGGGGGTTCTTTTCCCCTGCACAGCTTCTTGCTCTGTACAGGGGCATAGTGCGCCCTTGTATTGAGTATTGTTCACATGTGTGGGGAGGTTCCTCTCACGCTGCTCTCCTAGACAAAGTTGAAAGGAAGGCCTTAAGTATCATTAACTCCCGTCCACTCACCAACTCTCTGTAATCTCTCTCTCTCCGCCGCAATGTTGCATCTCTCTCGCTATTGTATCGCTACTATAATAATCAGTGTTCCTCAGAGCTATCCCAGTGCATACCACCTCCTTTACGTAGGGCACGTGGTACCCGTCTTGCATCTCAATCCCACCCCTACTCTGTGCAACTCTCCAACCCAAGAGTGAAACGTTACTCTCAAACTTTCTTCTACTCAACAGCTGAGCTCTGGAACTCTCTCCCAGAATCAGTCTTTCCCTCTTCCTATGACTTAAATTGCTTCAAACTCCGTGTGTCCAGGCATTTTGGCTCGAACGTCCCTTGATTTTGGCCCTGTCACTCTTTCAACTATGGGGGAGGCACTCGCTATAGGCAGTTATGCCTTTTGCCTCCCTCAATCACATAGAAAAAAATAAAAATAAATTAATAAATGACCCCCCCCCCTTTTTTTTTAAGGGGACAGTGGCTGTTTGTTCGGTCTATAAATTCATGCATTTATATATTGTTTATTGTTTTAGTGTCCTACCTAAACCTCCATCAAGCTTAGTAAAACACCCCCTAGACCCCCTCTTCAAGATAGATTTGTAAATTTTTCGGTAGAAAAATGCCCCGGCCAAAGGCCGATTCCTCCTAAAATTACAGGCTCGCTTTCGCTCGCCAGGAAAATATCGACACCTAAATGGCACGAAGGGTCCTAATATTGACAAAAAAATGGGGTGAAAGGTCATAAAATCCCCAAACTAATGGAACCAACGTCTTAAAATCTCAAAACTAGTGGGGCTAAACATTAGGGAAATGGGGGGGTCCAGAAAAACGGTCAGTCTCCCCTTAAAGCAAACGAAGTGGCTACGGGACACCACCAGGGGTGTCACGCAGCCCAGCCTCACTGGCTGGGCTGCGTGACACTACCAGTGGTGTCTCGCAGCCCAGCCACACTGGGTAGGCTACGGGACAGCACCACAAGTGTTTTCGTATTTATCGCCATATAATTCAGCCAATTAGACTGTTGAATCGAAATTCTTTGGATTATTATTTATATTATCATTAAAAACGTTGGACTTTATTCAATTATAATCCTACTTGTTGTATATACAGACCTATTCCATTCTCAACTCCCTACGCCACACACACTCACACATACCTATTTATACATCTAACTAGGCGTTATATATAGCCGTTATATACTGAATGTGTGTATATTCTTCGTATTACATATCCATTTAATAAGAACATATGGGAGTCTGCAGAAAGTCGATTGGCCCACACAAGGCAGATCCCTCTCACACCCAACCCATCTCGGTTATATGTTTATCTAATTTAATTTTGAAACTCTCTGTCGTTCTTGATCCCACAATGGCGCTAGGTAGGGGGGGGGGGGCGCAGTGCAAGCTTGCGTGCACGAGTAGGAATGTGCATGTACGAGCATAAAGCCTGTACGTTTGTGAGTGGAAATATGTGTTTGTATAATGGATGTACAAAATATGTGTTTGTGAGTGGAAATATGTGTTTGTATAAACGGATTTAAAAAATGAATAATGAATGTACAATATGTTTGTGTGAGTGTGTGTGTATGCGTTTGTGTGTGTGTGTGTGATAGAGAGAGAGTCAATCACATGACTTGTCTTTGTGAATGTGCGTTTGTGTTTGTGCTTAGGAATGCGAATATGTATTTGTGCGTGTGGTTCTGAAAGAACATTAGAGTGTGGGTGCGATTGTGGGAGGGAATATCAATGCGTGTGCGTGTGTATTCTGATTGGAAATGTGAAGGCGAGTGTGTAGTTGTGAATGTATGTTCGAATATATGTTCGTTGTCAAGTGGTAATCTAAAAGTGTGTGTGTGTGTGTCTGTAGATATATGAATATAAATCACGGAACTTGTTCGTCAAGGTGAATACACGCAATGCAAGTTAATGACATTGGGGGTAGGAATACGAATATGTGTTCCTGAATGATTTTGTGCGTGAAAATGTGAATGTGCATGAGTTTGTGTGTGTTTATATAGTGAATCAACATAGAAGATAATAGGTAAAATTTCTCAATTGATGATGCATATATTGTCTGATGATTATTGTCATCCAAATGTAATGTTTGGTTAATTTAGGATAGGGATGGTAATTGGTAAATGTATAGCATTATAAAATATGTATGTGAGTGCGGCCGAAGAAGGTTGCGAGAAAAAACCCCGGAGACCAACCTCTAGATACCAGCGTACGTGGACCCTTTACCTTAAGATCTCAAGCTAATCCAGGTAATCCAGAAAATTAACACTTAATTGTACCTACCAGCATAATTATCTTATGGTCTGGACTCTCTCTCTCTCTTTCTATACATATATATATATATTTTTTTTTGTCTATGTGATTGAGGGAGGCAAAAGGCATAACTGCCTATAACGAGTGCCTCCCCCATAGTTGAAAGAGTGACAGGGCCAAAATCAAGGGACGTTCGAGCCAAAATGCCTGGACACACGGAGTTTGAAGCAATTTAAGTCATAGGAAGAGGGAAAGACTGATTCTGGGAGAGAGTTCCAGAGCTCAGATGTTGAGTAGAAGAAAGTTTGAGAGTAACGTTTCACTCTTGGGTTGGAGAGTTGCACAGAGTAGGGTGGGATTGAGTTGCAAGACGGGTACCACGTGCCCTACGTAAAGGAGGTGGTATGCACTGGGATAGCTCTGAGGAACACTGATTATTATAGTAGCGATAGAATAGCGAGAGAGATGCAACATTGCGGCGGAGAGAGAGAGATTGCAGAGAGTTGGTGAGGGAGTTAATGATACGAAAGGCCTTCCTTTCAACTTTGTCTAGGAGAGCGGTGTGAGAGGAACCTCCCCACACATTGTGAACAATACTCAATACAAGGGCACACTATGCCCCTGTACAGAGCAAGAAGCTGTGCAGGGGAAAAAAAAAAAACCTAAGGCGGTTGAACACACCCAGCTTCTGGGAGGGCCTAGCAAGACTGTAATATGTCCTTCCAAATGAGAGCAGAAGAAAAAGAGACACCAAGAATATTGAGAGAAGATGAAGGGTTGATTTTTGTATTGTTGAAGAATAAGGGATAGTCCGCTGGGAGATCCTGACGGGTAGATAGATGGAGAAATTGGGTTTTGGAAGCATTAAAGTTAACAAGGTTTTCTCTGCCCCAATTGGAAATAGTATATATATATATATATATATATATATATTAAAAACCTTGATGTAGGAATAACTAGCAAAATCAGTAAATTTACAGATGACACTTAAATGGGAACACTCCAAATAGATTTAAACATACTACACAAATGGGTAGTAAACTGGCAGATGAAGTTCAATGTAGGTTAATGAATGCAGTGTAGTAAAATTGAGTAAATCAATAGAAAATGCAGGATACAATTTCGATAACGTGGATATAACTAACTCAATAATGAAAAAGACTTGAGAATCAACCGTTGATTCATTTAAAATTCGCCTAGACAAATATCTCGCATCAAACCCGCGACTGAGTGCGTTTGTAAATGAATAACTTTATTTTATCCTCCCCTCAGTTACTAACCCATCTGTCCCCTACTAACTTCCTAATCCTGCCACAGACATTAGTTCCAGGGCAGTAGTTCCCTTTCCAATGTTCTCTTACCCACTCTAAGCCACTGTTTGGACACTTGATCCTCAGTGTTTTGGAGGACAAGCAGCCTAGAAGGGTCACTAGACTCGTATGTTGTTTGATTTCCTTTGTACTCAACTGTGATTTGAAACCAAGAAATCAATGCATCAGTGTTCGAAATAAGGCAAATAGAGTTCTTGGATATATATCTAGAAGTGTGAGTAACAGAACAGCAGACGTAATCTTGACATTTTATCTAGCGTTAGTGAGGCTACATATGGATTATGCTGTTCAAAATTGGAGTCCCTATTACAGAATGAACATAAATTCCTTGGAGAGAGTACAACTAAGAATGATACAAAATAATCTGTAATATTAGAAATCTTCCATATGAAGACAGGTTGAAGAAGCTAGGCTTACATTCGATAGAAAGACGCAGAGTTACATATGATATGATATGATAGATATGATAGAGGTGTTCAAGGTGGTAAGTGAGATAGGCTAAATACAGGGGATATGAAAGATGTACTGAAGCTCAGCGATAGCGAGAAAACTCAAACAAATGGTTTCAAATGGGATACATTTCGTTTCAAGAAATATAGGCAAATACTGGTTTGGTAAGAGTTGTATATACCTGTCGAACAGGCTACCTAGCGCCATAGTGCGATCAAGAACGATAGAGAGCTTCAAAATACAATTAGATAGACATATGGACGAGACAGGTTGGGTGTAAGAGGGATCTGCCTTGTGTGGGCCAATCGGCTTTATGCGGGCTCACATTTGTTTATGTTCTTATATATATTGATTTTGTCTTCTTCTTTTCTGTGTATGAAGTAGACAAAAGGCAGGTTACTAAGCTTTAATACCATATACATATCTCTCTTATTGATAACTTTCATCCACTTAAAACACCTCTATCATTATTTCCTCTACATAGTATATTTCTACTCACAAACATACAACCACGTGCTCACACACACACATACACATCTTTATATTCACAATCACAGAAACATTTCGTACTTTCATTCACAAACACATACGTAAATACCTGTATTTCCATCCACACCGTTACCATTCATTTGTACACACACACACACACACACACACACACACACACACACACACACTGAAGAATCTCATTTCCTAAGCTTGGAGGAGAAGACGTGTGAGGGGTATAACAACGATTTACAAACACTTTCTTGTAAGGTAACCTGGTAGGATCAAAGGGCACGTGTTTAAACTAAGAAAAAATAGATGGAAATACGATATGAACAAATTTAGCTATAAAATCAAGCTTTGTATACGTGGAACACTTGTGGTGGTGTCCCGTAGCCCAGCCTCACTGGCTGGGCTGCGTGACACCCCTGGTGGTGTCCCGTAGCCACTTCGTAAAGCAAATCCCAAATAAAGATAACAATGATTTTCACTGTGCGTAACGAAGATAATAAACAGACACTTACCAGGGAAATGGTTTGAGTTTGGCACAGCTGCGATTAATTATATGAAAATCATTATTTCCACGCACTGCCAAGCGAGTCTATTTAAGGGGGGTCACCGTTTTTTTTTTATCTTTCTCTCCATTTATCTCTATCCTTGGCTTGTATCCATTCTGCCCCATTCAGCCAACTGTTTTAAGACGTTTATTCCCATCCAGGTGTCGATTTCTTCCTTTCGAGCGATAGCAAGCCAGCATTGCATGGAAAATCCGGCTTCGCCGGAGATACCTTTCTATCGAAAAATGTACAAATTTAGCTTGCTGTCAAAACAAAAATATATATATGCTGGCTCGCTACCGCTCGCCAGGAAAATATTGACACCTGGATGGGGTAAACGTCTTAAAACAGTCGGTTGAATGGGGTCGAATTGATACAAGCCAAAGAGAGAGGGAGAGAAAGAGAAATATAGCGAGGTGGGCTCCCTTAAAAGAGTGAACAATATTTTATTTTTTTATTTTCTGTTTCACTACGATTGCAATTGTGATCATTGGGTAAAATAAAGGCGTAATCTCTTTGAAAGAGTTGATTATTTTATGATAACTGTGTTGGTGGTGTAATGGTTTAGGTAATTATGTTCTGGGTGTGGTGTCCAAAGTTCGAATCCCGGGAGGACCATATGCTTTCATTAGTTTATTCAAGTACATTGGGGTTTGTAATTGATGATTAATGTTAATAGCGGGGTGTTACTTATTATATTTTGTTACCACTTCTCCCTCGTGTTTAGCTCATTTGTTTCGTTATTTTAAGGCGTTCACCCCATTAGTTTGGAGACTTTAAGACATTTTGCCCCATTTTTGTCAATATTAAGACTTTTCGTGCCATTAAGGTGTCGATTTTTTCTAAGCGAGTGTAGTGAGCCTGTAATTTATGAGGAACCGTTTTCTACCGACACATAACCAAATTTATCTCGAAGATTAAATTTCGAAGAAGGATTTTGGGGATGTTTCTTTAAGGGGGGTCACCTGCTTTTTTTCTCTCCTGTTCTCTCTTTCTCTGGCTTTTATCCATTCAGTCCCATTCAGCCTACTGTCTTAAGACGTTTATTCCCATCCAGGTGTCGATATATTCCTGGCGAGCGGTAGCAAGCCAGTATATTTTATTAAAATATTTTTGACAGCAGGCTAAATTTTTACATTTTTCGATAGAAAAATGTCTCCGGCGAAGCCGGATTTCTCCATACAATGCTGGGTCGCTATCGCTCGCCAGGAAGAAATTGACACCTGGATGGGGATAAACGTCTTAAAATAGTAGGTTGAATGGGGCCGAATGGATACAAGCCAGAACAAGAGAGAAAGGGAGAGAAAAAAAGCAGGTGAGCCCCTTTAAGTTTGATAAACGCCTTGCGAGCCAGGAGTTTGTGGTCTGGCAACTTCTTAACTCATTCGGTACCGTCTGTTCATATTTCATTCTAACTATATTTAGACGATTTTGTGCAGCTTGAGAAGGATCTGTGGTAGTAAAGAAAAGGGATACGTGAGCTAGTTCGCCGCGCGTTAAATGCTGGTGACCCCTTTTAAGCTGAATAAAAGTGTCTAATAGTAGCCAGAATAAAGTTGAAAGGACGGTCCCGCTACTGAAAGGGTTAAGAAAAGTTATATATAATTACAGTCTTTTAGGGGGAAGGGTTTATATACAGGTCGATTTATATATTCACTTATTCGTTTTATTGTTATTGTTTATTTTTAGTTTGCTGCCTAGACCTCCATCAAGCTTTAAAAAAATACCCCCAAACCCCCCATCGATATACATTAATTTGTACATTTTATTCCTCCTAAATTTCAGGCTCGCTTTCGCTCGCCAGGAAAAAATCGACACCTAAATGGCACGAAATGTCTTAAAATTGACATAAATTGGGCGAAATGTCTTAAAATTGCTACACTAGCGGGGCGAACGTCTTGAAATCTCAAAACTAATGTGGCTAAACATGACGGAGAAGGAGTTATATAAATAATCCCTTAAAATGGTATACATTCAGCCAAGTTGTCGATTCCAGTGCGATAATAACCAAATACTATACCCCGTTCCAAACAAGTAGGCCAAAACTCTTGACCATTAACCTGTATAACTCACAAACGACTAGAGTAATCGAGTTAATATTTCTACCATTTGGGGAGGGTCACTCAGGGAATAGGTGTGGAAATGTACATCCCATTTGCTCTACCCCTATTTGAGTTACAGAGGTAAGGGTTTCACGATTTCTGGACTACCTATGTGGAACAGGGTATAGTAGAAGAAAAAAGTTGCTCATCGAAAATTGACGGAAAAAGCACATGTGTGACACTGCCTTTTAACCCTTTCAAGATCCTATACGCATTTATTTTCACTTTGCCGGCTATTATTAGACGATTTTATGCAGATTAGGAAGGGTATATGGAAGTCAGAGGGTTAATTGAGACAGTCTTTACCCTGATAATTTCCACACATCCTTCCTGTATGTATGTATATCTATCTATCTATCTATATGCTCAGGCCCAATCCCCATTTTGGGGGTAGCCGACTCAAGACAGAGCAAGAACAGGGAAAACTCAAAAACAACATAAAACAACAAATAAACACAGATAAAAAGCACAAACTCACACACATCCACGTCACCCAGGAGAAGACCCAGAGACCAGGGTCACCTAGGTCGCTCCAGCACTCCCCCGGCCCCCGACCACCCGGAGAGGTTCCGATCTCGGCAGGCAGACATGCAGCGGAGCCAAAGCCACAAGCCCTCCCACCACACTTCCAGGCGCACCCTTCATATTAATCGTCTCCCCGGGCCAGGCGCCTGATGGACTATTATCTAGTCCAACTTGCGCCCGACCCCTTACTCCAAATGACCACGTGTTCACTCAACTATTCACAAGCATTCTCCATTCACTCCTGTCCACCACCACTTCCCCTGCCTGATCTATAGTCATTCCTCTATCATCCAAAGCTTTTCTTACACAGTCTCTCCATCTCAATGGGGGTCTTCCTGCCCTTCTAACTCCCCTTGTACCTGACTCACATATTCTCTTTGTAAGCCTTTCATCTCCCATTCGTTCAACATGACCATACCAGCTCAGCACCCTTCTGTCCACTCTGGCTGACAAATGTTCCTGCTGCCCCACTCTTCTACGTATCTCTTCATTCCTCAATCTGTCTCTACGAGTAACTCCACACATACTCCTCAAGCAGCTCATCTCCTATAATCATACTCAGCTGAGTATGTATATACTCAGGTATAATACATACCCCACAGCTGTGGGTGGCCGACTCGAGACAGAGCCCGAACAGAGACAAACAAAAATAATATAAATGAATAATAAATAAATAACCTCACACACATCTAGGTCGCTCAGGAGCAGACCCAGAGACACAGGCCCATTTGGGGTCTCCAGCAAAAGATTCCCAGGTCCCAGACCTCCCGGAGAGGTTCCGGTCTCAGCAGGCAGACACGCAGCGAAGCTTTACCACAACAATGCCCACGCACCACACATCCAGGCATGACCCTTTATATATACCAGGCTCCCTGGGCCAGGTGCCTGACGGACTATTATCTAGTCCAACTTGCGCCCGACCCCCTCTCCCAACAACCGCGTTATCACTCATCTATGCATCTAATGCAAAAAAATCTTGGGTTACTTACGCTTGTTCTACTGTTGTCCTCAACAAGGAGGAAGCATTCAAACGATACCGATGCCTTAAGACTCGAGAATCTCATTCCTCCTATGTTTCTGCCCGAAATCAAGTCAAATCTGTTCTTCGACTTGCCAAACACTCTTTCATCAATAACAAATGCACTGAACTGTCCAACTCTAGCTCTTCCCAAGCTTTCTGGCATCTTGCCAATAACCTCTCCAACAATTTTTCTTCCTCGTCTTTCCCTCCCCTCTTCCACTCTGGTGGCACAACCATCACTTCTTCCTCTTACAAAGCAGAACTCTTTGCTCAAACTTTTGCTAGAAACTCCGCCTTGGATGATGCCGGTGCTATTCCTCCCTCTCCTACTTATGCCCAATATCCTAATCTCTTCTAAAGATGTATTTTCTACCCTCTCTGGGCTTAATACTAAGAAGACATTCGGTCCGGACGGTGTTCATTCTTTTGTACTAAAAAACTGTGCTTCCGTGCTGACTCCCTGCCTTGGCAAACTCTTTCGTCGCTGTCTCTCCTCTAACGTCTTTCCTTCTTGCTGGAAATTTGCTCTTATTCAACCTGTCCCAAAGAAGGGTGACCGTTCTCAACCCTCCAACTATCGTCCAATTGCTCTCATCTCTTGTATCTCTTAAAGTTTTTGAAATTATTTTTGCTTCCAAATTTCTTAAGCATTTCTCTTCTCATAATCTACTCTCTGATCGCCAGTATGGCTTCCTTAAAGGTCGCTCTACTGGTGATCTTCTTTCATATTTTACTAACTCTTGGTCATCCTCCTTTCGGGACTTCGGTGAGACTTTTTCTATTGCAATTGACATATCGAAGGCCTTCGATAAAGTCTGGCACAAATCATTAATTTCTAAACTACCCTCCTTCGGTTTCTATCCCTCCATCTGTGCCTTTGTCTCTAATTTCCTCTCCGGCCGTTTCATAGCTGCGGTTGTGGACGGCCATCGCTCACTTCCTCATCCTATCAACTCCGGTGTTCCGGGCTCTGTCCTATCTCCCATTCTCTTTCTAATTTTCATAAATGATCTTTTCAACTGTACCTCAAGTCCCATCCACTCATACGCAGACGACTCTACCTTACACTACTCAATTAGATTTCCTGAATCCCCCAGCCAGCAGTCCCTCAAAAACAAACGTAATGAAGCCATGCAACACTTATCTACTGATCTAATTACTATTTCCAATTGGGGCAGAGAAAACCTTGTTACCTTTAATGGTTCTAAAACCCAATTTCTTCATCTTACTACCCGTTCAGAACATCCCAGAGGACTATCCTTTATGCTTCAACAATATAAAAATCAATCCTTCATCTTCTCTCAATATTCTCGGTGTCTCTTTTTTTTCTGCTCTCACTTGGAAGGACCATATTACCAGTTTTGCTTAGGCAGCCTCCCAGGAGCTTGGTGTGCTCAACCGCCTCAAGGGGTTCTAAACCCTTGCACAGCTTCTTGCTCTGTACAGGTGCACAGTGCATCCTTGTATTGAGTATTGTTCACATGTGTGGGGAGGATCCTCTCACACTGCACTCATAGACAAAGTAGAAAGGAAAGCCTTTTGTAGCATTAACTCCAGCCCACTCACCAACTCTCTGTAATCTCTCTCTCTTCGCCGCAATGTTGGATCTCTCTTTCTATTCTATCGCTATAATAATCAATGTTTCTCAGAGCTTTCCCAGTGTATACCACCTCCTCTACGTTGGGTACTACCCGTCTTGCAACTGTGACGTCTACCAGCGTTGGCAGAATCGCCTCTCGTTAGCCACTAGCGCTCGCCAGTGACATCGAAATGGGCTACAGTTATCAGAGAATGTTGTTCTTTCTTTCCTAGTAATCGCATTGTCACAGACAGTCCAGTGGTGGTCTTTGTTTTCGTCTGTGACAACGGGTTATATTTTATATCAACAGTAGTGATAATAGTACCAGCGTGTGAATGAGAAAGACTTTCAGAGCGAGGAGGTAGTGAGTGTCTGTATGTATGGTGTATTCCTGCCTCTCGCTCGCTATTGGACGGCGTGCCTGGCTGTGTCCTATGGCGCCTGCTGTCTTGTGACGTCTCTGCCCATGATTGGCCGACCATCGCGCCTTTGCGGGCTCCTGTGTAACTTACCTCCTCCATGAGGGTCCCCAGGAGCTGTCCTCGTCAGGACAGGCTTGGCGCGCGTGCTTCTAACATCCCTTGGCATACTCTCTCCCGATCACCACCTTTATCACTGTTTCTCTCACTCGATTCTCTCTTTCCATACTCTAACCTTTATTAACTGCACAACACTCCCCTTGGGTTCTGCATACGGTTTTCATAGCCGGCCCATTGTATTGCATGCGCCGTCCTCAGAGATATTTACATGTACTTAGAATAGGTTTGAGGGTTCTTAGTTAGTATAGGTTAAGAACTTTGTGTGTCTCCATTATTGATTTAGTGTTTCTGCTCTTTTATTTAATGCTAGACTGGGGTAAGGTAACTGTAGTCGTTATCTCCGATGTGTGTACGGGTTGCTTATACCTACACGACTTCGACCGGTCATGTGGTAGCCTTGGTTGTCTTTTCGGTTGCGTCCTTTGCAAGTGCAGCATTGTGTTGACTGAGGGTTTTGGCCTGTACCAGTTCCACACTTTGCTGCCTCTTTGCTTGTCTTTAGAGGGTCGCCAGGATAGAACCAGATACTTGTGATCTGGATCTATCGAGAGAGCCCCCTAGTCAATTAACGAAACTTAAAGGATGCAGTCTTAAGGACATCGCTAGGCTACGAGCCTGTCTTGCTCAACCCCAGTTCCTTACCTAGAGTATCACAGCTAGACATTATTAATCGAGTAGACACTTGTTAGTATTTAATATAAGCTCTTTGATATGTGTGCATTATTATTCACAGCATTTATTAGTCTAGGTTGTTGCGGAGCCGCACAACCATTGCAGACTGTTTCGTTGATGAGGAAGTACTTCTTTTAGTGTCGATCATTGCTACCGTTGCGCATTTATAGTATTCTCGTGTCAGTTAACATTATATGTCCTATCTTTTAGTGTATTCGATTTACACGTGTGGTGTCCTGCCTCCTGCCTTTATATAGTTCTAGATTAGTACGAGCATCTTATGAGCATCAGAGTTTCTCAGAAGTTTCCAGGTCTATGCTGTAGGACTATACTTCACTTTCTTTTAGATAGGAGTGAAGAGTTTATTGTTGTTTAGAGTAACTGTATTGAAGCATCTTTTTATTGTATTAAATCTTGCAGTGATTTAATTGATCTTTCCATAGATTCCTTTTTATGCATTTTAACGTAACTTGCATCTTGTTAGTTATCAGGCTATACTAGTGTAGGTTAGCCTGAAGTAGAGTACATTTATGCCCAGTTAAGGATACCCCGCTATCGCAGATTAACGCTGGAGGGTATAGGTGTTTTGTTCGCCGGCATATAAGTTCGAGGGTTTGGATCTAGCGTACCGTTGTTGCATAGTGCCCTATTACTAGTCCAATCATTAAGTGCCCTTGTTTTATTCGTAATCCCGGTCGTAACAAATGGCGACCTTGCCTAGTATCTTATCTTAGTCGTCATAACAAATGGCGACCTTAGTCTAGGATTTAGTGAACTAAGAAATAATTGCAGGATTTTTTGTGGAGAATTTTTTTTGTAATCACCGTTTGGGGGTCGATTGTTATTTCTCACAGTTTGGCAGTGGACATTTGTTTTTGAGGAATACTTTGGACTCGTTGGATTTTTTTTTTGGCAACGTAGTATAGCACTTGAGTTGTCTTCAAGCATTTTTTGAGTGAATAGTGCTACATGAGAGTTTAGGTACTTCCTTTCTTTTTTATAAACGTTGAGGATTTCCGGTGGAGACTATGTCGAACGACGGATCAGTGCACAGTGAGGACACAGTACGGGAAGCAGAATCTGAGGTGCAGAAGCTGGGTTTGTTAGATGGCATTAGAGTAGTAACTAGTGAGGAGGATGCAAGGAAGTTTCTGGAGATGCCTATTACTGTTGACCGGGTGTCGGGGATTGATCGGTATGGTCTCCAGTGTTTGGCCACAGTCATGGGGCATGTTGGCACTAGCAGCATGACGAGAAGTGACCTGGTGGCATGTGTGCTGGGAGGCGTGCGTGGTGCACAGGGTGGACCGGGTGCTTTGGCACCTTCGGCCAAGCCCCCCTCCACTCTACTCCCATCATGCTCTCTAGAACACCGGATCCGAGGACGTTCCCGCAGGCCGATAGTCACTGGCAGCGTGGTTTGCCCCTGGGTGGATCACTGGGTGGGTCTCCAATTGTTACATCTCCTCCTCCTCGAGGTTTAACTCCAGAGATGCTCTTCCAGCTTGAGATGGCTAAGATTCAGCAGCAGCAGCGGGAATCTGAGCTTAGAATTCAGGCTGAGGAGAGAAAGACCATACGTAAGGCTGAGCTTCAGGTTGAGGCTACGAAGTACTGTGCAGACATGAGCTTGAGAAGTCTCGGGTGGAGTCGACAGGGCAGCGTCTCGGTTCTGGGAATCGAGGTCTTGATCAGTCTTTATCGCACCTTCTTAAGTTAGTTCCTGCATTTGAAGAGTCGGGTGTCACCGAGTTTTTCCTGCGTTTTGATAAGAAGTGTCGGGAGCACCAATGGCCCGAGGTTAAGTGGGAAGCCCTTGTTTCCTCTAGGTTGGTTGGCAAAGGATTCAAGGCATATGATGCATTGCCCTTGGAGTCTTGCATCGATTATGAGGTATTGAAGGAAGCTGTTCTGCGGGCGTACGAGTTACAACTAGAGACATATAGGTTGAAGTTTCAGGGTGTTACGAAGGGTCGTGAGTGCACTTTTCTAGAACATGCCCGGGAACTGTCTGATGCTTTGAGAAATTGGCTGAGGTCAGAGAAGGTGACGACGTTCGAAGAGCTTGAGCAGTTATTCCTTCTAGAGCAATTTTTTAAATGCACAGGCGGCGACCTGACTTTGAACCTCAAAGAGAAACATCCTAAAACTCTACAAGAGGCAGCTGAGTTGGCTGACCTGAGATTATCGCTGATTCGTGGGTGCGGGTCTGCACAACGTACCGATGCAGTTAACAAGGGGCACAACACTCCACTGCCCCGAGTCAGTGATGCAACATTTAATAACAAAAGTAAGAGCAATGATACTAATTTTGATCACAAACCAAAAACCGTCCCGTTTGAGAAAGGTCAGGGCCCTTCCCCACCTCAGGGGAAGTCCAAGGGTGAAGTAGAGTGTTTTTAAGTGTCATAAAAAGGGGCATTTTGCACGTTCCTGCCCTAGTAACCAACCTGCAGCAGTCATTTCTTTGGCTAGCAACATTGGGGTGTCTCTGAGGTCTTCTGCGTTTACCCGGGGTGATATGTCAGATGTGGGGGCACAGCCCGTTAAGGAGTGTCCGGAAGGCTCGAAACCTGTCCGCGATGCTTTTTGCGACCATAGAGGGCGTGGCTGCGTGAGTTTGGCTGGTTGCAAGCATGGGTGGGAGTTGTTGCGTGATACAGGTTCATCCCAGACTCTGATGAAAAACATTACAGGCCAACCTATAAACGCGGCACGGGTAGTTGTGGTGCAGGATATTAATGCTACACGGTCATACCCGTTGGTTCGAGTGGAGCTGGAGGTTGATGGTGTGACACGAGAGATAGATGTTGGAATCGTAGAGAAACTGCCAGTAGAGGGCGTCGACCTTCTTCTCGGCAACGACTTTGCGGTGCCTACTTCTGAGGTTCCACCCTTAGTCGTTGCCGAGAGGGCGGCCGACGTGAGTAGGGATGGGCAGGAGTTGGTCGAGAGGTGTCAATTACAGCAGATGGCGTGTGTTGTCACCCGATCTCGTGCATCTAAGGTGTCACAGCCTATTCCTCAGTCTCTAGACCAGCGGAGGAACGGTCGGAAGGAGAAAGCTAAAGTTGGGAGAAGTTTTGTGAGTTTTGATCCAGCGGCTCTTCTTGGCGACTCAGTATTAGCACCAAAGATGAGCTCCGGAGTGGTCCCAGAATCTGTCCCCCCTAGTGACATGGTAGGGCGTGATGGCACTCTGCGACAGAGTAGTTCCCAGGTGGAGGAGAGTTGTGGGAACGGAGCTATTGAACTCGAGGACGGAGAAGCATTTCATGTGAACCTGGCGAAGGAGTTTGTGAGGCAACCACCTGAGCAGCCTACTGTCCCTGTGTTGGTCTGCAGCGGCCAAGGTGGAGAAGGAGAGGGGGGCAGTGGGGCACAGGTGGAGGAGAGTTGGGATTGTCATGTCTCGGCGGAGCAGTGGGCGTGGGACACGAGTCAGGTGGCTGTGGAAGCGCTAGAGCACCTACCTGAGCAGCAGTGTGCAGCGCTCCAGCACCTGCTCGGTTCATACCCCACTGTTTGTGCCGAGCACCCACGCCTCACAACTCATGCTGTGCACGAGGTTCCGCTGGCAGATCACTTGAGTGTTAGTCAGCCGTTGGCCTCGTTGTTTCAGTGGTTCAAGGTGGGCGATGAGGCTTTGGCATGGTTGTCAGGTCAGGGTCGACCCATGGCTGCTAAGGGTGGTGGTCAGAATGAGGACATTGAGCAGATTGGTGAGGTTGGCTGTGGAGTGGATGCGCCCGGTCGTCGCATAGCCTCCCAATGCTGCTCTAGTAATATGCAACAGCCCTACCATAGACCGACTATATCTGGCCATGTCGCTGAAGGCGGTGATGCTGCGCAGGCAGATGTAGTCGCAAGGAATGCGGGGGTGCGCATGTACGGTATCGGCGGGGAAGCCTTAGCAATTATGAACTATGGGAGTGACTGCACAGGTGGTACTGATTGTCCCTCTCATGACCTGGCTGTTCTAGGGACGAAGGTGGAGAAGGAGGGAGACTATAGTTTAGAAGCTGCGGTCTCAGCTGGGTTGTGGGAGGGCACTAGGCATGTTGTTTTTCGAGATAAGTTGCAACCTCTTGTTCCTGAGCGCCAAGAGAAGTTGTTTACTATGCTGTGGCAGTACATCCGCATGTTTGTTGCTTCTCCAGGCCTGATGTACGGGGTAGAATCCGACATGGAGGCTGGAGACAGTGCAAGGCTCAAGTTAGTTCCCTACCGTATAAATCCTGCTCAACAGTCTGTCGTGAAAGCAGAGCTAGACTACGTGTGGAAAAAGGGTCTGAGGGATAAGGGATATCGTAAGTGGTCGTTGCCAGTAACTTTGCAACCTGTGTTAAGTGGCAAGATCCGTGTGTATGTTGACTGCAAGAGTGTGGGTGCATTATCCCTGACAGACGCCTTCTATTACCTAGAGTTGACGACACCATAGACCGCATCGGGGCTGCCTCGCTCATCACGAAGGTAGAACTAGTGAAAAGTTATTGGCAGGCCCCGTTGCCGGAGAGAGCGAAGAGAAGTGCCAGTCTTGTGATGAACTGGGCAGTTTATCAGTGTCAGGTGTTGTTTTGCTGCCGGAACACAAGTTGGATGTGTGGCATGTTAAGGGCACTGATAATGTTGTGGCTGATTGTTTGTCACGGGAGGGAATGTCTTAAGGAGCACCTTCGCCATTCAGTCGGTGTGTGTTTGGGAGTGGAGAAAAACCAGGCTTGCCACTGTAGAGCAGCCGTCAAAAACAACATTAAAATTAAATTAAAAATCACATAAAAACTTTCTTTTTGATAGTTAATTGTAAGTTGCCAATGTTTTAGCTAAAGTCCTAAGTTGAACCTGTCTTTCACTTAGTAGGCTGAGCTCTGTGAAGCTCGCTCAGGGAGCATAGCAGGCTAAATTATACTATTGTGTTTGGGAGGGGTTGTAAGATTTTCTTTATGCTAATATGTTGTTTTATTTAAGTTTGAGCTTTGCATTTCATTTCTGGTGGAGTGGCTAGGTGTGGCGGGTCTTGTCGGCATTCTGCCTTATCAGATATGGTACTCGCCTAATGTTGAGCGTCCCATATCTTGGGCGGGGTGTGACGTCTACCAGCGTTGGCAGAATCGCCTCTCGTTAGCCACTAGCGCTCGCCAGTGACATCGAAATGGGCTACAGTTATCAGAGAATGTTGTTCTTTCTTTCCTAGTAATCGCATTGTCACAGACAGTCCAGTGGTGGTCTTTGTTTTCGTCTGTGACAACGGGTTATATTTTATATCAACAGTAGTGATAATAGTACCAGCGTGTAAATGAGAAAGACTTTCAGAGGGAGGAGGTAGTGAGTGTCTGTATGTATGGTGCATTCCTGCCTCTCGCTCGCTATTGGACGGTGTGCCTGGCTGTGTCCTATGGCGCCTGCTGTATTGTGACGTCTCGGCCGGTGATTGGCCGACCATCGCGCCTTTGCGGGCTCCTGTGTAACTTACCTCCTCCATGAGGGTCCCCAGGAGCTGTCCTCGTCAGGACAGGCTTGGCGCGCGTGCTTCTAACATCCCTTGGCATACTCTCTCCTGATCACCACCTTTATCACTGTTTCTCTCACTCGATTCTCTCTTTCCATACTCTAACCTTTATTAACTGCACAACACTCCCCTTGGGTTCTTCATACGGTTTTCATAGCCGGCCCATTGTATTGCATGCGCCGTCCTCAGAGATATTTACATGTACTTAGAATAGGTTTGAGGTTTCTTAGTTAGTATAGGTTAAGAACTTTGTGTGTCTCCATTATTGATTTAGTGTTTCTGCTCTTTTATTTAATGCTAGACTGGGATAAGGTAACTGTAGTTGTTGTCTCCGATGTGTGTACGGTTTGCTTATACCTACACGACTTCGACCGGTCCTGTGGTAGCCTGGGTTGTCTTTTCGGTTGCGTCCTTTGCGAGTGCAGCATTATGTTGACTGAGGGTTTTGGCCTATACCAGTTCCACACTTTGATGCCTCTTTGCTTGTCTTTAGAGGGTCGCCAGGATAGAACCAGATACTTGTGATCTGGATCTATCGAGAGAGCCCCCTAGTCAATTAACGTAACTTAAAGGATGCAGTCTTAAGGACATCGCTAGGCTACGAGCCTGTCTTGCTCAACCACAGTTCCTTACCTAGAGTATCCCAGCTAGACATTATTAATCGAGTAGACACTTGTTAGTATTTAATATAAGCTCTTTGATAATTATGTGAGCATTATTATTCACAGCATTTATTAGTCTAGGTTGTTGCGGAGCCGCACAAACATAGCAGACTGTTTCGTTGATGAGGAAGTACTTCTTTTAGTGTCGAGCATTGCTACCGTTGCGCATTTATAGTATTCTTGTGTCAGTTAACATTATATGTCCTATCTTTTAGTGTATTCGATTTACACGTGTGGTGTCCTGCCTCCTGCCTTTATATAGTTCTAGATTAGTACGAGCATCTTATGAGCATCAGACTTTCTTCAGAAGTTTCCAGGTCTATGATGTAGGACTATACTTCACTTTCTTTCAGATAGGAGTGAAGAGTTTATTGTTGTTTAGAGTAACTGTATTGAAGCATCTTTTTATTGTATTAAATCTTGCAGTGATTTAATTGATCTTTCCATAGATTCCTTTTGATGCATTTTAACGTAACTTGCATCTTGTTTGTTATCAGGCTATACCAGTGTAGGTTAGCCTGAAGTAGAGTACATTTATGCCCAGTTAAGGATACCCCGCTATCGCAGATTAACCCTGGAGGGTATAGGTGTTTTGTTCGCCGGCATATAAGTTTGAGGGTTTGGATCTAGCGTACCGTTGTTGCATAGTGTCCTATTACTAGTCCAATCATTAAGTGCCCTTGTTTTATTCGTAGTCCCGGTCGTAACACAACACAATCCCAACCCTACTCTGTGGAACTCTCTAACCCAAGAGTGAACGTTATTCTTAGTCTTTCTTCTATTCAACTGCTGAGCTCTGGAACTCTCTCCCAGAATCAATCTTTCCCTCTTCCTATGACTTAAATTTCTTCAAACTCTGTGTGTCCAGGTATTTTGGCTCGAACGTCCCTTGATTTTGGCCCTGTCACTCTTTCAACTCTGGGGGAGGCACTCGATACAGGCAGGTCTGCCTTTCGTCTCCCTCACTCACATAGACAAAAAAACAAAAAAACATTCTCCTTTCATTCCTTTTTATTACCACTTATCATGCCTTTTCTACAGTCATCCCTTTATCTTCTAACGCTTGTACTACATCATCTCTCCATTTCAACCGATGTCTTCCTAAACAGTATTAAAATTGTCTAATGAGAACCATAATAAACTGTCAAAATACGTGACAATCTTCAAAGGGTCAAGGTGAGTAAACTTACTGCCTCACCTGCCCCTTAATCCTGCCGGACTTGTTGTGTCCTGGTTGGGTTTATTGGATTAATTACCACCTTTGGCTGCAGGGTGTTTTGATCTCTCTCTCTCTCGCTCTCGCTCTCTCTCTCTCTCTCTCTCTCTCTCTCTCTCTCTCTCTCTCTCTCTCTCTCTCTCTCTCTCTTGTTAGCTTTGAGATTTTAAGATGTTTCTTCCATTCGTTTGGCGATTTTAAGACCTTTCGCCCCATATATTTATCAATGTAAAGACCTCTTGTGTCATTTAGATGTCGACACGCGACAGCGAGCCTGTAATTCTCTCAGGAACCGGCCGTCGACCGGGACATATTTCTACCGAAAAATGTACAAACTTCTCTTGAATTAGGGTCTAGGGGGTGTTTTTTTAAGCTTAATGGAGGTCTAGCGAGGTTACTATAAAATGATATAGTAAATATACCAAAACATATTGTCTATGAGACTAAACAATCAGTATAAAATAATTACCAGATTTAAAAGGGAAATCTAAACTGATCGCCGATTTGCTTCTCTTTCTAGTTGATTAGACAATAATAAATATTTCTATATACATTTATATTATGGCATCGATGGAGGAAATACTATTACCACACACACACACACACACACACACACACACACACACACACACACACAGCCTAAGCTCACCTACGCCTCTCCCGCCTGGTCCTCCTCTCTAACCCTAACACAACAACGTCAACTGGAGAGAGTTCAGAGGAGGGCATGCAGGATCATCCTGGGTGGCACATATCCAGGGTACGAGGAAGCTCTCACCACCCTTAGCATACCTGCACTCTCAACCCACCACTACAACACACTCAAACAGTTTGCATCTAAGCTGCTTGTTCACCCACGACACAGAAACTTACTTCCACCAGACGCCCCTAGACCTACACGTGCAGCTCGTCATTTCAACACACTCCAACCAATAAGAGCAAGAACTGACAGATATAAAAATAGTCCTATCCCAACCATTGTTAATATTATTAATAATGTGTAATAACAGCCTGTCACACCATATATACGCGCCCACCTTTAATAATATATGCATAAGTGTGCGTGCGTGTGTGTATTAGAATATAATTATGTATGTATTTGCTTGAGTTTGTTTATGTATATGTGTATATATGTATCTATGTATGTGCAGTATATGTGTATGTATGTGTGCGTATATGTGTATGTATGTATGCGTTATTTATGTATATATATATGTGTCTATAGTTTATACTGTTTGTGGTTCGAGCCCGGCTGAGAGTATCAGGTAGGATAAGAGAAGAGCATATATGCATGTAATGTGCATATATTTATGTATATGTATGTCTGTGTGTATGTGCTGTCAATGGTTCGAGCCCGGTTGAGAATATAAGGTATATAATATATATATGTACTGTACGTGTATTTATATGGTCATATGCACATATGTATGTAAATATACGTACATATGAGCGAGAACATATTGCTCACTAGCGCAACTTCTGATTATAAATCTATGCATAAGCATTATCTATTATTAACCCTTAACCCTTAAAAAGCGGCTCACCACTTAAGTCGAGTTAAATAAAGCTGGACTATGTGGCGGCGCTCGACATAACTCGAGTGGCAATTTCAGCACGTAATGTGGCTGAGAGAGAGAGAGACAAGTGGTGGCAGGAGACTAGCGAGCGTATGACTGCTCCAGACCACCGCGGCGAACCTACTGACACAAATCTCAGCTCCCTCCTCCCTCTCTCACTCGCTACATACTCAATTATGTACCGAAAGTACCGAATTACCTGCTTTTTGCACTCGCGTTGCACGGTTATTGCAAGAAAACTATCCATCATACAAGGATCGTTATGGTGTCATTCGAAAGCTCTGTTTATGCCCTTTCAGGGATAGATACTTGTTTTACGTTCTGGGTCTTATTTAGGCATGAAAATGATCACGTATACAGCCCTATTTTGGCTAAAAACACCCCGCTGGGCGGTACACATAAATAAACCGCATAGGCCGCTCGTAAGGTGTTAAAAAGCGGCTCACCACATAAGTCGTGTTGAAAAAACTGGCAAAAAACGGGTGAAAAAAGGGTGGAAATCGAGTGAAAATGGGTGGGATAGTAATGATCCATACGTCCGACATCTGTGGCCTCCCGGCCCACACTAACTCCAGTTCCCCCACCGCGCGTGAGGATGACAGTGTAACCAATAGTTCGCTAAAAGTGAGCAAGGTAGCAAAATCAGCTAAACTTCCATCTTCGAGGTAACACTGTCAGTGCTCCACGAGTGCTCCGTAGCTGTATGTGGCGTCATTGTGTAGCGATTTCCACCTAGTTTTCGGCGCAATACAGTTCCTTTCATACTGATGGTTGATATAGCAGTCAGAACGGCCCAGAAAGGCCCAAAACGGCCACAGAGCACCCGCTAGAGGAGGGTTAAGTGTTCGCGTATCTTCATCCATGTATTTCCACCCTTAACAATAGAACGCCCAGCTCTTCCATATTTCGCCTTCTGTCACACACACACACACACACACACACACACACACACACACACACACACACACACACACACACACACACACACACGGACTGACCGCTACAAGAACAGCGCCATTCCTTCAATAATTAAGGTCTTAAACAATCAATAAATTATATACAATATTTTTCATTGTAAATTAGCCTGTTAGCTATTGTGTCAATTTTAATTTTAATTTTAATTTTAACTATGTATTAACTTCCTTGTATATTTTCAGCCTTCGGGCTGCTTTTGTGAATAAACCGTTAATTATTATTAATATTATTACACACACACACACACACACACACACACACACACACACACACACACCTACACTACCGAGGATTAACCTCCCAGTTAATGGTCAGGGTAAAGAGGGTGCAGTACCTGCACCCTCTTTACCCTGACCATACCAAAACAGTTTCTGTATGTATGTATGTTTGTGTGCATACGTGAGCGTTTGTGTATACGGACATGTGCACACTTACTGCATGTTCTTATGTTCCTATATATGTATGTATATGTATGTGCGCACGTACGTGTATATACGAATGTTCTGTATATGAGTAAGTAAATAAATGTGTATATGTACTGTATATCACTTACTCTCATGGTTATTTTATGATAATTTGTATTCTGCACATGCATCATTATTGTATTTATTTATTTTGTTTGTAAACTAACCTTACC
This sequence comes from Paralithodes platypus, assembly GCA_032716605.1. NCBI lineage: Eukaryota > Metazoa > Arthropoda > Malacostraca > Decapoda > Lithodidae > Paralithodes > Paralithodes platypus. The sequence continues at coordinate 13,186,659 of CM064546.1, read as the reverse complement.
ATCCTCATATCTGTACATCTCATGTTCATCCACTAAATTGTAAAATGTGTATTTTCAGCTCATGAGGCTGCCATTCTTTAATAAACCGTTTATTATTATTATTATTATTATTATTATTACAGCCCGTAGCCTAGTAGGTAGAGTTCTCGTCTCACACACGAGGGGTCGGGGGTTCAATCCCCGGCCGGGCGGAGACAAATTGGGCTTGTCTCCTTTCATGTGTTAGCCTCAGTTCACCTAGCTGTAAATAGGTACCTGGAATAAGTGGACGACGTTGTGACGTCCCATCTGGGGTTGGCAAAAATGATACAAGGCGAGATGGGTATCATATGGTTCACCTAAACTGATGGCTACCTAAGCCTTCGGGCGAGACGGTACCGTCTATAGTGAGAATGGTACCATACAGATCCATCCTAAGCCTTCGTTTCCGATGTCGCCAATTGGCTAAAATACAGACTACACACACATCCACAGCCATTCCAACAGTACATAAAACACTTAACATGCATTTCACGCAATACATTCCCAGTTAAGGAGGCGCGATAATAATGAGCTTAGCTCGCATTGCGTGGATTCCCCTTGACGAACAAGTAACTGAGTAGCTGAGTAACTGAGTAACACACACTCACACATTCACTCTCTTACTCTTAACTCTCTCTCTCTTTCTCTCTCTGACTACCTAGAAATGTTATTGAATTCTGTACTGTTCAATCGTTATAAAATCGACTTGATAAATATCTCGCTCTTAACCCTTAATTAGCGGCTCACCACATAAGTCGAGTTAAATAAAGCTGGACTATGTGGCGGCGCTCGACATAGGTCGAGTGGCAATTTCAGCACGTAATGTTGCTGAGAGAGAGAGACAAGTGGTGGCAGGAGACTAGCGAGCGTATGACTGCTCCAGACCACCGCGGCGAACCTACTGACACGAATCTCAGCTCCCTCCTCCCTCTCTCACTCGCTACATACTGAATTATATGGGGAAAGTACCGAATTACATGCTTTTTGCACTCGCGTTGCACGGTTATTGCAAGAAAACTAGCCATCATAAAAGGATCGTTATGGTGTCATTCGAAAGCTCTGTTTATGCCCTTTCAGGGATAGGTACTTGTTTTACGTTCTGGGTCTTATTTAGGCATGAAAATGATCACGTAAACAGCCCTATTTTGGCTAAAAACACCCCGCTGGGCGGTACATATAAATAAACCGCATAGGCCGCTCGTAAGGTGTTAAACCCCAATTAACTGCTTTTACAAATGAAAAACCTCCCAACATTTATTTTCTTCCACATTAACTAGGTAGGTTAGATACAAGCAGCCTAGTAAGAATCAATATATATGTTGTTGTTTGCTTTCCTTTATGCTCTATATATTCATTTACATAACCATCTACCTATCTATCTATATATCTACTTACCCATATATCTATCTATCTATCTATCTCTCTCTCTCTCTCTCTTTCTCTCTCTCTCTCTCTCTCTCTCTCTCTCTCTCTATATATATATATATATATATATATATATATATATATATATTGTTACAACCGGGGCTACGAATAAAACAAGGGCACTTAATGATTGGACTAGTAATAGGGCACTATGCAACAACGGTACGCTAGATCCAAACCCTCGAACTTATATGCCGGCGAACAAAAACACCTATACCCTCCAGAGTTAATCTGCGATAATGGGGAATCCTTAACTGGGCATAAATGTACTCTACTTCAGGCTAACCCACGCTGGTATAGCCTGATAACAAACAAGATGCAAGTTACGTTAAAATGCATAAAAAGGAATCTATGAAAAGATCAATTAAATCACTGCAAGATTTAATACAATAACAAGATGCTTCAATAAAGTTACTCTAAATAGCAATAAACTCTTCACTCCTATCTGAAAGAAAGTGAAGTATAGTCCTACAGCATAGACCTGGAAACTTCTGAAGAAAGTCTGATGCTCATAAGATGCTCGTATCTAATCTTGGACTAAATAAAGGCAGGAGGCAGGACACCACACGTGTAAATGGAATACACTAAAAGATAGGACATAATTATAATGTTAACTGACACGAGAATACTATAAATGCGCAACGGTAGTAATGCTCGACACTAAAAAAAGTACTTCCTCATCAACGAAACAGTCTGCTATGGTTGTGCAACTCAACAACAACCTAGACTAATAAATGCTGTGAATAATAATGCGTACATATCAAAGAGCTTATATTAAATACTAATAAGTGTCTACTCGATTAATAATGTCTAGCTGGAATACTCTAGGTAAGGAACTGTGGTTGAGCAAGACAGGCTCGTAGCATAGCGATGTCCTTAAGACTGCATCCTTTAAGTTACGTTAGTTGACTAGGGTGCTCTCTTGATAGATCCAGATCACAAGTATCTGGTTCTATCCTGGCGACCCTCTAAAGACAAGCAAAGAGGCAGCAAAGTGTGGAACTGGAACAGGCTAAAACCCTCAGTCAACACAATGCTGCACTCGCAAAGGACGCAACCGAAAAGACAGCACAGGCTACCACAGGACCGGTCGAAGTCGAGTAGGTATAAGCAAACAATACACACATCGGAGGCAACGACTACAGTTACCTTATCCCAGTCTAGCATTAAATCAAAGAGCAGAAACACTAAATCAATAATGGAGACACACTAAGTTCCCAACCTCTACTAACTAAGAACCCTCAAAACCTATTCTAAGTACATGTAAATATCTCAGAGGACGGCGCATACAATACAATGGGCCGGCTATGGAAACCGTATGCAGAACCCAAGGGGACAAGTAATTGAATAAAGGTGAGAAGCAATGGAAAAGAAGAAGGTCAGAGAGAGAGACAGTGGTAAAGGGGGTGATCGGGAGAGAGTATGCAAAGGGATGTTAGAAGCATGCACGCCCAGCCTGTCCTGAGGAGAACAGTTACCGTGGACCCTCACACAGGAGGCAAGTCACACAGGAGCCCACAAAGGCGCGATGGTCGGCCAATCACGGGCCGTTACGTCACAAGGCAGCAAGCCCCTAGGACATGCCAGGAACCGCCAGCCAATCAAGGGCGCGGGAAAGCCCGCGCGAGCGGGAAAACTCCTCCGAGCGAGGGAGGCAGCAACATACATACACGCACACACTACCACCACACTGCCTCTATCGCTCTTTCTCCTTAACTTTACACCATGCATCTTATATTCTACTAATAATATGAAATACTTCCCATTGTCACAGACGAAAACAAAGACCACCACTGGACTGTCTGTGACAATGCGAGCACAAGGAAAGAAAGAACAACATTCTCGGATAAATGTAGCCCATTTCAATGTCCCTGGCAAGCGCTAGTGGCTAACGAGATGCGATTCTGCCCACGCTGGTAGACGTCACACCCCGCCCAAGATATAGGACGCTCAACATTAGGCGAGCACCATATCTGACAAGGCAGAATGCCGACAAGACCCGCCACACATAGCCACTCCACCAGAAATGAAATGCAAAGCTCACTTCTTACATAAAACAACATATTGTCATAAAGAAAAGCTTACAACCCCTCCCAAACATAATAGTATAATTTAGCCTGCTATGCTCCCTGAGCGAGCTTCACAGAGCCCAGCCTTCTAAGTGAAAGACAGGTTCAACTTAAGACTTTAGCTATAACATTGGCAACTTATAATTAACTATAAAAAAGAAAGAGTTTTTATGTGATTTTTTTTATTTAATTTTAATGTTGTTTTTGATGGCTGCTCTACAGGGGCAAGCCTGATTTTTCTCCACTCTCAACACACACCGACTGAACGGCGAGGGATCTCCTGCAAACATACCCTCCCGTGACAAACAATCAGCAAAAACATTATCAGTGCCCTTAACATGCCATACATCCAACTTGTGTTCCGGCAGCAAAACAACACCTGGCACTGATAAACTGCCCACAAACTGGCACTTCTCTTAGCTCTTTCCGGCAACGGGACCTGCCAATAACCTTTCACTAGTTCTACCTTCGTGATAAATGAGGCAGCCCCGATGCGGTCTATGGTGTCGTCAACTATAGGTAATGGATAGGCGTCTGTCAGGGATAATGCACACACACTCTTGCAATCAACACACACACTGATCTTGCCACTCAACTCAGGTTGCAAACTCACTGGCAACGACCACTCACGATATCCCTTATCCCTCAGACCCTTTTTCCATATGTAGTCTAGCTCTGCTTTCACAACAGGCTGTCGAGCAGGATTTATACGGTAGGGAATTAACTTGAGCCTTGCACTGTCTCCAGCCTCCATGTCGGATTGTACCCCATACATCAGTCCTGGAGAAGCAACAAACATGCGGACGTACTGCCACAGCATAGTAAACAACTTCTCTTGATGCGTAGGAACAAGAGGCTGCAACTTTTCTCGAAAAACAACATGCCTAGTGCCCTCCCTCAACCCAGCCGAGACCGCAGCTACTAAACTATAGTCTCCCTCCTTCTCCACCTTCGTCCCTAGAACAGCCAGGTCATGAGAGGGACAATCAGTACCACCTGCGCAGTCACTCCCATAGTTCATAATTGCTAAGGCTTCCCCGCCGATACCGTACATGCGCACCCCCGCATTCCTTGCGACTACATCTGCCTGCGCAGCATCACCGCCTTCAGCGACATGGCCAGATACAGTCGGTTTATGGTAGGGCTGTTGCATCTTACTAGAGCAGCATTGGGAGGCTATGCGATGACCGGGCACATCCACTCCACAGCCAACCTCACCAATCTGCTCAATGTCCTCATTCTGACCACCACCCTTGGCAGCCATGGGTCGACCGTGACCTGACACCCATGCCAAAGCCTCGTCGCCCACCTTGAACCACCGAAACAACGAAGCTAACGGTCTACTAACATTCAAGTGACCTGCCAGCGGAACATCGTGCACCGCATGAGTTGTGAGGCCTGGATGCTTGGCACGACCAGTGGGGTATGAACCGAGCCGGTGCTGGAGCGCTGCACACTGCTGCTCAGGCAGGTGCTCTAGCACTTCCACAGCCACCAGACTTGTGTCCCCTGCCCACTGCTCCGCCGAGACATGACAATCCCAACTCTCCTCCACCTGTGCCCCACTGCCCCCCTCCCCTTCTCCACCTTGGCCGCTGCAGACCAACACAGGGACAGTAGGCTGCTCAGGTGGTTGTCTCACAAACTCCTTTAACAGGTTCACATGACATGTTTCCCCGTCCTCGTGTTCAATAGCCCCGTTCCCACAACTCTCCTCCACCTGGGAACTACTCTGTCGCGGAGTGCCATCACGCCCAACCATGTCACTAGGGGTGACAGGTTCTGGGGCTGCTCCGGAGCTTATCTTTGGTCCTAATACTGAGTCGCCAAGAAGAGCCGCTGGACCAAAACTCACAAAACTTCTCCCAACTTTAGCTTGCTCCTTCCGACCGTTCCTCCGCTGGTCTAGAGACTGAGGAATAGGCTGTGACACCTTAGATGCACGAGATCGTGTGTCAACACACGCCATCTGCTATAATTGACACCTCTCGACCCTCTCCTGCCCCTCCCTACTCACGTCGGCTGCCCTCTCGGCAACGACTAAGGGTGGAACCTCAGAAGTAGGCACCGCAAAGTCGTTGCCGAGAAGAAGGTCGACGCCCTCTACTGGCAGTTTCTCTACGATTCCAACATCTATCTCTCGTGTCACACCATCAACCTCCAGCTCCACTCGAACCAACGGGTATGACCTTGTAGCATTAATACCCTGCACCACAACTACCTGTGCCGCGTTTATAGGTTGGCCTGTAAAGTTTTTCATCAGAGTCTGGGATGCACCTGTATCACGCAACAACTCCACCCCATGCTTGCAACCAGCCCAACTCACGCAGCTACGCCCTCTATGGTCGCAAAAAGCATCGCGGACAGGTTTCGAGCCTTCCGGACACTCCTTCACTGGCTGTGCCCCCGCATCTGACATATCACCCTGGGTAAATGCAGAAGACCTCAGAGACACCCCAATGTTGCTAGCCAAAGACACGACTGCTGTAGGGTGGTTACTAGGGCAGGAACGTGCAAAATGCCCCTTTTTTTTTTTTTTTTTTTCTTTTTTTTAAAGAGACAATGAACGGAGGAAGGAAAAACACAGATAAAACAAAAAGGTCCATGTGCCTAAAGGCATCCTCCATTCATAAAATGTTTGTAGCAACTGGATTTAAACATTTGTAGATTGTAAGTTTGTGGAAAGCAATTCGAGGGAAGTGAATTCCAAAGAGTAGTAGCTCTGGGGATAAATGAATTCTGATAAGCAGAAGTTCTGCATTGTGGAGGAGAAAGTGTAAATTCATGGGCGCTCTCAGCTGCCCTAGTTCTACGGGGAAAGATGTGGAGAGGCGGTACAATTGAAACAAGTTCCTCGGAACAATTGCTGTGAAAATATCTGTAGAATAATGCAAGGGATGCAACGTTTCTTCGTATGGATAATGTAGGAAGGTCCTGTGTGATTGCAGGGTTATTGATTAATCTAATAGCTTTATTTTGAATTTTGTCCAACTGCCTCAATGCAACCACTCCACTTCCACCCCACAGAGGTGAACAGTAATCCATCTGAGAACGCACATGACTTTTATATATTATGGCCAACTGCTCGTCAGTGAAGAATTCTCGAACTCTGTACAGGAGTCCCAGTTTTTTAGAGGCATTCTTAGCAATGCTTCTAACATAATGTGTCCAGCTCAAGTTAGTAGTTAATGTTACACCGAGAATGTCAATACTAGGGGAAGTGGGAATATTTACATCATTAAAAAATATATGGGAGTCAGTGAGATTCTGTCGGTTAGAAAATTGAATGTACTTGGTTTTCTGTGCATTAAAGGAAACTAGATTCTCTTGTCCCCATTCATTAATTCTAGAAAGGTCCTGGTTCAGAGAAATTGCAGTGTTTATTTTTGAATTTATAAGATCGGGTTGGGTGAAAGATTGGCAAATGTGAAGGAACTGTGGAGTGTTGAGTCATCTGCATAGGAATGTATTGGATTATGAGTGGTAGATATGAGATCATTGATATGAATGAGGAACAGAGTTGGGGCCAAAACTGATCCTTGGGGAACACCAGCATTTATTGAGTAAAATTGAGAATAAAGGCCATCTACCATTACACATATTTTTCTGTTATGAAGATAAGAATAAATTAGTGGAACTAATGATGCAAGGCCGTAGTGTGACATCTTCGACAATAAGGATTGATGCCAGACTCTATCAAATGCCTTTGATATATCCAGTGCTATTGTATGTGTTTCACCATGTTGGTCTGTAGCTTGGTTGATTTGATGCGTAATAAGGCAAAGAATGTCTGCAGTTGATCGACATCGTCTAAAACCATATTGCGTATCACTGATTAATTTATTATTCTCAAGATGCTTAATTATGTGATTATTTAATATAATTTCAAAGACTTTACCAAGAGTGGAAGTTATAGCTATTGGTCTGTAGTTTGATGGATCTGAAAAGGCACCTTTTTTAGGAACTGGATGGATGTTTGCTTCTTTCCAGGGTACTGGGAAGCATGAGGTATGAGTACACAGACGGAAATTTTTTGCCAATACAGGAGCGAGCACCAAGGAGCAATTCTTAACCTCTCCGCGGTGCACAGGGGGTTTTCTACAGGGTAAGACTGTGCGCACCTATGATGATTTTGGGACCTATTGCCAATTTCGATAAAAAGTACATCATCGTGTAGGGAATGTTTGCGTGCATCGGCCCATATATATTTGACCCCCCAAAAAATGTCTTGGGGGGGTGGGGGAACGGTCCGTAGTTGAAAAATGTGGAGCGAATGGCACCGCGCGGCTAGATTGTCATCGAGCGGCGAGATTTCCCTGCCGAATTTTCACGCGCCCAGGAGATAGAAGGAGAGGGAGGAGGGGGTGGGTTACCGCGTATTATCACGTATATCTCCTTTTTGAGCCCTTTTAGGCTATGTAGAGTATGTATACGTGTGTAGGCCACCCATATAACAATGAATATGCCTCATAGTGACCAAAAATTGCAATATATAAGGGAATTATAAGATTTTTTTAGGCGGGAATGAAGATGTGTTGGAGGTTTGGCGGCAATTTATGAGCTGAGAGTGTGGTTTACGCCATACATATCACTTATATCTTGTACGTAGAGCACTGTCATGCTATAATACAGACTTGTACGTATGTATACGTGCCATATATCAAAATATATACCGCATATAGACCAATTCATGCGATATTTACGCACATTATCAATGAGTTTCTATGCGTGAACCAAGGTGTGAGTGAGTTGTGCTGGGAATGAAAGGGGGAGAGGGTGTGTTACGCCATAAATATCACGTAAATCTTGTATTTAGAGCACTGTCATGCTATAATAAAGACGTGTACGTATGTAGGCGTCCCATATAACAAGGAATATACCGCATATAGCCCAATTGATGCGATATTTACGCAAATTGTGAATGTGTTTCTAGCAGACGGAAGCCTGAAAGGGTGGGTGGGGGTGGCTGGGTAGGAGGGAGGCTAGCAGGGAGGGAGTGAGTGAGTGAGTGAGTGAGTCGTGGAGAGAAGGAAGGCAGGCAGATCTCTAGATAGATAGCCAGCTGTGTGACAATTGTGGAGGCGCCCGAGGCGTATTGATGTCTTGGGATTTTGAACCTTATGTCTACCAGGTGTCTGGTGTTTGTTGCCACCAAGAGTTTTACAATAACATGAGTCAGGAATGGAGAGAGAGAGAGAGAGAGAGAGAGAGAGGGAGATAGAAACTGAGACATGCGTATGTCGTACGTATAAATGGACTTCAGAATTGCATTTTTATGCAAGCAGACATTGCATTTTAGACACATGTGAAGTACCACAGAAACATGTAGGCCATTGACTGTAAATAAAGTACTATATTATAGACCACCAGCGACGGTGGTCAGTAAACACAGGCAGATTGCCTTTTGTGATAAAGGGCTAAATATAGAATGGTGTCTCCTTACACTTGCGAAAGGGTAGATTGCCACCAGAGAAACGTATACTTATTTATTTCCAAGTAATATGCAATCTAAATGTATATTCGAGACCTACTGCAATTATTTGTATGACAGTCATGACTATGTATAATCCAATATACGCGCGTAGGCGAGACATAAGAAAGCTGGTTGAGCAATTTTCGACACCCACACAGTTATTATTCTTTTTTATTTACAATATTATACAATACAAATGTATTTGTGAAGAGTATTTTATCCATTTTTGTATTTATACAAATTTTGTTCCCCGACAGAGCTGCTGTTGCTGGTGTAGCTGGGGCATAAAGGAGCGGCAAGGGTCACCGCTTGACCGTGTGAAAATGAGTGGAGTCGCACTGAGAGGGGCAATTTTGCTGAGTGTTTGGGCAATTTTTGACAAAATAAAGTTATATAATTACTCATTCTTGACAGAGACAAACTTTTATAAACCTTGGCATGATATAATTGATAATCCCATCAATTTACAAACGTAAATTGGTGGGATAATTCATTTTTTTTTGTATATTGTCATTTCGATTGTAGACACGAAGTTTTGAGTGATATTTGGTATGAGCTCCTGTGGCATGGTTGGTAAGGTCGCGGACTGGAAAACTCAAAGTGTGGTAGGGTTGTGTCATCGAATCCAGGAGGGGGTTATGGAGAAGGTTTTATATTGTCTAGAACATTTTTGATAAAACAATTTTTTTACAAGATCATGCCATTGTATTCAAACAATATGAAATATTCATAGAATATATCATATTGTAAGAATACAATGACATGACCTTTTTTTTTTTTTTTTTTTTTTATTGTTTTTTTTTATTATCTTGGTAGGTTTGACAGGATTTGTTGAAACATTTATTTTTGTACAATTCATTTGAGGTAAGAAAATAATTATATACACATTACTTTGGCTAATAACAAACATATATATTGATATACTAAAAAAATAAGGCATATTACATGTAAATCTTTGAAACTTATAAACTAAATAATGAAACATACAATTATATAATGTAAAAGCTATATCACAGGGACATCTTTGGAACTTATACATTATATAATATATATGTTACATTATGAGGTAGCGTGATCAATTAGGTCAGGTCAGGTAAGGTAGGGCGCGAGTCCAGGACAGGGCGGGGCAGGGGGCGAGTCCAGGGCAGGGCACGGGGCGAGTCCAGGGCAGGGCAGGGCAGGGCGACACTCAATAATTCTTGAAGGTGTGGTAGTCCCTGAAGCAGTCACCCAGGCAGAGTGGAACTTTGCACTTGGCGCACATTGAGGTGACTCTTTTGGTGACATGGGGTTTCCTGACACTGGTGCTGCAGACGGTGCACTGCGCCTGCCTGCGACGAGTGCCAAGCATCTCAGTGTTGATGGGGTAGTGTCTTTCGTCAGGAACGTGATCCCCACGCCATGCCGTACGTCTGTGAGTGGTGGTGCCATACTTCTCCAGGAGTTGGTATGAGACGTTGTAGACGAACTCCCGGAATTTCAGCTTCTGGTTTGGGGCCATATCCTTTTTCACCAACCACAAGTTGTAGGCGTTGAGCATCGTGATATCAACTAGGTGGAGGAAAAGCTTGTGATACCACTTCACAGTCTTCCTCAGACACTCAACGCCTGACAGCTGACAGTCAGACTTGTCCACCAGGCGCATGTTCTTAGTGTAGTCCACTACCATGTCGGGCTTGTAGATTGTCTTCCTGGTTCGGTAGTGGATTTTGCCAGAATCCATCTGGGCACCTGTGTGGACGGTGGAAAGCAGGTGGACGTCTCGCTTATCCTTCCACTTCAGGGCTATCAGTTTCCCACACTTCTCGAGCTGCTTGTATTTCTGCCCCTTTCGTCGCCTTCTTCGCACATGCCTCTCGCAGTGTTCCTGGGCCAGGTCGTCTTCTGAAGGTGTGTCACTGGAGGAGGCATCTGTGAGAGGAATGACATTACCTGTGAACTTTTGCATAAACTTTCTTGTCTTTCTGACAGTCCCACATGACCCCGTTTGGTTGTCATGAAGAAACTGGCAGAGAGCAGGAGAAGTATACCAGTTGTTAGTGTAGATGATGTGGCCTTTGCCCAGGTAAGGTGCCAACATTTTCCTGACAATGGCACCTGACATGCCCATGGGGTCATTGGCAGCGGCTTTCGGTATGTCAATGTCAGTGCCTGTGTACACGATCATGTCAAGCACTATTCCAGTTTCGCAATCACACAAAACGAAGAGCTTGATTCCGAACCTATGCCTTTCAAGGGGATATACTGCTTGAAAACAAGACGTCCTTTGAAGAGCACGAGCGACTCATCAATCACCAAATTGAGGAAGGGGTAAAAGTATTTCCTATACCTCTCCAACAACATGGTGAACACATCCCGAACTTTCCATATCCTGTCAATCCTGTTAGGATTTTCGTTGTCTGCAAAGTGCATAAATCTTAGCAGCAACAAAAATCTGTCACGAGTCATGAACTTATTGAAAGTTGGGGTGGCGATGAGAGGGTCGTGCTTCCAATAGTGTTGCAACACATGCTTCTTGATCAGAGGCATGAGGAACAACAAGGCAAAGAACGTCATAAATTCTTCCACAGTCGTATCCACCCTGCCTCGTATTCTCGCTTTTGGAGAAAGGACGTTCAATCTGCCAAACACCCACCTGTAGTAGGCGTTTGTTTGGGCAACGATGTACGTCATTACCTCCATATCGAAAAAAGCGAGGAAGAAGTCGCTTTCGTTCGCTTGATCGTCACAGGGCCAGTCGTCAGTTGTTCCTGACGTCCCAGGATTGAACTGGGGCACGTCAGGTACAACATTGACCCTGTCAGACCAATCGAACGAAGGCAGCTCAGGGATCGGAATGTCGTCTGCGTCTGCTTCATCGTCTGAAATATCGCTTCCATGGTCGCGATACAGCACTGCATCATCATTATCACCCTCCTCTTCACTTGACAGACGATGCCCTTCCTCATTCTCGTCACCGATGTCGGACTCACTCCCACTGTCCACTCCCAAATCCCCCCACCCTTGGTCCCGTGCTAGGGCTTCGTCGTCGAAACCTGGGCTGCCAATGTCCTGCGAATCACCATCAAACAGCAGGGCGGCATACTTTGATGGTGTCAGAGTTTTCCGGGTCACTTTTGCACGTGCGGGAGTCTTATGGACAGGGACAGCAGAGGCGGTGGCAGGGGCGGCGGCAGGGGCAGCAGTGGTGCGTGGCCTTGATGGCAAGATGATGGTGGTGCCTGTCGCCCTTCTCTCTGTTCCTTGGGCAGGGGCGGCATGGGCGGCAAGGGCAGCAGGGGCAACAGGGGCAGCAGGGCCGGCAGGGACACCAGGGCAAGCAGGGCCAGCAGTCGCTTTCCCTCTCCCTTTCCCCTTCCCCTTCCCCTTCCCTGTTCCTTGGGCAGGGGCGGCAGGGGCGGCATGGGCAGCAGGGGCGGCAGGGGCAGCAGGGGCGGCAGGGGCAGCCGGGCCAGGGGCGGCTGGTGATAGTGGTGGTGGTAGGGGCACTGTGGCTGGCGTACGGGTTCTCTTCCCTACGCCCGTGCCTTTAATTTTTCCTGCCCCCGCAGGTTCTGCAGCCCTAGGGCGGCCTCCTGCATCGCTGGTACCGGTGGCAGGGGCAGCAGGGGCGGCAGGGGCAGCCGGGCCAGGGGCGGCTGGTGGTGGTGGTGGTGGTAGGGGCACTGTGGCTGGCGTACGGGTTCTCTTCCCTACGCCCGTGCCTTTAATTTTTCCTGCCCCCGCAGGTTCTGCAGCCCTAGGGCGGCCTCCTGCGTCGCTGGTACCGGTGGCAGGGGTGGCAGGGGTGGCAGTGGTGGCAGTGGTGGTGGTAGTGGTTGTTGCAGTGGCCTGGGTCGTGGTGGCAGTGTCCCGAAACACCAATGACCTCTGTACCTTTCTCGTGCTTGCACGTGTTTTTCATGCTTTGGGTGCAGGTGTTTCGTCCTCCGAGCTGTAGGGCGTATCGTACTGGTAGGTAGGGTCTTTAGCAGCCACCCTCTGCCTTCTACGGCGGCTAACACCACCAGAAGGAGGGCTGGTTGTGTCATCAGGGAGCGAGCGTGAGGGACGTGTGGGCTCCATGACTAGTGCGTGGTTACTGGCGCGGTGGTGCTTGCACGAGTGCGGGGCGAGCGTTTGGCGGGGTGGTGTCGAGAGTTGACATGTAGTACTATACCCACACCAATTTTCAGCCGCCTGGCTATAAACGCGCGGTTTTGGTACGCGTTCAAAAGCTCTGCTCTTAAGAGTCTCCCCGCAGTCCGCCGGGGGAACTCTTAAGAGTCTTCCTGCAGCTCCCGGGTTAAGTACTATTGGAGGAATTTCATCTGGACCAGGAGCCTTATCTACTGAGAGATTCTGTAAAATAGTTTTGACATGTCTGGTGTGGATCTTAAGTGAGTTTATGACACTTAAAACACTCTACTTCACCCTTGGACTTCCCCTGAGGTGGGAAAGGGCAGACCTTTCTTAAACGGGACGGTTTTAGGTTTGTGATCACAATTGGTATCATTGCTCTTACTTTCGTTATTAAATGTTGCATCACTGACTCGGGGGGGTGGAGTGTTGCGCCCCTTGTTAACTGCATCGGTCCGTTGTGCAGACCCGCACCCACGAATCAGTGACATTCTCAGGTCAGCCATCTCAGCTGTTTTCTGTAGAGTTTTAGGCTGTTTCTCTTTGAGGTTCAAAGTCAGGTCGCTGCCTGTGCAGTTAAAAAATTGCTCAAGAAGGACTAACTGCTCAAGCTCTTCGAACGTCGTCACCTTCTCTGACCTCAGCCAATTTCTCAAAGCATCAGACAGTTCCCGGGCATGTTCTAGAAAAGTGCACTCACGACCCTTCGTAACACCCCGAAACTTCAACCTATATGTCTCTGGTTGTAACTCGTATGCCCGCAGAACAGCTTCCTTCAGTACCTCATAATCGATGCAAGACTCCAAGGGCAATGCATCATATGCCTTGAGTTCTTTGCCAACCAACCTAGAGGAAACAAGGGCTGCCCACTTAACCTCGGGCCATTGGTGCTCCCGGCACTTCTTCTCAAAACGTAGGAAAAACTCGGTGACACCCGACTCGTCAAATGCAGGGACTAACTTAAGAAGATGCGATAAAGACTGATCAAGACCTCGATTCCCAGAACCGAGACGCTGCCCTGTCGACTCCACCCGAGACTTCTCAAGATCTCAGTCTGCACAGTACTTCGTAGCCTCAACCTGAAACTCAGCCTCACGTATGGCCTTTCTCTCCTCAGCCTGAAACCAAAGCTAAAATTCCCGCTGCTGCTGCTGAAGCTTAGCCATCTTAAGCCGGAAGATCATATCTGGAGTTAAACCTTGAGGAAGAGGAGATGCAACAATTGGAGACCCACCCAGTGATCCACCCAGGGGCAAACCACGCTGCCAGTGAATATCGGCCTGCGGGAACGTATTCGGATACGGTGTTCTAGAGAGCATGATGGGAGTAGAGTGGAGGGGGGGCTTGGCCGAAGGTGCCAAAGCACCCGCTCCACCCTGTGCACCACGCACCACGCCCAGCACACATGCCACCAGGTCACTTCTCGTCATGCTGCTAGTGCCAACATGCCCCATGACTGTGGCCAAACACTGGAGACCATACCGATCAATCCCCGACACCCGGTCAACAGTAATAGGCATCTCCAGAAACTTCCTTGCATCCTCCTCACTAGTTACTACTCTAATGCCTTCTAACAAACCCCGCTGCTGCACCTCAGAGTCTGCTTCCCATACTGTGTCCTCACTGTGCACTGATCTGTCGTTCGACATAGTGTCCACCGAAAATTCTCAACGTTTATAAAAAAAAAGAAGTACCTAAACTCTCATGTAGCACTGTTCACTCAAAAAAATGCTTGAAGACAACTCAAGTGCTATACTACGTTGCCAAAAAAAAAAATCTGTGTCCAAAATATTCCTCAAAAATAAATGTCCAAAAATCCTGCAATTATTTCTAGTTCATTTGGTATGACGCCCAAGATAAGATCCTGGCAAGGTCGCCATTTGTTACGACCGGGGCTACGAATAAAACAAGGGCACTTAATGATTGGACTAGTAATAGGGCACTATGCAACAACGGTACGCTAGATCCAAACCCTCGAACTTATATGCCGGCGAACAAAAACATCTATACCCTCCAGAGTTAATCTGCGATAACGGGGTATCCTTAACTGGGCATAAATGTACTCTCCTTCAGGCTAACCCACGCTGGTATAGCCTGATAACAAACAAGATGCAAGTTACGTTAAAATGCATAAAAAGGGATCTATGGAAAGATCAATTAAATCACTGCAAGATTTAATACAATAAAAAGATGCTTCAATACAGTTACTCTAAATAACAATAAACTCTTCACTCCTATCTGAAAGAAAGTGAAGTATAGTCCTACAGCATAGACCTGGAAACTTCTGAAGAAAGTCTGATGCTCATAAGATGCTCGTATCTAATCTTGGACTAAATAAAGGCAGGAGGCAGGACACCACACGTGTAAATGGAATACACTAAAAGATAGGACATATAATGTTAACTGACAAGAAAATACTATAAATGCGCAACGGTAGTAATGCTCGACACTAAAAGAAGTACTTCCTCATCAACGAAACAGTCTGCTATGGTTGTGCAACTCAACAACAACCTAGACTAATAAATGCTGTGAATAATAATGTGTCCATATCAAAGAGCTTATATTAAATACTAATAAGTGTCTACTCGATTAATAATGTCTAGCTGGAATACTCTAGGTAAGGAACTGTGGTTGAGCAAGACAGGCTGGTAGCCTAGCGATGTCCTTAAGACTGCATCCTTTAAGTTACGTTAGTTGACTAGGGTGCTCTCTTTATAGATCCAGATCACAAGTATCTGGTTCTATCCTGGCGACCCTCTAAAGACAAGCAAAGAGGCAGCAAAGAGGCAGCAAAGTGTGGAACTGGAACAGGCTAAAACCCTCAGTCAACACAATGCTGCACTCGCAAAGGATGCAACCGAAAAGACAGCACAGGCTACCACAGGACCGGTCGAAGTCGTGTAGGTATAAGCAAACCATACACACATCGGAGGCAACGACTACAGTTACCTTATCCCAGTCTAGCATTAAATCAAAGAGCAGAAACAATAAATCAATAATGGAGACACACTAAGTTCCCAACCTCTACTAACTAAGAACCCTCAAAACCTATTCTAAGTACATTAAATATCTCAGGGGACGGCGCATACAATACAATGGGCCGGCTATGGAAACCGTATGCAGAACCCAAGGGGACAAGTAATTGAATAAAGGCGAGAAGCATAGGAAAAGAAGAAGGTCAGAGAGAGAGACAGTGGTAAAGGGGGTGATCGGGAGAGAGTATGCAAAGGGATGTTAGAAGCATGCACGCCAAGCCTGTCCTGAGGAGATCAGCTCCCGTGGACCCTCACACAGGAGGCAAGTCACACAGGAGCCCACAAAGGCGCGATGGTCGGCCAATCACGGGCCGATACGTCACAAGGCAGCAGGCCCCTAGGACGCGCCAGGAACCGTCAGCCAATCAAGGGCGCGGGAAAGCCCGCGCGAGCGGGAAAACTCCTCCGAGCGAGGGAGGCAGCAACATACATACACACGCACACACTACCACCACGCTGCCTCTATCGCTCTTTCTCCTTAACTTTACACCATGCATCTTATATTCTACTAATAATATAAAATACTTCCCGTTGTCACAGACGAAAACAAAGACCACCACTGGACTGTCTGTGACAATGCAAGCACAAGGAAAGAAAGAACAACATTTTTGGATAACTGTAGCCCATTTCAATGTCCCTGGCGAGCGCTAATGGCTAACGAGAGGCGATTCTGCCCACGCTGGTAGACGTCACAATGTATATATATATAATTATATTTATATATACATAACTCAATCTATCTATCAATCATCCAGCTTGTTAATGCCTCAAACACACAGGCTTTGTGTTGTCCCTGCTGAATCAAAGGTGTGTTTATATATATCTACCTATCTATCTATGTCTATATATATCTACCTACCTATCCATCTAAATCTACCTACTTATCTAACTCTCTCTATATCTATCTAATCAATCTATCTATCTACCTATCTATCTAACTCTCTACTGTATATCTATCTATCTAACTATATAAATCTACCTACCTATCTAACTCTCTATCTATCTATCTAACTATTTATATAACTCTATCTATCTATCTATATATATATATATATTTATCTATCTATCTATCGTACAGCTTGTTAATGCCCCAAACACAGACAGGCTTTGTGTTGTCCCCGTTGAATCAAGGCATGTTTTTGTCTATCTATCGATCTACCTACCTATCTATCTACCTACCTATCTATGTCTATATATATCTACCTACCTATCTATCTAACTAAATCTACCTACTTATCTAACTCTCTCTATATCTACTGTATCTAATCAATCTATCTATCTACCTATCTATCTATCTATGTAAATCTACCTACCTATCTAACTCTCTATCTATCTATCTAACTATCTATCTATCTAACTATCTATCTATCTAACTATCTAACTATCTAACTAGCAACACGAGTACTGAAGTATTTTTAAATTTATTTCAAAGCTACTGTTTGAATTTTTATGGCGCTGAACTTTGGTTTAATAATAGAAAATGTTATATACCGTTTAAGCAGTTTTCCATTGGATACCACAAGGCAATAAAGAAAATATTGAATATGAAGTACTGGGAGAGCAACCACAGTGCTTGTAGAGAATGTGGAGTGATGGTGTTTAGGCATTTAGTTAACTGGTTGAAAAATATGATTTGTATAGGCTATAGAAATTCTCAGAAAGCCATGTAGTTTTATAGAGAAGAACATGTATTACATGTTACATAGATCTTTTCTTGTAAAGGATGTTGAAAAAATAATCCTACATGAGTATGGATTTACTAACTTATTGCTAAATGATATCAATGCTATCAGATCAAGAATTGTTTATGTACAGAACACAGAACCAACTATGCGCTAAGGACTTTTAGCTTAATGTAGATTACGTAAATAACTCTGTAAAAAGTGTATGTATATGTCTTTTTATGAAATAAAATTATGACTGACTGACTGACTATCTATATATATATATTTATCTATCTATCTATCTATCGTACAGCTTGTTAATGCCCCAAACACAGGCAGGCTTTGTGTTGTCCCCGTTGAATCAAAGGCGTGTTTTTGTCTATCTATCTATCTACCTATCTATCTATTTCTATAAATATCTACCTACCTATCTATCTCTCTCTATATATATCCATCTATCCATCTAGCTCTATATAAATCTACCTACCTATCTATCTCTATATAAATCTGCCTACCTATCTAGCTAACTCTATATATCTATCAATCTATATAAATCTACTTATCTATCTAACTCAATATATCTAACTCAATATATCTAACTCAATATATCTAACTCAATATATCTATCTATCTATCAATCTAAAAATCTACCTACCTAACTACCTATAGATTTACCTATCTATCTATCATCCAGCTTGTTAATGCCCCAAACACAGACAGGGTTTGTGTTGTCCCCGCGGAATCAAAGGCGTGTTTTTGTCGCGTCCGATTGGTGACGGGAGAATCAAGCCCATCTTGGTGTGTGTGTTTGTGGCCGCCATATTGCATCCTTCGATCCCGTCTGTCTGTCTGTTATGCAGTGCCGTAGTTGAATCATGCGTTAACCCTTTGAGTACCAGCTACGTGTGTTATATTATATTCTAGCTATATGTTGACGATATTATGCAGCTTAGGAAGAATCTGCGGTAGTTATAAGGGTTGGTTGAGATAGTTTGAAGTCTTATTTATGCTAGAGGTCCTGCCTAAGCTGAACACAATCGTCTAATAGTTGCAAGAATATGACGAAAAGGACGTCTCTGGTGCTGCACGGGTTAAGGGGAGGTTTTTTAGTTTGTTCCCTAGACCTCCATCACGCTTAATACTACACCCCCTAGAGTCTAGACCCTCTTTCACGATAAATTTGTACATTTTGGTATATATACTGAGGTAATGTGTTAACCCTATCTGGTGCAGAGGGGGGGGGGGGGGGGAGGGGAGGGGGGGGGGGGACTCTTTTTGTACCAGGCCTGTTTCACTCCCTTGGTTTATAGAGATCTAAACACCTTCACCACGATGACGCCTTTTTACCTTGTATTCTGGCTATATTTAGACGATTTTATACCAAATAAGGGGAGATGGTTCACTTTTCGGGCGATTTTTGCATGTATTCATTATTTTTCTAGTTTCCTCCCTAGACCTCCATCTTCGTGGTGCAATGCATAAGTGTGTTGATTTTCGGTGTGAGCATCCTAGGTTCGAATCCCCGGACTGCCACATGTGTTTGTTAATTTCATTAATCGAGTTTAGGAGTAAAGTTGGTTGGTGGAGAGAACATAATAATTAATAAAACATTCATTAGATCCCTCTTCTGGATTAATTTTAGAAAAATTCCCGGCCGAAGGCCGGTTCTTCCAACATTACAGGCTCACTATCGTTCGCCAGGGAAAAAATCGACACCTAAATAGCACGAAAGGTTTAAATATTGACGTTGAAATGGGGCGAAAGGTCTTAAAATCGACTAACTAATGGGGCAAACATCTTAACATCTGAAAACTAATGGGGCTAAGCATGAGGGAAAAAGTGGTCCAGAAAACCGGCCCATCCCCCCTTAAGAAGGACCTACAGGTATGTTACTCAAAGGATGTATTGAGATCGTGTTTACCCCTTTGAGTCCGAGAGGTAAATGGTATACTAAAGAAAATCGTCTAATGGGAAGCAGAATAAAAACACAAAATTACGTCATCGTGTTGAAGGGGTGAAAACATTTTCCCATTTAGGTGTCGATTTTTTAAGGGGGGTCACCGTTTTATATTTATCTTTCTCTCCTTTCCTCTCTTTCCCTGGCTTGTATCCATGCGGCTCCATTTAGCTTGATGTAAAAAAAAAATATATATTTGCTGGCTTGCTACCGCTCGTCAGGAAAATATTGACACCTGGACGAGGGTAAACGTCTTAAAACAGTAGACTGAATGGGGCCGAATAGATACAAGCCAAAGAGAGATGGAGAGAAAGAGAACAAAAGCGAGGTCGGCCTTTAGTTGTTATGGTCAAGAATATGGTTGTGTTTCTTAAGGGGAGATTTCCACTTGAGGGATTTTTTTCTGGACCCGTTTCTCCCTAATGTATAGCCCCATTGCTTTTGGGATTTTAAGGTGTTTGCCCCATTAGTTTGGCGATTATAAGAACTTTCGACCCATTTCTGTAAATTTTAAAACCTTTCGTGCCATTTAAGGTCGTTGCACACTGACACGACAGCCCCTTCAAGACTGGCACGAACACTGACGACACATACAAATCATGTGTCTTGCCGAATTTACTAGAGATCGGAGCGAAAATGGCTGGCATCGTTAGAGTCGTATCTCTACAGTATCTTTACCGTATATCTTCCGCACGACTTGATAAGACTCTAGCAATGCCGATACGGTGGAGAAACGAATGCTACGAAGAAGATAGGAAAAGTCGTTACGAGCGAAGGGTACATGGCTAGTCCACGGAAAAGATACGACCCAAAAGACTGCGATACAACTCTGAAGAATTGTATCGACGCTGTATCGACGCCGTGAGACGTGCAACCGGATTGAGGCTAGACGTGTGGTTGCCAACTCGACCGTTGCCAATTTTCCGCACAGAAGAGATACGGTCCGCACGGCAGGCTTACGCACCAGACGACGTTGCTACGGGCCATACGGCTTTGATACGGACCACACGTCTTTGATACGTACCACACGTCTTTGATACGTACCACACGATTGTGATACGGCGAGTTCGTGATGGAGACCAGACTCAGACGATTTTTTACAGTTGTTGGGGCATTCCCACGAACTTTTGAACAGCTCAAAATCTCGTATCGACCCCCGATACGTCACTTGGACCGTGAGAGTCACCCACAGCTAATTCGCGATTAGGTTGCCGATTCGCCGTATCAGGCTGAAATTTCAAGTCGGGAACTCGCCTGGAGGGGCTTTCGTGTCAGTGTGCAACGATCTTTAGGTGTCGAATTTTTCCTGGCGAGCGATAGCGAGCCTGTAATTTAAGTGTAACCGGCCTTTGGCCGGGATATTTTTCTCCCGAAAAATGTACTCATTTATCTTGAGAGGGGGTCTAGGGGGTGTAATTTTAAGTTTGATGGAGGTCTAGGGAACAAACTAAAAACAAAGTGTGAGGTCAGGTAATGGAGGTAATGCGAGGTTTACAACATGGGAACTACTGTAAAAATTGTCATACATGTTTCCTTATGGATGTCTCTCTGATTGAGGGAACCCGGTATTCATGTAGGCTTAGAATTAAGGGGGGATGGGCGTATTTATTTGCTATTTTATATATATATATATTTAATTGTTGCTTAGTTTCCTCCCTAGACCTCCATCATGCTAAACAAAAAATACACCCTAAAACCCTCCTTCAAGATATATGTGTACATTTTTCGATAGAAAAAAGTCCCGGCCGAAGGCCGGTTCTTCTTGAGTTACAGGCTCGCTATCGCTCGCCAGAAAAAAATTGACACCTAAATGACGCGAAAAGTCTTAATATTGACAAAAAAAAAAAAAAATGAAGTGAAATGTCTTAAAATCGCCAAACTAATGAGCCGAACGTCACAACATCTGAAAACTAATGGGGTTAAACATGAGGAAGAAGGGGGGTCAGAAAAACGGCCCATTTTCCCTTAACAGGAATTACTGGCTCCTGATTGGTGCTATCCAGAGTCCAATAATGTACGGCGGATCAGGGGCTCTTTAAAGGGGGGTCACCGTTTTGTTTTCTCTTTCTCTCCTTTTCTCTCTTTCCCTGGCTTGTATCCATTCGGCCCCATTTAGCCAACTGTTTTCAGACGTTTATGCCCATGCAGATGTCGATTTCTTCCTGGCGAGCGATAACGAGCCAGCATTGTATGGAGAAATCCGGCTTAGCCGGCGACATTTTTCTATCGAAAAATTTACAAATTTAGCTTGCTTTCAAAACAAAAATATATATATGCTGGGTCGCTACCGTTCACCAGGAAAATATTGACACCTGAATGGGGGTAAACGTCTTAAAACAGTAGGCTGAATGGGGCCGAATGGATACAAGCCAAAGAGAGAGGGAGAGAAAGAGAAAACAAGCGAGGTGGGCTCCCTTAAGTACCTCTTAAGTCCCTCTGAGTACCAGCGACGTGTTATATTTTATTCTAATTATATTTAGACGATATTGTGCAGCTTAGGAAGGATCTGTGGTTGTTAAAAGGGTTTGGTTGAGATAGTTTGAAGCCTTATTATTGCTACAGATCCTCCCTAAGCTATATAAAATCGTCTAATAGTTGCCAGAATATGATGAAAAGGACGTCCCTGGTACTGAATGGGTTAACCCTCTTACATCCGATTCTCTCTCTCTCTCTGTGTCGAAGGAGGTACATTTTAAATATACTAATTTATCTAGAAGGGGTGTTATTATTATTGTTGTTGTTATTATTATTATTATTATTATTTGTTTTTTATTTTATTTTTTTATTTATTTAATATTTAATATTTTTTTATTTATTTTAAAGTTTGATGGGGATCTAGGGAAGAAACTTTTTCTTTTTTCTTTTGTTTTAGTTTGATGGAGGTCTAGGGAGTAAACATTTGATGTGTTCTCTTTTCTTTTGTTTTAGTTTGATGGAGGAACTAAAATATAAATAAATATATGAAATGATCGACCAACATAATTAATAAATTCTTCCCCCCTTAAGGGGACATGGGCCGGTTTTCTGGACCCCCTTCTCCCTAATGTTTTGCCCCACTAGTTTTGAGATTATAAGACGTTGGGCTCATTAGTTTGGTAATCTAAACACCTTTCGCCCCATTTCGTTGTCAATTTTAATACCTTTCTTGCCATTTAGGTGTCGATTTTCCTGGCGAGCGAGAGCGAGCCTGCAATTTTAAGAGGAACCGGCCATCGACTGGGACATTTTTCTACCGAAAAATTTACAAATTTATCTTGAAGGGGGGTGTAGTGGGTGTTTTTCGAAGCTTGATGGAGGTCTAGGGAGGAAACTAAAAATATATATGAATAAATGAATTAATAGACCAAACAAACGGTCAGTCTCCCCTTAAGTGTGGGAGTAGTGGGGCAGACATTTATAGCAATATATGTTTTTCTTTATTAAGATGATATGCACCCATGAGAAATGTGAATTATTTTGATTTTACATTGTATCTTACTGAGAGAGAGAGAGAGAGAGAGAGAGAGAGAGAGAGAGAGAGAGAGAGAGAGAGAGAGAGAGAGCGCGCCTGTAACTGAATATTCCTTTAACCTTTACCGTGTCCGCGTGTCCGTATATGTAATTTGTTGGTTTATGTTTACTTTAGGTGTGGGTGTATGTTTGTGTGTGTGTGTGTGAACAAAATAAAGATTTTTTTATAGCCTTCATTGATCTGTCAAAAACCTTTGATACCGTAAATCAAGAAACATTGTGGAATATTCTCCGTATCTTTGGCTCTCAACCAAAATTTGTGGCACTTGTAAGGCAGTTTCATGATGGCATGACGGCGAGAGTCACTGCAGGAGGCCATGCATCAGAACCATTTGCTGTTAATGCCGGAGTCAGACAAGGGTGTGTACTGGCACCAGTCCTTTTCAACATTTGTTTTAATATGCGTTATAATACTTCTTCATAGGACTATAGCAAACAGAAGTGGAATCAACATAGACTATAGACTAGATGGCAACCTCTTCAACATTCGTAGATTTCAAGCAAGAACAAGCAGGAACTTCAGTATGCCGATGATTGTGCTCTTGTAGCTCACTCGCCAGAGGAACTAGAAAACTAGAAGTCGCGCTTGAAGCTGCAGCAAGTGCTTACTCCAGAATGGGCCTGTCAGTTAACATCCAGAAAACACAAATAATTTCTCAGTGGTCAGCTCAGATACCACCTGTGCAGCCAGTGTTCAGATTAGCAGGAGAGGAGATAGCACAAGTTCCTTCCTTCAAGTATCTGGGAAGCTTCCTGTCTGAAACGGCCAGTATTGACGATGAGGTACAACACCGACTGAGACAAGCTGCAGCATCTTTTGGCCGCCTACAAGAGAGAGTTTTCCATAAAAATCACCTGACTCTTTGTACCAAAGTGGCTGTATATAATGCTGTGTGTTTAACCACTTTGCTCTATGGTTGTGAGACATGGACGACATATAGACGCCATATACGACCCCTGGAGGCTTTCCACATCAGATGCCTCCGAAATAATATGGGTATAACCTGGCAGGACCGTGTTCCTCATATTACAACACTTGAAAGAGCCAACAACACCAGTATTGAGACCCTTATCATCAAACAACAACTCAGATGGGTTGGGCATGTCATCCGTATGCCAGAGGAGAGACTACCTCATAAAATACTATATGGACAGCTGCATGAAGGCCGCAGAGCAGCTGGAGGACCAAAATTAAGATACAAAGACAGTATAAAGAAAATACTAAAAAGGTGCAATATACAACCAACTGCACTTGAAAACTTAGCATCAGATAGACCACTATGGCGCTCACACTGCCAGCAAGGAACGAAGGAACTGGAACGTCAGAGGAAACACCACCAGCAGGAGAAGAGGGCCCGGAGACATGCACACCGGGAACAACCAGCACCTCCTAACCCGGACTACCAGTGCCCAGACTGTGGCAGGATATGTGCATCACGGATAGGACTCTACAGTCATCGTAGAACTCACAAAAGATGAATGCAGGAAGGGAACGTCATCATCGGACTACGATGGACTACCATAAGCAAGTGTGTGTGTGTGTATGGGGGCATTTTTGTTTAGCTTTAGCTTGATCTAGGGAGTAATCTATCAAAAAGACTAAATATTGCCTGTCTCAAATTGCCAGTAAAAGGTGTGGTGTGTCTCCTCCGGGTGCCAAGTTTGCAGGTTCCAGGTGACCAGAGAGCCCCTTGTCCCCCCCCCCCCCTTGTGCTCCCCCCCTCCCCCCTCCTCTTTGTGCGGCCCCCCCCCCCCCCCCCCCCCCCCCAACCTCCTCTTCTTCCCTGGAGTGGAACCTCTTGTACAGTCGGCCAAATACTGTAAGTGATATTTCGGCACCTATTATATTATCAATTATTTATATCAAGAATATCTAAACAGGATTTCTTTATTTCGATTGAGATGTGCAAATATTTTCCTATAATGTTCTATAATTTGTATCGTATCAGCCGTATCTAAACAGGCTTTCTTCATTTCGAGGGAGATATACAGACATGCTCATACACTTTTCCGCCCTATTCAACATTTGACCGACATTAATACAGCACAGAGGGAGGCAAACGTAATGACAGGCGAGTGAGATATGCACAAATGTTCCTACACTTACCCACCCTATTCAACATCTGACAGACATTCATACAGTACAGAACGAGCCAAACGTAATGACAGGCAACTGAGATATGCACAAATGTTACTACACTTACCCACCCTATTCAACATCTGACAGGCATTAATACAGTATAGAGCGAACCAAACGTAATGACAGGCGAGTGAGATATGCAAAAATGTTCCTAAACTTACCAACCCTATTCAACATCTGACAGACATTAATACAGCACAGAGCGAGCCAAACGTAATGCCAGCTGAGCAATGACTTCCTTGCACCACCGTACACAGAACGGCCACACGTGTACACAAAATGGTCCTGTTTATTAAAGGGAGATGGGCCGTTTTTTGGGGTCTACTAATTCAAATATTCCTTCATTTCTTAGTTTCTTCCCTAGACCTCCATCAAATTTGCCAAACACTCCCTATCCCCCCCCCCCCCCCTCTCAAAATAAATATGTACATTTTTGGGTAGGAAAATGTCCCGGTCGAAGGCCGGTTCCTCTTAAAATATCAGGCCAAACTATTGGACCGAACGTCATAATCTCAAAACAAATAGGGCTTAATACGAGGGTGAAAGGGGACAAGAAAACCGACCCATCTCCCCTTAAGCCATGAAAACCACGTATAATATAATTAACATTACCTCCACCACATGTGATTTGCGGTGGCTATGTTATCGTCGCTGTCTGTTTGTCTGTATGGTTGTCTGTTTGTGTGTCTGTCTGTTTGTATGTCTGTCTTTTTGTCTGTCTCTGGTTCTTTACTTGTACGTTTGTTTGTTGCTATGTTTGTTTTCTTGTCTGTATGCTTGTTTATTGGCAGGATTACTAAAAATATATGAACGGATTTCCGTGAGAGTTTGTCAATCCCCTCCACTGAGAGAGAGAGAGAGACACACACACACACACACCGTACGCGCACACACACACGCACACACAAACACACACACACCCACACACACACACACACACACCCACCCACCCACACACTGATATATCCACCCCACTTCCAAAAAAAAAAAAAAAAACAGAAAAAAAAGAAAAGAAAGAAGAGTCGTGACAATCTGTGAACGAACCCGGACACACTATAGATAATGGAACAGAAACCGCCCATATCGTCCTTGGTCACTTGTTCTGGTTGGCACTCATGGCAGAGGTATGTTCTCTACTGAGGGTTTTTTCTTTCTACATTTTTTTTATATTGAAGTTCTTTGTTTTATGTTTATGAAGGAGACAAAAACAAAGCTCCCTGTAACAGTGTCTTCCCCAAAGTTAAAAGAGTGAAAGTCACTATTTTGAACGATTTATTCGTGTATTTATTTGTATATATATATATATAATGTGTGTGTGTGTGTGTGTGTGTTTATACTAATATTTATTTATTATATATTTTTGTATTATTTATTTAATTATTTATATGTATACAGTTAATGACAAATATGTAGCACTTAGATAAAACTAATCGCCTCTAACAGCATTACACGAATATCCTGTGCGTTCCGTAAAAGCCACATATTACTGACATTCCTGGCACTCTGTAATAC
>CM064546.1:13132234-13154734 GCA_032716605.1 Paralithodes platypus | reverse complement strand
CAACTAAATGGCACGTATGGTCTTAGTGTTGACATAGAAACAGGGCGAAAGGTCTTAAAATCGCCAAGCTAATGGGGCTAACGTATTGTCAAAACTAATGGGGCTAAGCATGAAGGAGAAGTGGGTCCAGTAAAACCCCTTGAGGCCTATGACGCACTTTAGCAGTTTACTTTAACTATCATTAGACGACTATATTCAGCTTGGGAAAGATCTGTGGGAGTCTGACGCATAATTGAGTTGGCTTTGACCCCTCAGATGCCTAGAGGTGCTTACTAAACTGCATTAAATCGTCTAGTGATAGCCAGAATAAACTGCTAAAACGTGTCATGCTCATCAGAGGGTTAACTGTTGAAGAAGTCGAAGAAGAAGAAGAAGCAGAAGAAGAAGTAGGAGAAAGATAATGATAAGAAGATGGGGAGGAGGAGGAGAAGAAGAAGGAGTGCAAAGGAGTACACAGGAAATCAAGCAACAACAGGTCTAGTGACCCTTCTATGCTGCTTGTCCTCCAAAACACTGAGGATCAAGTGTCCAAACAGTGGTTTAGAGTGGGTAAGGGAACATTGAAAAGGGAACTACTCCCCTGGAACTAATGTCCGTGGCAGGATTAGGAAGTTAGTAGGGGGCAGATAGGTTAGTAACTGAGGGGGGGATAAAATAAAGTTATTCATTTACAAACACAGTCAGTCGCGGGTTTGATGCAAGATATTTGTCTAGGCGAAGTTTAAAAGAATCAACGGTGCTGCAGTCAATAACGTCTCGGGAAAGCCCATTCCACAAGTTGACAACTCGATTGAAGAAGAAATTCTTAGATTCGTGCGAGTTAAAAGATTTACCAATAATTTTGCAACCGTTTCCCCGTGTGTAATTAGATTGGTCGATACTGAAGTACTTACTACAGTTCATATTGTCGATGCCTTTGATGATTTTGAACAGTTGAATTAAGGAGGAGGAGGAGGAAGAGTACACAGGAGTACAAAGGAAATCAAGCAACAACAGTTTAAGCGACCCCTCGAGGTTGCTTGCCCTCTAAATCACTGTTGTTTGAAGTGTCCAACAGTGGTTTAGAGTGGGTAAGGGACAATTGGAAAGGGAAGTACTGCCCTAGGACTAATGTCCCTGGCAGGGTTAGGAGATTGGGTTAATAACATTACACAGCTATAAGTGATCAATGTATCTGAGGAGAACTGAGTAACATCTTAGTTAATTGTTTATACATGTAGTGATCCTCGCTGTAAATGTGGAAAAAGGAAAACAAAAGTTATTAATTTACAAATGCAGAAGGTCGTGGGTTTAATGGGGGGATGGGCCGGCTTTCTGGACCACTTTCTCCCTCATGTTTAGCCCCATTAGTTTTCAGATGTTAAGATGTTTGCCGCATTAGTTAGTCGATTTTAAGACCTTTCGCCCCATTTCTTCGTCAATATTTAGACCTTTCGTGCTATTTAGGTGTCGATTTTTTCCCTGGCGAACGATATAGTGAGCTTGTAATGTTGGAAGAACCGACCGAATTATTCTACCGAAAAATGTACTAATTAATCTAGAAGGGGGATAAAATGGATTTTTTTTTTAAATTTGATGGAGGTCTAGGGAGGAAACTAGAAAAATAATGAATACATGCAAAAATCGCCCAAAAAATTAACCATCTTCCCTTAAGGCAAGGTGTTTGTCTAGGCGATGTCTAAAAGAATCAACGGTGCTGCAGTCTATAACATCTCTAGGAAGTCCATTCCACAAGTTCTCAACTCGATTGAAGAAGAAATTCTTAAACTCATGTGATTTAAAAGATTTACCAATGATTTTGCAACCATTCCCCAGCCCCCGCTTCCATCTTGATCAAGGTCGATGTAGCTCTTAGTGCCTCCATCAATGTTTTGTGCTGCTCTCTCTCTCGCTCTCTCTCTCTCTCACTCTCACTCTCTCCTCTTCCTCCTCCTCCTCTCTTCCGATATCTGATCAATCTCCATAAGCTCTTCACTTTATCTCTCTCCTTCTATTTATGATCTGATCTTTCCCTGCTCCTCCTCCCACTCTTTCTCCTCCTCCTCCTTTCTCAGCGATGTGGGATAAAATTATAGTCGTATATTTTCCAGCTGACGGTATATTGAGCCCTTTAGTAGCTGACTACGTGATACTTAACCCCTTCTGTACCAGCGACGTCATTTTAAGTTTGTTCTAGCTATATTTAGATGCTTGTGTGCAGCTTAGGAAGGATTTGTAGTAGCTAAAAGGATGTATCGAGATAGTTTGTGGCCTTTTAATGGCTAGAGGTCCTTCCTTATCTTTATAACAAAATAAATAATAGTTCCCAGAATATTATGACAATATTATGAAAGAGAAAAACAACTACCTCCCCCTTTAAGACTGCCGAAATCTGCGTGGTTTTCGTTTTTCTTTTGTGTGTAATGGGTTGATAAAAAAAGGCAAATTGACTAATCATATTTCTCTATATCTTCATTTATAGATTATCTCTCTCTCTCTCTCTCTGCTTGCTATATCTCAGTGTCTAATTTAGTCTCCCTCTGTGTACCGCTCGTCTATCTCCATTTTCTTTTCTTGCCTCCATTTTCTATTCCTGCCTCCCTTTTCTATTCCTGCCTCCCTTTTCTATCGTTGACCCCATTTTCTATTCCTGCCCCCATTTTCTGTTCCTACCTCCATTTTCTATTCCTGCCTCCATTTTCTATTCCTGCCTCCACTTTCTATCCCTGCCTCCATTTTCTATTCCTGCCTTCATGTTCTATTCCTGCCTCTATTTTCTATCCCTGCCTCCATTTTCTAATCCTGCCAACATTTTCTATTCCTGCCTCTATTTTCTATTCCTGCCAACATGTTCTATTCCTGCCTCTATTTTCTATTCCTGCCTCCATTTTGTATTCCTCGTCCCATTTTGTATTCCTGCCTCCATTTTGTATTCCTGCCTCCATTTTGTATTCCTGCCCCCATTTTGTATCCCTGCTTCCATTTTGTATTCCTGCCTCCATTTTGTATTCCTACCCCCATTTTTGTATTTCTGCCCCCATTTTGTATTCTTGCCTCCAGTTTGTATTCCTGCCTACATTTTGTACTCCTACTCCCATTTTATATTCCTGTCTCCATTTTGTATTCCTGCCTCCATTATGTATTCCTACCCCCATTATGTATTCCTACTCCCATTTTATATTCCTGCCACCATTTTGTATTTCTGCCTCCATTTTGTATTCCTACCCCATTTTTTATTCCTACCCCCATTTTGTATTCATGTCCCCATTTTGAATTCGTACCACCATTTTGTATTCTTGCCCCCATTTTGTATTCCTGCCTCAATTTTTTATTCCTGCCTCCATTTTGTATTCCTACCTCCATTTTGTATTCCTGCCTCCATTTTGTACTCCTACCTCCTTTTTATATTCCTACCTCCTTTTTTGTATTCCTGCCTCCATTTTTTATTCCTGCCTCCATTTTGTATTACTACCACCATTTTGTATTTCTTCCTCCACTTTGTATTCCTACCCCCATTTTGTATTCCTGTCCCCATTTTGTATTCCTATCTCCATTTTGTATTCTTACCTTTCCTTTTGGGTTTCTTTACTTTCATCTTTTGTCTAAATTAGCCTTAACACAATCTGGTCCGACGTCTTGTGGGTTATTATGATTGATTTAATTATTATAGAGGATTTTGCTTGTTTTTACCATTTTCGAGCAATATATTATAACATGTCCCCTAGGCTAACTAAAACGCCTTCCCAGACTTTCCTCAAACTAAAGTATGACCACCCAGTTCCCCTTCAAGCTGAATTTGTACATTTTTCGATGGAAAAATGAACCGGCCAAAGGTCGATATTTTATATATTATAGGCTCGCTATTGCTTGGCCAGAAAAATGGACACATGAATGGGGTGAATTGTCTTATTATCACAATCTTTTGGGTAAATCGTCTTAAAATTCCTTAACTAATGGAGTGAAACAGAGCAGTTCCAAAAAGACCTCCCTCTGGTCAAATAAGGTTAATGTTTGCCTTAGATTTGTTAGTTTTCTTTCGTTATAATACAACCTCCTTTCTCTCTCTCGCTCTCTCTCTCTCTCTCTCTCTCTCATTTGACTATCCTTTTTGGTTATCTCTCTCTCTCTCTCGCTCACTCACTCACTCACTCACTCACTCACTCACTCTTACTCACTCTCTCTCTCTCTTTCTCTCTCTCTCTCTCTCTCTCTCTCTCTCTCTCTCTCTCTCTCTCTCTCTCATCCTTGGGTCCGCAGCACTTCTCGGTCTCTCGTCTCAAGTACTTCCAGAGACCCTCATCATAACCGAGATCTCACAAATGTTCAACCTTTTTAACCACAAATTTTGAGACTCCGAAACATTGCATTTTTTTGTTAAAGCTGATAAAAAAAACTCCGGAAATATTATTAGGCGAATAATAATAATAATAATAATAATAATAATAATAATAATAATAATAAAGTAGTGTACATGATAATAATAAAAATAAAAAACGGGTTAGTAATTAACCACTTGCGAGTTTCAAGCTATAAGAAAGTTGGAGCTGTAAACATTGATATTTAGCAGAATTACCAGCTAAAATATGGGGTGACCGGTCAACTCAACCAGTAGACCATTTCAACCAGTAGCTCTCAACCAGTACCAAATCAACCAATACGGTTAGGTTAGGTTAGGTTAGGTTAGTACTATATTTTGGCACTGGTTTGGTTGGTCTGGGTTAATTTGACACTGGTTGAGAGCTACTGGTTGAAATGGTCTACTGGTTGAGATGACATGGAACCAAAATATGGCCATACATAATTACAACAAACCTAATTCAACATTCCTCCTATCCACCAGGAACCTAAATTATTATTATTGCATATCTTTTTAATATCGACGTTTACGGCTCCAACTTCTTTAAGTGGTACCCGTGCCTAAGCTGCCTAGTGAGCCTGTGTGTTTACAAATACTCCAATGATAATAAATGAACCCCTTCCGTACCGGCGACGTCTGAATATTACTCTAGCTATAGTTTGGCCATTGTGTGCAGTTTAAGAAGGATCTGTGGTAGTGAAAAAGGTTAAGTGTGATAGTTTGGAGCCTTTATATTGCTGGAGGACCTATTTAAATGGAATATAATCGTCTAATAATAGCTAGAATCAAATCTAAAAGACGTCGTCGGTACAGAAGGGGTTAAGATATTGCCCCTTTCAAGATACGATGACGCATATATTTCCTGTTTTCTGGCTATTATTAGACGATTTTATTCAGATAAGGAAAGGTATGGGGAAGTCTGAAGGTTAATTACGTGACCCCCCGTAGGGATAGCGGAGTATTGTAATCACTGTGTCTGTGAGTCTGTCTGCCTGTCTGTGTGTCTGTGTAGTGGGGATCTGTGTGGGGGTGTGGGGGTGTCTATGTCTAATGAGTATTGAGCCCTGACTGAGTATTGAGTATTGACCCACGACCGAGTAATGAGTATTGAGTATCAACCCATGATTGAGTATTGAGTATTAACCCTGTACTGAGTATTGGATTGAGTATTGAGTATTAACCCTGTATTGAGTATTTATTTAACCCCTTATTAAGTATTGAATGTTGAGTATTGCCCCCTGATTGAGTATTGACCCCTGACTGAGTATCGAGTATTGCCTCCTTATTGAGTATTGACCCCTGACTGAGTATCGATTATTGCCCCCATGATTGAGTATTGAGTATTGACTCCTGACTTAGTAACGATTATTGCTCCCTGATTGAGTATTGGGTATTGCCCCTGATTGAGTATTGAGTATTGAGCCCAGATTGAGTATTGCATATTCCCCCCTGATTGAGTATTGAGTATTGCTCCATGATTGAGTATTGGGTATTGCCCCCTGATTGAATATTAACCCTTTATTGAGTATTGAGTATTAACCCTTTATTGAGTATTGAGTATTAACCCATGATTGAGTATTGAGTATTGCCCCCTGATTGAGTATTGAATTATTGACCCCAGATTAACCGCTGATTGAGTGTTGAATATTTACCCATGATGATTATTGAGTATTTAATATATACCCATGATTGATTATTGAGTATTTAATATATACCCATGATTGATTATTGAGTATTTAATATATACCCATGATTGATTATTGAGTATTTAATATATACCCATTATTAATTATTGGGTATTGAGTCCTGATTCACGAGCGCTTGGGCCTGTCATGTTATCATCTCCAGAGGTCAAGTACATGGTCCCCTGAGGCAGCATTAGAAGGTTGTATTCAGCTTAGGAAGGATGTCTACCCATTAAAAGATTAAAGACTTATCTCAATTAATCCTTTTTGCTACCATATATCCTTCCTAAGCTTCATATAACCGTCTTAATGCATTAATATATATTAAGCTGAAACACTATAATAATAATAATAATAATAATCGTCTGGTTACTTATATAGCGCCCGTATCTCCTCCTTCGAGGATTCACAAGCGCTTGGCTTTCTTTAGTCTACCAGAGACCATTACCCATCCCCCTTGCTCATGGGGAGATGGTAACCGCCGGCTGTATCCCAGAAAAACTTTTCAATCTGAGCGGGGATTGAACGCGAGACCTTCATGATGGGAATCAGGCACGCTATCAACTGAGCCAGCCGGACGGCTGGCTCAACTATATTGAAAATACTAATGCAAAGCAGATAGCAATAATTTGTATTTGTTTATTATGACAGCTGTTGCATATGACATTTGCAAAACATTGACTTTTACGGCGATTTGGGTTACTTAATTCAACTGCACAGAGAGAGAGAGAGAGAGAGAGAGAGAGAGAGAGAGAGAGAGAGAGAGAGAGAGAGAGAGAGAGAGAGAGAGAGAGAGTTTGTGTGTCTGAGAGTGACAGTGTGAGTGAGAGAGTGAGCTTGAGAGATAAAGAAAGTGGGGGAATAAGAATAATAAATACATACAGAGAGAGAGAGCGAGAGAGAATTTATTACCCAGGGAAGTAAAATATTACCTCTGAGATTCTTGGCCAAACAAAGTGTACTCGACTCGTAATTACCCCCAAGTAGGTTTAGGCTCACCCAATGTACGTGTGTGTGTGTATATATGTGTGTGTGTGTGTGTGTGTGTGTGTGTGAGGGAGGGGGTGGGGAGCGGGGCGGGGAGCGGGGCAGGCGGGGTTGTGATGGGGTGATGTTTGTGTGGGTATGTGTGTGTGTGTGTGTATAGGTGGGTGGGTGGGTGTGGGGGGAGGGGGTGATGTGTGTGTGTGTCTGTGGGTGTGGGAGGGATGGGGGGATGTTTGTGTGGTTGCGTGGATGTGTGTGTTTGTGTGTAAGTGTGTTTTTGGTAGGGGGGAGAGGGTGGTGTGTGAGGTTGTGATGGGGTGTTGTGTGTGTGTGTGTGTGTGTGGGTATGTGTCTGAGTATGGGTGTGGGGATGTAAGAGAAATGAGGTGGTATGCTTGGATGTGTCGGTGTGTAGGTGAGTAAGAGTGTGTATATACGGTGTGTGTGTGAGGGGGGTATGGGGGGGGGAGGGGGGCGTGAATATATATGGGTGAAAGGTATATTAAATTGATAGATAAAATAATAAAGAGACAGACAGAGATAGTTAATTAATGACAATGGAAGCAAAACAATTACTTCAACAAGTCTTAGCTAAACCAAGAGTACTTAGCTTCTAATTACCACCAAGTAGTTTTGTTGTGTGTGTGTGTGTATGTGTGTGTGAGAGAGAGAGAGAGAGAGAGAGAGAGTGAGTGAGAATGAGTGAGAATGAGTGAGAGTGTGAGAGAGAGAGATAATGTGTGAGAGAAAGAGAGAGTTACATAGAGTTATATACAGTATATACACAGACTACACACCAGTGATGTCCCTACTAGGTAGTCCGGACTTAATGCTAAAATGAAATTTGCTACAAAGTGGAAGGCAAGGATAGCAAATCAGAATGCTCTCTCCCCAACCACCGCTCTCTCCCCACCCACCTCTCCCTCCAACTGTTGGTCGGCATACAATTAAGTTGGGGAAAGAAGTCCCCCAGCAGAATGAGAAAAAATTCTACTGGGAAGTTTATAGTAAAGAACTAAGTTGAGACAAATTATGTACTACTGATGCTTAACCTAGCAAGAGAGAGAGAGAGAGAGAGAGAGAGAGAGAGAGAGAGAGAGAGAGAGAGAGAGAGAGAGAGAGAGAGAGAGAGAGAGAGAGAGAGAGAGAGAGAGAGAGAGAGTGGAAACAGTGAGAAGATGAATGCCCACTGGGATTCCAGCATAAAGAGAGAGAGAGAGAGAGAGAGAGAGAGAGAGAGAGAGAGAGAGAGAGAGAGAGAGAGAGAGAGAGAGAGAGAGAGAAGGGGGAAGGGGGGAATTCAATCAATTGTATATCACCTTTAATCCTCACATATCGTATCATAGACCAGAACACCGTTGAAATAGAGTGTTTGATATTTTTAATGATGCTCAAAATTGCAATCGCTTTTCAGAAAATAGGTCTGGCAATTGTGCAGAATTTTACTCAACTAATCGCAGGAATGGAGGTATGGTAATGGAGGTAAAACAGAGTGTGTGTGAAGGAAGGAAGGTTTTCGGAGCAATGGAAAGTATGTGAAAGACGAGAAATCTCGGAATGAAAATAAAAAGTGCAATGTATCAAGGAATTGTTGTGCCAACAGTGATGTATGGGGCTGAGACATGGGCTCTGAAGGAAAAGGAGAGAAGAAAGCTGGATGTGATGGAGATGAGCTGCTTGAGAAGTATGTGTAGAGTTACTCGTAGAGACAGATTGAGGAATGAAGAGATACGCAGGAGAGTGGGGCAGCAGGAACATTTGTCAGCCAGAGTGGACAGAAGGGTACTGAGCTGGTATGGTGATGTTGAACGAATGGGAGATGAAAGGCTTACAAAGAGAATATGTGAGTCGGATACAAGGGGAGACAGAAGGGCAGGAAGACCCCCATTCAGATGGAGAGACTGTGTAAGACAAGCTTTGGATGATAGAGGAATGACTATAGATCAGGCAAAGGAAGTGGTAATAAACAGGAATGAATGGAGAATGCTTGTGAATAGATGAGTGAACACGTGGTCATTTGGGGGAAAAGGTCGGGCGCAAGTTGGACTAGATAATAGTCCATCAGGCACCTGGCCCGGGGAGACGATTAATATGAAGGGTGAGCCTGGAAGTGTGGTGGGCGGGCCTTTGGCTTCGGCTCCGCTGCATGTCTGCCTGCCGAGATCGGAACCTTTCCGAGTGGTTGGGGGCCGGGGAAGTGCTGGAGGGACCTTGGTGACCCTGGTCTCTGGGTCTTCTCCTGGGTGACGTAGATGTGTGTGAATTTGTGTTTTGCCTGTGTGTGTTCGTTGTTTTGTGTTTTCCCTGTTCTTGCTTGGTCTTGAGTCGGCCACCCCCCCCCCAAAAAAAAAAGGAAAAAAGAGGGAAAAAAAGAAAAAAAGAAAAAAAGGAAAAGTGGGGATTGGACCTGAGTAAATAGATAGATAGAATTGCAGGCATAATATGTTCTTGCAATATATATATATATATACAGTATATATATATATATATATATATATATATAAATATACTGTATATACTGTATATATAATATATATATATATTATATATTATATATATATATTATATATATATATAAAATTGCCTGGAAGCATATATATCTGTAGAATACAATTTGTCACGTATATTCTCTCTCTCTCTCTCTCTCTCTCTCTCGTTCAGTGAATTTCTCATTAACTAGTATAAAAACCTCCTTTGACACGATTCCTGGTTGGTTTACGCTAGAGCCCACACGTGGCCGGTACAAAAGGGGTTAAGGGGAGATTTTCACTTACAGGTGGGGGTGCATGGGTTGAGATAAACATGGAATAATAATTGCCATCCTACACATAATTATCTTGAAAAATGCAATGGCACTGAAATAA
The DNA here is from genome assembly GCA_032716605.1 of Paralithodes platypus. Classification (NCBI taxonomy): domain Eukaryota; kingdom Metazoa; phylum Arthropoda; class Malacostraca; order Decapoda; family Lithodidae; genus Paralithodes; species Paralithodes platypus. Next base: position 13,144,862 of record CM064546.1, on the reverse strand, counting down.
ATATTTACAATGGTATAAAGGATTTTGTGGATCGTCTACACCAGACCTGTGACGTCATATCAGTATCCTCATCGTGGACTGGGTGGTGGACTAGTCTTACACTCCTATGACGTCACAGGTCCGGTTTAGACGATCCACAAAATCCTTTATAACATTGTTAATAATTATGTCGGTGCCATTTCATTTTGCACGATAATTATGTGTAGGTTGGCGATTAGTATTCCATGTTTATCTCAACCCATGTACCCCCACCTTTAAGGTATTTTTTCTGGACCCCCTTCTCCCTCGTGATTAACCTCATTATTATATTTAGATTTTAAGACATTTGCTCCATTAGTTTGGCGATTTTAAGACCTTTCGCCCAATTTCTGTCAATTTTAAGACCTTTCATGCCTTTTAGGCGTCTATTTTTTCCTGGCAAGTGACAGCGAGCCTGTTATTTATTAGGAACCGGCCTTCGGCCGGGATATTTTATTACAGAAAAATTTACACATTTATTTCAAAGGGGGGTCTTGGAAGTATTTCTAAAGCTTGGTGGAGATCTAGGGAACACACTAAAAAGCTCCCCTTAACCCCTTTTGTACCGGCGACGTCTTATTAATGTTATTCTAGCTATATTTACACGATTTTATGAAGCAAAGGAAGGATAAATGGTAGCTAAACGAATTAATTGAGATGTCTGATAACTTATAATGGGTAGATATCCTTCCTAAGCTGAATATAATCGTCTAATAGTTGCTAGAATAAAATTAAAAGGACGTCACCGGTACAGAAAGGGTAAATCATTGATGAAGCCACGAATGATTGAAATAATATGTTGCCTTATAATGGGTGGACATCCTTCCTAAGCTGAATAAAATCGTCTAATAGTTGTCAGAATACAATAAAGAGGATGTCACCGGTACAGAAAGGGTTGATAATTGATGAAGCCACAGTGTTTGAATTGTGAACTGTTTACAAATGTCGTGTTCGGCGGATCTCCAAGAGACGTGGACGGTGAATTAAATATCGCTCTGTCTCGATTCTCTGTCAGGTAAAGGGTTCTCTCTATCTCTCTCTCTCGCGTTGAGACCTTGATCTCTTCCTATTGGAGACACGCAGACTACGAGATCAGCTCATTGAAGTTTTTAAATTACTTAATGGGTTTGACATTGTGGATTATAATAAAATGTATAGCCTCAATATGAATACAACACGCAACAATTGCTGGAAATTAGAATTGAAAAGGATCACCACTAGGATTTGTGGACACTTTTCACATAATTAGAAGATCTGTTCTACCTGGAACAAACTTCCATCCGAAGTTGTAAATAGTTCTTCAGTAGATTAGTTAAAAAGAAATGAGTAGATAGTATTTTGCACACTCTTTAATGAGTGTAGTGCACTACACAGTCTCTCTCCTTCCACTTCGGGTATCTCATCGGATTATACCACAAGGTCTCTGAGATACTAACTATTCATTGTATCTCTCTCTCTCTCTCTCTCTCTCTCTCTCTCTCTCTCTCTCTCTCTCTCTCTCTCTCTCTCTCTCTCTCTCTCTCTCTCTCTCTCTCTCTCTCTCTCTCTCTCTCTCTCTCTCTCTCTCTCTCTCTCTCTCTCCTCTAACTATATAACCCCCGAACTCTCATCTAACTTTATTTTCTCTCCTAGCCCTCCCTCTAGAAATATTCCCTCTCCATTTCCTTTTATCCCTTTCCATTTTCTTTTAATCGAATTTATCGCAGTTCTCCCTATTTCCTTCCCACTCGCGATTTTTTCTGTTCTTTTCTGAGAATTGAGAATGGTTTATTTTTCGTCTTTTATTCCTGTACCGGCGTCGAAAGCGGAGGCTAATTATTGAGTATTTTTGATCCTGCTGTTGTTATTTATTTAGTGGATCATAAGAAAGGGATTGTTGATAGACTTAAGATCATTTATATGTGTTTCAGACAAACTTCATTTATATCAATTGCTCCTTTCACTGGGAATGTTCTCAAACACACACACACACACACACACACACACACACACACACACCGGGTTCGAACCAGAAGGTCCCGGGTTCGAGACCCGGGCGTGGAAGAGACATTTGGGCAAGTCTCTTAACGGTGTAGCCCCTGTTCACCTAACAGTATAAATAGGAACCTGGAATAAGTGGACGAAGTTGTGACGTCCCATCTGGGGTTGGTGATCGGTTACAAGGTGAGATGGGTATCGTACTGGTCAACCTAAGCTACTGGTCAACCTAAGCCTTCGGGTGAGACTGGTACCGTAGTGAGAATGGTACCGTACAGATTAACCCTAAGCCTTCGTTTCCAGATGTCGCCAATTGGCTAAAATACAGACTACCACACACATCCACAGCCATTCCAACGATACATAAACACTTAACATGCATTTCACGCAATACATTCCCAGTTAAGGAGGCGCGATAATAATGAGCTTAAGCGGCAGTCACACTATGAAGTCTTAAGGGAATTACCGCGACGACTTAGAGGTCTTAAGGAGGACTTCATCTAAGTCACCGCGCGTCTTGGGTGGTCCCCGCGCATCCCCACGGTACAGTTCGGTACGATGGGTGGCCAGGATGGTCGTGGCTGGTTTCGATTTGCTTTCAACATGCAAGAGGCACGGAAAATTGGTCGCCGAGCTAGCCGCGGTCGTGAGGCAAGCGCCGTCACGCGCCCACCGGTAATGCGCGTGAGTGGGACCGGTAGCCGACCGGTCAGCGCCGTTGTGGCGCCATGCGTCGCCAAAGCGTTGGCCCCCGACACGCGCCACGTGGCGGGGCTCGCGCGCCAGCGCGAGTATGGGACCTGCGTAACACGAAGGCCGTCAAGTTGCCTTCCTTTTGCCGTCCTGTTGCCTTGTTGGGCCGCATGACGCCGGCGGTCTGCTATGCTAGGTCTCCGTGTAGCCCCATCCATGATGCCGTGATCCGTGATGCCATCCAGCCTGCCTCAGGCAGACATTTACTCTTGGTCAAGTTACGGATGATCGGCAAAGACAATCGGCACTCCTTGAGTCGCCGCGGTAATTACCTTAAGTCTTCATAGTGTGACCGCACCTTTAGCTCGCATTGCGTGGATTCCCCTTGACGAACAAGCAAGCAAGTGAACACACACACACAGACACACACACACACACACACACTAACACACACATATACAATACAGTATATATATATACAGTAATATATACATATATATATATATATATATATATATATATATATATATATATATATATATATATATATATATATATATATATATATATATATTATATAAGCAAAAAGAAAGCCATTTTTGTACCATTAGTATCAACTGGGTTTCGCAATATATCGAACCGTGTCGTTAATCATTAAGTGTGTAATCGAGATCTGTGAAGTAAAGATATAGTGAGCTATTTTAACCGTTGAGTACCGTAGGATACAGTAATAAAAGTCCCCAGCAGTCCCAAGCACTGTGGCGAAAATGGCAGGAGACCACCTTTTCACCTCAAGAGATGAGGCAAGACTGGATGTCTCACTTTTAGTTTTTTTCAACAAGGCTTAAAAAAAAAAAAAAAAAAAAAAGAAGCTAAGCCTGGTACAGGCAGTTACAAGACAAATACATTACTGACGAATATACTCGGGCCTGGGATTATAAGGGTTAAGGGGGCAGGGTTTATATTTTGGTCGATATTGTTTCATATATTTTTCATTTTTCTTTAGTTTCCTCCCTAGACCTTCATAAACTTTAAAACAAAACATCCCAAGGATTCCCCCTCTAGATATCCTTGTACATTTGTCCGTGGAAAAATGTTCCGGCCCTAGGCCGGTCCCTCCTTAATTACAGTCTCGCTATCGCTCGCCAGGAAAATATAGACACCTAAATGTATAATTTTCCGTAGAAACATTTCCTGGTCCTAAAATTAGCAGAACAAAAAAAAAACAAAAAAAACAAACACCCTTGATATGAATAGACTTTAGGTATCTGGAGTATGTTTACATTTTAGATATGCTCTAAAAAGACCAATCTTCACCGGCAATTTTACCTAGATTTACTGGAAAGATTCTTATGAAAAGGGTAAGGAGGTATTTTACAGACCCTTTGCTGGTAACTGGGAAGAACTTGTTACTCCTTCATATTTTCTTGTTACGTTCACACACACACGGGCAAAGTCACACACGCGCACAGTCACACACACACACACATGCAGTCCCAAACGCACAACTCATACATACATACATACATACACACACATGCACAGTCACACACGTGCCACTCATACAGATATACACACACTCATAAACACACACACACACACACCACTCATATAGACACATACACACACATATAAATACTAACGCATGACCACACATACACGATCACACTCACACACACACACTCACACGTACCATTTGCGTTGATTTGATATTAATTTCCCTCGAGTACCTCCTCCGCTTAGCCATTCTTTCACTCTACCCGAAGAACCATCACTACGTTTTCTCTTGCTCGTTTTATCTTGCTCGTTTTTTTTCTTGCTCATTTTATCATGCTCGTTTTTTTCTTGCTCGTTTTCCCTTGCTCGACTTTTCCTGCTCGTTTTTTTTCTTGCTCGTTTTCTCTTGTTCGTTTATTTCTTGCTCGTTTTCTCTAGTTCGTTATTTTCTTGTTCGCTTTCTCTTACTCGTTTCTCTTGCTCGTCTTTCCTTGCTCGTTTCTCTTGCTCGTTTTCTCTTGCTAATTTTTTCTTGCTCGTTTTCTTCTTGCTCGTTTTCTCCTGCTCGTTTTCTCTTGCTCATTTCTTCCTGCTCGTTTCTTCTTGCTTGTTTTCTCTTGCTCGTTTTATCTTGCTCGTTTTTCTCTTACTCGTTTCTCTTGCTCGTTTTCTCTTGCTCGTTTTCTCTTGCTAATTTTCTCTTGCTCGTTTTCTTCTTGCTCGTTTTCTCCTGCTCGTTTTCTCTTGGTAATTTTTTGTCTTGCTCGTTTTCTCTTGCTCGTGTTCTCATTCCCTTTCGCTCGTATGTTCAGGCCTTTAAACTGGTGTCACACGAGCACCTTTTTCGTCAATGTTTACGAGCAGTTGTAGTTCGGCGGCTTTAATATCTTTGTTATATGAGAATTATTCAGCCACCTTACAGTATATAATGTACCTTCAATCTAGTTTCCTATTCCAATAATTTTATTATCTTAAGTCCCATTTCTTTATCAATATCAAAACCTTTTGTGCCATTTAGGTGTACATTTTGTTTTTCAGGTGAGCGATAGAGATTCTGTAATTATGAAGGAACCGGCCTTTGGCCGGGACATTTATCTACCGAAGAATGTACAAATATATCTTGAAAGGGAATCTTGAAGATAATATATTAAGTTTGATTGAAGTCTAGAGAGGAAACTAGAACAATACTAAATAAATAGATAATCAAATAAGCTAATTAATACCCCCTACCCAACTTAACGGTATATTGGTGGTAATAAGCCTCTATCAATATACCCAGTCATTTTGTATACCCTTTGTATAGCCTTGGATTCTTAAAGTGAAGTTCATTGACCTCTTGTGAGTTTCAGGTTATGAGGAAGTTGGAGCCGTAAACATCGATATAAAACAGAAATACAATGATAATGTATATTTGTGATGGATACAAAGAATGAATAATTTGGTTTTATGTGTTTATCAATGTACTGCCACCGTATTTCAGCAGTTAATTCTGGTAAATATCGATGTTTATACCTTTAACTTGGAATATTACCCAAAATAAATTGAAATCCTGTGTTACACTAGGTGGTCCGTCGTCTTGTGGGTTATTATAGATAATTTGCTTAAATAGTATTAAGAATGTGTTTTTTATAGACATTTTCGAGCAATGTATTTCAGTTTGTCCCCAAGGCTAGCAAAAACGCCTCCCCAGACTTCCTTCACACTAAATTAGTACATTTTTTTATAGAAAAATGTTCCGGCTAAAGGCCGATTTCTTTTAAGTTACAGGATTACTATCGCTCGTCGGAAAAAAACCCAAACAAGTCTATACCTGAATGGGATGAAGCGTCTTATTATTGCAAAACTAATGGGGTTAAACGTCTTATAATCTCCAAACTAATGTAGCGAAACCTGGGATGTCTCTCGGACCAAATAGGGTTCAAATGCATATATCAGGTTGCAACTGCTTCGTCGTGGAGTGTTGCAAGCTTTTCAAGGCATCACAAATCCTGAATATCAGAAGTGTAGACATATGCTTTCCCTTTCACTTCTAACAACTTTTTCCGGGAAGTGCTGCTCGCTGCTGCTCCACGACATTTTTATTCAGGACCCTTGGTGACAGTTTTTTTTTTGGTATTATTATTATTTATTTATGCATGTAATTTATTTTTTGGCGATTTCATGCGAGCGTTTTTTCCGGCAATTTTCCAAGGGCAGATTTTGTTTATTGTACTTAATTGATTTATGTATTTATTTATTTATTTATTTATTATTATTTTTGTGTATATATATATATATATATATATATATATTATATATATATATATATATATATATATATATACTTAATATATTTCGGGGCTTATTTATACATCGGTATCGGGGACTAAAATTAAATTATAATACGTCTAGTGGCTGAAGGCTAATACAAGTTTAATTCTGAGGTTGCCAGACGATATTTACTGCAAATAATTGATGGAAAAAGTGTTCGTGTGACACCGCCTGTTAAGAATCTCCACCCACAGCGAGTTACAATGAGTTACAGGGAATAGTTAGTGTCTCAAAGATCTTGCGGCCCATTCTCTGGACATACTTTAGGTTGAAAGAGAAAGATGGTGAATATCACTACACTAATTACAGAGTGTGAAAATAACTAATGTCTTATTGTGTTTCCTTTACTGAAGAAATATTTACAAGAGAAGGACAAATCCTTATGAATATACTAGGGTGGCATCTCTTCATCTCTAATTTCGAGCCATGGTTCCGTGCTGTATTCAGTGGGTAGTACTCACTCTCTTTCTCTTCTCTCTCTCTCTCTCTCTTTCTCTCTCTCTCACTCACTCACTCACACACCGACACACACACACATTCTCTCTCTCTCTCTTTCACACACACCCACTCACTCACACACACACACACACACACACTCTCACTCAAACACACACACACACACACTCTCTCTCTCTCTCTCTCTGTGCCCCAGCGTAATGATATTAAACACACACACACACTTTCTCTCTCCTCGTGTGTTGCAGAGCATAACTAATCCCTGTGTAAGCGTGTTACCGTATGTTTTAAACGCTTGTACCCCCTTTAATTAAAGCACTATTAGATTATTTCATCATGCTTTTCTCTTCTCATTATATTTGGCGTCACTCAGGCGAGATATATATATATATATATATATATATATATATATATTCTTCCCTAGACCTCCATCAAGCTTTCCAACACCCCCCCCCCCCCCCCCTCTTTGATATAAACTTGTGCATTTTTCGGTAGGAAATTGCCCGGCCGAAGGCAGGTTCCTTCTAAGTTGCAGGCTCGCCTATGCTCGCCAGGAAATATTGTACACCTAAATGTCAAGAAAATTTATTCACGGAGAGAAACAGAACTTATGTGGGCATAACAAAAATAAACAAACAAATAAATGTACATGATTGTTTGTACAGTCGCGCTAATAAGTGAAGGCTCGGCACCAAGTATGTTTTGATCAATAATTGGTATCAGCAATATCTAAGCTTCATTTCTTCATATCGAGTGAAATATACAAACATTTTCCGACACTTACCCACCCTATTCAACATCTGACAGACATTAATACAGCACAGAGCAAGCCAAACGTAATGGCAGCTGGGATATGACTTATTAGCGCGACTGTACATAGCACGGAATATATGTTAATTCATTTCATCAGATTTCCATGTATAAGAATAGAGAGAGGAACAGAATTTATTTGGGCAACTGTACATACTAGTTTGCACATAAGAGGGAATATGTGTTTGCCATTAAGGGGGAGGTTCTCACTTTTTATGGACCCCCTTCTCCCTCATGTTTTCCATATTAGTTTTAAGATTTTAAGACGTTCGTTCCGTTAGTCATGCGATTTTGAGACCTTTCGCCTCATTTCTTTGTCAATATTTAGACCTTTCGTGCCATTTAGGTGTCGATTTTCTCCTGGCGAGCGGTAGCGAGCCTCTAATTTTAGAAGGAAGAGGCCTTTGGCCGGGACATTTTTCTACCGAAAAATTTACAAATGTATCTTGAAAGGGGGTCTAGCGGTGTTGTTCTAAGCTTGATGGATGTCTAGCAAGGAAACTCAAAAATAAATAAATTAATAAATATGTATCCCAAAAACCAAGCACTACCCCCTTAACCATATACGACCCCCCCCCCCTTCCTGCACCACCAAGCAAGTCACTATCACCCATACCATCTTAATTATTTGTGTCTATCACCACCCCTATCACCACCCAGAGAGCACTGTCACCACCCCTATCACCACCCAGAGAGCACTGTCACCACCCCTATCACCACCCAGAGAGCACTGTCACCACACCTTTCACCACCCAGAGAGCACTGTCACCACCCCTATCACCACCCAGAGAGCACTGTCACCACACCTATCACCACCCAGAGAGCACTGTCACCACACCTATCACCACCCAGAGAGCACTATCACCACCCCTATCACCACCCAGAGAGCACTATCACCATACCTATCACCACCCAGAGAGCACTGTCACCACACCTATCACCACCCAGAGAGCACTGTCACCACACCTATCACTACCCAGAGAGCACTATCACCACACCTATCACCACCCAGAGAGCACTGTCACCACCCCTATCACCACCCAGAGAGCACTATCACCACCCCTATCACCACCCAGAGAGCACTATCACCACACCTATCACCACTCAGAGAGCACTGTCACCACACCTATCACCACCCAGATAGCACTGTCACCACCTATCACCACCCAGAGAGCACTATCACCACACCTATCACCACCCAGAGAGCACTACCACCACACCTATCACCACTCAGAGAGCACTGTCACCACACATATCACCACCCAGAGAGCACTGTCACCACACCTATCACCACCCAGAGAGCACTGTCACCACACCTATAACCACCCCCCAGAGAGCACTGTCACCACACCTATCACCACCCAGAGAGCAGTCACCACACCTATCACCACCCAGAGAGCACTATCACCACACCTATCACCACCCAGAGAGCACTGTCACCACACCTATCACCACCCAGAGAGCACTGTCACCACACCTATCACCACCCAGAGAGTACTATCATCACACCTATCACCACCCAGAGAGCACTTACCTTACCTTTGGATATCTTTGGATATGTTCGCCGCTCCTCTAGCGGCACCAAGGAGCGCGACGCCCCTCGTTATGGGTGGTGATTTGGTGCAGTAGACTGTTTGAAGCGACAGCTCGCTCCCTTGCGAGGATGGGCTCGTCTGGCACTTTTTGCAGTTCGACATCTAGGGCTCTCTTGAAGTTGTCTAACGAGATGTCCCTCATGTCTCTTACTCGCCGTGGGAGTTTGTTGAAGAGACGTGGGCCTCTGTGTGATAACCAGCCCTCTCGCAGAGAGCCCATAGCACCCCTGTTATTCATCCGGGGGATTTCGCATTCCCAGCCTCTCCTATCACTGAATTTCATGACTATCGGAGTATGTAGGTTTGGTAGTAAACCCTCTGCGATTTTCCACGTGTATATTATTAGGTAACGTTCTCTTCTACGTTCCAGTGAGTACAGATTCAGTGCTCTTAAACGCTCCCAATAGTGTAGATGTTTTATCGAACTTAGATGCGAAGTGAAATTTCTTTGTACACTCTCTACGTCATTTATTTCACCTGCTTTGTATGGGGATGTTAATACGCTACAGTATTCAAGCCGCGGTAGCACTAGAGATTTGAAGAGCGTTATCATAGGCAATTCACCGCGTGTTTTAAAAGTACGCAGAATCCAACCCGTTAGACGTTTCGCAGCCGCCACTTTGACCTGGTTATGTACTTTGAAACCCATATTTTCAGACATTAATACCCCAAGGTCTTTCACACTGACTTTCCGTTCTATTATGTGGTTAGATTCTGTTAAGTAATTTGTAATTTCTTTAACACCATTATTATCTCCGTACCGTATTAATTGGAATTTTTCCTCATTGAATTGCATGTTGTTTTCCCTGGTCCACTGGAACACTACATTCATGTCTTCCTGCAGTCGGCCCGTGTCCTCTTGTGTGTTTACTATCTTGCTTAATTTTGTGTCATCAGCAAAAGACGACACCGTACTGTGTCTGGTGTTGGTATCTATGTCGCAAATTAGTATGAGGAACAGAAGGGGCGCTAGCACTGTTCCTTGGGGCACTGAGCTTTTGACATCCGAAGGCTCAGAAGTGACTTGGTTTACTGCTACCGATTGTTTTCGGTTTACGAGGAAATTGTATATCCACCGTCCGATTTTCCCAGTTATACCTTTTGCTTTCAGTTTGTGGGCTATTATACCATGGTCACATTTATCAAATGCCTTAGCAAAATCGGTGTAAATGACATCCACGTTTTTCTTTTCTTCTAGCGCTTTAAGAATTTTGTCATAGTGTTCTAAAAGTTGTGAGAGACATGATCTTCCCGCTCTGAACCCATGTTGACCGGTGTTGTGTAGTTCATTTGTCTCCATGAATGTTGAAATTTTGCTTCGCAGGACTCGCTCGAAAACTTTAATGATGTGAGAGGTTAGAGCTACCGGGCGGTAGTTTTTTGGTAGTGCTTTGCTCCCTCCTTTATGCAGTGGGGCAATTATTGCGTTTTTCAAGCTATCTGGTATTTCACCAGTGTCTAGACTCCTTCTCCACATTATAGCCAGGGGTTTTGAGAGGTTTTCCTTACATTTTTCATTAGGATCGAATTCCAAGAGTCCGGGCCTGGTGCCGAGTGGGATGGCATGTTGGAAATGGCCTCTTCTATGTCTTTTGGACCGAAATCAATATCCAGCATCTGAGGGGTTTCCGTGGGGGAGGTTTCCATGAAAAATATATTTTGGTCTCTGATGACTTTTGTTTCATCAGGTTCACTGAATGCCATTTCATACTGCCTGCTTAAGAGTTCGCTCATTTCCTTTTTGTCTCCTGTGAAAGAGCCGTCCCCTTTGCTCAGTGGGCCGATGTTTGATGTTGTTTTAGCCTTTTGTTTGGCGTATGAAAATGAAGTATTTGGAATTTTCCTTTATACCTGCAATAGCTTTCCTCTCCTCTTCCATATGTTGTAGTTCATATGATATTCTTAGCCTTTGTTCAATTTCCACAATTTCTCTATCTATTTCGACCTTTTGCCTATCCAGTAGATTTTGATGTGTGCGTCTTTGTGTGAGTAATTTTCTTCTTCTGTACAGCCTCCTCCTTTCCCGATCTTGTTTGCTTCTTCGTTTTGTTTGTCTTGCAGGTATATGGTGACTACAGATTTGGGTCATGGTTTCTGTTATTAAGACTAGACATTCTGCTGGTATCAGGTTATCCATTAAATCTTCCCAGTCTATTTCCTCCATTTCTTGATTTACCTCTTCCCACCTAATGTTTTTGTTATTGAAGTTAAATTTACTGAAGGGGCCGGTTTTTGTTCTCGATTCTGAGGTTGTCTGTACACTTTCTAAGGTTGTTTTGATCTCAATTAATTTATGATCTGAGTATGTTGTGTCCGATATGTTAATGCTGTGTACTAGAGAGTCGTTGTTAGTGAAGACCAGGTCTAAGATATTGTTTTCCCGTGTGGGTTCAGCAATATGTTGGGTAAGACTAAAAAAATCACAAAGTTCAAAAGCTCTCTCGTATTAGTATTTGCTTCTCCGGTGTTATTTGCCACTAACTGGTTTTCTAGTTGTCTCCATTTAATGTTTGGTAGGTTAAAGTCTCCTAGCCATATAATATTTGGTGTTGGGTTCCCCAGGGTTTCCACTTCTGATTTTATTTTGTTGAGCTGGGTTTTCAATTCTTCTCGGTCTCACTGTCACCACACCTATCACCACTCAGAGAGCACTGTCACCACACCTTTCACCACCCAGAGAGCACTGTCACCACCCCTATCACCACCCAGAGAGCACTGTCACCACACCTATCACCACCCAGAGAGCACTGTCACCACACCTATCACCACCAGAGAGCACTATCACCACCCCTATCACCACCCAGAGAGCACTGTCACCACCCCTATCACCACCCAGAGAGCATTGTCACCACACCTATCACCACCCAGAGAGCACTGTCACCACACCTATCACCACCCAGAGAGCACTGTCGTCACCCCTATCACCACCCAGAGAGCACTGTCACCACCCTTATCACCACCCATAGACAACTATCATCATACATATAAGCTCTCCGCGAGCACTATCACCACCACCACCACCATTACCATTATCACCACGATCACCACCACTACTATCACCACGACCACGATCACCACCACTACTATCACCACCACCACTACCACTATCGCCACCACCACTACCACTATCACCACCACTACCACCTCCACTATCACCACCACCACTATCACCACCACCACCATCACTATCACCACCACCACCACCACCACCACTATCACCATCATCAACACCCCCATCACCACCACTCCCCCCACCACCACTACTATCACCA
>CM064546.1:12982234-13129734 GCA_032716605.1 Paralithodes platypus | reverse complement strand
ATGTGAAGGCAAGATGGCAGGTGCTCGTTGTACTCTACGTGCTTCACATGTCTCACTCCCTAGACTGGAACAAGACCTCACGGGCTTCACTGTTCAATGTAAAGCGGTGAATGTTAAGGCTCTCAGCCTATGCCCGAGAGGAAGCAAGTTGGAATATAGAAAAAAAAAAAAAAAAAAAAAAAAAGTGGCGACCTATAAGTAACACGTTGTAAGTGGCGACCTAGAAGTAAATACAAGCAAACTCTTAAATACAAGCAAAGTCTTAACCCTTTCAAACTCCAATACTGGTTTCTGTTCTGTTTCTGGCTACTATTAGAAGATTTTATTCAGATTAGTAACGGTGTATGGAAGTCAAAGGGTTGATTGAGATAGTATTCACCCTTTTAATACCCACAGATCCTTCCTAAGCTGCATAAAATCGTCTAATGATGGCCACAATATACTGTTAAAACGTGTCAGATCTTCAAAGGGTTAAATACAAGCAAAGTGTTCTGTACCCAAAAATAAATCGCATCCTTTGAAGGTCGTAATTTTATCTACATCGTTAAATTCGCCCTCACAACAGCTCAGGTGAAAGTATTGAGGAATAAGCCTTTACAACGACACTAACACGACATTGACACACATCGCTGTAAAAATATGTATTGTGTGATTCTCGTCGCTGGTACAGAGTGGGTTAAGGGGGGTTACCGTTTTTTTGTGTATCTTTCTCTCCTTTTCTCTCTTTCCCTGGCTTATATCCATTTTGCCCCATTCAGCCAACTGTTTTAAGACGTTTATCCCCATCCAGGTGTACATTTCTTCCTGGCGAGCGATAGCGAGCCAGCATTGTATGGAGAAATCCGGCTTCGCCGGAGAAATTTTTCCATCGAAAAATGTACAAATTTAGCTTGCTGTAAAAAATATATATTTATGCTGGCTCGCTACCGCTCGCCAGGAAAAAAAATGACACCTGGATGGGGGTAAACTTCTTAAAACAGTAGGCTGAATGGGTTTGAATGGATACAAACCAAAGGGAGAGGGAGAGAGCGATACAAAAAGCGAGGTGGGCTTCCTTAAACTTTCTTGCCTTATACCGACGTAGTGCAGTTCTTGTTCCCAAAGGTTAGACTGTAATACCCAACCTCCAGACCCTGTGGTAACTGATGCCTGTCTTGATAGCCTAGTGCTTAGTATTCGGAGTTTCGGTGTGAGTATCCTAGGTTCGAGTCTTTGGAGTACCCCATGTGTGTGTGTTTTTTTTTTTTTTTTTTTTTTTTTTTTTTTTTTTTTTTTTTGCCAGACGCCGTAATTTCCGAGAAGGGGTACCCCGGCCATGTATTTATTACCTTCATTGATTTCACTAGTTAGGTTTATTTGTAAATTAATTGGTGGGTTGGTGAAAACAAAATATGAATATATACTAAATGTCAGAATAGGCCTACCAATGAGAGATATCTTAAAAAAAAAAAAAAAAAAAAAAAATCCTTCACACACACACACACACACACACACACACACACACACACACAAAATAATAATAATAATAATATAACAACAATATAAAAAATACACACCTTCTGAGCCATAACATTATTAGCAGAGGACTGTACATTACAACTGTTCACACACCATTCGATATTATAAGGTAATTTTACTGTTATTATCTTTCGGTTTAAGATTATTCATACCGTATTATAGCTTTTATTATCGTCGGATTATTAAAGGGAGATGGGTCGTTTTTCTGGTCCCCCCTTCTTCCTCATGTTTAGCCCCAATATTTATATTTTTGTTTAGATGTTCAGCCCATTTGTTTGGCGACTTTAAGATCTTTCGTTCCATTTTGTTATAAATATTCAGACCTATCGTGCCATTTAGGTGTCAATTTTTTCCTGGCGAGCGATAGCGAGCCTGTAATTGTAAGAGGAATCGGCCTTCGGCCGGGACATTTTTCTACCGAAAAATTTACAAATTTACCTTGAAGGGTGGGGGTGGGCCCCCCTCCCACCCCCACCCTTCTAGCGGATGTTTTTCTAAGTTTGAGGAATGTCTAGCGAGGAAACTAAGAATTTTTGAATGAGTTTATAGGCCAGAAAGACAGTCAGTGTCCCCTTAAGGAAGTGACTGTTGAAGTTGCGGTATTCTGTCAGTAGTTGTGTGGGTGAGATATTTGTCCTGTGACCGTAAAACAATTACATCTTTTTAACAGTGTAAAACAACAAATATAAGAACAATTATTATGCCTCTGTATTAAGGGAAGAGGGGTACTCGTTTTTATAGACTCCCTTCTTCCTCATGTTGAGCCCCATTAGTTTTCAGATTTTATGACGTTCAGCCCATTAGTTTGGTGATTTTAAGACATTTAAGACATTAAGATACATTTTCAAAACATGTACACATTTTTCTAGGAGTTTTTTTTTTGTAAGCTTGATGGAGGTCTAGAGAGGAAACTTAAAAAACTATAAAAAGATTTATAAATGAGGAAATAAATACGCCCATCCTCCCTTAATGGTATGTTCGGTTAAATGCAACCTGAGATTATTCCTGGCAGGCAGTTGCTACCGTGTAATGTGCAACTTTGGTAGGCAAGTTGATGGAAGTGGGTCAGACTCCTTGCACGAATACCTTGTTCTATCATTTCCCAAAGTTATGCCCTTTCCTCTTGGGACACCCTGTATACAGTATATATATGCGCTTTCCAACCATATTTTAGCTAGTAATTCTTCTAATTATCGAAGTCTACAGCTCCAACTTCCTTATTCCCGGGATCTTGCAAGCGATCAATTACCCGTTTATGCTTATCCACGCTAGCATATTAATTTACGCTCTGAAACGCACGCACGCACAAGGTAGCACGATTAGATAGAGGGCACGAATAACATATTTTCTTCGCACAGACCCACATATACGCACAGGCACACGCATGTACGGATTGTCGCACTCGCATACACTCACACACACACACACACACACACCCACATCACACACACACACACACCACACCACACACACACACACGCACACGCACACACACTCCTCACACACACACACACACACACACACACCGCGGCTAGCTCAGTGGTACCGTCCCTGCCTGCAACCCAGCAGACCAGGGTTCAAATCTTGCTCAGGTTGCTGAAGGTCTTCTGAGACATAACCAGCGGTTACCATCTCCCTTGAGCAAGGAGATGGGTAATTGTCATTGATGATAATGTCTAGGAAGCGGGACAATACGAGCCAAAAACTCAATTCCTGTCAAACTACAAATATGAATACAATTATGAATACACACACACACACACACACACACACACACACACAATGAATACCTCTTGCGTTAAGGTCAAGGTAACCTTTTATATTATGTCGGGGCCGAGTAGAACCACACTAACTATTCTCATTCTTAACATGTGAGCTATACTGCAGTAGACGTTTGATCCCCCCCTACCCCCTCCCCTCTCCCCTCTCCTGATTGGTCCCATTAATTCTGGTATCCTAAATGTTTTGTCCCATTAATTAGGTAATTTTAAAACGTTCCGTCCCTTTAATTTAGTAATTTTAAAACATTTTGTCCCATTAATTTGATAATTTTAAAATGTTTCGACCCATTACGTTGGTGTTTATAATATGTTTTGCTACATTCAAGTTTCAATATATTTTTTTTCTGACAAGCGATAGGAGAAATCGGCCTTTGGCCGGGACAATATTTTATGAATATGTACAAATTTACTTTGATGGGGAAGAATTTCTTTATAATTCTCCCTACCAACAATTCTCTTGAGACCTCTGGTGGACGCTTCTGAACTAGCGCCAGAGCTACGACTGTAGACATCACTATACCCAACACCAAGGATATGCACAGTTTATCTCAATTTTTGTGCGATTCTACAAGTTTTAATTATACAGCATACGACTACACTTGGTGCTTATATAGTATAGTAATAAAGTAGGTGTGCAGTTTTCGCATTACAAAAAAAAAAAAAAAAAAATGCATACTCAACTCTGCGACCTAGAATTATGCAAGTAGTATTGAATCTCTTAGGTAAAATCGGTTTATAAACAGTATATATATTGCAAATACACATAAGCTAATAAAAGTGTTTATACTCACAGCCGGACTTGAATCACCGACAGTCAGAACAAGTGCCCGTGCTTTAATCTACTATACGACGGTGTGATAGAGGATACTTGTGTGCAGTGGATTAAAGCATGGACAACGTCCTGACTGTTGGTGGTTCATGTCTGCCTGGGAGTATATAATTATATATAATTACATTTATGATCACATTGAATCTTAACCATTGGAATATTTATCTATAATAAGGTCAGCGCAACACTATGTTGTAGCATTTTGAATTTGGTGTAATTCAAATTAAATATATACCTGTATATATAAGAAAGAAATAGTGACCATAATCTGCGACCTTCACCATTCACCTTAACCTTTGAATAACAAAAACACAAAATGTGGACAATCGTTGCATTGACCAACCGAATTTGCCAGCAAAATTTGGTGACGATACGTAACCCGTTCAGTACAGTTCTGTTGGTTTCATTTCATAGTGGATATACAGACGATTGTATTTTGTTTATGAAGGGCCTCCATAAAATTAGCAGGCTTTCAACCATCTTAATTAACCCTTTTTACTACCACAGATCCTTCATAAGCTCTACAATATCGTCTAATTATAGCTAGAATACAATAAAAAAAATGTCACCGGTACACAAAGAGTTAAACAGTTTAGGAAGAGTATTACAAACATTATTAACACTCTTCTTTTGTTATTTGATCTTGACCTTTAACCATAAGTATTATAATATATATATATATATATATATATATATATATATATATATATATATATATATGATTGAAATTTATGTTATTTAAGTAAAATACAAATAACAGTCGTCAGCTTATCGAAAATTGAGTATTTTTTATGATGAAGGTTAACTTATGACCTTAGCTTGTGACCTTGACCTTTATATAGGATTATATTTGTGTTTGCTTTGATGTAACAATAGAAAATCAAATAGGTGTGTCAAATTTCATTAAAGATCATCAGTTAGTTTCAGAGGTATTAAAGGAATAGTTGACCTTGACCTTTAACCTTCATCTTGACCATCATAATGTCTGAAATTTTAAAATTTTAATTTTCCCTCAAAGCACAACTATCTCAACAAATTTTGTGAAGTTTACATGAATAGTAAAGAAATTAGCATATTGACCTTATATTTGATGTTGGCCTGTGCCCTTGACCTATCAAATGGAATTATGTTTATTCTTGTATGACCTTGGTCTAAGCATTCCGAAAATGCATGATATGTCTAATGAGAATCTTACATTAAATAGGAAATACTAGTAAAAATCATATTTCAACCTTTAACCTTGACCTTTGACCTTAGAATGTCTTATCAAGGATTTAGTTAGCTTAACAGCAATGTTCGTATTAGCTAGCATTATGAATATTGTGTAATTTGGATTAAAACTTATTGATTACAAATAGTGATCATATACTGTGACCTTGACCTTTGACCATTGACTAAAAATAAAATACATATATTTGGATGGTCAACGCATTGACCAAATGAATTTGCCTGTATACTTTGATGACAATACATTAAACAGTCAAGGAGGAGTTTAGGGAAAATGACAAATACTCTTGTTTTGACCTTGACCTCTGACCTTAACTATTACAATATGTATGTGTAATTTGATATATATAATCTTTAAGTAATAAGCCATAACGTAGCCAGTTTTCTAAAATTTGAGTAATCTTTTTTAATAAATAATATAAGTTGACCTTTGACCTTGACCTTGACCTTTATGTAAGCATACATTTTTGTTTGCATTGAGATTGCCCATGCAAATCAAATAAGCATGCCTAATATCATGAAAAACCATCAGTTAGTTTCATATATATTAATAGAATAGTTGACCATGACCTTTGACCTTTATCTTGACCTTTATATGTCTCAATATTTATTATTTTCCTTTTCACTTAAAGTGCAACTATCTCACCAAATGTGAAGTTTGCATGAAAAGTAAAGAAAATAGCATATTGACCTTTTATTTGACCTTGACTTGTGACCTTGACCTTTCATAGGGAATTTAATAGTTTATTGTATGACCTTGGCCTAGGTATTCCGAATATACATGGTAAGTCTAGAGGGAACCTAAGTTGGTATAAGAAATACTAGTAAACAAATATTTTTACTTTTGACCTTGAACTTTGACCTTATCCTTTAGTATAATTTTCAAAAATTTGGGCAATACGATATCAAGGTTACCAGTAGCTTGTATAGTGAAAATGAAAACATTTGAATAAATCTCAAAATATATATAATAAATTGACCTTTGACTTTGACCTGTGAACTTGAACTTTATGTAAGAGTAATTTTGTTTTGTCCATTTACATTGCCCAGGAAAATAAAATAAGCATGACTAATGTCATTAAAACCCATCAGTTAGTTTTATATATATGTATAGAATAGTTGACCTTGACCTTTGACCTTTAACCTGACCTTCATGATATGTGTCTCAACATGTGTTATTTTCCTTTTCATTTAAAGTTCAACTATCTCCAAATTTTGTGAAGTTTGCATGAAAAGTAAAGAAATTAGCATATTGACCTTACATTTGACCTACAATTGTGACCTTGACCTTTTATATGGAATTGAAGTTTCTTGTATGACCTTGGCCTAGGCATTCCAAATATTCACAGTAAGCGTAGTGAGAATCTAACAGTTATTATAAGAAATAGTACTACAAAACCTATTTTGACCTTTGACCTTTGACCTTACCCTTTAGAATATTTATCTAAAATTTGGTCAATAAGATATTAAGGTTACCAGTAACTTGTATAGTGAAAATTAAGAAATTTGAGTAAAAACTAAAACACATGAAATATTGACCTTATTTTTAACCTTGACCTTTGACCTTAACCTTTCATTCAAAAATAAAATTTCTTTTTGACTGACCTTCGCATTGACCAAATGTATATACCTGTGAAATTTGGTGAAAATCCATTTAACGGTCTAGGAGTTACCGGACGGACGATGACGGACGACGACAGACAAGCTGATTGGTGGTGCACAGTATACGGGCGGGATCTGTTTGCACGATACCACTCTGCTTCGCAGAGTTGATAATAATAATGAAGTAGGTGTGCAGTTTTCGCATTACCTAATTAAAAAAACAAATAAAAAATGCATACGCCACTCTGCGACCTATAATTCTGCAAGTAGTATTGAATCTCTTAGGTAAAATAGGAATATACAGTATACAGTATCTATATATATATATATATATATATATATATATATATATATATATATATATATATATATATATAGTATATATAAAATAAATATAAAATATATATAAGAAAGAAATAGTGACCATAATCTGTGACCTTTACCATTCACCTTGACCTTTGAATAACAAAAACACAAAATTTGGACAATCTTTGCATTGACCAACCAAATTTGCCAGCAAAATTTGGTGACGATACGTAACCCGTTCAGTACAGTTCTGTCGGTTTCATTTCAGCCTTGATTCTAAGACAATTTTATTTAGTTTATGAAGGGCCTCCATAAAATTCGCAGGCTTTCAACTATCTTAACCATTTTTACTACCACAGATCCTTCATAAGCTTCACAAAATTGCCTAATTATAGCTAGAATACAATAAAAAAGACATCACCGGTACACAATGGGTTAAACAGTCAAGGAAGAGCTTAAAGACAATTATCAACACTCTTCTTTTGTTCTTTGACATTGACCTTTTACCTTAAGTATTATTAAGTCTTTGAAATTATATTAAATAATCACATAATTAAGCATCTTGAGAATAATAAATTAATCAGTGATAGGCAATATGGTTTTAGACGATGTCGATCAACTGCAGACATGCTTTGCCTTCTTACGCATCAAATCAACCAAGCTACAGACCAACATGGTGAAACACATACAAGGCATCAATCCTTATTGTCGAAGATGTCACACTACGGCCTTGCATCATTAGTTCCACTAATTTCTTCTTATCTTCATAACAGAAAAATACGTGTAATGGTAGATGGCCTTTATTCTCAATTTCACTCAATAAATGCTGGTGTTCCCCAGGGATCAGTTTTGGCCCCAATTCTGTTCCTCATTCATATCAATGATCTCATATCTACCACTCATAATCCAATACATTCCTACGCAGATGACTCAACACTCCACAGTTCCTTCACATTTACCAATTCTTTCACCCAACCCGATCTTATAAACACTGCAATTTCTCTGAACCAGGACCTTTCTAGAATTAATGGATGGGGACAAAAGAATCTAGTTTCCTTTAATGCACAGAAAACAAAGTACATTCAATTTTCTAACCGACAGAATCTCACTGACTCCCATATATTTTTTAATGATGTAAATATTCCCACTTCCCCTAGTATTGACATTCTCGGTGTAACATTAACTACTAACTTGAGCTGGACACATTATGTTAGAAGCATTACTAAGAATGCCTCTAAAAAACTGGGACTCCTGTACAGAGTTCGAGAATTCTTCACTGACGAGCAGTTGGCCGTAATATAAAAGTCATGTGCGTTCTCAGATGGATTACTGTTCACCTCTGTGGGGTGGAAGTGGAGTGGTTGCATTGAGGCAGTTGGACAAAATTCAAAATAAAGCTATTAGATTAATCAATAACCCTGCAATCACACAGGACCTTCCTACATTATCCATACGAAGAAACGTTGCATCCCTTGCATTATTCTACAGATATTTTCACAGCAATTGTTCCGAGGAACTTGCTTCAATTGTGCCGCCTCTCCACATCTTTCCCCGTAGAACTAGGGCAGCTGAGAGCGCCCATGAATTTTCACTTTCTCCTCCACAATGCAGAACTTCTGCTTATCAGAATTCATTTATCCCCAGAGCTACTACTCTTTGGAATTAACTTCCCTCGAATTGCTTTCCACAAACTTACAATCTACAAATGTTTAAATCCAGTTGTTACAAACATTTTATGAATGGAGGATGCCTTTAGGCACATGGACCTTTTTCTTGTATCTGTGTTTTTCCTTCCTCCGTTCATTGTCTAAAAAAATTAAAAAATAAATAAAAATAAAAAATATCTATATACTGTATATGATTGAAATGTATATTATTTAAGTAAAATGCAACTAACAGTCGTCAGCTTATCGAAAATTGATTTTTTTTATGATGAAGGTTAACTTATGACTTTGGCCTGTGACCTTGACCTTTATGTTGGATTATATTTTTGTTTGCTTTGATGTAACCCTAAAAAATCAAATAAGCGTGTCAAATTTTATTAAAGATCATCAGTTAGTTTCAGAGGTATTAAAGGATTTGTTGACCTTGACCTTTGACCTTCATCTTGACCTTCATGACGTCTGAAAATTTAACATTTTAATTTTCCCTTAATGCACATAATGCACAACTGTCTCAACGAATGTTGTGAAGTTTACATGAATAGTAAAGAAATTAGCATATTGACCTTATATTTGATGTTGACCCGTGACCTTGACCTATGAAATGGAATTATATTTATTCTTGTATGACCTTGGTCTAGGCATTACGAATATGCATGATATGCCTAATGAGAATCTTACATTAAATATGAACTACTAGTGAAAATCATATATAGACCTTTAACATTGACATTTGACCTTGACTTTCGACCTTAGCATTTCTTATCAAGGATTTAGTTACCTTAACAGCATTGTTCGTATTAACTAACATTATGAATAATTTGTATAAAAACTTATTGATTACAAATAGTGGTCATATACTGTGACCTTGACCTTTGACATTTGATAAAAGTAAAATACATATATTTGGATAATCGTCGCATTGACCAACTGAATTTGCCTGTAAAATTTCATGACAATACATTAAACAGTCAAGGAGGAGTTTAGTGAAAATGACAAATACTCATATAGTGACCTTGCCCTCTGACCTTAACTATTACAATAGTTATGTGAAATTTGATATATATTAGGCTATATTTAAGTAATAAGCCATAACACAACCTGTTTTCTAAAATTTGAGTAATTTTTGTTAATAAATAATAAAAGTTGACCTTTGACCTTGACCTGTGACATATATGTAGGAGTACATTTTAGTTTGCATTGACATTGCCCATGAAAATAAAATATGCATGCCTAATTTCATTAAAAAACATCAGTTAGTTTCATATAAATATTAATAGAAGAGTTGACCTTGACCTTTGACCTTTATCTTGACCTTTATATGTCTCAACATTTATTATTTTCCTTTTTACTTAAAGTACAGCTACAGTATCTCACCAAATGTTGTGAAGTTTGCATGAAAAGTAAATAAAATAGCATATTTACCTTTTATTTGACCTTGACCTGTGACCTTGACCTTTCATACGGAATATAATAGTTTATTGTGTGATCTTGGCCTAGGTATTCCGAATACACATGGTAAGCCTAGTGATAATCTAACATTTAGTATAAGAAATACTAGTACAAATATTATTTTGACCTTTGACCTTGAACTTTGACCTTACCCTTTAGAATATTTTTCTAAAATTTGTGCAATACGATATCAATGTTACCAGTAACTTGTAAAGTGAAAAGGAAGACATTTGAATATAAAAACTAAAAATAAATAGTATAAGTTGACCTTTCACCATGACCTGTGACCTTGACCTTTATGTAAGAGTAAAAAAAAAATCTTTGACATTGCCCAGGAAAATCAAAATAAGCATGACTAATTTCATTAAAACCCATCAGTTAGTTTCATATATATTTATAGAATAGTTGACCTTGACCTTTGACCTTTGACCATGACCTTCATGATATGTGTCTCAAAATGTATTATTTTCCTTTTCATCTAAAGTGCAACTATATCGCCAAGTTTTGTGAAGTTTGCATGAAAAGTAATGAAATTAGCATATTGACCTTTTATTTGACCTTGACCTGTGAACTTGACCTTTCATATGGAATTGTATAGTTTCTTGTATGACCTTGTTCTAAGTATTCCGAATATACATGGTAAGTTTAGTGAGAATCAAGCAGTTAATATAAGAAATACTAGTAAAACAAATATTTTGACCTTTGACCTTACCCTTTAGAATATTTATCTAAAATTTGGACAATAAGATGTCGAGGTTATCAGTAACTTGTATAGTGAAAATGAAGAAATTTGAGTAAAAACTAAAACACATGAAATATTGACCTTATTTTTAACCTTGACCTTTGACCTTACCCTTTAAGTTAAATTGAAAATTTCTTTTTGATTAACCTTCGCAATGACCAAATGAATATACCTATGAAATTTGGTGAAAATCACTCGAACGGTCTAGGAGGAGTTACCGGACGGACGACGACGGACGACGACGGACAAGCTGAATTGTGGTGCTCAGTATACGGGCAGGATCTATGTATGCAATACCACTCTGCTTCGCAGAGTTGATAAAGGGAAAGTCCATATGTGGCTGATAATGACTACAAACATAATTATAAGCTGATTAATTATCATAACAAAATTGGCGCGAAAATACCTGCTGACTTTGTATTGTAAATATATGATATTTATGAATATGGGTGATTTTAAAATATATAAAACAACAGTATGCATAGACCAAAGCATGTGTCAGCTACAGACATTTCGACTAACTGCATATATTATAGAATTGTTGAAGGAGAGGGAGGGTGGATACCTCCGCGATGTCGCCCTATTTCCCACAATGCACCGCGGTAAACCTTGTGTTCAGCGCCTCTATCGGCCACTGTAGGCATTTATTGGTAGGGAGAATTGAAGGGGTCCTGTGGAGGCCTAGGGGTAAGCTAAAAAAAAAAAAAAAAAAAACGACAAATGCTCGAAAGTATACAAAAACCATTAACAAGTAGTATGGTCAACTACTCTCACTCCTAGCGCACACACACACACACACACACACACACACACTTACGGTCACGGTGGCCAAGCGCGCTTAGTACTCTGTATTGGGAGCGCTAGCTCTGGTGTCGGGGGTTCAATCCCACGCGCCGGCAGGAGAAGTTCTCTCAAAAACTTTTCCTGGCCGTGAAGGCAAGGTCTGGACGGACAGCCTCGGGTGGCCCACAAAGTCTCCTGCCCACGTCCTACTCCTTCGGGAGTATGTAGGCGCTCTCATTAGCAGCCAGGATCAGTCTATTGATCCCTTAGGATAAGATCTAGGTTAAGTCTGTGTATTTTCAGCCCCATTGGCTGCCGGCTTGAAATAAACCGATTATTATTATTATTATTATTATTATTACACACACACACATACACATACACACACACACACACACACACTGGATACCTCTTGCGCTAAGGTCAAGCTAACCTTCTCTATAATGCCGGGGCCAGGGAGACCACACTAACAAATCTCACTCTTAGCATGTGGAATAGACCCAGTAGATGTGTGTGTGGGGTGAGGGGGGGGGGGGTGAGAGAGAGAGAGAGAGAGAGAGAGTTACAAGGAATAGTTTGTATCTCCGAGACCATGCTGTCCATTCCGAGGATATACTCGAAGTGGAAGGAGAGAGACTGTTTAGTGCACTACACTCATTACAGAGTGTGCAACATACTATCTACTCTCTTCTTGAACTGCTCTACTGAAGAACTGTTTACAACTTCTGAGGTCAGTTTGTTCCAGATAGAACAGATCTTATATGTGAAAATGTGTCCACAATACTATTGCTGAACCTTTCCAATTCTAATCTCCAACCATGATTGCGTGTTGTATTCGTATTGAGGCGGAGAGAGAGAGAGAGAGAGAGAGAGAGAGAGAGAGAGTTGTACCAAATTATTTACAGTCATCCATAAAACAAAAATAAAAAATAGTTGACCTTCCGTTTTCTTTTATGCAGATACGATTATGCAGAACTGTCTTCGTGGTGCAATGCATAAGTGTGTTGATTTTCGGTGTGAGCATCCTAGGTTCGAATCCCCGGACTGCCACATGTGTTTGTTAATTTCATTAATCGAGTTTAGGAGTAAAGTTGGTTGGTGGAGAGAACATAATAATGCAGATACGATGAGCGGGATTGATTTGATATGTAATATATTAACCCCTTCTGTACCGGCGACGTCATTTTGGTTGTATTCTAGCAATATTCAGACGATTGTGTGCAGTTTACGAAGGGTCTGTGGTAGTAAAAAGGGTTAAGGGGAGAAGGTTTGTTTGGTCTATTAATTAATTTATTCATATATTTTTTTAGTTTCCTCCATCAAGCATAGAAAAAAAACCCCTAGACAAGATAAATTTATAAATTTTTCGGTAGAACATTTTTCCGGCCGAAGGCCGATTCCTCTTAAAATTGCAGGCTCGCTTTCGCTCGCCAGGAAATAATCGACTCCTAAATGGCACGAAAGGTCTTAAAATTGACAACGAAATAGAGCGGAAGGTGTTACAATCGCCAAACTAATGGGCCTAACGTCTTATAATCTCAAAACTAGTGGGGCTAAACATTAGGGAGAAAGGGGTCTAGAAAAACGGTCTGCCTCCCCTTAAGTGAGCTAGTACGAAGCCTGTTGATTGCTGGAGGCTCTTTTAAGCTTAATACATTCGTCTAATAGTTGCCAAATATAATGAAGAAGGACGTCGCCGGTACAGAAGGGGTTAAACAGTAATTGATTTATATGTGTTTGTTATATCAGTACAGTATATCAAATTGATACACTGAATTTCGGTGTGAGCATCCTAGGTTCGAATCCCTGGACTGCCACATGTATTTGTTGATTTCATTAATTGAGTTTAAGAGTAAAGTCGGTTGGTGGAGGTAACATAATAATACCATACATTCTTATTATTAATTCATCCTTAACGCTGTCTGGTCCGATGTTTTGTGAGTTTATTATGATATTTTATTTTATTATTATTGAGGATATTACTTGTTTTTACCATTTTCGAGCAATGTATTTTTGTTTGTCCCCTAGGCTAACAAAACGCCTTTCCAGACTACATTCAAACACAAAAATATGTCTATATAATATATATATATATATATATATATATATATATATATATATATATATATATATATATATATATATATATATATATATATATATATATATATATATATATATATATATATATATATATACCTGTATATATACACCCAGAACCCCTTCAAGATAAATTAGTAAATTTTTTCGATAGAAAAATGTCCCGGCCAAAGTCAGCTTTAGTCAGAACATTTTTCAACCGATAAATGCACAAAATTAGCTTTGGGTCTGGTGGGGCGGTGTGTTATATTTCAACTTATTTATTGTGTTTATTATTATTATTATTATTATTATATATATATATACTGTATACAGTATATATATATATATATATATATATATATATATATATATATATATATATATATATATATATATATATAATATATATATATATATATATATATATATTATATATATATATATATATACAGCATATAATTATATATATATATATATATATATATATATATATATATATAATTATTTATTTATTTGATATTATTTGTTTTAACAATTATTTGTTTAAAGCTTAAAAGTGGTCTGTGGAAGTACCACATTGGTGGAGGTTGGCCGATCACTGTTACTATAGGGTCTCCGGGCCAACCTATAACCATCACGCCTGCATTACAGGGTTTTAGGCAGCATAAGGGGAAATGGGTCGGTTTTCTGGTCCCCCTTCTCCCCTCGTGTTTAGCCCCATTAGTTTGCAGATTATATGGCGTTCTGCCCATTGGTTTGGTGATTTTAATGCTTTTCGCCCCCTTTCGTTCTCAATTTTAAGACCTTTTCGTGCCATTCAGTTGTCGATTTTTTCTTGGCGAGCGACAGCGATCCTGTAACTTTAAGAGGAGTCGGCCTTTGGCCGGGAAATGTTTCTACCGAAAAATTTACAAATTTATCTTAAAGGGGGCGTCTAGGGGTGTTTGTCTAAGCTTGATGGAGGTCTAGCGAGGAAACTACCAAATAAATTAATTAATGAAATATTGACCACAAAAACAGCCACTAGCCCCTTCAGAAGGACCTATGTTACACAAAGAGGGTTTATTGAGATCGTATAGTTTTACCCATTTGAGTCGTATAGGAAGCTTACAAACTACTGAAGAAAACCGTCTAATGGTAACCAGCATAGGATGAAAAATACGTAATGGTGGAGATTGAAGGGGTTAAGGGGAAGGTGGTCGCTTTCTTCTGGACCCCTCTTCTCCCTCATGTTTAGCATATTAGTTTTTAGATTTTCAGACGTTCGTTCCGTTAGTTTGACGATATTGAGACCTTTCGCCTCATATCTTTGTCAATATTAAGACCTTTAGTGCCATTTAGGTGTCGATGTTTTTCCTGGCGAGCGATAGCTAGCCTGTAATCTTATTAAACAGAAATGCAATAATAATGTACGTTTCTGATAGATACATGGTATGTTGAATTGGGTTTTATATATTTATAAATGTACTACGACCGTATCTTAGCTGTAAATTCTATTAAATATCGTTGTCCACGGTTCCAAGTTCCTTATAGAGCGATACTCGCAAGTCAGCAATTTACCATCAACTGAAATCAAACCGACTATCGCAATGCAAAATTCTCCTCACAGACAGTGGTCGCATGTTCGGGGGTACAGAGTTTAGTGGTCAAGCTCTTTGGCCTACTTATAATGAATACACTATAGTAAGGCAAAACTCTCCCTATAAACAGTTACTAAGGGGTTCAATTTACCATCAGCTGAGATATAACCAACTGTAGCAATGCAAAACTCTCCCCATAAACAGTTGCCAAGGGATTCAATTTACCATCAGCTGAAATCAAACCGACTATAGCAATGCAAAATTCTCCCTATAAACAATTGCCAAGGATTAAATTTACCATAAACTGAAATAGAGCCGACTGTAGCAATACAAAACTCCCTATAAGCAGTTGCTAAGGGATTCAATTCACCATCAACTTAAGGGGGGTCATCGTTTTTTTGTATCTTTCTCTCCTTTTCTCTCTCTCCCTGGCTTGTATCCATTCGGCCCCATTCAGCCTACTGTTTTAAGACGTTTACCCCCATCCAGGTGTCAATATTTTCCTGGCGAGCGATAGCGAGCCTGCATATATATATTTTTGTTTTGACAGCAAGCTTAATTTGTACATTTTTCGATAGAAAAATGTCTCCGGCGAAGACGGATTTCTCCATACAATACTGGCTCGCTATCGCTCGCCAGGAAGAAATCGACACATGGATGGGGATAAAAGTCTTAAAACAGTTGGCTGAATGGAGCCGACTGGATTGAAGCCAAAGAGAGAGGGAGAGAAAGAGAAAAAAAGCGAGGCGATCCCCCTTAAATCAAACCGACTACACTAATGCAAAACTCTCCCCATAGACCGTGATCGCATGTTCGGGGTCCACATCCTGCCACATTATCTTGCCCCCGCGAGCTTGGAAATCTGAGGCCGATATTATATTGATTGACATATTAGTTCTTTGAGAATTTAAGACGTTCGTTCAGTTAGTTTGGCGATATTGAGACCTTTCGCCTCATATCAGTGTCAATATAGTCCAAAAAACAAGCACTACCCCCTTTTATCATCATGGTATGGGTTATAATTCATGTGAGCTACTATGCATCTTATATATTTAAGACCTGTTGTGCCATTTATAGGTGTCGATTTTTTCCTGGCGAGCGATAGCGAGCCTGTAATTTTAGAAGCAACCGGCCTTCGGCCTGGACATTTTTCTACCAAAAAATGTACAAATTTATATCGAAGGGGGGTCTTGTGGGTGTTTTTTTAAAGTTTGATAGAGGTTTAGACAGCAAACTAAACCCCCTCCTTAAACCATTGAGCCGAACCAGTAAATTATGCTGCACAATACCGTCTGAGCTCCCTTAAACCAACCGACTACACTAATGCAAAACTCTCCCCATAGACCGTGATCGCATGTTCGGGGTCCACATTATCTTGCCCGCGAGACCTTGGAATTCTGAGGCTATCCCTCGCCAGGAAGAACTCGACACTTGTATGGGGATAAACTTCTTAAAACAGTTGGCTGAATGGGGCCGAATGGATACAAGCCAGAGAAAGAGAGAAATGGAGAGAAAGATAAAAACAAAAACAGGCAGTAATTCGGACATAACATAAAGTTGGCGTGGTGGATATAGACTAATGACGTGATTGTAGGTTTTAGTGTGGGTCGGGATAGGCTTCAAGGGGAGAGGGGTTATTTTTTGGCCGATTTATTTATTTATTTTTTGATATATAATTATTATTATTATTATTATTATTATTATTTATTTTATTTTTAGTTCCTTGCTAGACCTACAGTAGATCACACTTATAATTACACCCCCTAGACCCCTCTTCGAGATATATTTGTTAATTTTTCGGCAGACAAATGTTCCGGCCGAAAACCTGTTCCTCCTAAAATTACAGGCTCGCTATCGCTCGCCAGGAAAAAATCGACACCTAAATGATTTCTTCGAAAATTACAGGCTCGCTATCGCTTGCCAGGAAAAAATCGACACCTAAAGCTTGGAATTCTGATGCCGCCATTATCTGGAAAACTGTTATCGCTTTATGGCAGTAATTCGGACATATCAAAAGTTGCGGTGGTGGATATAGACTAATGAGGTGATTATAGGTTTGATTGCCGGCCGGGATAGGCTTTAAGGGGAGAGGGTTTAGTTTTTGCCCTATTTTTTTTTTCATTTATACAGTATATATATTTTAGTTTCCTCGCTAGACCTCCATCAAGCTTTAAAATATATAAATAACAGCCCCTGTTTGTTTAGTTATTATTGAGGATATTACTTTTATATTTATTTATTTATTTGTATTTTATCTTATTTTTGTATTTTTTTGCCATTTTCGAGCAATGTATTTTAGTTTGTTTTCTAGGCTAGCAAAACGCCTTCCCAGACTGTAGTAAAATGTTCCTGCCGAATGCTTTTTCCTCCTAAAATTATAGGCTCGCTATCGCTCGTCAGGACAATTTTGATCCCTAAATGACACAAAAGATCCTAATATTGACAAGTAAATGGTTTGAAAGGTCTTACAATCACCAAACTAATTAGCCAAACGTTTTAACATCTTGAAACTAATGGGGCTAAACACGAGGGAGCAGGGGGTCCCGAAAAACCAAACCATCTCCCCATAATGTAATTTATTTTATGTTAGGGGTTTATGGTCTCATTAGGGTTTTTATGACGGGTTCTTTAAATATAATTGATTTGATACATAGTCTTAACCCTTTCAGTACTGGTGACATTCCTTTAACTGTATTGTGGCTTCTGTTAGACGATTTTATTCGGTTTAAAAAAGCCATCCAGCAATGAACAGGCTTCAAACTCTCTTGCTTAACCACTTTTACTACCACAGATCCTTCTTAAACTGCACACAGTCGTCTAAATATAGCTATAAAGACATAAATAGACGTCGCCGGTATAGTAGGGGTTAAAATATACACTCGTAAGTGATATTAATGTTTTTTAGATGCTAGAAATTATAAGCTTTTAATCCGGGAACGCCGAGAAGACTCTTAAGAGGTTTTGGTGGTAAAAGGCGACGTACCTCTTAAGATCCAAGGCCTAATAAAAACCTTTTAAAATCCCCATTAGCACTTAAAACAAAGAAATATATGATTAAGTGAGAAAATTCCCCTCCATACCTCCTATCACTCTTAGACAAGTGTCAAAACCCACTCCTTCCCCCCCTTTCAATTATCACCTATTTCTCCTCTTATTCCCTTGTTTATCGGTTTATTTACCTTGCCAATATCTCCAACCCGGTTCCAAGGTCCAGTCGTGCGGCTATCTAGTGCATGATGAGAGAGAGAGAGAGAGTGAGAGAGAGGTTCATGTCTGCCTCTAGGATCCGGAGAGAGAGGGTATACGTCGCGTTCGCCTCACATTTCATGACTGGACGGTTGGCAATAATTCGCGATATTCACCCTTCAAATACTATTCCCACTTGTTTTATTGCTGTTACATGTTCATATCTTCATATTAAACATAAAATAGCCGCATATGAATAATGTGACGCTCCTGCATAGTAGCCACGTGCGGGCATGCGCGCGCGTCGGCTGCCCAGCCGTTTAGAAACAGGCTGGCGGCAGCCGGCCGGCCGGCTTTTCCTTAGTATATATCCTACGACAATGTAACTAATGTCTGGGATATTCTTATGTTGTTTCACAGCTTGAAGCTGCCCTTATTCTTAACCAACGCATCTTAGTATATTTTATTCTCGATAGTTGATTGTTTCATTATAATATATAAGATGTAAGTCTAGTGAGAGTGGGAGGAGACGAGCGGGAGAGAGAGACCGGCTGGGGGACGTTGCTTCGCGCGGAGAGTCCAGCTTGGGACGAGCCTGATGTTGCCACGTACATTTGATAGCAACGTTAGGCTTAGTTTCGACTCACGCCAGGGGTAGAGGATTTTGACCCGGCAACTGTGTTGAGTGTTGCCAAGCATGGGATAAGAACATAAGAACATAAGAAAATGGGAGTCTGCAGAAAGCCGATTGGCCTAAGCAAGGCAGATCCCTGTCCCACACAACTCCAGTTCAAAGCCCAATTATAGGCTCAACACTCTAATACCCTGAGGATCATCTTACCAAAACGGTTAGAGATTAACGCAGGATTATGGGGGTATGCAGAGTGCTGATTGGCCCAATTGGGATGTATTTTGCATGCCTAGGGTGGGGTCCAGACAGATTCAAGACTCAGAGCTCACCTCCTTGTCGTACCCTTCGGACCCCCTTGATATCTATCCCTCTCAACCCCACTTAGAAACTTTCTCTCTTACTTTGTATACCTTCCTTCCACTACTTCACCAATCTATTTAATTATCCCATCCCCTTGATAGACCTTATATCTATTATTGTATTAACGACGAGCTCTCAGATAACTAGATAGGATTTTGGGCCTTATGCAGAGACGTAATTGTTAATGAGACCTAGGAAACTTTTTTGTTGTCTCATATTTGGTGGTTTCATGCTTGCTAGTGTGTTCTTGTGTCAGGTTAGCAGGGGCTAGACCGGAGAGGAGG
The DNA here is from genome assembly GCA_032716605.1 of Paralithodes platypus. Taxonomy (NCBI): domain Eukaryota; kingdom Metazoa; phylum Arthropoda; class Malacostraca; order Decapoda; family Lithodidae; genus Paralithodes; species Paralithodes platypus. The sequence continues at coordinate 13,109,710 of CM064546.1, read as the reverse complement.
CTTTTTGCGATCCTTTAAGTAAAGTCTGCTGGTGCGAGTCCTGTGGACCCGCACGACTTTACTAGGATACCAGTGGGAGTCTGGGGGCATTTTCTTGTCTGTGCCCCTGTGTGTCTAGTGTTGTGTTGTGTGAGGGCCCTTGCCTAGTCCACTCAGCACTGCGCTAGCACGTCTTGCTTTTGTTTTAGGGTCGCCAGGAGAGAGTCAGATACTTGCGATCTGAGTCTCTCAAGAGAGCACCCTTTCAATTAGAGTAATTTGGCGCACAGACTTGGGAACGTCCCTAGGCTAGAGCAGGTGGCTCAGCCCGGGTATCCGAAGCCTATATCCTTCCGGCTAGACCTCTGCCACCTGGCAGATTAACAGCTAGTGGTTTATTATATCTGTATGCTTGTTATTGTGCCACAGTTTACCGTTTTTGTGAGCATTGTGAGTCAGGGTGTGGCTTAGAGACTCTGTCGGAGCAGGCTTGCCTGACTAAGAGTGAGAAGCACATCTGTATGTGCTTATATTGCGAGTTGCTGCCTTTATTTAATTATACCTATGCCATTATACACTGTATGGCCTATCACTAGTATTTATTCCTGCTTATGAGTTAAGAGTTCTCTAAATCCGTAACGTACTTTCTTTGCTAAGCTTCAGATCCTACAATAGCCGCATGCAGTTTAGAAACCCGCATCTTGTCTACCGGTACGATGTTTTGAGGACTGTTTGCTTTCACCTTCTTTCACGCAGGGGTGATTAGTTGTATTAATTAACGTAACGTTAAATGTACTTTCTTCTAGTTTGTTATTAAATTGTTTCTGCAATTTAATACCGTTATCTATCTTTTCCTTGAAGCTTTAAGTCAACTTAATTGTGTGATCTTTTATATAGCCTGCTTGACTATCAGCAGTCTATAGTGCGTGCACCCTGTAACCGAGTCATAGGATACCTTGTTGTCCAGGCAGGACTCTTGACGGTTTAGGGTGGTTTGTTGCCTGGGTTTATAGATAAGGGTTGGATTTAGCGTTTTCCGTTGTTGCTTGTTGCCGCATACCTAGTCCAATAGAAAGAGCCCAGTGTTTATATATCCCAGGACGTAACAAATGGCGACCTTGCATAGGATTTACTGAACAGAGGAATATAGTGGTCATTTATTTTGAGATTCTTTATGATTAGAGGAATACAGTGGACATAGACTTTTTTTTTTGGAGCAACCAATATAACACATTAAAGACTTTAAATAACATTAGTATATACATACTTGCATAGGAGATAAGGCACATTCTATAACCGTGATAATTACTGCAGTGCACAAGCATGTCTAATACATCAGAACACAGTGATGGGTCAGATCACGATACGGGCTCGGAGGGAGAATGACCTGTGGAGTGGCTAGTCGATAGCGAGGAGGGTGCTAGAAGATTTTTAGAGGTGCCCCTTACCGCTGCCAGGGTGTTGAAGCTGAATAAGTATGGCTTAAAGTGTGTGGCAGGTCTTCAGGGTCACCAGGGTTTAAGTGGCATGAGGAAAGATCAGCTGAGGACTTTGATATTGGGTTTAGAAGGGAGAGACCTGGGTGGAGAGGCGACTGGGGGCCCCGGTCCCCAGCCCCCCCTCCACTCTACCCCTGTATCAAACGTCAGGGTGCCTGAATTTAGTACATACCCCCAAGTTGATGGTCAATGGCAGCGTGGAATTCAATCACAGGGACCCTCTCCATTAAATGCACCTTCCCCTCCTCAAGGGTTGACTCCAGATTTGTTGTTTCGGTTTGAGATGGCCAAGGTTGAGGCCGCCGAAAGACAGTCTAGGGCCAAGGTTGAGGCTGCAGAGAGAACAGCTATACGAGAGGCTGAACTGCAGGCAGAGTCTACTAGGTCTACTTGTTATCTCTTAGAGCATGTTATCTCTGTCTACTTCTGCTCTGTTTAAGCAGACCATGCAGCAACATGGGATAGTGTCTGTGGTGTCATCTGCCTATCATCCCGAGAGTCATGGAGTTTTGGAAAGGTGGCACTCGACTCTCAAGAGTATGTTGCGGTGTTATTGCATGGAAAATGGGAAGGACTGGGATCTAGGTCTCCCATACGTTTTATTTGCTGCGAGAGAAGTACCTGGGGAGAGCTTGGGATTTAGCCCGAACGAGTTGGTTTTTGGACACAGGGTCAGGGGGCCCCTCCACATAGTCAAGGAGATCTAGGAGGGAGTCACAAAGCCATGCTCGCTTCTAAAGTATGTAGTTGAAAGCCGTGAGAGAATGCTAAAGAGCTTGGAGGTAGCAGGTCGGAACCTTAAGAGTTCACAAGCTCAGATGAAGGACAGATACGACCAGAAGGTGAAGCTGAGGGAGTTTGAAGTAGATCAGGAGCTACTGATACTACTGCCTCTGGTGGGACACCCCTTGTCTGCCAAGTATTCTGGTCCATATCGGGTTGTAAGGAAGGTTTCTGATCTCGACTATTTAGTAGCTACTCCTGATCGTAAGAAAAAGAACCAACTTTGCCATGTAAATCTGATGAAAGAGTATGTGAGGCGCCCCTCCGAGCCTCTCACTGTCCCGGTGTTGATCTGCAGCGATCGTGGTGGAGAAGGAGGAAGGGACAGTCAAGCTGCGGGGGAGGATAATTGGGATTGTCATGTTTCCGCGGATCAGTGGGCGGGGAATTCTAGACAAGTGGCTCACGAGTTGATATTGCACCTGCCTGAGCAACAGCGTGTAGCTGTGCAGCACTTGTTTGATTCAAACCCAGTTGTTTTCGCGGAGCATCCTGGCCTCACTACTCAAGCGGTGCACGATGTCGATGTTGGGGACCACCCGCCCTTTAAATCAGTGCCATACCGTGTTCCCCCTATTAAATTACCAGCACTTAGGGAAGAGCTGGATTATATGCTGAAACGTGGGCTGATTTCTGAGGGTGCAGTAAGGTGGACTTCCCCAGTCACACTGCAGCCCAAACCAGATGGCAAGGTGCGGTTTTGTATAGATTTCCGCAGGTTGAATGGTTTAACCCCCACAAATGCCTACCCTCTCCCTCGCGTGGACGACAGTGTGGATAAGATAGGAAAAGCCAAGTTCCTCACTAAGATAGACCTTGTTAAGGGTTATTGGCAAGTGCCCTTGTCTGAGCGAGCGCGAGAGGTGTGTGGGTTTGTGGTGGACGGTGCCACATATCGTTGCCATGTTATGCCATACGGGCTGAAAAATGCCCCTGCAACGTTTCAGAAATTAATGAACGACATTGTAGCCGACATTCCCAACTGTACGGTGTACCTAGATGATGTCATAATATACGACGATGATTTTAACAGTCACTGTGCTCACATCGGACAGCTTTTTAATAAACTGAATGAAGCAGGTTTGGTGGTAAACCTGGGTAAGTGCGATTTTGTCAAAGCCACAGTTTTGTACCTGGGGTTTGAGGTGGGGATGGGTCAGGTGTGCCCTCCACAGACAAAGATCAAAGCCATCGATCAGTTTCCCCAGCCTACGACTAAGAAACAAATCATGCGGTTTCTAGGTATGATAGGCTATTATCGTCGCTTCATCAAAGGCTATTCGACTGTACTTGCACCTTTAACTGACTTATTATCTAAGGACAAGAAGTTCCGGTGGTCTCCTGAGGCAGAGGCGTTTTCCTTGGTGAAACACCTGTTATGTACCCACCCCATACTCAGGCCCCGGACTTCAGCAGACCTTTTCAGCTGGCGACTGATGCCAGTGGCGTAGGGGCTGGGGCTGTCTTGTTACAGACAGATGATGAAGGTATCGAACATCCAGTGAGTTTTTACAGTAAAAAATTCAATAGTGCACAAAGGAATTACTCTGTAATTGAAAAAGAACTCCTGGCGATAGTGCTGGCGCTCAGGCACTTCGATGTATATGTTCCTGCTTTCGGACCAGTCGTAGTGGTTTATACCGATCATCACCCTCTGAATTCTTGAATCAGTTTCATAACCGGAATATGAGGCTGACCAGGTGGTCACTCATGCTTCAGGAGTATAATCTGGACATACGCCATATTGTCGGTTCTGATAACGTGATAGCGGATTGTCTATCAAGGGTGGATGATGTTGGTTAGACTGCCACAGGATTGAGGGTTGAGTGTGGAGGAAAATAGGCTGTCACTGTAGTTCAGCCGAAAAAAAACAAATTAAAAAAGCAAAAACCTTATAAAAACTCTTTATTTTTATAACGTGTAGAATTTTGTATAAGATGTTGTAGCAGTATCTAAGTTGAATGTTTTCGCTTATTATCGCTAAGTTAGTTGAACTTGCTCGGTGGAGCGCAACAGTCTTTATTTTTTGTATATATAGTGCCTTGTGTCGCAACAGTGTGTGGTACTATGAGAAGCTTTCTGTTAGATATGAAGAACTTAGTCAAGGGTCTTATATCTTGGGGGAGGTGTGACGCTCCTGCATAGTAGCCACGTGCGGGCATGCGCGCGCATCGGCTGCCCAGCCGTTTAGAAACCGGCTGGCGGCAGCCGGCCGGCCGGCTTTTCCTTAGTATATATCCTACGACAATGTAACTAATGTCTGGGATATTCTTATGTTGTTTCACAGCTTGTAGCTGCCCTTATTCTTAACCAACGCATCTTAGTATATTTTATTCTCGATAGTTGATTGTTTCATTATAATATATAAGATGTAAGTCTAGTGAGAGTGGGAGGAGACGAGCGGGAGAGAGAGACCGGCTGGGGGACGTTGCTTCGCGCGGAGAGTCCAGCTTGGGACGAGCCTGATGTTGCCACGTGCATTTGATAGCAACATTAGGCTTAGTTTCGACTCACGCCAGGGGTAGAGGATTTTGACCCGGCAACTGTGTTGAGTGTTGCCAAGCATGGGATGTATTTTGTATGCCTAGGGTGGGGTCCAGACAGATTCAAGACTCAGAGCTCACCTCACTGTCGTACCCTTCGGACCCCCTTGATATCTATCCCTCTCAACCCCACTTAGAAACTTTCTCTCTTACTTTGTATACCGTATACCTTCCTTCCACTACTTCACCAATCTATTTAATTATCCCATCCCCTTGATAGACCTTATATCTATTATTGTATTAACGACGAGCTCTCAGATAACTAGATAGGATTTTGGGCCTTATGCAGAGACGTAATTGTTAATGAGACCTAGGAAGCTTTTTTGTTGTCTCATATTTGGTGGTTTCATGCTTGCTAGTGTGTTCTTGTGTCAGGTTAGCAGGGTCTAGACCGGAGAGGAGGCTTTTTGCGATCCTTTAAGTAAAGTCTGCTGGTGCGAGTCCTGTGGACCCGCACGACTTTACTAGGATACCCGTGGGAGTCTGGGGGCATTATCTTGTCTGTGTCCCTGTGTGTCTAGTGTTGTGTTGTGTGAGGGCCCTTGCCTAGTCCACTCAGCACTGCGCTAGCACGTCTTGCTTTTGTTTTAGGGTCGCCAGGAGAGAGTCAGATACTTGCGATCTGAGTCTCTCAAGAGAGCACCCTTTCAATTAGAGTAATTTGGCGCACAGACTTGGGAACGTCCCTAGGCTAGAGCAGGTGGCTCAGCCCGGGTATCCGAAGCCTATATCCTTCCGGCTAGACCTCTGCCACCTGGCAGATTAACAGCTAGTGGTTTATTATATCTGTATGCTTGTTATTGTGCCACAGTTTACCGTTTTTGTGAGCATTGTGAGTCAGGGTGTGGCTTAGAGACTCTGTCCGAGCAGGCTTGCCTGACTAAGAGTGAGAAGCACACCTGTATGTGCTTATGTTGCGAGTTGCTGCCTTTATTTAATTATACCTATGCCATTATACACTGTATGGCCTATCACTAGTATTTATTCCTGCTTATGAGTTAAGAGTTCTCTAAATCCGTAACGTACTTTCTTTGCTAAGCATCAGATCCTACAGTAGCCGCATGCAGTTTAGAAACCCGCATCTTGTCTACCGGTACGATGTTTTGAGGACTGTTTGCTTTCACCTTTTTTCACGCAGGGGTGATTAGTTGTATTAATTAACGTAACGTTAAATGTACTTTCTTCTAGTTTGTTATTAAATTGTTTCTGCAATTTAATTCCGTTATCTATCTTTTCCTTGAAGCTTTAAGTCAACTTAATTGTGTGATCTTTTATATAGCCTGCTTGACTATCAGCATTCTATAGTGCGTGCACCCTGTAACCGAGTCATAGGATACCTTGTTGTCCAGGCAGGACTCTTGACGGTTTAGGGTGGTTTGTTGCCTGGGTTTATAGATAAGGGTTGGATCTAGCGTTTTCCGTTGTTGCTTGTTGCCGCATACCTAGTCCAATAGAAAGAGCCCAGTGTTTATATATCCCAGGACGTAACAATAAGTAATAATGATATCTATCGTAAAATGACGATTTTAGGCAGGAATGAAGCCTAATATTGTCGCCTAGCAGTAGGGTGTTCACTACATATAGCTCATGCTTTAAAGGTTAAGGGAGGGATGGACGTATTTGTTTATATTTAACTATTTATCATGTTTTAGTTTCCTCCCTATACCTCCATCAAGCTTTAAAAAACACCCTCCAAGACCCTCCTTCAAGATAAATTTGTACATTTTTCAATAGAAAAATGTCCCGGCCAAAGGCCGGTTCCTCTTAAGTTACAGGCTCGCTATCGCTCGGCAGGAAAAAAATTGACACCTAAATGACACAAAAAGTTTTAATATTGACAAAGAAATGGGGTGAAAGGCCTTAAAATCGCCAAACTAATGAGTGGACCGTCTTATGATGTGAAAACTAATTGGGTAAAACATGAGGAAGCAAGGGGGCCAGAAAAACGACCCATCTCTCCTTAACCCTTTCCAGATATATTACGCCTTTCTGTTCTGTTGTCTGGCTATTAGTAGACAATATCATTCAGTTTAGGAAGGTTGTATGGAAGTCAGAGTGTTATAAGTGAGATGGTCTTCACTCTTTCGATTCACACAGATCTTTATGAAGCGAATAGAATCGTCGAGTGAAAAGTTAGAAGGCTAAGTGAGACGGTCTTTACCCTTTTAATTCACACAGATCCTTCCAAAGCTGAATAGAATCGTTTAGTGAGAGCCAGAATTAACTGCTAAAATGTGCCTAAATCTTGGAAGTGCTAACCTTATAACCCACAAGCGGGGTGTCTGATACCCCGGAAAGGTGTGCAAAATGCGTTATTTTGGTGTCCGTGTCAGCGCATGACGTCAGCAGCCAGCTGCTTGGTGAGGGGTGCAAAAGTCAGTCTGAGTCAAGCTCTGGTGGAGGCAGGAGGTGTTGCTCAGCTAGCTCCCTCCCTCCACACTCTACAGCTCCCTTGGGGTATCTCACACCCCACTTCTCACTTTGGATGTATGTAACTCCGAAATTAAAGTTTTAACCTGTCGTTTAAATGCCAAATTCTAATGCACCTGTTGTGACTGTATAACCATCATATTGTTTCTTGATAAATTCCCCATCATTTTATGGTTGATTTACAGTGATTTTACACCATTTATCTTTTGATACAAATGTTTCTAATGCATTGCATTTCTCTACTTTTCAACAGGTAATACAAGTGTTTAACCTGTTGTTTAAATACCCAGATTCTAATGCACCTGTTGTGACTGTACACCCAACAAATTGTGCATCAATAAATTCCCCATCATTTTATGGTTGAGTTACAGTGATTTGACAGTATTTACCATTTTATGCGAATGTTTATAATACATTGCGTTTCTCTATTTTTCAACAGGTAAGCATGGATGTTCTGGAGTGCACAGTAGCTTCCCCCATCATCAGGCCATCAGCCTCTAGTGTTTCAACTAGTTTGGTCAGTAATTTTGTTTATAATAAATATTTATATCAAGGTAGGATAACGTGTGTGTGTGTGTGTGTGTGTGTGTGTGTAATATTGTAAGTATATGCAATGCATGTGTGTGTAAATATTTGCCCAGCTCAGGCTAATATTATCGTGTTGACAACTTAGTATAATGAGAGCAATGTTGGTTGCCTGTTTTTTAACCCTTTCTAGATATGATTACGCATTTCTTTTCTGTTTTCTGGCTATTACTAAACGATTTCATTCAGATTAGGATGGGTGTATGGAAGTCAGAGGGGTAACTGTGATAGTTTTTACCCCTATAATTCGCACAGATCCTTTCTAAATTGTAAAAAATCGTCTAATGATAGCCAGAATAAACGGGCAAAATGCGTCATAGTCTTCAAAGAGTTAATTGATTTCATATGTAATTTTGGCTAACTCAAGATTTTAAACCCAGCTTAGGAAATACCTCTCGAGTCATGAGGTGTGTGTGTGTGTTCTTTATGCGTTAGCTTTGTCAGTGATAAGTATATTAACCCCTTCTGTACCGTCGACGTCTTTTTAATTTTATTCTAGCTATACTTAAACGATTTTATTCAGTTTAGGAAGGATCAGTGGTAGTAAAGAGAGCTAAGTGAGATATTTCGAGGCCTGTTAATGGCTAGGGGCCCTTTTCAAACTGAATAACATTGTCTAATAGCAGCCAGAATAAAGTTAAAAGGACAGCATCGGTATAGAAGGGGTTAAGGGGACAGTGGATGTTTGTTTGGCCTATTAATTAATTTATTCATATTTTTTTTAGTTTCCTCCCTAGACCTCCATCATGCTTAGAAAAACAAGTAGACTAACGGTATACCTAGGCCAAGGTCATACAAGAAACTATACAATTTCATATGATAGGTCAAGGTCACAGGTCAAGGTCAAATATAAGGTCAATATGCTATTATCTTTACTTTTCATGCAAACTTCACAAAATTTGGTGAGATAGTTGCACTTTAAATGAAAAGCAAAATAATACATTTTGACACATATCATAAAGGTCAAGAGAAAGGTCAAGGTCAACTATTCTATTAATATATATATGAAACTAACTGATGGGTTTTAATGAAATTTTGCATGCTTATTTGTTTTTTTTGTGCAATGTCAATGAACAAAAAATGTACTCTTACATAAAGGTCAACATCACAGGTCAAGGTCGAAGGTCAACTTTTATTATTTATTTTTAGTTTTTACTCAAATGTCTTCATTTTCACTATACAAGTTACTGGTAAACTTGATATTGCATTGCCCAAGTTTTAGACAAATATTCCAAAGGGTAAGATTAAAGGTCAAAGGTCAAACTAAGTTTTTGCTGGTATTTCTTATGCTAACTGTTAGATTATCACTGGGCTTACCATGTATATTCGTATACCTAGGCCAAATTCATACAAGATCTATACAATTCCATATGAAAGGTCAAGGTCAAATAAAAGGTCAATATGCTTTTTTCTTTACTTTTCATGCAAACTTCGCACAATTTGGTGAGATAGTTGCACTTTTAATTAAAAGGAAAATAATACATTTTGAGATATCATAAAGGTCAAAGGTCAAGGTCAACTATTCTATTATTATATATAATGGACTTTATGATGGACTTTAATGAAATTAGGGATGCTTATTTGATTTTCATGGGCAATGTCAATCCCAAAAAAATTTACTCTTACTTTACTCTTTGTAAAATTTCATTAATCGATTTTAGGAGTATGGTTGGTTGTTGGAAGGAACATAATAATATAGATCAAGGTCACAGGTCAAGATCAAAGGTCAACTTTTATTATTAATTACTATAGATTACTCAAATTTTGGAAAACTAGCTGTGTTAGATGCTTATTACTTAAAAAGCATATGCCTATTTATCAAATTTCACATACAAATTGAAATAGTTAAGATCAGAGGTCAAGATCAAAACAAGAGTGTTTGTCATTTTCCCTAAACTCCTCCTATACTGTTTAATGTATTGTCACCAAATTGTACAGGCAAATTCAGTTAGTCAATGCAACGACCATCCAAATATCTATATTTTATTCTAGTCAAAGGTCAAAGATCAAGGTCACAGTATATGATCAATAATTGTAGTCTATTGGTTTTTATACGAATAACACCATATTCATAATGCTAGTTAATACGAACTTTGGTGTTTAGTTGACTTAATCCTTGATAAGAATTTCTAAGGTCAAAGGTCGAGGTTAAAATAAGATTTTCACTAGTAGTTCATATTTACTGTAAGATTTTCACTAGGCATATCATATATATTCGGAACACCTACGCCAAGGTCATACAAGAATAATATAATTCCATTTGATAGGTCAAGGTCACAGGTCAAGGTCAAATATAGTGTCAATATGCTCATTGATTTACTATTAATGTAAACTTCACAACATTCATTGAGACAGTTGTGCTTTAAATTTAAATTAAAATGTAAAATTTACAAACGTCATGAAGGTCAAGATAAAGGTCAAAGGTCAAGGTCAACTATTACTGTAATACCTCTGATGATCTTTAATTAAATTTGGCACTCTTATTTGATTTTCCAGGGTTACATCAAAGCAAACAAAAATGTAATCCTATATAAAAGCCAAGGTCACAGGCCAAGGTCAAAAGTTAACCTTCACCATAAAAAATACTCAATTTTCGATAAGCTAACTGTTAGTTGCATTTTACTTAACCCTTTGAGTACCAGTGACGTGTGTTATATTTTCGATATGCTAACTGTTAGTTGCATTTTACTTAACCCTTTGAGTACCAGCGACGTGTTATATTTTCTTCTAGCTATATATAGACGATATTATGCAACTTAAGAAGGATCTGTGGTAGTTAAAATATAAATATATTACAGTATAATTATACTGTATATATACTGTATATAAACCCTTTTTACCCAAGTACTACTTGCAGAATTCTAGGTCGCATAGTTGGGTATGCATTTTTGTTTTATTATTAATATTATTATTATTATTTTTGGCAATGCGAAAACTGCACATTTACTTTATTTGTACATTTTTCGGTAGAAAAATGTCTCAGCCAAAGGCCGGTTCTTCCAAAATTACAGGCTCACTATCGTTCGCCAGGAAAAAAAAATAACATCTAAATAACACGAAAGGTCTTAAAATCGACAAACTAATGGGGCAAACATCTTGAAATCTGAAAACTAATGGGGAAGAAGGGGATCTAGAAAAACGACCCATTTCACCCTTAATGAACCCTGCTAAAGTGGCCGATACCCTTAAACCTTTACTCCTTCAGTAGGGGAGCATATAATATAAAGTTATTTCACCCATTCCTGCAAAGGCTCCAGTCCTGACGTTATTCTTGACTTACAGTGTGATGGCATAAGAATCCAATAGGGTTGATAGCCTCTGAATCCCTATTTTAACTAATCCAATCTTTGTTAAGGGGATAGTGGTTATTTTGGGGGGACTATTTATTTATATATTAATGTATGTTTTAGTTTTCTCCCTAGACCTATAATAAACTTAAAAAAAAAACATCCATTAGATCCCCTTTCGAGATTAATTTGTAAATTTTTCGGTAGAAAAATGTCACGGCCGAACGCCGTTTCCTTCACAATTACAGGCTCGCTATGGTTCGCCAGGGAAAAAAATCGACACCTAAATAGCACGAAAGATCTTAAAATCGTCAAATAAATGAGGCGAAAGGTCTTAAAATCAAAACATGTATAGGGCAAACATCTTAAAATCTGTAAACTAATGGGGCTAAGCATGAGGGAGAAGGGGATATAGAGAAACTACCCTTTTCCCCTGAATGACTCCTTCTAAAGTGGCCGATACCCTTATCTTTATATTCCTTCAGTAGGGGAGCAAGGTTGTATGTCTGGCCCCCTTCTCACACATGTTTAGCCCCACTAGACTTCAGATGTTAAGACGTTTGGCGATTTTAAAACTTCGACCCATTTTTCTGCCAATATTAGGACCTTTCGTGCCATTTATGTGTCGATTTTTTCCTGGCGAGCGATTGTGTGTTGGGGGTTAAGAGCGAGATATTCATCAAGTCGGTTTTTGAACGATTGAACAGGACAACATTCAATAACAGTTCTAGGTAGAGTCCGTTCATTCTAGGTTGGGCAGAAATCGTAACCTCTAAGCTCTGAAACTCAAAAATGGCTAGAGCAAATGAGCTGCCATAATTATTCCCTAGCCAAGTCTTCCTATTTGCTAGAAATATTAGCTCCATTACTCTAGTCCTTCTTGAGCTATGAGAGGTTAGGGGTTACGAGTTCTGCCTAACCTAGAATGAACGGACTATAGTACTGAGAGAACAGAACAGGTCCGAGTACTATATGTATAATAAACCTCCTTCTCCCTCATGCTTAGCCCCATAAATTTTGATATTTTAAGACGTTTGCCCCATTAGTTTGTCAATTTTTAAACCTTTCGCTCCATGTTGTGTTCTTTAGGTGTCGATTGTTATCCTGGCGAGCGATAGCGAGCCTGTAATTGTGGAGGAAGCGGCCTTCGGCCGTGACATTTTTCTACCGAAAAATGTACAAATTAATCTCGAAGGGGGATCTAATGGATGTTTCTTTAAGTTTGATAGAGGTCTAGGGAGGAAACTAAATAATAAATGAACTTATAAATAAATAGACCCCAGCAAATAACAATTATAACAAATAACAATTATTGTCCCCTTAATATGTACAGTCACGGCGGTAAATTGTGGACCAGGGGATGAACCCCTTGCTAGACACCACGCACGTTTATCTCATCCGAACACAGTTTACACTCGGTGAAACTGGGTAGTTTAAACTGCCAGGCCCCGCCTACTACTGTGTCGCCAGTTAGTTGGCAGAAAACATCAAGTAGAGAAAGGGTTTAGCTCCCACACACACTTCACTATATGCTTTTAGACAGAGTATGTATAAGCTAAACAATATGTAGTATTAAGTCTTGGAGATAGTGAACATTTGATGTTGTATATCGTAGATAAGCCTATGCCAAGTTATATATTCAATGCTATATATTGCAGAGATGGTTTTAGTTATGTGTCGACTATGTTATGTTCAGGCACATAACGGAATAGGCATACCAATGAAGACGAGGGTTCTGTCCAATACCATCGTTCCTTGCATAATGCCTACTATAGTTAGGTTTTAACCTTTTTAGCACGAGTAACGTCGGTGTCAATATATTATAATTACCATTAAACGATATTATTCAACTTAGGACATACATCTACCGATTAAAGGCTATACATTATCTTATCAAATCCTTATAGCAACCAAAGATCCTTTCAAAGCTGCATAAAACCGTCTAAGTGTAGCTACAATTAAATACAAAATACGTCTCTCAGACTGAAAAGGTTAAATTTCTTACGTATAATATATCATAGAGATAGGTAAAAGCGAATGACGAAACACAATAGGCCCATGATATCCTCTATGTAAACTATTCTATATTACACGTTTCTGACCTCGTTTAGCATACGCCAGTGTCATGACATAATTTGTGAATATTACTTGTCATACAGAGAGAGAGAGAGCTTTACATTATTTTACATAAATATACTGGCCACAGATATCCTACGATTTCTGCGAGTTGGCCAGGACTTAGTAGAGATGGCAACCCTAACAGTAAGAGAAAGTGGAAGGAGAGGATAGTAAAGATGAATTTTCTTCTCTCTCTCTCTCTCCCCCCCCCCCCTTGAGTAACCTTGCAAGGTTCAGAAGTCGATTGAAGGATTTGAATAGAATAATTATAAATGGAAAGTATATATTATGCATACCTTCACCTCTTTTGTCTCTGCTCTCTGCAATTGACAGTGTTAATTTCTGCCAGGTTATCTTGTCAGTAGATCATGTCCTACTCCAGACCAATTTATCTGTGGTATTAGTCTAGTCTTCGATTTATATGTGTATAATGTGCCACTGTCTATAATTTCATTAGGGAGCTCATTCCACTGCCCAATTATAGTGGGTGACGAAATCTTTAGTTGTGTCTAGGTCCCCTTTCCTGCCAATTATTTTTAATTTGTTTCCTCTTGTAGAACTGTCCTTGGCTATCTTAAGTAGGTTATTGGAATTTACATTACTGAATCCTTTCAGAACCTTAACACACTATCAACTGCCCGCTTATTATCCTTTCTTAACCGAAAACAGATCAAGTTCCCTTAATCTCTCATTGTGTGGTATATTTTTAAGGAATGAGATCAATCTTGTTGCTCTGCGCTGAACGGATTCGAGTGTCTGTCTTTTATTGTGTAGGGAGACCCAAAACTGCACAGCATAGCCTACTTACAATACTTTTATATAAGGGTATAACAATGTGTTTACTATGACAATGAAGATTTCTTCTAATGAATTACTTCGTTAGATGTTGCAATGCATTTGCTTGTGCATTTTATATTTTCGTTTTTTAAGCACTGCTTGGTCTTTTATATGTGATACGCTCTATACATTACCTTTTCACCATTCATGTGATATTCACATTTATTGTTTTGGAAGCCTATTTGTAGTATCTGACATTTGCTTACATTAAAGGGCATCTGCCAATTATCAGAGAGAGAGAGAGAGAGAGAGAGAGAGTGAGAGTGAGAGTTAGTGTGCTAACACAAACCAATATTCAAGATATTGGGCTCCTCAAATTGGACTCCAACCTTGAATGGCTTGATGTGCCGGTTTACCAATACATAGATTTCATATTCTCCCAAAATCTGTTTTTACTAACTACCACTTTCCATTCTAAAGGTGAATTTCCATATATCACTACCCCATGAGAAAGTGCTATGATATGTGTAAATTAAATAATTGTAATCCTTGTTTTCTATAATAATGGTGTAAACTATACATATTTGTATTCGTAGTTAAGATAATTAGTTAAAGTATGGCTTAGTGGCTATCAACCATGCAGGATTTTTAAGCCAGGATATGTCAGTGGGCAAATCAAGATTGGAGCCACGGTTCGAGAATTCCAATCCCTTGGTGACATTTGTATTCGGTAAATTGTTAATGGATATGAAGTAATACTTATGTTGTTGTGCCAATAACTTCCAAATCCCCGGTTTTCTCAGTAAAATTGCGAGACGATACATTGTGTAGCACTCGTAATACTGTCAGTTACCCGCTATCACGTGAGTGTGTTGTATACATGTAAATTGACCTACGGTCGGTAGGATAATGCTATATTATTTATAATTTTTAATGAACAGCAGTTACCTTATTTATTGTATTTATATTTATAGTATTATATAATTATCATAATAATCACCATAAGCATCCTTAGTTTGTCCAGTGCAGGCTGAAGACCTCTCACAAACGTTTATAATCTAGTAGGTCATTTGTTATATTGTTATTACTTTAGCAAACTTTCCGATCTCATCCCTCCATCTGGTTATCTGTCTATCCCTTCCTCTAGCTCCATCTCTAGATTCCCATTGTTACTTTATTTGTCCATCTCTTATCATCTCTTCTAGATATATGCTCTTTCCAAGCCCATTTCCTCTTGTTAATGCGATTATCTTCTACTTGTGTTTATTCTCTTATCTAAGATGCTCTTTAATTATCCTCTCTATATCTTCATGGGCACTACACATTTTTTATTTATGAAACTTTGTTATACTCAAAGTTTATGATCCATTAATAAGTACAGGAATGCCACATTGTTTGCATACGTTTCTCTTTTAAATGCAATGGGCAACTAGCATTTCATAATAAAATGTTGCTTACCAAATGCGCTCCATTCCATATCTATCCTTGGTCTGATTTCTGTAGAGTGATCTGAGTTTGTATCTATAACCTGGCCTAAGTAAATATATTCCTCCACTGAATCTGGCCCATAATCCTCTAACTTTATTTGTTGTGGTTGCACATGATCATTCAACATACTCTTGGGTTTCTATTAACTGTCAACACTACTTTAAGGCTTCCATCATTTATATCATCCATCATTTGTTGTAACTCTTCCCCTGAGTTGTTAGGATAAACTTTGTCATCAGCGAATCTGAGGTTGCTTTGATGCTCACCATTAACATTTATTCCTTTATTGTCCCATTCAAGATTACTAAATATGTCTTCCAAACACGTGTGAACAGAATTTATATTATATAATGTAGTCTACCTAATTACAGACATGTTAATGCACGTTATAGTTTGATAATTTGTAATGCAAACAGTAGCATTTCAACTGTAAGGAACCACAACAAATAAATAAATACATAAATAAATAAATATAATGAAGACATATATATATATATATATATATATATATATATATATATATATATATATATACAGCATATATAATTATATCAGAATACAATAATCACTATTCCCGTGTTCTAGTTTGTTGCCGTTACATATGCCTATACATACGCAACTGTGTATGGGCGGAGCTTATTAACTATCAATGCACTTGTTTCACTGGCGTCGTGCCCGCTGAACCACCAAAGATAGACATTGTTCGAACCTGCTGCCAGTGTGTGGCTAGGACTTTGGCACACCCCTGGTCTACGACTTACCGCCGTGAGTGTACCAGTATGTATGTATATGTATGAACCATTGTACAGTCGCGCTAATATGTGATGTCTCGGCACCAAGTATGTTTTGATCAATAATTGGTATCGGCAATATCAAAGCTTCATTTCTTCATATCGAGTGAAATATACAAACATGTTCATACACTTACCCACCTTATTCAACATCTGACAGACATTAATACAGCATAGAGCAAGCCAAACGTAATGCCAGCTTGGACATGACTTATTAGCGCGACCGTACCTATTGTCTATTCGCTGTAAGTAGGCGAGAAATCATGACTTCTAACCTCTGTAACTCGAAAACCACTAGAGTAATTGAGCTAATATGTCTACTATTTGGAATGAGACAACCAAGGAATAGATGTGGAGATTTACAGACCATTTGCTCCAGCCTTTTTTGAGTTACAGAGGATAGAGATCATGATTTCGCGCCTACTTACAGCAACTAGACTATAGAGGAGCTGGTACTGGAGATGAGGTGTTTTCTTTCCTTTAGTTTGTCGTCTATGTTGGGTAAATGGTTGGCCCTCGGCTCCCAAGAAAGCTTATTGCAATAAGGTAATATATATTCATGAGTGAGGGTGTGTGTGTGTGTGTGTGTGTGTGTGTGTGTGTGTATCAGTGTGTGAGTGTGTGTGTGTGTGTGTGTGTGTGTGTGTGTGTGTCAGGGTGTGAGTGTGTGTGTGTGTCAGGGTGTGAGTGTTTGTGTGTGTGTCAGGGTGTGTGTGTGTTTGTGTGTCAGGGTGTGTGTGTCAGGGTGTGAGTGTGTGTGTGTGTGTCAGGGTGTGTGTGTGTGTGTGTGTGTATATATGTATGTGTGTATGTATGTGTGCACGCTTTTTATCGGTAGTAACTCCAGCTTCCCGGCAGCCAAAGTTTCCGGAACAATGTAGTTGACAGCAGAAAATTTTGGTATTTTCCCCAATTTAGGATCTACTATGGACCCATTGATCGTTAACCCCTTCTGTACCGGTGATGTACTTTTCATTATATTCTGGCTACTATTAGATTATAATATACAGTTTAAAAAAGGCCTTCAACAATTAACAGGCTTCCAACTATCTCACTTAACCCTTTTTACTATCCTTCCTAAACCGCACAGAATCGTCTAAATACAGCTAGAAAATAAAAAAAGTAGACGTCACCGGTACAGAAGGGGTTAACTTGGTATTCGGCATTCACATGGAAATTACTTAGGTTGTAATGATTGGATTTGCTTTTGTCTTTTTTATGATATTCTGGCAACTATTAGAGGATTTTGTTCAGCTTAGGCAGGACCTCTGACAATTGTAAGGCTACCGACTATCTCTTGTTATCCTTTGAGCTACCACATATTCTTCCTACCGACTATTTCTTTTAATCCTTTGAGCTACCACAGATCCTTCCTAAGCTGAATCAAATCGTCTAATACAGTCGAGAGTAAGATGAAAGGAAGGTCACGGGTTCCGAATGGGTTGAATATTTGCGCTAAAAATAACAGACTATAATAATCATTCCATGCATAGCATTATTAACTATACATGTAATTCCATACATAACATCATTAACCCCTTCCGTACCGGCGACGTCTTCTTAACTATTTTGGCAACTATTAGACGATTGTATTCAGTTTAAAAAGGGCCTCCAGCAATTATCAGGCTTCGAACTATCTCACTTTACCCTTTTTACTACCACAGATCCTTCTTAAACTGCACAACTTCGTCTACATATATCTAGAATAAATAAGACTGTCGGTACAGAAGGGGTTAACGGTGTCTATATTTACGTAGGCCACTGTACTTTAAATTAAGAACCCCCAGTATGTATTCCGAGCACAACCCTAGGTCCCAAATGTCCCCCCGGGCTTGGCAAACTACGTGGCTCCTCGGACCTCCAGACCCTTGGGTAACAATCATCAGCCAATCTCCTCCCCTTTCTCCCTCATCTTTAGCCCCATTAGTTTGGAGGTTTCAAGACGTTTGCCACATTATTTTGGCGATATAAAGACCATTCGCCCATTACCTTGATGATAGTCTAGGGAGGAAAAAAAAAAAAAAAAAAAAAATATATATATATATATAAATATATATATATAAGGGCAAGCAACACCAAGGTAAACACGAACATCTTTATTCTGGTACCGGTAACGTTTCGACATTAGCATATGTCATCATCAGACCTATAGCAATAAGAAATAAATTTATTAATAAATTATGTTGACATTTATAGCAAATATATTTTTAATAATAATTTAGAAAAACATAAAACGTTAGAAATCGCGAAAAAAGAGGTAGACACAAACACAAACAACAGCAACAGCTAAACCATATGTGAACTACGTGTAGATATTGTAGGCTATAATATACACAATACCTTAGAAACATAATAGGTTGGAGGAGAATTCGTGGGTGCCCAAGGTGGGCTGAAGATGGTGAGTGAGGAGGGACTCTGCTATTAAACGGGTGGTGTCACCAGAACAACTGAAAATTACTGAATTTTGTTTGTGTTAATGGAATGGCCTAAAGGCAATGGTCTCGAAGGGCTGAAAAGGATGGTTTAGAAATGGGAAGTCCAGTTCTATAAGATCGACCCAGGTGCTCCGCAACCCTCGTGTTTAAGTGCCGTTTTGATTGGCCTATATAAGTTGCATTACAGCAGCTACATTTATATTGATAAACAATAGAGGATTGCAGAACATCCGGGATACGATATTTGAAATTGAAATGATGAGACAAAGTATTGGTAGGTTTGAATATTATTCTGAGGGACACTTGGGGATAGAAGCAACGAATCAATGTTGTGACTTTATGGCGTATCGAGTAACTTGATGGTCCTAAAAATGGCATAGTGACAAATATTATTCCCTATTTAGCAGTCGGTACGGGGCTCGGGACTTGGAAAAGTTTATTTAGTTGTTTACCAAAACAGTTTTCAATGAATGCCATAGGGAAACCATTAGAATGTAAAACGTGTTTGAGATATTCGAGTTCATTGTGAAAAGACAAATATGAGGAACAAATGTAGCTGCTGTAATGCAAGATACACACAATTGTGGTTAAGCTTGGTAAATATGTAACTAAAGTGTCAGGATATGTGCATGACAATATGCCTGGGTTAACCTGGACGCAGTTTGAAGTTTATGTCAGGACAGCAATTAATCCAGTATTGGGTCAAACAATTGCTGATAAAAATTTTCATGAGGTAACATACTCAGGGGATTTGGATGGAACTGTTGAAAAGTTGCAACAGATCGCTTTGACTGCTTTCCCGGACGAAACTGCCGCCCAGAGGAAGAAAACAATCTTCAAAGCCTTGGTCAGAATATTGCCTGATCCAGTGGCTGACCACTTCTCCATAGTGGAACCCACAAATTATGACACGGATCTGCCTGTAATACGAAGAATCATGGTATTACGAAAATCTAGGGAACAAGCCACCACCAACAAAAGAGCTGTGATCAGTAAAGTCACCACCCACCCCACTTCTTCCGGTACAGCTTCCAACAGTAGCCCTGTAGCTCCTAGGGCAGCTGACAAAGCTGAGGAGTGGGCAAGAATCCGTCCTGCAGACTGGAAACCCTGCACCGGATCTTGCATGATGTGGTCACTAAAAAGGTCGTTCAACGAACTGACCAGGAAAAGGACCAGGACTCCAAGTTGGTGGGCGCAGATTCCCTGGATTATGCCGCGTCAGATTTCCACCATTATTGAAGATGGAACTGCCGGGATTGACGAAGGAGACATGGAAGGAGAACTTGAATCATCATACCAGCCTGAACTAGTCCAGCCGGTACCGCTGGATGTTTAGACTGCCCCCCCCCAAACAAATCGTCGTAACCATGGTGGGGTTCATGACGGGACATCGGATGGTGGACTTCCGGTGTACCACAAAATCACGCTGAAGGGGTGAAAGTTCGACTCCTTATTGATACGGGGGCTTCCCGTTCTTGTCTATTCCTTCCTTTTTTCCAGAAACATAAGCATGTTTTCGGGGTAATCCAGTCCTCTTCTATCATCTTAATTAGTGCAAATGACAAGGTTATTCCCAACCTGGGTCAGTCACTCCCCCTATATGATAAGACCCCACACCCTAATTACGGAGTTCATCACTCCTTCGTAATCTATAACCCTAGTGAATCCAAGTATGATGGATGCCTGGGACTTGATTTATTAATCTCTCTAAGTGCCTCCATTAATTGTAAGTACAGGACACTGTCTTATGACCCACCGTCCAAACCTGAAAACAAAAATCACCTCATCTAGGTAACTTGAAGCAGCTCAAATCCGTAAATTTGCCAGTAACTCTCCCTATCACTGCTGCACCCCAAACTAAGATTAATGATATCTCCTACCCCAAACATGTCATTTCTCCCGCCATTGTCTCCACTTCCATTACAGTTCCCCCTCATAATGAGAAATGGATACCCTTAGTTCCTACTATTCAAGGAAATGTCCTTGTGACCCCACACCTCCAAAGCTCTTTCAATGGGGTATGCCTAACCGCTCCTTGCCTGCTACCACATCAACTTAATTGAATTACAATTGCTAATATTTCTGACAAACCTGTCACCTTGCCAAAAGGCCTAGCCATTGGCGAGTTAGAAATGTACTCTGAAGAACTGTCTGTCCCCTCTGATTCTTCCCCTCCTTATAAAAACCCTTTCCTGACATACCTTCCTCTCTCACCAACAATCAACAAACTGATCTCAGAAATCTCCTTATCTCATATCAAGATATTTTCGCTACTTCTAGTCGAGATATGGGAAAAACTGAAACGTTGCATCACCCCATTCTCACCGTGGGCCACCCCATCAAGCAACCCATCAGAAGGAAGAACCCGATCCAAAGACAGGATGAAGAAAAATAAGTAAATTATATGCTCGCCACAGGAGTGGTAAAACCCTCTACCAGCCCCTGGTCTTCTCCGGTGGTACTAGTCCGAAAGAAGGGAGGATCCACAAAATTCAGCATCGAGTATCGCCAACTGAATGACGTCACCATCAAGGATGCCACCCCTCTTCCTCGGATTGATGACTCTCTCGATTCACTGCTCGGCGCCATATGGTTCACTACTTTAGACCTACAAGCTGGTTACTGGCAAGTACCCGTTTTGCTTGAACATCAACAAAACACGGCCTTCTCCACCAGCCAAGGAAGACTGTATGAGTTCACAATACTACCATTCGGACTCTGCAATGGACCAGCCACATTCTACAGATTTATGGAGTCAGTCTTACAAGGATTAACTTGGGAAACTTGCCTGGCATATCTGGATGATATCATTGTGTTTGGCACAACCTGGGCCGAACATCTTCAACGCCTTAAACAAGTTTTCCAGAGGATCCGGGATGCCAGCCTAAAACTTAATCCCTCCAAGTGCACCCTAGCAAAGAATAAAGTAAATTTCTTAGGCCATGTTGTCTCTGAAGAAGGAATTTCCCCAGACCCTTGCAAACTCGAGGCTATCAGTAAAATCACCCCTCCAACTAACGTAAAAGGCGGCCGTGCATTTTTAGGCCTAGCGTCATACAATCGGCGCTTTGTGAAGAACTTTGCCACCATTGCCAAGCCCCTACATGACCTCACAAAAAAAGAAGAACCTTTCATATGGACAGATCCCAGGCTTCAGGCTTTCAATAATCTAAAAGACAAATTAGTTGCCTTTCCAGTAGTCTCTTTCCCAGACTATACTAAACCATTCCGATTGTACACAGATGTGTCACAGTTTGGAATTGGGGCCATTTTATGTCAAACCAAAGACAGCAAAGAGCACATAATTGTATGTGCTAGCCGCACCCTCAACTCAGCAGAAATAAATTACCCTGTAACCAAACGTGAATGTCTCGGAATTATTTGGGCATTACAACACTTTAAAGCCTACCTGGCGGGAGTCAAGGTCACCGTCATCACCGACCACCACGCCCTTCAATGGTTGAGGAAGTCAGACACAAAAAACGCTCTGACTGTCAGATGGAGAGAATCACTGGAAGAATTCGATATAGATATCGTTTATCGTCCAGGGAAATTGCATACCAATGCTGATGCACTCTCTCGTTTACCATTACCACCTCCCAGTTCTACATCTCAACAAGACGAACCAGCCCATACGATCCTTGCAATACATCATCAAGGCTCGTTAGACAACAGCCAGCAAGACCTGTTGCAACAATACCAGCAACAACTAAAACCAGATTGGATGCCTAGGAAGATTTTCAATCAGCTAACCAGGCGAGGCGACAATCTCTTCACTTTGGAAGGCAAAATTGTGATCACCCCCCAAGCCGCGTTATCCACGATGCAATCCATACATATGGATAACGGTATCCACCTAGCCCAAAGAAGACTCATCACCACCTTTCAACAAGTCTACTGGACCCCATCTCCTTATGTCACTGCAAAGCGCATCACTGAGTCATGCAAAGCGTGTGCGTTGGGTAAGGATCGAACCCGCACAGCTGGTTCTTCTGGAAAGTTAATTGCCTCCAAACCTTGGCAATTGCTTGAAGTAGACGTAATGGGCCCCATGGAAAATAGAAATGGATTCAAATATATAATTACTTTTGTGGACACGTACTCCAAATATGTCATCGCGTGTCCCGCAAAAGAACACTCAGCCATTGCAATAGCTGAGGCACTCATTCAACATGTCTACCCTTATTTTGGCCTCCCTGAAGCAATCCATTCTGACAACACCCCTGAATTCACTAGCCACATCTGGTCTCAACTGTCTTTAATGTGTGGTTTTAAAATCAGCCACTCCTCCCCTTACTGGCCTCAGGGTAATTCTATATGCGAGAGGAGCCACAGAGCCATTGCCAATCAGATAAGAACCAGGTTGCAACAAATGGACTCCAAAGATTGGTCCAGCCAGGTAAAAATTGTGCAATGGGGGATCAACACATGCCCTCGAGAAGACGGCATCTCTCCTCATGAACGTTTATTTGGAGTAGCACCTTTGCTCCTTCCCCTCCGTCATCTAGCTGCCCCGTATGAGCCCTCCTCAAATTTCGACCAGTCTCTCGTTCACCTCAAGAATCGCCTGAGACAAATATAATACGTTCAAGATCTTCAACCTGATGAAACACCTAAAGCCAGCCCCCACTGTATTGGCGATCTAGTGATGGTCGCACACTTACCAGTTCCATCCAAACTAAAACCCAGATTTAATGGTCCATTTGAAATATTAGCTGTACCAAACTGTTATCAGGTTACCGTCAACTATTTTGGTGAGTCACACACGTTTCGTAACAGGCATGTACGTAGATTTCAACCTATTAATGAGAATAATGTGATGCATGCTGATCCCAATCAGAATGGCATTTTGCCTGCAACTAATAATCACAATTTAGGATCCACAGAGCCCACCACCTCTGAGTTTCCTCTACCTGTCACTCCTTCACGCCGCCAAAGGCCCCCTCTTAATGTAAACATTCTGCCTCATACTCCCACACCTGTACCTCCAGCATGCCCACCCCCTCTGGTGTACACACCCGTTCCAGCATTGCCTACACACACTGTTTCTGCCCCTCCCACCCTTCCCTCTCAAGCTTGTCAACCCTCTGTATATGTTCCTGTTCAAGCTTCTCCATCTGTTACTTTACCTACTTATTCAGAATCTTCCGGTACTCAACCTACAACTCCAGTCATTGCTAACATTCCTACTCTAGCTCATACACCTGTACTTTCCGTTACTCAGCCCAGCTCATCGCTTCCCCTTACGTTACCTGTCCCTTTGGTGTCACGCCTGACACGGCCCCAATCTTACGCTTCCAAACTCAAATCTCCAGCTCCTTCTGTATCTCATCTTTCACATCAGCCTGTTGCACGCCCTTTACCTCTCCTTCCCAGAAGTAGTCCCCTATCTTTGACTATCACACATTCTTCTCCCTTAATTCGGCCAACTCCAAACAGATTCAATAGGCGACCTCTATCCTCTAGCTCAGCTTCCTCCCCATCCCCAGTATCTCTTGTTATCAAACCATCTCTAATCCCTACTCGGTCTAACCCCACATGTACAAGATCTGGTCGACGTGTGATGCCCCCTCAACGATGGGCTCCCACCTTCCAGCCCACCTACATCCGGAGGGACCCCCTACAAGCTACCTTGCCAGCAACAACAAGGATTCCTCATGTTAGTGTGAGGTCAACTCTACCTCATACAACCACGTCAACTGTCCTTTGGCTATGACGACCAGCAGACCACCCAGCAAAATTCCTCCTACAACACCGCCTCATATGACACCTACTACGGCGGATACCACACCTCCTCCTACAGCACCTCCTACTGCGGCCCTTACAGCCATGAAGATCAACAACGTCACCTTCATAAAAAAACGCTGTCCCTACGGAGATCGAAACACCAAACAAACTCATCCACATGGCCAGGTATGCTAAAGAAGACTGGCAAATAAATATTACCATGGAGACCCTATCCAAGGTGGATGTCCCTACCACACTTTGGCTGCTCACTCTCCAAATTTTAACACTTGTCATCAACTCACCCACCACTAGATCCTATATTATTAAATCGCGTGGTCGCAACTTTTTCTACGAGGAATGTGGTGAAATGACGGGTCTCAAGACAAGCCCTGCAGGAAACAAATGTAGGATAGCCAGTCTCCAAGTACAACACCCCAAAAGGACCAGAGAACAGCAAGAAAAGAGAAACAGGATAGCAGAGTCACCCCTTCTAACCAAAGCAAGAATACCGGAGTTACCCATATTTCCCCATGCTCTAAGGAGTCTAAGCCTTCAACCACCCACCATAAGTATGGAAAATTTCACAAGTATGGGAAATGCTATTAACCAATCACCTCCCGACTTTCGAATCAGGTCGACCAACCACAGCACAGCATTCCCTCTCTGCCCAGACCTAAAATACAACGAGAGGATGTTTATGCAAGTTGCAAATCAGTGCCCCGAGGTCTACAGACATAAATGGATGTGAATAGCAGCATCAAATACGACGGAGACGCAGATGCCATAACCTCCCTACAACTATACCTAGCAAGCGAGGTATAAACATTTTCACCTCAGCTCTTAAATAAAGGTCTGTACATATTTAGGGAGATTTCTCTATTAATAGGTTAGTTAAACCATAGGTAAGCATTAATTATTATACCTTGGAGGTTAGCCATTATGTAAATACCAAACCTCCAGGCCTAAGCTAAGTAATTTACCTCACAACTACCTCACAACGATTTTCCCCATATCCCTATGACTTCGAGCCCTGGTAAACGAGAGTTAAGAATAACGCCGCATATTACCTCTAGAAAATTAGAAAAGAGTATGCAAACCACACTACGATACTATTCTAAACAACCTACCTAAGACATAGAGTAGCTAATCAAGGTTGTGGCTTGTACCAGACTGCCCCTACCCTGCCCAGAGTGTGTACTTGCCTGAAGTACCCCTGAAGTCCGGCTCGAGTGACGCCCTGCCAACCTGAAGTCTGGACCCTGAAGTACTGCTCGAGTTATGCCCTACACCCGTGAAGTGCTGCTCCATGGACCCACAATCTACGTTGGCCAAACCTGTACTCTCTTTCCCTGCCCTCCAAACATTACCCTAAGTGTCCCTGTCTATTTTACGTTGTGTTATTGTTGTCGAGGTATAGGTAAAATATGTGAACCGTGCTGTGCTAATTTACTCTGAGATCTGTGCCTAAGATCCTTGATTGCGTACTGGGTTAATCCTTCTGAACCTTACATAAAACCTGTGTTAGAGCTGTGTATAAGTCCTAGCCCTGTTATTTGATTTATTTTCTATAGAACGTCTTACGCATACGTTATATAATTGTGTTCAGTTATTCACCTTGCCACGCACTCACAGATTTTCCTAATATATTCTGCTATGTATTTTGTGAGTTGAGGTCGAAGTGTATTTCGTTATTTGATTTCCCTTCCTAAATATTATTACCTAGAACCTACGCCCATTTTCATAACGAATTTACCTCAGCATACCTAATTATAATAATTATAACTACCCCCGTGAAAACTTCTTTTCCTCACAAGCTTCCCTAATTACGTTCGATTATATAATCACCTTTGTAATTATTTTATGAATTCGTATTAACGTTCATTTGATTACTGATGTAAGTAATTATGATTCTTCATGCTCAAGAATCCCAGCATTGCATAGATTCTGTTACTTAATTCCACATCATTTACCATACACCTCGTATTGTAGTGTATGTTTCTTAAAAGACTCTGTTAACTCGTTCAGACCTCTTAAGAATACTGAAATAAGGATTTCTTTAGCATAACTTCGTCGTATGCCCTCCATTTCTTTTGATAATTAATATTATGTGAATTGTCCTGTTACGCTAATAATTATAAGCATTTCCGGAGCATTAGTTGACTAACTTCGTTTACTTAATTATAATTTGTTCTCAAGTGTAATTAAATAGATTTATTCTATAGTTCATTCATAATTATACGCAAAATTTACCTCTGAATTCCTCGGCTCGTGTTGTTATTATTACATACGATCGTTGACGTGAATATAAGATTCTCATTATAATTTACACAATTTAAACTACAAACATAATCTTTTGTGCAAATAATTAATTAATATCCTGCCACCAATCTAAGAGAAATAGTATTAAAACTAAATCTCTAGTTGCGCTAACTTTAAATTCAATTTCCAACACCGCAGCCCAGTTCATGACCTGAACTTCCCAACTAAGTAGAAAGGTCACTTTAGAATACCTGTGTAGTCCGTCCCTCTACCGTGTGACTCACTCAGCCGAGCTGCGTGTTTATTTTGCTCTCAATTCACCCGTGTCTCTTATATTGAGATTGTACTTTGTTTTCCTTATTTGTTTCTTATTTCACGGAAGACACTCGACTCACATCGATTGTTATTATTAAGGGTTGTTATTTATTATGTTAATTTTCTACTTTAGTTGCTATTTTATTGACTTATACCTATAACCACATTTGTTCATGATTTAATCTTGTTAAGAATCTCAACTTATATGCATCCTATTGTCTGCATATTATTATTGTTATTGAGTTCTGTATTATCCTAATTGAATACCTATTTTATACTATTAACCTGTGGAGTCCCGGCTAGTTTTGTAATGTTTGCGCACCAGAACCCGGCCGGTTTTCAAAAAATGGTTTTATTCCAGAAACAATAGCGAATGGGTTAGGAATGAAGGAAAAACCACGAAAAACCGCTCAAAAAGATTAAAAAATGGTCCTACAGAGCCCCCGAAAACGGATTTTACATGAGTAAAAAATTGAAGGCAATTATCCCAAAAAAACAGGTTATTGCGCGCTCGCGCGCACGCACGTGGACTTTGAGAGTTTTCAACCATCGGCACGGTTGCGTGGGATACGTACACAGTTCCCATACAAATCTGAGCCCTCTTGAGTGGCTACACCTGAGGTTACGGTCGGCGCAATTAGGGTGACGCGCCAGGCGCGTCTCTGGGGCTGTGCGTTACATACATCGCCGACGCGTCAGGCGCGTCGCTGGGGCTGTACGGGTTAAGAACGTGTTCGGTGTGACCCTGTCGGACTATATTAAGGTCTATAAATCCATAATTGGATTTTTGAAGAGACTATATCACTAGTTGTAAATATTACAACCTGACATTAAAAAAAAAAAAAAAAAAAAAAATATATATATATATATATATACAGTATATATATATATATATATATATATATAAATATATATATATATATATATATATATATATATATATATATATATATAAAATGATAATACAAAATAAGATCCCCCTCCCCTTAAGGGGAGTGACCTGTTTTTTTGTATTTATCTCCTTTTCTCTCTTTCTCTGGCTTGTATCCATTCGACCCCATTCAGCCAACTATTTTAAGATGTTTATCCCCATCTAGGTGTCGATTTCTTCCTGGCGAGCGATTGCGAGCCAGCATTATATGAAGAAATCCGGCTTCGCCAGAGACATTTTTCTATCGAAAAATGTACAAATTTAGCCTGCTGTCAAACAAAAATAAAAAATATGCTGGCTCGCTACCGCTCACCAGTAAACAATTGACACCTGAATGGGGATAAACGTCTTAAAACAGTAGGCTGAATGGGGCCAAATGGTTACCATGTAGAAAAAGATAGAAAAGGACAGAACAAAAACAAGTCACCCCCCTTAAGACCTACAGACACACCCTTTGGTAACAGAGATCCGCCATTACCCCCTTCTCTCTCAGGTCTAGCCCCATTAGTTTTGAGATTTTTAGATGCTCGCCCTATTTGATTACGATTTAAAGAACGTTCGCCCCATTTGTAAATGTTCAAACCTGTCGTGCCATTTAGGTGTCGTTTTTTTCCTGGCGAGCGATAGAAAACCTGTAATTTAGGAGGAATCGGATTTCGGCCGGGACATTTTTCTACCACCGAAAATGTTATCTCCAAGGGGGTTCTTGGGGATATTTTGTAAACTTAATCGAGGTCCAGGAAAAATAAAAAATAAAAATTATATCCGTAACCCTAATAACCGTTCGACAATAAGGGTGTAGGATATATACATTTGGAATTTTCTAAGTTCAATCCTGTAAGCATTGAACTCTTAGTTGTAGCAAAAGTTATACACATAAACTGTCCAATCCTTTATGTGTGTTAGTTTGAACACAGACGGAACAATGTATACTAAATTGAACACAGACTGAACGATTACAATACGTATCAGGTGTATCATTTTGTTTTACATTACAACACGCAAATTCTACAGAGTATATGGCAAACAATATAACATCCCCCCCCCTCCCCCCTCCCTTCCACCCGTAGTTTGATAATCATGTCTAAATAATAGGATCACCACTCTCTCTTCCTATAGGGTCTTTTCTTCTGCGATCAGGGTACGAATTGTTCTAGAAATTTTGGTGGGAACGCGGGGACCTTCTCTGAGCGGCGGGAGGGCGTGGGTTTTTGGGGGAGGAAGTGAGCAAAAACTATAATTGTATTAGCTGGAGCCGGTTATAAGGAGAGAGAGAGAGAGAGAGAGAGAGAGTGAGAGTGTTAGAACGAGGGATAATGGTTCTTAATCTTAAGAGATTACTGTTGATTTAGTTTTGCTATATAATATGAAATTGGAATTAGTATTTTATGAATCAAAATAATGTTATTATTCATTTATGATGTAGAGGGGTGTAAGGAAGTGTGTGTGTGTGTGTGTGTGTGTGTGTGTGTGTGTTACTCAGTTACTTGTTCGTCAAGGGGAATCCACGCAATGCGAGCTAAGCTCATTATTATCGCGCCTCCTTAACTGGGAATGTATTGCGTGAAATGCATGTTAAGTGTTTTATGTACTGTTGGAATGGCTGTGGATGTGTGTGTAGTCTGTATTTTAGCCAATTGGCGACATCGGAAACGAAGGCTTAGGGTGGATCTGTATGGTACCATTCTCACTATAGACGGTACCGTCTCGCCCGAAGGCTTAGGTAGCCATCAGCTTAGGTGAACCATATGATACCCATCTCGCCTTGTACCATTTTTGCCAACCCCATATGGGACGTCACAACGTCGTCCACTTATTCCAGGTACCTATTTACAGCTAGGTGAACTGAGGCTAACACATGAAAGGAGACAAGCCCAATTTGTCTCCGCCCGGCCGGGGATTGAACCCCCGACCCCTCGTGTGTGAGACGAGAGCTCTACCTACTAGGCTACGGGCTGTGTGTGTGTGTGTGTGTTTGTGTGTGTGAAGGGGGGGAGGGGAGGGGGGAGGGCAATTATTATAGTGAAAGGAAGTGTAATATCGTATTAGTTTAGAAAGGAATCTAACTAATTGTTTTTGTACTGGAGAGAAATTCATATTTATTCTAGGATGATGCTATACCCTATTATTATACAAGGGATGGCTGAGGGTTGAGAGAGAGAGAGAGAGAGCGAGAGAGAGAGAGAGAGAGAGAGAGAGAGAGAGAGAGAGAGAGAGAGAGAGAGAGAGAGAGAGAGAGAGCAGCAGCAATGTGGCGGAGTGAAAGTATGTGAGTTATTAAAGTGAGTTAAAGAGTAAGAGAAGTGGGGGGGGGTTCACCTTTTTATCCTAGTATTTTTCCCCCTTTATTTCCGCGGTAAAACCCATAGGAGGAACCACTACCACATACCCATAAGCTGATGCCCCGTGGTCGTATTTCCCTTGGGGCGTACCGACAAGAAACGGCCGTGGGGGGGGGGGGGGGGGGTCGAGGAGAGATATAGAAAATGTGTTCCCTCGTACATGAGTCGTATACGAGAAGAATATTTGTTTTTGTTTTACAGTAGCGCCCCATAGAGAGATGGAGCGCCCTTTATCCCTTTTTGTGCCAGCGACTTATTTATAATTCTATCCGAGTTATATTTAGAAGATTCTCTGCAGGTTGAAAAGGATCTGTGGTAGTAAATATGGTTAAGTGAGATTGTTCGAAGCCTGCTAATTGCGGGAGGCCCTTTTTAAGCTGAATAAAATGGTCTAACAGAAGCCAAAATGAAGTTAAAAAGACGTAGCCGGTACAGAATGGGTTATGGAACCTTTGCAGCCCCTTAGTAGAGTCGAGTGCCCCTTAACCCCTTGTGTACCGGTGCCGTCCTTTTAACTTTCTTCTGGCTATTATTAGACTATTTATTCAGATTAAAAAGAGCCTACACCAATATGCGGGCTTCGAAAAATCGCACTTAACCCTTTTGATTATCAGAGGATCGTCTAATTATAGAGACAAATAATATAAAAAAGCCGTTGCCGTAATAGAAAACACCCCTAGTATAAAAATGAGCCCCTGTAGAGCGTGTTGAGCCTGTAGTAGAATAGAGCGCCCCCTAATAGAATATAGTGCCCTCTCGTAGGATAGAGCGCCCCCTAATAGAATATAGTGCCCCCTCGTAGAATAGAGCGCCCCCTAATAGAATATAGTGCCCCCTCGTAGAATAGAGCGCCCCCTAATAGAATATAGTGCCCTCTCGTAGGATAGAGCGCCCCCTAATAGAATAAAGTGCCCTCTCGTAGAATAGAGCGCCCCCTAATAGAATATAGTGCCCTCTCGTAGAATAGAGCGCCCCCTAATAGAATATAGTGCCCTCTTGTAGAATAGAGCGCCCCCTAATAGAATATAGTGCTTTCTCGTAGAATAGAGCGCCCCCTAATAGAATATAGTGCCCTCTCGTAGAATAGAGCACCCCCTAATAGAATATAGTGCCCTCTTGTAGAATAGAGCGCCCCCTAATAGAATATAGTGCCCTCTCGTAGAATAGAGCGCCCCCTAATTGAATAAAGTGCCCTCTCCTAGAATATAGCACCCCTTAGTAAGACGGATCATTCCCTAGTAAGATAGAGACTCCCCTAGTGAGAAAGAGCGCTCCTTATCGAACGTGTGGAGCCCCTATAGTAAAATAGAGAGCCGAACGCCCCATAGTAGTAGACGGGGCCCCTAGTAAGACAGAGCGCCCCCTAGCAGTAAACAGGGCCCCTAGTAAGACAGAGGCCCCCCCCCCCCTCTATACATCCATCCCCGGCCCAATAATTGTGTATTTTGTTAGTAAAAGAAAAGTGGCCCACTTAAGGGTATGGATTATTGGGAGGGAATTGAATTTTGTGATGGGAGGGGAGGGGGTGAGAGGAGAGAGGGGTGAGGGGCGGGGGTGTAGGGATCCTATAGTAAGGGGGATTGGCCATCTTTGTCTCTGGCCGCCATTTTGGTACCCCCGATTATGAAACATCGAGAGTTTTAGTTTATTTGTGATCATGTAGAATGTATTGAAATCTAGACCATGTATAATGTAATCTCTATATGTATCTGTGACCATACAGACTTTTTAATATTGAAATTAAATATCAAACGGTCAAACTATGTATCCTGTACATGTATTCCCAAATGTTTTTATGGGCATGGAAATAATGATCATGTGAGTGTAAGGAGAAGAAAACATCACCAGAGGCACCAAGATGGCGGAGGTTGGCCGATCTCTGTTATTACTGGGTCTTTAAGGAATGGGGAGAGAGAGAGAGAGAGACAGAGGGGAGGAAGGAAGAGGGGGGAGGAGGCGGGAGCGAGAGAATATAGGGGAGATTGGAGATTTATGTTATCTAGGTGAACGAATATGGAGTGAGGAAGCTGTGTTGAAAGAAGGATGGAAGGGGATTTATGTACGGGAAGGAGAAAGAAAATTAGGCCGTGATGGAAAAGGAGATTTGTTTACACGATTGAGAATAGACAAAAACATTTTTTATTTTATCTAGCTCATTTACTTAGGAGTGAAGGAAGAAGTGTCAAAACAATGGGGGAGGGATATTTTGTAGGGAGGAGGAGAAAGAAAACTAGGCCATAAGGGAAAGGAGATTTGTTTACGTAATTGAAATTATTATTTATTTTTTTATTTTTTTTTTAGATGAATGACTTAGTACTTGAATTGTTGAAAGAAGGATGGAAGGGAAATTATGTACGGAGCAGAAGAAAGAAAACTAGGCCATAAGGTAAAGGGAGATATATATTTACATGATTGAGGTGAGACAAGATGAGATTTGTTTTATCTAGCTGAATGACTAAGTAGTTGAATTGGTGAAAGAAGGAAGGAAGGAAAATTATGTACGGAGGAGAAGAAAGAAAACAAGGCCGTAAGGGAAAAGGAGATAATTATATATACAGTACATGATTGAAAAACAAAAATAAGATAGATTTTATTTATCTAACTGAATTATTTAGGAGTGACGAAGTGGTGTGTAAAGAAGGGGGGGGGGGAGTTATGTATGAAGAAGGATGAAGAATATTGGACTGGTAGGGTAAGGGAGATTTATCAACTCTGCGAAGCAGAGTGGTATTGCGCAAGCAGATCCCGCATGTATACTGTGCACCACCAGCCAGCCTGTCTGTCGTCGTCCGTTGTCGTCGTCGTCGTCGTCGTCCGTCGTCGTCTTCCATCTGTCTGTCTGTCCGGAAACTCCTCCTAGACCGTTCAATGGATTTTCACCAAATTTCACAGGTATATCGATCCATTTGGTCAATGCAATGGACAGTCAAAAAGAAATTTTCCATTTAACTTAAAGGTTAAGGTCAAAGGTCAAGGTTAAAAATAAGGTCAATATTTCATATTTTTTAGTTTTTACTCAAATTTCTTCATTTTCACTATACAAGTTACTGGTAGCCTTAATATCGTATTGACAAAGTTTTAGGTAAATATTCTAAAGGGTAAGGTAAAAGTTAAAAGTCAAAGGTCAAAATAAGTGTTTCACTAGTATTTCTTATACTAACTGTTAGATTCTCACTAGGCTTACCATGTATATTCGGAATACCTAGGCCAAGGTCATACAAGACACTATACAATTCCATATGAAAGGTCAAGGTCACAGGTCAAGGTCAAATAAAAGGTCAATATGCTATTTTCTTTACTTTTCATGCAAACTTCACAACATTTGGTGAGATAATTGCACTTTAAATGAAAAGGAAAATAATACATTACGACACACATATCATAAAGGTCAAGGTAATGGTCAAAGGTCAAGGTCAACTATTCTATTAATATAAATGAAACTAACTGATGGGTTTTAACGCCTTACGACCGGGCCCGTAAGGAATTTCTACTACCCGCCAAGCGGGTGGTTTTACCCTAAATGGCCTTGTTTCCGTGCTCTTTTTCATGCATAAACAAGAGCCAGAGCGTAATACAATTATGTATCCCTGAAAGGGCGTTAATTCAGCTTTCCAATGACACCAGAACCATCCTCCTACGACCACGCATTCTCTTGCAACGATCGTGCAAGACGAAGGAAAAATCCCTAAAATACGGTAATTTTTGACATAATACCCTGTGTAGTGAGGGAGGGAGGGTGGATGTGTGTGGAGTAAACGTCAGTAGGCCCGCGGGACCCGTGGCGAACGGTCAGAGCCCGACC
This sequence comes from Paralithodes platypus, assembly GCA_032716605.1. NCBI lineage: Eukaryota > Metazoa > Arthropoda > Malacostraca > Decapoda > Lithodidae > Paralithodes > Paralithodes platypus. The sequence continues at coordinate 13,075,616 of CM064546.1, read as the reverse complement.
TACGCTCCGCCCACGGCTCCAAAATTGCACACGGACTTAAGTCGGGCCCCGCTCTTTGGGCAGGTGTTCTCTATACGGACTTAAGTTGGGCCCCGTTAATGAAATTAGGCATGCTTATTTGATTTTCCAGGGCAATGTTAATGAAAACAAAAACACACTCTAACATAAAGGTCAAGGTCACAGGTCACAGGTCAAAGTCAAAGGTTAACTTTTACAATATATTTTACTTTTTATTAAAATATCTTCATTTTCACTATACAAGTTACTGGTAACCTTGATATCGTGTTGCACAAATTTTAGAAAAATATTCTAAAGGGTAAGGTCAAAGATCAAGGTCAAAGGTCAAAATACGTTTTTCACTAGTATTTCTTATACTAAATGTTTGATTCTCACTAGGTTTACCATGTATATCGGAATACCTAGGCCAAGGTCATACAAGAAACTATACAATTCCATAAAAAAGGTCAAGGTCACAGGTCAAGGTGATATAAAAGGTCAATGTGCTATTTTGTTTACTTTTCATCCAAACTTCACAACATTTGGTGAGATAGATGCACACTAAATGCAAAAGAAAATACTATATGTTGACATAATAAAGGGCAAGATAAAGGTCAAAGGTCAAGGTCAACTATTCTATTAATATGTATGAAACTAACTGATGGGTTTTAATGAAACTAGGCATGCTTATTTGATTTTATTGGGCAATGTCAATACAACAAAATAGGTCCTCTTACATAAAGGTCAAGGTCACAGTTCAAGGTCAAAGGGCAAAATTTCTGATATATGTTTAGTTTTTTACTAAAATATCTTCATTATCACCATACAAGTAACTTGTAACTTTGATATCGTATTACACAATTGTTAGATAAATATTCTAAAGGGTAAGGTCAAAGGCAAAGGTCAAAATAAAATTTTACTAGTATTTCTTATACTAACTGTTAGATTCTCACTAGGCTTATACCATCTATATTTGAAATACCTAGGCCAAGGTCATATAAGAAACTATACAATTCCATATGAAAGGTCAAGGTCACAATTCAAGGTCAATTAAAAGGTCAATGTGCTATTTTCTTTACTTTTCATGCAAACTTAAAACAACGTTGGTGAGATAGTTGCACTTTAAATGCAAATGAAAATAATAAATTTTGAGACATCATGAAGGTCAAGGTCAAGGTCAAAGGTCAAGGTCAACTATTCTATGTGTCAATGAACTATGTCAATGACAAAAAATGTACTCCTACATAAAGGTCAAGGTTACAGGTCATGGTGAAAGGTCAACTTATACTATTTATTTTTAGTTTTTATTCAAATGTCTTAATTTTCACTATAATTTACTGGTAACCTTGATTTTGTATTACTACATTTTTGATACAATTTATAAAGGGTGGGGTCAAAGTCCAAGGTCAAAGGTCAAATAGTTTTTTTACTAGTATTTCTTATACCAACTGTTAGATTCTCACTAGGCTTGCCATGTATATTCGGAATACATAGGCCAAGGTGTTACAAGAAAATATTCAATTCCATATGAAAGGTCAAGGTCACAGGTCAAGGTGAAATAAAAGGTTGATATGCTATTTTCTTTACTTTTCATGCAAACTTCACACATTTTGGTGAGATAGTTGCACTTTAATTGAAAATAATATTAATAAATGTTGAGACATAAAGGTCAAGATAAAGGTCAAAGGTCAAGGTCGACTATTCTACTAATATATATGAAACTAATTGATGTGTTTTAATGAAATTAGGCATGCCTATTTGATTTTCATGGGGAATGTCAATGCAAACTAAAACGTACTTTTACGTAAAGGTCAAGGTCACAAGTGAAGGTCAAAGATCAACTTTTATCATTTATTACAAAATATTACTCAAATTTTGGAAAACTTGTGTTATGGCTTATTACTGAAATATCATATATATATCAAATTTCACAAAAATATTGTAATAGTTAAGGTCAGAGGTCAATGTCAAAACACCAGTATTTGTCTTTTTCACTAAACTCCTCCTAGACTGTTTAAGGTTATTGTCACTAAATTATACAGGCAAACTCAGTTGGTCAATGCAACGAACATCCAAATATATGTATTTTATTTTAAGTCAAAGGTCAAAGGTCAAGATCACAGTATATGATCACTATTTGTGATCAATAAGTTTTTATACGAATTACTACGTATTCATAACGTTGGTTAATACAAACATTGCTGTTAAGCTAAATAAAACCTTGATAAGAAATTCTAAGGTCGAAGATCAAGGTCAAAGGTCAAGGTTAAAGGTCGAAATATGATTTTTACTAGTATTTCCTATTTAATGTAAGATTCTCATTAGGCATAACATGCATATTCAGAATGCCTAGACCAAGTTCATACAAGAATAAGCATAATTCCATTTGATAGGTCAAGGTCTCAGGTCAAGGTCTCAGGTCAACATCATATATAAGGTTAATATGCTAATTTCTTTACTATTCATGTAAACTTCACAACATTCGTTGAGACAGTTGCGCTTTAAGGGAAAATTAAAATTTTAAATTTTCAGACATCATGAAGGTCAAGTTGAAGGTCAAATATCAAGGTCAACTATTCCTTTAATACCTCTGAAACTAACTGATGATCTTTTATGACATTTTACACTCTTATTTGATTTTCTAGGGCTACATCAAAGCAAACAACAATATAATCCTACATAAAGGTCAATGTCACAGGCCAAGGTCAAACGTTAACCTTCATCATAAACAAATACTCAATTTTCAATTAGCTAACGAATGTTAGTAGCATTTTACTTAAATAAAGTATATTTAAATTATATATATATATATATATATATATATATATATATATATATATATATATATATATATATATATATATATATATATATATATATATATATATATTTGTATATACCGGTATATATTATACAGTATATAATACTTAAGGTTAACTGTCAAGGTCAAAGAACAAAAGAAGAGTGTTAATAATGTTCTTTAAACTCTTCCTAAACTGTTTATCCGTTTGTGTACCGGTGACATAATTTGTATTATATATTAGCTATAATTAGACGATTTTGTGGAGATGAAGGATCTGTGGTAGTAAACAGGGTTAATTAAAATAGTTGAAAGCCTGCTAATTTTATGGAGGCTCTTCATAAACTAAATAAAATTGTCTTAATATCCAGTATGAAATGAAACCGACAGAACTGTACTGAACAGGTTACGTATCGTTACCAAATTTTGCTGGCAAATTTGGTTGGTCAATGCAACGATTTTCCAAATTTTGTATTTTTGTTATTCAAAGGTCAAGGTGAATGTTGAAGGTCACAGACTATGCTCACTATTTCTTTCTTATTTATATTTTAAATTTGAATTACACCATATTCAAAATGCTACAAAATAGTATTACGCTGACCTTATAGATAAATATTCTAATGGTTAAGATTCAATGTGATCATAAATGTAATTATATATATATATACTCCCAGCCGGACATGAGCCACCAACAGTCAGGACGAGTGTCCATGCTTGAATCCACTACACACAAGTATCCTCTATCACACTGTGGTATAGTGGATTAAAGTATGGGTTGTTCTGACTGTCGGTGGTTCAAGTCCAGCTGTGAGTATAAAAAACATTTAGTATATATATAAATATATATACTGTATATGAACCGATTTTACCTCAGAGATTCAAGACTATTTGCTGAATTCCAGGTCGCAGAGTTGCGTATACATTTTTTTTTTTTTTTTTGGTAATGCGAAAACTGCACACCTACTTTATCAACTCTGCGAAGGAGAGTGGTATCGCGCACACAGATCCCACCCGTATACTGTGCACCACCATTCAGCTTGTCTGTCGTCGTCGTCGTCCGTCGTCGTCCGTCGTCGTCCGTCTGTCTGTCCGGAAACTCCTCCTAGACCGTTTGATGGATTTTCACCAAATTTCACAGGTATATTCATTTGGTCAATGCGAAGGTCATTCAAAAAAAATATTCTATTTAATTTAAAGGTTAAGGTCAAAGGTCAAGGTTAAAAATAAGGTCAATATTCCAAAAAATTTAGTTCTTACTCAAATTTCTTCATTTTCACTATACAAGTTACTGGTAACTTATATATCGTATTGACCAAATTTGTATGTAAAGATTCTTAAAGGTAAGGTCAAGGTAAAAGGTCAAAATAGGTTTTTCACTAGTATTTCTTATACTATCTGTTAGATTCTCACTAGGCTTATCATGTATATTCGAAATACCTAGGCCAAGGTCATACAAGAAACTATACAATTCCATAATAAAGGTGAAGGTCACATGCCAAGGTCAAATAAAAGGTCAATATGCTATTTTCTTTACTTTTCATGCAAACTTCACAACATTTGGTGAGATAGTTGCACTTTAAATGAAAAGGAAATAATACATTTGGACACACATATCATAAAGGTGAAGATAAAGGTCAAAGGTCAAGGTCAACTATTTTATTAATATATATGAAACTAACTGATGGGTTTTAATGAAATTAGGCATGCTTAGTTGATTTTCCGGGGCAATGTCAATAAAAACTAAAATACACTCTTACATACGGTCCAGGTCACAGGTCAAGGTTAAAGTAAACTTTTACTATCTATTTTACTTTATACTCAAATGTCTTCATTTTCACTATACAAGTTACTGGTAACCTTGATATCGTATTGCCCACATTCTAGATACATATTCTAAAGGGAAAGGTCAAAGATGAATGTCAAAGGACAAAATAGTTTTTTTACTAGTATTTCTTATACTAACTGTTAGATTTTCACTAGGCTTACCATGTTTATTCGGAATACCTTGGCCAAGGTCATGCAAGAAACTATACAATTCCATAGGAAAGGTCAAGGTCACTGGTCAAGGTCAAATAAAAGGTCAATATGCTATTTTCTTTACTTTCCATCCAAACTTCGCAAAATTTGGTGGGATCATTGTACTTTAAGTGAAAAGTAAAATAATAAATGTCGAGACATATAAAGGTCAAGGTAATGGTCAAAGGTCAAGGTCAACTATTCTATTGATATATATGAAACTATCTAATGGGTTTTAATGAAATTACGCATGCTTATTTGATTGTCATGGGCAATGTCAATGCAAACAAAAATGTACTCTTACATAAAGGTCAAGGTCAAGGTCAAAGGTCAACTTTTATTATTTATTAAGAAACATTACTCAAATTTTGGAAAACTGGCTGTGTTATGTCTTATTACTTAAATATTATATATGTGTCAAATTTCACATACATATTGTTATAGTTAAGGTCAGAAGTCAAGGTCAAAACAAGAGTATTTGTCATTTTCCCTAAACTCCTCCTAGACTGTTTAATGTATTGTCACCAATTTATACAGGCAAATTCAGTTGGTCAATGCGACGACCATCCAAATATATGTATTTTATTTATTGTCAAATGTCAAGGTCACAGTACGCCTATATGATCACTATTTGTAATAAATATTCAAAATGCTACAAAATAGTGTTACGCTGACCTTATAGATACATATTTTAATAGTTAAGATTCAATGTGATCATGAATATAATTATATATTTACATTATATACTCCCAGGCGGACATGAACCACCAACAGTCAGGATGAGTGTCTATGCTTTAATCCACTACACACAAGTATCCTCTATCACGCCGTGGTATAGTGGATTAAAGTATAGGCACTTGTTTTGACTGCCGGTGGTTCAAGTCCGGCTGTGAGTATAAAATTGTTTAATATATATACAGTATATATATAAATTGCATATAAACCGATTTCACCTATGAGATTCAATACTACTTGCAGAATTCTAGGTCGCAGAATTGCATATGCATTTTATTTTTTTATTTTTTTGGTAATGCGAAAACTGCACACCTACTTTATTTACATGATTGTAATTAAAACAAAGGATAGATTTGATTTATCTAACTGAATGACTTAGGAGTGACGAAGAAGTGTGTTAACCCACAGAACCCCAGCGACGCACTGTTTGCGTCCAAAATTTTTGTAACGCTAAACCCCAGCGACGCATACGTATGTGTCACTGTTAATTACTCCGGTCCTATCGCACCAAGAGGGCTCAGATTTGTATGGGAACTGTGTAAGTATCCCAAACAACAATGCCGATGGTTGAAAACTCTCAAAGTCCAACCGCGTGCGTGTGAGTGCGCAAAAACCTGTTTTTGGGTGTTTTTGCCTACATATTTCCCCTCTTGTAAATCCGACTTTCGGGCGCACCGTAGGACCCCTTAATGAGCTAGGGGATCGTTTTTTTGTGGGTATTCCTTCATTCCTAACCCATTCCTGGTGTTTTCTGGACATTTTGTTTTTCTTCAAAACCTGCCGGTCCTGGGTGGTACATTTATTTAAAATTGCCTAGGACTCAGCGGGTTAAAAAGTGGGGAAGGGATTTTTTGTATGGGTGAGGAGGGGGAAATATTGGACCTTAAGGGAAAGGGAGATTTATTTACGTGATTGCAATGAAAAATAAAACGAGAGATTGAATTTATCCAGCCGAATGACTTAGGAGTGAGGAAGCATTTCAAGAAAAGTGGGGGGGGGGGAGGAGTAATGTTGGACCGTAAGGGAAAGGGAGATTTATCAACTCTGCAAAATAGAGTGGAATTGCGCGCACAGATCCCGCCTGTATACTGTGTACCACCAGTCAGCTTGTCTGTCGTCATCGTCGTCCGTCGTCGTCGTCCGTCTGTCTGTCCGGAAACACCTCCTAGACCATTTGATGGATTTTCACCAAATTTCACAGGTATATCCATTTGGTCAATGCGATGGTCAGTCAAAAAACATGTTTTCATTTAACTTAAATGTTAAGGTCAAAGGTCAAGGTCAAAGGTCAAAATAAGTTTTTCACTAGTATTTTTTATATTAACTGTTTGATTCTCACTAGGATTACCATGTATATTCGGAATACCTAGGCCAAGGTCATACAAAAAAATATACAATTCCAAATGAAAGTTCAAGGTCACAGGTCAAGGTGAAATAAAGTAGGTGTGCAGTTTTGGCATTACCAAAAAAAATAAAAAATAAATGCGTACGCAACTCTGCGACCTAGAATTCTGCAAGTAGTATTAAATCTCTTAGGTGAAATCGGTTTATATGCAATTTATATATATACTGTACATATATTAAATGTTTTTATACTCACAGCCGGACTTGAACCACCGACAGTCAAAACAAGTGCCTATACTTTAATCCACTATACCACGGCGTGATAGAGGATACTTGTGTGTAGTGGATTAAAGCATAGACACTCGTCCTGACTGTTGGTGGATCATGTCCGCCTGGGAGTATAAATGTATATATATAAATACATTTATGATCACATTGAATCTTAACTATTAAAATATTTATCTATAATAAGGTCAGCGTAACAATAGTTTGTAGCATTTTGGATATTTATTAGAAATAGTGATCATATAGGCCTACTGTAACCTTGACCTTTGACATAAAATAAAATACATATATTTGAATGGTCGTCGCATTGACCAACTGAATTTGCCTGTATAACTTGGTGGCAATACAATAAACAGTCTAGGAGGAGTTTAGGGAAAATGACAAATACTCTTGTTTTGACCTTGACTTCTGACCTTAACTATTACAAAAATGTATGTGAAATTGTATACATAATTATATTATGGGGAATAATATAAGGGGAATAATATTAGGGGAAGAGGGTTGTAGGAACGCTAAAAGCAGTAACAAGAAATAGGGTGGTCAGTATGGAAGTGAAGAAGTCCTTGCATGACAGTGTGGTAATCCCGACACTGACTTACGGAAGCGAAGCATGGACGTTGGTTGAGAGACTCAGACCAAGAGTGAGAGCAGTGGAAATGAATTACTTAAGGAGTGCGTGCGGAGTTACATGGAGGGATAGACAGACTAATGAGGAAGTAAGAAGGAGGTGTGGTGTGGAGGTAGATGTGCTGGAAAGTGTGAAAAGGAACAACTTGAGATGGTTCGGCCATATGGAACGTATGGAAAGCGAGAGAATGACTAAGAGGGTGTACGAGAGCGAGGTGGAGGGACAGAGGGGGAGAGGTAGACCGAATATGAGGTGGAAGGATGGAGTGAGGAACTACATGAACGAAGGCGGTGCTGGTTGGGGGGAGGGGCGTCGACTGACTGGGGACAGAGGTGCATGGGGGCGGTTCGTTCGTGGCCACCCCTTCGGGGATCACGGCGTCAGGCAATAGATAGATAGATAGATAGATTATATTATATTTAAGTAATAAGCCATAACGCAGCCAGTTTTCCAAAATTTGAGTAATATTTCTTAATAAATAATAAAAGTTGACCTTTGACCTTGACCCGTGACCTTGACCTTTATGTAAGAGTACATTTTTGTTTGCATTGACATTGCCCGTGAAAATCAAATAAGCATGCATAATTTCATTAACCCATAACTAGCGGCGCGCAACATAAGTCGAGTTAAATAAAGCTGGACTATGTGGCGGCGCTCGACATAACTCGAGTGGCAATTTCAGCACGTAATGTGGCTGAGAGAGAGAGACAAGTGGTGACAGGAGACTAGCGGGCGTATGACTGCTCCAGACCACCGCGGCGAACCTACTGACACAAATCTCAGCTCCCTCCTCCCTCTCTCACTCGCTACATACTCAATTATGTACCGAAAGTACCGAATTACCTGCTTTTTGCACTCGCGTTGCACGGTTATTGCAAGAAAACTATCCATCATACAAGGATCGTTATGGTGTCATTCGAAAGCTCTGTTTATGCCCTTTCAGGGATAGGTACTTGTTTTACGTTCTGGGTCTTATTTAGGCATGAAAATGATCACGTAAACAGCCCTATTTTGGCTAAAAACACCCCGCTGGGCGGTACACATAAATAAACCGCATAGGCCGCTCGTAAGGTGTTAAAACCCATTTGATAGTTTCATATATATCAATAGAATAGTTGACCTTGACCTTAGACCATTATCTTGACCTTTATATGTCTCGACATTTATTATTTTACTTTTCACTTAAAGTGCAATTATCTCACCAAATGTTGTGAAGTTTGCATGGAAAGTAAAGAAAATAGCATATTGACCATTTATTTGACCTTGATGTGTGACCTTGTTCTTTCATATGGAATTGTATAGTTTCTTGCATGACCTTGGCCTAGGTATTCCGAATGAACATGGTAAGCCTAGTGAAAATCTAACAGTTAGTATAAGAAATACTAGTAGTAAAACTATTTTGACCTTTGACCTTGATCTTTGACCTTACCCTTTAGAATAGGTATCTAGAGTGTGGGCAATACGATATCAAGGTTACCAGTGTTACGACTGAGGTTTAAATATATCAGGGCTCTTATTCATTGGACTAGTAATGGCATAAATGCTACAACGGAAAGCGCTAGATCCAACCTCTGATGTATATTCCCAGTGAACAAAGAACACAAATACTCTCCAGAGTTCTATATGCAATAATAGATTATCAAACTCTCAATAAATGGGCGTCACTCTAGGCTTAATGTTATGTGAAAACCACCTATTACTACCTATAACCGAAGGTGCTTGGTTATGGTATGCAAAGTAAGGTGGTAAGAGAAGTTACAGCTTACGTTACTTTAATCAATAAATGTCAGGCACTCCTGCATGAAAGAAAGTGCACTAAAGTCCTTCAACACCAACAAGGAATCTTCTTTAAAATATGTTAGATGCTATCAAGATGCTCGAATCCGAAATGGAACCCAAAAAGGCAGGCAGCGGAACAATGCTCGTGCAGGCTATGCACACAAAAAGGCAGGATATATAATGCAGTCGGAGCCAAGAATATCCTAAACACTACAACAATAATAATAATCGCCACGACAATGCAGTATTCCTATCAACAAAAAGAGCCTAAGTTGTTTGTGTCTCAATACATCAAACTAGGCTGCGAAATGCTTGTGTAATCATAAACGGGTATACATAAAAAGAGTAATTGGTTTAATATACTTAATGTCTACTATGACTAATAAAGTCTAGCTAGAGTCAATGATACGAGATACTGGTGTGCATGGCATGCCGCATAGCCTAGTGCAAATCTCAAGTCTGTGCGTCAAGTATTACGTTAGAGTGAAGGGTAGCTCTCTTGAGAAACCTTAATACCGAAGTATTATGCGTTCTCCTGGCGTACCTCAAAGACAAACAACCGTGCCTAGAACAGTGCAGAATGGTACAGGCAAAAAGCCCTCATTCGTGCATGCTCTATTCTCAATGGCACGCAGACTAGAATTTACCCAATCAACTCCAGTTCTCAGGTATGTCGTGCAGCTTTTAACTAAAGCCAGCACTCATCGGAAACAATACCTTATAGTATCAGACTCCTAGTCTAGTATTATCTAATCTAGCAGAACACTAATAATTATAGGAAGCGGTACTGAACAATATGAATGCCAACCAATGCTTCGTGATCAACTTATCTTAACAACTAACATACATTGGTTATATCAGACCTTAATGCACAATACAACTGGCCAGCATGAAGCTGATTATGCAGAGTTAACCAGAGGGGATATAATATTAATAAAAGGTGGTGAAAGATATGTAAAATGAGAGAGGTAGGCAGAGGAAAAGGTTCTCAGGTGCGGAGAGGGAGACATATATCAAAGGGATAAGAGGGATGCGTTATAGAAACCAGATCTAAGGGAGAGAGTGGCGAGGAAGCTGTATATATACTAGCACTAGCTCGAACCGCGTAGAAAAGCGGTAACAAGTCCTCTAGCCAATGCTAAAGAAGCTAGCCAAACATGACGTCATCAAGCATGGTAAAAAACTCCTTCAACGAATCCCCACGAGGCCAGCCAGCTATGACGTCATCGAGTATAGCAAACACTGCGCGCCTCCCCACACTCTGTTCTACTCTCTCTCTCTCTCTCTCAAATCCTATCATTACTACTTAATGATAAAACATATACTTTGCAATTAAATATATAAAGCCTTGACATGGGTGAAAACAAAGAGCCTTTCTGGACTGCCCATGACACAAGCTTTCATATGAAATAAAGCACACAACAATACATCAACTGTAGCCACATCCACTGCCCTGGCGATCCTAGTGAGTCACTGTAGGACAAGCCATGCGGTTCTAACGGAGTGGTTAACGTCACACCCCCCCAAGATTTTTCTCAGAGGCCCAAGGCTCACAAAAATCTGATTGTTAGAACCCATGCTATATCTCTACTTCCCATCACCCAGCGGCAGTAAAATATCTGGCACAGTTCTCAACAAAACATTTTACAAAATTATAACCCTCCCCAACACAATAGGTTAAATCATATGTAGTTATGCTCCTCAAGAGCGAGCTTCTCTAGCCCAGCATTCTGAGAGGAGTGCAACTCAGAATTACTGCTATAACATACTGAAAAAATTCAACTATCAAAGAAAGTTTTTTATTTGATTTTTATGTTTTAATTTGTTTATTTCGGCTGCACTATAGGGGCAAGCCTAGTTTTTTTTCTTCTATACCAAACGCTCAACTCCTGCTTTACGACCCAATACGCTGGGCTACAACCGCGAGCCAACAAGCACCAGCGCAAAATACTATTCAAACTAAAGCAGGAGGCTACCCGTGTGTCAATCTACCCAGGATCATATACCCTTGCAGACAATCTGCAACCACGTTGTCACAACCGGCAATATGGCGTATGTCCAGGTTATATACCAATAACCTTAGTGACCACCTGGTCAGCCTCATATTCCGATTGTGAAACTGGTCCAAGAACTAGAGAGGGTGATGATCTGTGTAAACTACAATGACCGGACCATAGGCTGGAACATAGACCTCGAAATGCCTCAGTGCAAGCACAACTGCCAGCAGCTCCCTCTCGACAACAGAGCAGCTTCCCTGGGCTGAATTGAACTTCTCCGAGCAGAAACTAACAGGATGTTCCAGCCCATCATCGTCCATTTTCATAAGGACGGCACCAGCCCCCACACCACTAGCATCCGTTGCTAGTTGGAAAGGTAGGCTAAAGTCAGGGGCCCTGAGGATCGGGTGAGTGCACAACAGGTGTTTTACTACTCCAAACGCCTTCTCACACTCAGGCGCCCATTTGAATTTCTTATCCTTCCAGTTATCCTCCACCTGAGCTTGACTGTCCTGTTCTCCTTCTCCACCTTGACTGCTAAACGTCATCACAGGCACAGTGAGAGGCTCAGGGGGGTGCCTCACATACTCCTTCATGAGATTAACGTGACATAACTGATTGCGCTTCCGTCTGTCTGGAGTGGCTACCAAGTAATCCAGGTCCGATAGCCTCTCAACCACCCTATAAGGACCAGTGTACTTCACGGATAAGGGGTGATCTACAAGGGGCAGTAGAATCAACACCTCCTGACTCACGCGAAACTCCCTGAGTTTAACCTTGAGGTCGTACCTGTCCTTCATGAGGGCCTGAGAGCTAGTCGAATTACGGCCAGCCAACTCCAGACTGCGCAACATCCGTTCTCGACTGTCGAGGACATACTTGAGCATAGAACAAGGTTTTTCCGCGCCCTCCCATATTTCCTCAACCATATGAAGAGGCCCTCTGACACGGTGTCCAAAGACGAGCTCATTAGGGCTGAATCCCAAACTTTCCCCAGGTACCTCCCGTGCAGCAAATAAAACACATGGCAGGCCAAGATCCCAACCATTCCCACCCTCAAAGCAACAACAATGAAGCACAGATTCCAAGGCTGAGGGCCATCGCTCTAACACACCCTGGCTCTCCGGATGATACGCAGATGACACAACCGTAACAATCCCATGCTGCGGCATTGCTTGAACAAAGAGGTCAGAAGTGAAGTTGGATCCCTGGTCTGACTGAATTACCCGCGGGTAACCATACCGGGAAAAATACACTAGCAAGTTTCGGACCACCGTCTTCGCTGACCCATTTCTCATAGGGTACGCGTCAGGGTACCTTGTTGCTACCTCCATGATGGTCAGGGGATACTTGTAAAAATCTCCCGACTGTGCATCACTGTCCTCCTTCAACTCGACAGCACTGGTACCACATTCAAGAACCTCCGGGTCTTCTAAGTGCAATTTACGAATGTCCGAAGGAGCAAGCTTATCTAAGTGTTTGCGAAACAACTCATGCCCCCCTCCTACATTGAATTTAGCCTCCCGTTGCTCTCTCTCTGTGTATCGTTGCTGTCTCTTCGTCTTTTTAAGCCCATCCTCTGCCTTCTTACTAACAGTTAATGGGTCTTCTCCAGACTCGAAAATTGGTCCTAATAATGAGACCCCGAGAATGTCCGTTGATACTAAACTCTCAACCGCATCCACTTTCAACACCTTCTCGGTACCTTTCCTCCGCTTGTCTAAAGACTGTTGACCAGAATGTGACTCCCTGGATGCAAGAGATCTGGTGACAACACACGCCATAGGTTGCACCTGACACTTCTCAACCCATTCCTGCTCACGTCGGCCGGCTTCTCGGCAACGACTAAGGGTGGAGCCTCAGAAGTAGGCCCCGCAAAGTCGTTGCCGAGAAGGAGGTCGACGCCCCCAACAGGTAGCTTCTCCACAATTCCTACATCCAGGTCACGAGTCACACCATCAACTTCCATCTTCATTCTTACAAGCGGGTATGACCTTGTTGCATTAACCCCCTGAACCACAACCACCCGCGCCGTATTTACAGGTTTACCAGTGAAATTCCTCAACAATGTTTGTGATGCTCCAGTGTCATGCAAAATTCTCACCTCATGTCTTCTACCCCCCCACTCCACACAACCGAGTCCCCTGTGGTCACTAAAGGCATCACGGACAGGGAATAAGCCTTCTGGATCCTTCTGCACTGGCAGTGTATTTACCTCGGAAGAATTGCCTCTAACAAACTCCGATGTCCTCTTGAACACTCCAATGCCGTGAGCAAAAGACACAGCTGCCGGAGGAGGTCGACTAGGGCACTCATTTGCCTTATGACCCTCCTGGTGGCACTTAAAACACATAAATTTCGGTTTCGGCTTATACTGTGATGTAAAAAGCCCCTGACTTTTCTCATACGGCGTGGTGTTAGGTTTGGATTCAGTTTTAGTTTCATTGCTCTTTTGTTTAAATGTGTCATTGCTACGGGGAGGGGGAGGATAACGGACCCTAGGACTTGCATCGTACTTCTGTGAGGACCCGCAACCCCGAATCAACGACAGCCGTCGATCAGCCATTTCTGCTGCTTCGACTAGAGTTCTTGGGTTTTTCTCCTTTAAGTTCAAAGTTAGATCACCGCCCGTGCTCTTAACCCGGGAACTGCGGGGAGACTCTTAAGAGTTCCCCCGGCGGACTGCGGGGAGACTCTTATGAGTGAGTGAAACAAAAAATCAACTTTTGACATCGAAAAAACAAAAAAAACAAATGAATTTTTTTATTTTTTTATTTTTTTTTGGCCCCTGGGCCATGCAAAATCTCAGTCCTCTACCTCCCCTCCTTCCCCACTTTCCTCCTCTCCTACAGTTATCACCTATTTTCCCTGTTATTCCCTTATTCTGAGGTATATTTTCGTGCTAACATTAGCGAGTTGCAAGCAGGGTGTTGTCATCACTGATGGCAAGCGAGTGCAAGAGAGAGAGAGAGTATCGATCGACTGTGTCTCAGTGGCCTTGGGGGAAATTGGCGGTAAAGCAGGTTGCCTCACCCATACATTATACAACTCGCGGGCTATATCTCCGATTTTGACCATCCAAACGCTGTTTTCACTCGTTTTATTGTTGTTTCAGGTTAATACCTTTATAATCAACCCATAATAGGCGCATATGGATAAGTATTAATGCTATTAATGGCACAATGAATATTTTAGTGACGGAAACACCTCAAATACGTCAGCACAGGGGGACGTTTCCAATTACCCCATCCGCACTTCAGAGGTTAAAGAACTGCTCCAACATCATCAACTGCTTAACTCCATCAAACGTTGTTACCTTCTCAGATCGGAGCCAGTTCCCCATAGCATCGGACAAGTCCCGGGCGTGTTCCAAAAAGGTGCTATCTCTTCTCTTAGTTACACCCCGGAACTTCAAACGGTATGTTTCTGGTTGCAGTTCGTAAGCCCTCAGGACAGCCTCATTGAGATCCTCATACACAATACATGACTCCAAAGGTAACGCATCGTAGGCTTTACGCATAGGCTTTAAGACCCTTGCCTATTAATCTAGAGGATACAAGTGCTGCCCATTTATTCTCTGGCCACTGGTGTTCCTGGCACTTCTTCTCAAAGCGTGCGAAAAATTCTGTTACCCCACTCTCATCAAACACCGGAACCAGTTTTAATAAGTGCGAGAGAGATTGATCATGAGCACGGTTACCAGCCCCAAGTCACTGTCCCGTTGTCTCTACTCGCGACTTCTCTACGTCCCTGTCGGCACAGTACCTAGTCGACTCAGCTTGGATTTTTGCTAGCTCTATTTGCTCTTGACTTTTTCTCTCTTCTATATTGGCTAATTCTATTTGCTGCTGATGCTGAAGCTCACATGCCCTTTGTTGCTGCTGAAGCTCAGATACCCTGGTAGCCTTTCTCTCTTCGATCTTAACTGATTCTATTTGCTGCTGGATCTTAGCTAATTCGAGCTGAAGCAATAATTCTGGAGTTAACCCTTGAGGAGGTGAAGGTGCTACAATGTTTGAAATTACCGGTGGTCCCCCCAGGGGCAACCCACCCTGCCAGTCACCACCCAACTGTGGAAGCGTACCCGGGGTCGGCAAACCACTGGGATGGCTGGGAGTCGAGTGTAGGGGAAGCATGGCCAAAGGGTTCTGAGCACTCAACCCATCTCGCTCACCAGTCACCCTGCCCAGTACACACGTTATCAAGTTATCCCTGGTCATGCTGCTTGTACCCGCATGACCGATAGCTGTGTCCAGGCATTGAAGACCGTACCGATCCATACCCTCCAACCGCTCGGCAGTAACAGGCCATTGCAAAAATATCCTAGCATCCTCCTCACAGTTCACCTGATTAACCTTTTCATCATACTGCTGTTCCTCAGTTTCGATATTACGTAATGTGTCTCCATTCTCCTCTGATCCGGTATAAGACATGATGCTCACAAAAAATTCTCACCTCAATATTCAGAAATGAAGCACCCCAAACTCTTATACCTCAATATACACACACAAATTATCGGAAATACATAAGGGCTATACTATGTTGCAAAAAAAAAATATTCTTGCTGATCCCCGCAAAATATTCCCCAAAACAACAAATGTTCCCTGCTAATAAATATAGGTTCACCAAATCCTAGGTAAGGTCACCATTTGTTACGACTGAGGTTTAAATATATCAGGGCTCTTATTCATTGGACTAGTAATGGCATAAATGCTACAACGGAAAGCGCTAGATCCAACCTCTGATGTATATTCCCAGTGAACAAAGAACACAAATACTCTCCAGAGTTCTATATGCAATAATAGATTATCAAACTCTCAATAAATGTGCGTCTACTCTAGGCTTAATGTTATGTGAAAACCACCTATTACTACCTATAACCGAAGGTGCTTGGTTATGGTATGCAAAGTAAGGTGGCAAGAGAAGTTACAGCTTACGTTACTTTAATCAATAAATGTCAGGCACTCCTGCATGAAAGAAAGTGCACTAAAGTCCTTCAACACCAACAAGGAATCTTCTTTAAATGTTAGATGCTATCAAGATGCTCGAATCGGAAATGGAACCCAAAAAGGCAGGCAGCGGAACAATGCTCGTGCAGGATATGCACACAATAAGGCAGGATATATAATGCAGTCGGAGCCAAGAATATCCTAAACACTACAACAATAATAATAATCGCCACGACAATGCAGTATTCCTATCAACAAAAAGAGCCTAAGTCGTTTGTGTCTCAATACATCAAACTAGGCTGCGAAATGCTTGTGTAATCATAAACGGGTATACATAAAAAGAGTAATTTGTTTAATATACTTAATGTCTACTATGACTGATAAAGTCTAGCTAGAGTCAATGATACAAGATACTGGTGCGCATGGCATGCCGCATAGCCTAGTGCAAATCTCAAGTCTGTGCGTCAAGTATTACGTTAGAGTGAAGGGTAGCTCTCTTGAGAAACCTTAATACCGAAGTATTAAGCGTTCTCCTGGCGTACCTCAAAGACAAACAACCGAGCCTAGAACAGTGCAGAGTGGTATAGGCAAAAAGCCCTCATTCGTGCATGACCTATTTTCAATGGCACGCAGACTAGAATTTACCCAATCAACTCCAGTTCTCAGGTATGTCGTGCAGCTTTCAACTAAAGCCAGCACTCATCGGAAACAATACCTTATAGTATCAGACTCCTAGTCTAGCATTATCTAATCTAGCAGAACACTAATAATTATAGGAAGCGGTACTGAACAATATAAATGCCAACCAATGCTTCGTGATCAACTTATCTTAACAACTAACATACATGGGTTATATCAGACCTTAACGCACAATACAACTGGCCAGCATGAAGCTGATTATGCAGAGTTAACCAGAGGGGATATAATATTAATAAAAGGTGGTGAAAGATATGTAAAATGAGAGAGGTAGGCAGAGGAAAAGGTTCTCAGGTGCGGAGAGGGAGACAGATATCAAAGGGATAAGAGGGATGCGTTATAGAAACCAGATCTAAGGGAGAGAGTGGCGAGGAAGCTGTATATATACTAGCACTAGCTCGAACCGCGTAGAAAAGCGGTAACAAGTCCTCTAGCCAATGCTAAAGAAGCTAGCCAAACATGACGTCATCAAGCATGGTAAAAAACTCCTTCATCGAATCCCCACGAGGCCAGCCAGCTATGACGTCATTGAGTATAGCAAAACAGTGCGCGCCTCCCCACACTCTGTTCTACTCTCTCTCTCTCTCTCTCTCTCTCTCTCTCTCTCTCTCTCTCTCTCTCTCAAATCCTATCATTACTACTTAATGATAAAACATACTTTGCAATTAAATATATAAAGCCTCGACATTTGTGAAAACAAAGAGCCTTTCTGTACTGCCCATGACACAAGCTTTCATATGAAATAAAGCACACAACAATACATCAACTGTAGCCACATCCACTGCCCTGGCGATCCTAGCGAGTCACTGTAGGACAAGCCATGCGGTTCTAACGGAGTGGTTAACGTCACACCAGTAACTTGTATAGTGAAAATGAAGACATTTGAGTATAAAGTAAAATAAATAGTAAAAGTTGACCTTTGCCCTTGACCTGTGACCTGGACCGTATGTAAGAGTGTTGTTTTTTTTATCGACATTGCCCCGGAAAATCAAATAAGCATGCCTAATTTCATTAAAACCCATCAGTTAGTTTTATATATATATTAATAGAATAGTTGACCTTGACCTTTGACCTTTATCTTGACCTTTATGATATGTGTCCAAATTTATTAATTCCTTTTCATTTAAAGTGCAATTATCTCACCAAATTTTGTGAAGTCTGCAAGAAAAGTAAAGAAAATAGCATATTGACCGTTTATTTGACCTTGGCCTGTGACCTCGACCTTTATTATGGAATTGTATAGTTTCTTGTATGACCTTCGCCTAGGTATACCGAATATACATGATTAGCCTAGTGAGAATCTAACAGTTAGTATAAGAAATACTAGTGAAAAACTTGTTTTGACCTTTGACCTTGACCTTTGACCTTACCCTTAAAAATCTTTACATACAAATTTGGTCAATACAATATATAGGTTACCAGTAACTTGTATAGTGAAATTGAAGACATTTGAGAAAAAGAAAAAGAAATATTAAAATTTACCTTTAACCTTGTCATGTGACCTGGACCTTTATGTAAGAGTGTTTATTTATTTTTGTATTGACATTGCCCCGTAAAATCAAATAAGCATGACTAATTTCATTAAAACCCATCAGTTAGTTTCATATATATTAATAGAATAGTTTCCCCTGACCTTTGACCTTTATCCTAGACCTTTATGATATGTGTGTCCAAATATATTATTTTCCTTTTCATATTATGTGCAACTATCTCACCAAAGTTTCTGAAGTTTGCATGAAAAGTAAAGAAAATAGCATATTGACCTTTTATTTGACCCTGACCTATGACCTTGACCTTTATTATGGAATTTATAGTTTCTTGTATGACCTTCGCCTAGGTATTCCGAATATACATGGTAAGCCTAGTGAGAATCTAACAGTTAGGATAAGAAATACTAGTGACAAACTTATTTTGACCTTTGACCTTGACCTTTGACTTTACCCTTAAGAATATTTACCTAAAATTTGGTCAATACGATATATAGGTTTTACCAGTAACTTGTATAGTGAAAATGAAGACATTTGAGTAGGAACTAAAAAATATGAAATATTGACCTTATCTTTAAGCTTGACCTATGACATTACCCTTTAAGTTAAATGGAATATTTCTTTTTGACTGACCTTCGCATTGACCAAATGAATATACCTGTGAAATTTGGTGAAAATCCATCAAACAGTCTAGGAGGAGTATCCGGACAGACAGACGGACGACGACGACGGACGACGACGACAGACAAGCTGAATGGTGGTGCACAGTATACAGGTGGGACCTGTGTGCGCGATACCACTCTGCTTCGCAGAGTTGATAAAAGGTCAATATGCTATTTTCTTTACTATTCATGCAAACTTCACAACATTTGGTGATATAGTTGCACATTAAATGAAAAGGAAAATACTAATTTTGTTACATAAAATAAAGTAGGTGTGCAGTTTTCGCATTACCAAAAAAAAAAAAAAAAAAAAAAAAAAAAAACGTGCGCAACTCTGCAGCCTATAATTCTGCAAGTAGTATTGAATCTCTTAGGTAAAATACGTTTATATACAGTATATATATATATATATATATATATATATATATATAGTATATATACATATATATATATATATATATACATATATATATATATATCGTTATATATATATGTATATATATATACATATATATATATATATATATATATATATATATATATATATATATATATATATATATACTGTATAATTATATATATATCGCAATATATAAAATATAAACGAAATATATATAAGGAAGAAATAGTGACCATAATCTGTGACCTTTACCATTCACCTTGACCTTTGAATAACAAAAACACAACATTTGGACAATGTTTGCATTGACCAACCAAATTTGCCAGCAAAATTTGGTGACGATACGTAACCCGTTTAGTACAGTACTGTCAGGTTTCATTTCACACTTGATACTAAGAAAATTTTATTAAGTTTATGAAGGGCCTCCATAAAATGTGCAGGCTTTTAACTATCTTAACCCTTTTTACTACCACAGATCCTTCATAAGCTTCACAAAATTGTCTAATTATATCTAGAATGCAATAAAAAAGACGTCACCGGTACACAAAGGGTTTAAAGACAATTATCAACACTCTTCTTTTTTTCTTTGACCTTGACCTTTAACCTTAAGTATTATAATATAATTATACAGTATTACATACAGTACATGATTGAAATATATGTTATTTAAGTAAAATGCAACTAACAGACGTCATCTTATCGAAAATTGAGTTTTTTTATGATGAAGGTTAACTTATGACCTTGGCTTGTGATCTTGACCTTTATGTAGGAATATATTTTGTTTGCTTTGATGTAACCCTAGAAAATCAAATAAGTGTGTCAAATTTCATTGAAGATCATCAGTTAGTTTCAGAGGTAGTAAAGGAATAGTTGACCTTGACCTTTGACCTTCATCTTGAGCTTAATGACTTCTGAAAATTTATCATTTTAATTTTCCCTTAATGCACAACTGTTTCAACAAATTTTGTGAAGTTTACATGAATAGTAAAGAAATTAGCATAATGACCTTATATATGACGTTGACCTGTGAACTTGACCTATCAAATGGAATTATGTTTATTCTTGTATGACCTTGCTCTAGGCATTCTGAATATGCATGATATGCCTAATGAGAATCTTACATTAAATAAGAATTACTAGTAAAAATCATATAACGACCTTTAACCCTGACCTTCGACCTGAGAATTTCTTATCAAGGATTTAGTTAGCTTAACAGCATTGTTCGTATTAACTAACATTATGAATATGGTGTAGCCTAATTCGTATAAAAACTTATTACAAATAGTGATCATATACTGTGACCTTGACCTTTGATCTTTGATAAAAGTAAAATACACATATTTGGATAATCGTAGCATTGACCAACTGCATTTGCCTGTATAATGTTATGACAATGCATTAAACAGTCAAGGAGGAGTTTAGGGAAAATTACAAATAATCTTATTTTGACCTTGCCCTCTGTCCTTAACCATTACAATATGTATGTGAAATTTGATATATATTAGGCTATATCTAAGTAATAAGCCATAACACATCCAGTTTTCTAAAATGTGAGTAATATTTTTTAATAAATAATAAAAGTTGACTTTTGACTTTGACCTGTGACCTATATGTAAGAGTACATAATTATTTGTTTTCATTGACATTGCCCATGAAAATCAAACTAGCATGCCTAATTTCATTAAAACACATCAGTTAGTTTCATATATATTAATAGAATAGTTGACCTTGACCTATGACCTTTATCTTGACCTTTTTATGTCTCAACATTTATTATTTTCCTTTTCACTTAAAGTGCAGACATCTCACCAAATTTTGTGAAGTTTGCATGAAAAGTAAAGAAAATAGCATATTGATCTTTTATTTGACCTTGACCTGTGACCTTGACCTTTCATATGTAATAGGATAGTTTATTGTTTGACATTGCACTAGGTATTCCGAATATACATGGTAAGCCTAGTGAGAATCTAACAGTTAGTATAAGAAATACTTGTAAAAATACTATTTTGACCTTTGACCTTGATTTTTGACTTTACCCTTTAGCATATGTATCTAAACTTTGTTCAATACGATATTAATATTACCAGTAACTTGTAAAGTGAAAATGAAGACATTCGAATAAAAATTAAAAATAAATAGTATAAGTTGATCTTTCACCATGACCTGTGACCTTGACCTTTATGTAAGAGTAAAACATTGTTTTCATTGACATTGCCCAGGAAAATCAAAATAAGCATGACTAATTTCATAAAAACCCATCAGTTAGTTTCATATATATTTATAGAATAGTTGACCTTTGACCTTTGACCTTAACCTTCATGATATGTCTCAAAATGTATTATTTTCCTTTACATTTAAAGACCAATTATATCACCAAATTTTGTGAAGTTTGCATGAAAAGTAATTAAATTAGCATATTGACCTTGTATTTGACCTTGACCTGTGAACTTGACCTTTCATGTGGAATTGTATAGTTTCTTGTATGATCTTGTCCTAAGTATTCCGAATATACATGGTAAGTTTAGTGAGAATCAAACAGTTAATATAAGAAATACTAGTAAAACAAATATTTTGACCTTTGACCTTGACCTTTGACCTTACCCTTCAGAGTATGTATCTAAAATTTGGTTAATTAGACATCGAGGTTACCAGTAACTTGTATAGTGAAAATGAAGAAATTTTAGTAAAAACTAAGACACATGAAATATTTACCTTATTTTTAACCTTGACCTTTGACCTTAACCTTTAAGTTAAATTAAAAATCTCTTTATAATTGACCTTTGCATTGACCAAATGAATATATCTGTGAAATTTGGTGAAAATCCATCGAAACGGTCTAGGAGGAGTTACCAGACGGACGACGGACGACGACGAAGACGGACAAGCTGATTTGTGGTGCACAGTATACGGGCTGCGATATGTGCGATGTGTGTGCGATACCACTCTGCTTCACAGAGTTGATAAAGGTCCAGATAAAGGTCAAAGTTCAAGGTTACCTATTCTATTAGTATATATGAAACTAACTGATGGGTTTTAATGAAATTAGGTATGCTTATTTGATTTTTGTGGGCAATTTCAATAAAACAAAACATGTACTTTTACATAAAGGTCAAGGGCACAGGTCAAGGTCAAAAGTCAACTTTTACTATATTGTTTTAGTTTTTACTCAAATATCTTCATTTTCACCATACAAGTAACTGGTAACCTTGATATCGTTTTGCACAAATGTTAAATAAATATTCTAAAAGGTAAGGTCAAAGGTCAAAATAAGGTTTTACTAGTATTTCTTATGCTGACTGTTAGATTCTTATTATGCTTACCATATATATTCGGAATACCTAGGCCAAGGTCATGCAAGAAACTATACAATTCCATATGAAAGATATAGGTCACAGGTCAAGGTCAGATAAAAGGTCAGAATGCTATTTTCTTTGCTTTTCATGCAAACTTCACAACATTTGGTGATAGTTGCACTCTAAATGAAAATAATAAAATTTGACACATACCATACAGATCAAGATAAAGGTCAAAGGTCAAGATCAACTATTCTATTAATACCGATATATATGAAACTAACTGATGAGTTTTAATGAAATTATACATGCTTATTGGATTTTCATGGGTGTCAATGCAAACTAAAAATGTACTCTTACATATAGGTCAAGGAGAAAGGTCAAGGTCAAAGGTAAATTTTATTATTAATTAAAAAACTATTACTTAATTTTTGGAAAACTGTCTGTGTTAGTTGCTTATTACTTAAATACTATATATATAAAATTTCACATAAGTTTTGTAATAGTTAAGGTCAAACGTCAAGGTTAAAAAAACAAGAGTGTAATTTTTCCTAAACTCCTCCTAGACTGTTTTATGTATTTTCATCCAACTGTGCAGGCAAATTCAGCTGATCAATGCGACGACATCCAAATATAAGTATTTTATATTTAGTCAAAGGTCAAAGGTCAAGGTCACAGTATATGATCACTAATTGTAATCGATAAGTTATTATGCAAATTACACAATGTTTATGATGGTAGTTAATACAATCATTGGCCGTGTTAAGCTAATTCCCCCATGAGAATTTCTATGGTCAAAGGTCAAGGTTAAAGGTCAAAATGTGAATTTTACTAGTATTTCCTATGTAAAGTAAGATTCTCACTAAGCATATCAAGCTTAATCGGAATGCCTAGGCCAAGGTCATACAATATTATACATAATTCCATTTGATAGGTCAAGGTCACAGGTCGAAGTCAAACATAAGGTCATTATGCTAATTTATTCATGTGAACTTCACAATTTTTTTTGACAGTTTTGCTTTAAATTTAAATTAAACTTAAATTTTCAGACATCATGAAGGTCAAGAGAAAGGTCAAGGTCAGCTATTCCTTTGATACCTCTCGAACTAGTTGATGATTTTTAATGAAGTTTGCCACGCTTATTTGATTTTCCAGGGTTACATCAATGCAAGCAACAAATGTCATACATAAAGGTCAAGGTCACAGGTCAAAGTCAAAAGTCAACCTTTATCATAAAAAATACTTTAAATTTTGACTGTTAGTTGCGTTTTACATAAATAACATATATATCAATTTCATATATAAATATTCTAATACTTAAGGTCAAAGGTCAAGGTCAAAGATCAAAATATGAGTGTTAATCAATTTCCCCAAACTTTTCCTAGACTGTTTAACCCTTTCTGTACTGGAGACATCTTTTGTTTATCATATTCTAGCTTTAATTAGACGATTTTGTGGAGCTTAAGAAGGATTTGAGGTGGAAAGAGGTTAATTTGGATAGTTGAAAGCCTGCTAATTAAACTAAATACAATCGTCTATTATTATCCAGTATAAAATGAAAAGGACAGAAGTGGTACTGAACGGGTTAATGTATCGTCACCTAGTTTTTCAGGCAAATTCGGTTGGTCATTTGTTGAGTTGTTTTCGGGGCGAATCCGCCAGTATTCTTGGTGATATTATTAATGATAATGGTGATAGTAGTAGTGATGATGGTGATAGTACTGATGATGCCAGTAGCAAATATGGTAGTAACAGCAGGAATGATGGTGATAGCAATGATGATGGTGATACCTGTAGTGATAATTATGACAGTAGTGATGATGATGGTAGTAACGATGATGACAGTAGTAGTGATGATGATGACGGTAGTATAGTAGTGATGATGGTAACAGTAGTAGTGATGATGGTGATAGTAGTAATGGTGGTGGCAGTAGTAATGATGATTGTAAATGATGGTGATAATCGTAGTAATGATGGTGACAGTTGTAGAGATAATGATGACATTAGTGATGATGTTAGTGATGATGGTGAGAGTAATGGTGTAATGGTGACGGTGACTGTTGTAGTGATGATAGTGACAGTTGTTGTGATGATGGTGACAGTTGTAGTGATGATAGCAGTAGTGATGATGGTGATAGTAGTAGTTATAATAGTGGTACTAGAAGTGATGATGGTAACCCATCGCAGAGTTGGGTATGCCGTTTTGATTTTGGGCAAAGCGGCACTTCTACTTTATTTATGTGATTGAAATAGTTAGCTAAAATAGGACTGCAGAGGCTATCAACCCTTCTGGATTATTCAGCCAACACACTGTAAGTCAAGAATAGCGTCAGAACTGGAGTCTCTTTTCGAGAACCCCAGTCCCTTGTCCTAGAGTGTAAGAGGTTATTTTATATATCCAGGTGTCGTTTTTTCCTGGCCAGCAAAAGCGAGTTAGAAGTTTGGAAGTAATTGTTTCCGAAAAATTTATAAATTTGGCTTGAATGAGAGGGTCTGTGTTACTTTTTTTTTAGATTTGTCTTAGATTGAAGGGGGTCTTTAAGAGAAATGAATATGTTTTATCGAACATGACCGTATATAAAAAAATTAAGTAGAAGTGCCGCTAGGCCCAAAATCAAAACGGCATACCCAACTCTGCGATGGGTTACCATCATCACTTCTAGTACCACCATTATAACTACTACTATCACCATCATCACTACTGCTATCACTACAACTGTCACCATCATCACAACAATTGTCACTATCATCACTACAAAAGTCACCATCACCATTACACCATTACTCTCACCATCGTCACTAACATCATCACTAATGTCATCATTATCTCTACAACTATCACCATCATCACTACTATTATCACCATCATTTACAATCATCATTACTACTGTCACCACCATCACTACTACTATCACCATCATCATTACTACTGTTACCATCATCACTACTATACTACTGTCATCATCATCGGTACTACTGTCACCATCGTTACTACCATCATCATCTCTACTGTCATAATTATCATTACAGGGATCACCATCAATAGTACTATCATCACCATCATACCTGCTGTTACTACCATCTTTGCTACTGTCATCATCAGTACTATCACCATCATCACTACTACTATCACCATTATCATTAATAATATCACCAAGAATACTGGCGGATTCGCCCCGAAAACAACTCAACAAATGACCAACCGAATTTGCCTGAAAAACTTGGTGACGATACATTAACCCGTTCAGTACTACTTCTGTCCTTTTCATTTTATACTGGATAATAATAGACGATTGTATTTAGTTTAATTAGCAGGCTTTCAACTATCCAAATTAACCTCTTTCCACCTCAGATCCTTCTTAAGCTCCACAAAATCGTCTAATTAAAGCTAGAATATGATAAACAAAAGATGTCTCCAGTACAGAAAGGGTTAAACAGTCTAGGAAAAGTTTGGGGAAATTGAATAGACCTTTGACCTTAAGTATTAGAATATTTATATATGAAATTGATATAATACATGTTATTTATGTAAAACGCAACTAACAGTCAAAATTTAAGTATTATTAATTTTATAATAAAGGTTGACTTTTGACTTTGACCTGTGACCATGACCATTATGTATGATATTTTTTGCTTTCATTGATATAACCCTGGAAAATCAAATAAGCGTGACAAACTTCATTAAAAATCATCAACTAGTTCCAGAGGTATCAAAGGAATAGCTGACCTCGACCTTTCTCTTGACCTTCATGATGTCTGAAAATTTAACATTTTAATTTTCATTTAAAGCACAACTGTCTCAAAAAAAATTGTGAAGTTCACATGAATAAATTAGCATAATGACCTTATGTTTGACTTCGACCTGTGCATTATAAACATGGTGTAATTCGCATAATAACTTATCGATTACAATTAGTGATAATATACTATGACCTTGACCTTTGACTAAAAATAAAATACTTATATTTGGATGTCGTCACATTGACCAACTGAATTTGCCTGCACAGTTGGATGAAAATACATAAAACAGTCTAGGAGGAGTTTAGGGAAAATTACAAACACTCTTGTATTTTAACCTTGACCTTTGACTTTAACTATTACAAAACTTATGTTAAATTTTATATATATATTATTTAAGTAATAAGCAACTAACACAGAAAGTTTTCCAAAAATTAAGTAATAGTTTTTTAATTAATAATAAAAGTTTACCTTTGACCTTGACCTTTGTCCTTGACCTATATGTAAGAGTACATTTTTAGTTTGCATTGACATTGCCCATGAAAATCCAATAAGCATGCATAATTTCATTAAAACTCATCAGTTAGTTTCATATATATCGGTATTAACCTCTGAAGTGCGCATGGGGGTAATTAGACACCTCTCCCTGTGCGCATGTATTTGAGGTGTTTCCGTCACTAAAATATTGATTGTACCATTAATAGCATTAATACTTATCCATATGCGCCTATTATGGGTTGATTATAAAGGTATTAACCTGAAACAACAATAAAACGAGTGAAAACAGCGTTTGGATGGTCAAAATCGGAGATATAGCCCGCGAGTTGTATAATGTATGGGTGAGGCAAGCTGCTTTCCCGCCAATTTCCCCCAAGGCCACTGAGACACAGTCGATCGATACTCTCTCTCTCTCTCTTGCATTCGCTTGCTATCAGTGATGACCACACCCTGCAACCGGATTTCTAATGTTAGCACGAAAATATACCTCAGAATAAGGGAATAACAGGGAAAATAGGTGATAACTGAAGGAGAGGAGGAAAGTGGGGAAGGAGGGGAGGTAGAGGACTGAGATTTTGCATGGCCCAGGGGCCAATTTTTTTTTTTTTTTTTTTTTTTCGATGTCAAAAGTTGATTTTTTTTTTCTCTGACTCTTAAGAGTCTTCCCGCAGTCCGCCGGGGGAACTCTTAAGAGTCTCCACGCAGTTCCCGGGATAATAGAATAGTTGACCTTGACCTTTGACCTTTATCTTGATCATTATGATATGTGTCAAATTTTATTATTTTCATTTAGAGTGCAACTATCACCAAGTTTTGTGAAGTTTGCATGAAAAGCAAAGAAACTAGCATTCTGACCTTTTATTTGACCTTGACCTGTGACCTATATCTTTCATATGGAATTGTATAGTTTCTTGTATGACCTTGGCCTTGATATTTCGAATATAATTATATGGTAAGCATAATGAGAATCTAACAGTCAGCATAAGAAATACTAGTAAAACCTTATTTTGACCTTTGACCTTACCCTTTAAAATATTTATCTAACATTTGTGCAAAACGATATCAAGGTTACCAGTTACTTGTATGGTGAAAATTAAGATATTTGAGTAAAAACTAAAAAAATATAGTAAAAGATGACCTTTGACCTTGACCTGTGACCTTGACCTTTATGTAAAAGTATGTTTTGTTTTATTGAAATTGCCCACGCAAATCAAATAAGCATACCTAATTTCATTAAAACCCATCAGTTAGTTTCATATAGGCTACACTAATAGAATAGTTGACCTTGAACTTTGACCGTTATCTTGACCTTTATTTTATGTCAAAAATTTAGTATTTACCTTTTAATTTAATGTGCAACTATATCACCAAATGTTGTGAAGTTTGCATGAATAGTAATGAAAATAGCATACTGACCTTTTATTTCACCTTGACCCGTGACCTTGAACTTTCATATGGAATTGTATAATTTTCTGTATGACCTTGGCCTAGGTATTCCGAATATACATGGTAAGCCTAGTGAGAATCAAACAGTTAATATAAGAAATACTAGTGAAAAACTTATTATGACCTTTGACCTTAACCTTTACGTTAAATGAAAAAATATTTTTTGACTGACCATTGCATTGACAAAATGGATATACTTGTGAAATTTTGTGAAAATCCATCAAACGGTCTAGGAGGAGTTTCCGGACAGACAGATGGACGACGACAACGACGACAGACAAGCTGACTGGTGGTGCACAGTATACAGGCGGGATCTGTGTGCGCAATAATACTCTGTTTTGCAGAGTTAATAGATCTACCTTTCCCTTACGGTACAACATTACTCCTCCTTCCCCCCCCCCATTTTCTCGAAATGCTTCCTCACTCCTAAGTCATTCGGCTGGATAAATTCAATTTCTCGTTTTATTTTTCATTGCAATCACGTAAATAAAGTAGGTGTGCAGTTTTCTCATTACCAAAAAGAAAACCAAAATGCATACGCAACTCTGCGACCTAGAATTCTGCAAGTAGTATTGAATCTCTTAGGTGAAATCGGTTTATATGCAATTTATATATATACTGTATATATATTAAATTATTTTATACTCACAGCCGGACTTGAACCACCGACAGTCAAAACAAGTGCCTATACTTTAATCCACTATACCACGGCGTGATAGAGGATACTTGTGTGTAGTGGATTAAAGCATAGACACTCGTCCTGACTGTTGGTGGTTCATGTCCGCCTGGGAGTATAGCCTATAATTTATGTATATATATAATTACATTTGTGATCACATTGAATCTTAACTATTAAAATATTTATCTATAATAAGGTCAGCGTAACACTATTTTGTAGCATTTTGGATATTTATTACAAATAGTGATCATATAGGCCTACTGTGACCTTGACCTTTGACATAAAATATAGTACATATATTTGGATGATCGTCGCATTGACCAATTGAATTTGCCTGTATAACTTGGGAACAATACATTAAACAGCCTAGGAGGAGTTTAGGAAAAATGACAAATAATCTTGTTTTGACCTTGACTTCTAACCTTAACTATTACAATATGTATGTGAAATTTGACACATATATTATATTTAAGTAATAAGCCATAACACAGCCAGTTTTCCAAAATGTGAGTAATCTTTCTTAATAAATAATAAAAGTTGACCTTTGACCTTGACCTGTGACCTTGACCTTTATGTAAGAGTACATTTTTGTTTGCATTGACATTGCCCATGAAAATCAAATAAGCATGCATAATTTCATTAAAACCCATTAGATAGTTTCATATATATCAATAGAATAGTTGACCTTGACCTTTGACCATTATCTTGACCTTTATATGTCGACATGTATTATTTTACTTTTCACTTAAAGTGCACTTATCTCACCAAATTTAGTGAAGTTTGCATGGAAAGTAAAGAAAATACCATATTCACCTTTTATTTGACCTTGACCTGTGACCTTGACCTTTCATATTGAATTGAATAGTATCTTGCATGACCTTGGCCTAGGTATTCCGAATAAACATGGTAAGCCTAGTGAAAATCTATGTTAGTATAAGAAATACTAGTAGAAAAACTATTTTGACCTTTGACCTTGATCTTTGACCTTACCCTTTAGAATATATATACAAATTTGGGCAATACGATATCAAGGTTACCAGTAACTTGTATAGTGAAAATGAAGACATTAGAGTATAAAGTAAAATTAATAGTAAAAGTTGACATTTGACCTTGACCTGTGACCTGGATCTTATGTAAGAGTTTTTTTTTTATCGACATTGCCCCGGAAAATCAAATAAGCATGCCTAATTTAATTATAACCCATCAGTTAGTTTCATATATATTAATAGAATAGTTGACCTTGACCTTTGACTTTTATCTAGACCTTTATGATGTGTGTTCAAATGTATTTTTACCTTTTCATTTAAAGTGCAACTATCTCACCAAATGGTGTGAAGTTTGCAAGATAAGTAAAGAAAATAGCATATTGACCTTTTATTTGACCTTGACCTGTGACCTTGACCTTTATTATGGAATTGTATAGTTTCTTGTATGACCTTCGCCTAGGTATTCCGAATATACATGATAAGCCTAGTGAGAATGTAACAGTTAGTATAAGAATTACTTGTGAAAAACTTGTATTGACCTTTGACCTTGACCTTTGACCTTACCCTTAAGAATCTTTACATACAAATTTCGTCAATACGATATATAGGATACCAGTAACTTGTATAGTGAAAATTAAGACATTTGAGTAAAAAGTAAAATAAATAGTAAAAGTTGACCATTGACCTTGACCTGTGACCTGGATCTTTATGTAAGAGTGTGTTTTTTTTTTATTGACATTGCCCCGGAAAATCAAATAAGCATGCCTTTTTCATTAAAACCCATCAGTTAGTTTTATATATATTAATAGAATAGTTGACGTTGACCTTTATCTTAACCTTTATGATATGTGTCCAAATGTATTATTTTCCTTTTCATTTAAAGTGCAACTATCTCACCAAATTTTGTGAAGTTTGCATGAAAAGTAAAGAAAATAGCATATTGACCTTTTATTTGACCTTAACCTGTGACTTTGACCTTTATTATGGAATTGTATAGTTTCTTGTATGACCTTGGCCTAGGTATTCCGAATATAAATGGTAAGCCTAGTGAGCATCTAACAGTTAGTATAAGAAATACTAGTGAAAAACTTATTTTGACCTTTGACCTTGACCTTTGACCTTACCCTTAAGAATATTTACCTAAAATTGTGTTAATTCGATATACAGGTCACCAGTATCTTGTATAGTGAAAATGAAGACATTTGAGTAAGAACTATAATATATGAAATATTGACCTTAACCTTTAAGTTAAATAGAATATTTCTTTTTGACTGACCTTCGCATTGACCAAATGAATATACCTGTGAAATTTGGTGAAAATCCATCAAACTGTCTAGGATGAGTTTCCGGACAGACAGACGGACGACAACGGACGACGACGACAGACAAGCTGAATGGTGGTGCACAGTATACGGGTGGGACCTATGTGCGCGACACCACTCTGCTTCCCAGAGTTGATAAACCATCATTGTGTGCGTGTGTGTGTGTGTGTGAGAGAGAGAGAGAGAGAGAGAGAGAGAGAGAGAGAGAGAGAGAGAGAGAGAGAGAGAGAGAGAGAGAGAGAGAGACCCATACGTAAAGCAGGTTACAAGAGGTAAGGTAATCAGGAATCTATGTATTGTGATTGATGGAGAGAGAGAGAGAGATGAGAATGTTTAATCGAGAAACTGATAAATGAGAGAAAGAGAGAGGGAGGGGAGGGATGAAACAACTAAACAAATATTTAATGTAGATAAATTGATAGCTGAAATGAGAGAGAGAGAGAGAGAGAGAGAGAGAGAGAGAGAGAGAGAGAGAGAGAGAGAGAGAGAGAGAGAGAGAGAGAGAGTGAGAGACAGAGAGAGAGAGAGAGAGAGAGAGAGAGAGAGCAGAATACGCCGTGATTGAATGCAGTAACAACTGGTTATATGAGCGCTATTGAGGGAAGGGGGATTTTGGGGGATTGCATGAGGATTGTGAGGAAGAGAGTGAGAGAGAAGCCAGAAGTCGTCATAGGCAGCGTAACAGCTAGATAGATCGTTAGATAGATAGATAGTTAGCTGCTCGTCGGTGCAGCTTTTTCTTTAGCAATATAAGGGGACTTCACTCTAACATCAATTCTGTACACCAATTTCTTCAAGCAGAATCCCCTACTCTCCTTTTTTTGACAGAGACTCAAGTAACATCCACATCTGACAGGTCTAGATTTAATTTTCCAGGTTATCAACTGCTCCAAAATTTCAGACCTAAAGGAGGTGTATGTTGCTTCGCAAAATCTGAAATTGCCCTGGAGGAGGTTACTAGTTTCAATTGTCCCTATTTTGATTATTCTATATACAAATTAATTTCTGTTGGTAAATTTAATTACATATGTTGCATCTACCGTTCCCCAAATACTCCTCCAGAGCAAAGTCTTTTTGATTCTCTGTCCTCACAACTCAGTGTCCTCAACTTAAATGCTTCTTCTGAAATCACTGTGTTGGGTGATTTTAATGTCCATAATGTTGAATGGCTCACTCATTCAGCCAGGACTGATGATGCTGGTCTTGAATGTGAGCTATTTGCAGACTCATTTAATCTCACTCAACTAGTCAACCAACCCACCCGTGTACCAGATAATCCTAATCATAATTCCCACCTACTGGACTTATTTTTAACAACCAATTCAGAAAATTATGATGTTACAGTGAGGTCCCCGCTTGGATCTTCTGATCACTGCCTGATACAGGCAGTCTAACACCTACCACACCTTCCAACTCTGAACCTGTTATGGTGACTATATGGCATTACGATAGGGCAGACTGGGAGGGTCTTCAAGGTTTCTTTATTGATATTCCCTGGACCTCTTTCTTTTCTAATGATGCACACTCCACCTTGAGCCACATACAAGATTTTGTAAAAATTGGAATGGAAACTTTTATTCCTCATCAAAAGTACAGTAAAAGATCTAATTCACCTAAATGGTTTGACCATAATTGTGCTAGAGTAACTGAACAAAAAGCAATAGCCTACAATGCATACACAAGATCAAAAACACATGAAGCCTTTAATTACTTTAGAAACATCAGAAATCATGCCAAAACTGTATTAAACCTAACTAAATCAAACTTTCTCCACAAGCAGGCAAATAAACTTCTAAATAATCCAAATGATAACAAAATATTTTGGTCTACTCTTAACTCATGTAAATCCAACTTCACTACTGCTTCATCCATTCCACCATTAAAATCTCCGACTGGCAATCTTGTAAGTGACCCACGAGGTAAAGCTAACCTTCTTGCAGATATTTTCTCCACCAACTCAACCTTAGATGAAATAAATCAAGATGTCCCTGTACTTAATTTTAATTCGCCTGAAATTCCCTCACTTAAGATCCACACCAGACATGTCAAAACTATTTTGCAGAATCTCTCAGTAGATAAGGCTCCTGGTCCAGATGAAATTCCTCCAATAGTACTTAAGAATTGCTCCTTGGTGCTCGCTCCTGCATTGGCAAATTTTTTCCGTCTGTGTACTCATACCTCATGCTTCCCAGTACCCTGGAAAGAAGCAAATATCCATCCAGTTCCTAAAAAAGGTGCCTCTTCAGATCCATCAAACTACAGACCAATAGCTATAACTTCCACTCTTGGTAAAGTCTTTGAAATTATATTAAATAATCACATAATTAAGCATCTTGAGAATAATAAATTAATCAGTGATAGGCAATATGGTTTTAGACGATGTCGATCAACTGCAGACATGCTTTGCCTTCTTACGCATCAAATCAACCAAGCTACAGACCAACATGGTGAAACACATACAATAGCACTGGATATATCTAAGGCATTTGATAGAGTCTGGCATCAATCCTTATTGTCGAAGATGTCACACTACGGCCTTGCATCATTAGTTCCACTAATTTTGTCTTATCTTCATAACAGAAAAATATGTGTAATGGTAGATGGCCTTTATTCTCAATTTCACTCAATAAATGCTGGTGTTCCCCAGGGATCAGTTTTAGCCCCAATTATGTTCCTCATTCATATCAATGATCTCATATCTACCACTCATAATCCAATACATTCCTACGCAGATGACTCAACACTCCACAGTTCCTTCACATTTACCAATTCTTTCACCCAACCCGATCTTATAAATTCAAAAATAAACACTGCAATTTCTCTGAACCAGGACCTTTCTAGAATTAATGGATGGGAACAAAAGAATCTAGTTTCCTTTAATGCACAGAAAACCAAGTACATTCAATTTTCTAACCGACAGAATCTCACTGACTACCATATATTTTGTAATAATGTAAATATTCCTACTTCCCCTAGTATTGACATTCTCGGTGTAACATTAACTACTAACTTGAGCTAGACACATTATGTTAGAAGCATTGCTAAGAATGCCTCTAAAAAACTGGGACTACTGTACAGAGTTCGAGAATTCTTCACTGACGAGCAGTTGGCCGTGATATATAAAAGTCATGTGCGTTCTCAGATGGATTACTGTTCACCTCTGTGGGGTGGAAGTGGAGTGGTTGCATTGAGGCAGTTGGACAAAATTTAAAATAAAGCTATTAGATTAATCAATACCCTGCAATCACACAGGACCTTCCTACATTATCCATTCGAAGAAACGTTGCATCCCTTGCATTATTTTACAGATATTTTCACAGCAATTGTTCCGAGGAACTTGCTTCAATTGTGGCGCCTCTCCACATCTTTCCCCGTAGAACTAGGGCAGCTGAGAGCGCCCATGAATTTACACTTTCTCCTCCACAATGCAGAACTTCTGCTTATCAGAATTCATTTATCCCCAGAGCTACTACTCTTTGGAATTCACTTCCCTCGAATTGCTTTCCACAAACTTACAATCTACAAATGTTTAAATCCAGTTGTTACAAACATTTTATGAATGGAGGATGCCTTTAGGCACATGGACCTTTTTGTTTTATCTGTGTTTTTCCTTCCTCCGTTCATTGTCTCTTTAAAAAAAAAAAAAAAAAAAAAAAAATTAAGAGAGAAAGCGAGAGAGAGAGAGAAGCCAGAAGTCGTCATAGGCAGCGTAACAGCTAGATAGATCGTTAGATAGATAGATAGTTAGATAGATTAAGAGAGAAAGAGAGAGAGAGAAGCCAGAAGTCGTCATAGGCAGCGTAATAGCTAGATAGTTACTAGATTAAGAGAGAGAGAGAGAGAGAGAGAGGCCAGAAGACGATATAAACAGGGTAACAGCAAGATAGAATGATAATTAGATTAAGAGAGAGAGAAAGATATATAGAAAGAGAGCAATAGATAGAGAGAGAGAGAGAGCGAGAACAGAGGAAGAGGTGACAGAGCAATATATAGATAGATAGAGAGAGAGAGAGAGAGAGAGAGAAAGAGACAACAAACAGGGTATAAGAGGAATGGTAGATTAGAGCTATTGAGGGGAGTACAAAGGAATACAAAGGAAATCAAGCAACAACAGATCTAGTGACCCTTCTAGGTTGCTTGTCCTCCAAAACACTGAGGATCAAGTGTCCAAACAGTGGTTTAGAGTGGGTAAGGGAACATTGGAAAGGGAATTACTGCCCTGGAACTAATGTCCGTGGCAGGATTAGGAAGTTAGTAGGGGACAGATGGGTTAGTAACTGAGGGGGGGATAAAATAAAGTTATTCATTTACAAACGCAGTCAGTCGCGGGTTTGATGCGAGATATTTGTCTATGCGGAGTTTAAATGAATCAACGGTGATGCAGTCTATAACGTTTCGGGGAAGCCCATTCCACAAGTTGACAACTCGATTGAAGAAGAAATTCTTAGATTCGTGTGAGTTAAAAGATTTACCAATAATTTTGCAACCGTTTCCCCGCGTGTAATTAGATTGGTCGATAGTGAAGTACTTACTACAGTTCATATTGTCGATGCCTTTGATGATTTTGAACACTTGAATTAAGTCACCTCTTAATCTGCGCTGGGTTAAAGGAAATATATTTAATTCTCTAAGACGCTCTTCGTATGGTTTGTTCTTTAGGCTAGGTATCATTTTGGTAACTCTACGTTGAACTCGTTCTAGCTTGTTTATATCTTTTTGGTAATAA
The DNA here is from genome assembly GCA_032716605.1 of Paralithodes platypus. Lineage (NCBI taxonomy): Eukaryota > Metazoa > Arthropoda > Malacostraca > Decapoda > Lithodidae > Paralithodes > Paralithodes platypus. The sequence goes on along the minus strand of CM064546.1, from coordinate 13,039,153 downwards.
GGGCACCAGGATTGAACGCAGTATTCCAGAAGAGGGCGGACTAAGGAATTGTAAAGGGTTAGGATAACTTCTTTGGATTTATGCTCAAATGACCTGCCTATAAAGCCAATTATTTTGTTTGCCTTCTTAACAACTTCTGAACATTGTTGACTCGGTTTTAGGTTACTCGATATTGTTACTCCCAGATCGGTTTCTCTGTTTACATTCTTAAGCTGAGTGCCATTCATCGAATAGTTTGCTTTCTCATTTAGGTATCCGATATGTAGTACTTTACATTTATCCGCATTGAAACTCATTTGCCAAATTTGGGCCCAACATGACAATTTATCTAGATTGTGTTGTATATCGTCAACTTGTTCTTTTGAGAGTACGCTATTTGCAATTTTTGTATCGTCAGCAAATTTTGAGATTGTACAGGTGAGACCCTCATCTATGTCGTTGATGTAAATTAGAAAGAGAATTGGTCCTAGTACCGATCCCTGGGGTACCCCGCTACTTACATTGGTCCATTTAGATGCCTTACCGTTTATGACTACTCTTTGCTTTCTGTCGCTGAGCCAATTTTCTATCCATTTCAACACCGTTTTGTACTCCATGCGCTTTCAGTTTTAGCAGTAAACGTTTGTGGGGAACTTTGTCAAAGGCCTTTTGAAAATCAAGGTATATATAATATCTACAGCTTTACTCTCATCGTAGAGGTTGAAGATATCGTGGAAGAAGTCTAAGAGGTTTGTTAAACAGGAACGTTTTTTACGAAAGCCGTGTTGAGTATCTTTAAGTATGTTATTTTCCTCTAAGTGATTTACGAGTCTGTCTCGTATGACCGTTTCTAGCATTTTACATACAACTGAGGTTAAGCTAATTGGACGATAGTTACTGGGTAGGGATTTGCTGCCTTTTTTTGAATATCGGTGTTACGTTGGCTAGCTTCCACTGCTCGCGCATAGTTCCAGACTGCAAGGATTTATTGAATAGTAATGTCATTGGTTTGGAGAGCTCATCCTTAGCTTCCTTTAGAACTCTAGGCGAGATTGTATCAGGTCCAGGCGTTTTATTTACCTTGAGTTTATCTAAACAATTCAATACTTCTCTCTCTGTAACGGTGATATGGCTTAGAACATCTGAATTATCAATCTGAATCGGCGATGGTGTAGGGATATCACAGAGGTCTTCTGTTGTAAAAACTGATGCAAAGAAGGTATAGAGGGCATTACTCATTTGTACTTCGTCTTTGGCGTATTCTCCATTTTCATCGACTAACGGTCCAACAGTTGAAGTAACTACTTTTTTCTTTCTGATATAACTATAGAATTCTTTCGGGTTTGTTTTACTTTGATTCGCAATATGTAACTCTAAGGTCTTTTTACTTTGCCTAATTAACTTTTTGGCTTTGCGTCGTAGCTCTACAAATTTCACCCGTTCTTCGTAATTTTGTGAGGATTTTAATCTATCATTAGCAATTTTTTTAGCAAGCAGACAGTTTGAAATATCTTTATTCCACCATTTGGGCTTATTATTATGGCCTGGACGCCGTATTTTCGATGGTATGCAGTGTTGCACTGCTTTTAGGTAAGTGGCTTCGAATAACTTCCAAGATGTATTTATGTCGTTATTGTTAATTAAAAAGCTCCAGTCAGTTTCTTTAACACCTTACGAGCGGCCTATGCGGTTTATTTATGTGTACCACACAGCGGGGTGTTTTTAGCCAAAATAGGGCTGTTTACGTGATCATTTTCATGCCTAAATAAGACCCAGAACGTAAAACAAGTACCTATCCCTGAAAGGGCATAAACAGAGCTTTCGAATGACACCATAACGATCCTTGTATGATGGATAGTTTTCTTGCAATAACCGTGCAACGCGAGTGCAAAAAGCAGGTAATTCGGTACTTTCAGTACATAATTGAGTATGTAGCGAGTGAGAGAGGGAGGAGGGAGCTGAGATTTGTGTCAGGAGGTTCGCCGCGGTGGTCTGGAGCAGTCATACGCTCGCTAGTCTCCTGCCACCACTTGTCTCTCTCTCTCAGCCACATTACGTGCTGAAATTGCCACTCGACCTATGTCGAGCGCCGCCACATAGTCCAGCTTTATTTAACTCGACTTATGTTGCTCGCCGCTAAATAAGGGTTAAACATAGCTCTAAGTTTATGGAAGTTTGCTTTCTTGAAATTAGGGACTTTTTCGATGCTACTATTTGGTTCGTTACTAGTAAACTTTAAAGTGAAAGTTATCGTACGATGGTCGCTGTTACTGAATTCATCACCAACATTCAAATTCTCTATTAATTCTTCTTTTGTTGCAAGTACAATGTCAAGAACGTTATTACCACGGGTCGGCGTTCGAACAAATTGATAAAGCGAACTCTCTTGCAAGTTCGTATACAAGTCATGTCCGGAGTGTGAAGAAAGAGTATCGCCCCACTTGGTCACAGGTAAATTAAAGTCGCCAAAAATTACGGTATCTTGTAAGTTACTTACATCTGCAATTTGTTCGTAAATTTCTCGGTCAGTTTGCACTGATTGAGCTGGAGGTCTGTATATTAATGCAAGTATTATTTTTGTACCTTTATTATTCTTTATTAGCACAAAAGATGCGTCGACGTTCACAATTTGAGGTTTTGACAAGAGGGTAGGGTTAAGACTTTCTTTGATATAAAGTAAAACGCCACCTCCATTTCGATTTATTCGGCTTTTCTCAAATATTACATAACCGGGAAGTGAATACTCTGCTAAAAAGTCTCTATCTTCTGCATTGAGCCAAGATTCTGTTATGCCAATCACATCATAATTTTCTGTAAACACTAGCTCCTCTAAATCTGAAAATTTATTGCGTATGCTACGAGCGTTTGCATAGAAAACCTTTAAATTTGTTATTTTAGAACTCACGGAACGCTCTTTAATAATATTTTTGGTTCTTGTCGGATCTACATTTATGTTTATGGCTGTCCTCGGTCCTCGCTGTCTTCGGTCCTTATCACTGGTGGTCCTCGGTTGTCTCTGTATTTTTCTTGGCGTTGGATGATTTATGTCACTGCTGCTTCTTCTCGGATGGCGTTTTTTGATCCATGGCTGCGGGGACTGCTTCGTGTAGGAGACGACCCATGCGTGCTGAACCCACAGGGTTTAGATGAGTGCCATCCTTGCGGAACAGAGTAGGCTGGTTGTAGAAGTTGTCCCAGAGGTTGATGAATTCAACTTCTTCCCTCAGACACAAATATTTTAGTCGGCTATTTGTGCTGAAGGCCTTGTCGTAGAATTTGTCAGGTGCGTCGATCTTGGGGAGAATGCCTGAGATGATGATATTCCTTGACTTGTTTTTGTAGTGCTGGATCATCTTGCGATATTTCTCCATCAACTCTTCGGATCTGGTGCGCATGACGTCATTTGAACCAGCATGGATGACAAAAAGGGTATTTTCATTTGCATCCTTTGTGGTATCTTCGAAGGCTTCCACAATGTCGTCCAGTCCAGCTCCTGGGATGCAAAATCTTTTTCGTTGATTTGGGACTCTGTCGCAGAACTCTTCGACCTGTCCTCGTAGGATGGAATCCCCAACGAGCCTGGTCTCTTCTGGTTCGTCTTCCATCTCTACCAATATCTCAAATCTGTTTGACATTGTGACTGGTAGATGAGACCTTTTCTGCGTTGGCCGTGCACCGTTCCTCACTGGTGTAAATCCGGAAACCTGTGGTGGCGAGACTCTACGTACAGGTCGGGGAGAGGAGTGGTTAGAATGGAGGCGAGGGGTTGGTACTGTTCGTGCTAGCAGGCTTCTTGCACGAGGAGTAGTATTCTAGAAGAGGGCGGACTACGGAATTGTAAAAGGTTAAGATAACGTCTTTGGATTTATGCTCAAATGACCTGCCTATAAAGCCAATTATTTTGTTTACCTTCTTAACAACTTCTGAACATTGTTGACTCGGTTTTAGGTTACTCAATATTGTTACTCCCAGATCGGTTTCTCTGTTTACATTCTTAAGCTGAGTGCCATTCATCAAATAGTTTGCTTTCTCATTTTGGTATCCGATATGTAGTACTTTACATTTATCCGCATTGAAACTCATTTGCCAAATTTGGGCCCAACATGACAACTTATCTAGATTGAGTTGCATATCGTCAACTTGTTCTTTTGAGAGTACGCTTTTTGCAATTTTTGTATCGTCAGCAAATTTTGAGATTGTACAGGTGAGACCCTCATCTATGTCGTTGATGTAAATTAGAAAGATAATTGGTCCTAGTACCGATCCCTGGGGTACCCCGTTACTTACATTGGTCCATTTAGATGCCTTACCGATTATGACTACTCTTTGCTTTCTGTCTCTGTGTGTGTGTTGGGGGGGGGGGGGGGGGGTGTTAAGGGGGGATGGGTCGGTTTTCTGGACCACTTTCTCCCTCATGTTTAGCACCATTAGTGTTTAGATGTTAAGATGTTTGCCCCATTAGTTATTCGATTTTAAGACCTTTCGCCCAATTTCTTCGTCAATATTAAGACCTTTCGCGCTATTTAGGTGTCGATGTTTTCCCTGGCGAACGATAGTGAGCCTGTAATGTTGAAAGAACCGGCCTTAGGCCTGGAAATTTTTCTACCGGAAAATGTACAAATTAATCTAGAAGAGGGATCTAATGGATGCTTTGTTTTTAATTTGATAGAGGTCTAGGGAGGAAACTAGACAAATAATGAATACATGCAAAAATCGCCCAAAAAGTGAACCATCCCCCCTTAAAGATGCGGTAAGCAGTGTCATTGGTAGAGAACTTCCTATTGCAAGTTTCCTTTGACCCCTTCAGCACCATGACGCCTTTTTACCTTTAATTATGGCTTAAATTAGAAGGTGTTATGCAGTTTAAGAAGAACCTATGTTATTATAAGAAGGTTTATTGATATCGTATTTACCCATTTGAGTCGCAAAGGTAGCTTACAAACTAAAGAAAATCGTCTAATGGTAACCAGAATATGATGAAAATTACGTCATCGTGCTGAATGGGTTAAGGGGGGATGAACTTATTTATTTGCTAATATACTGTATATGTATATTATTAAATTTGTTCTAGTTTCCTCCCTAGACCTCCATCAAACTTAAAAAAAAACATCCATTAGACCCCCTTCTAGATTAATTTGTACATTTTTCGGTAGAAAAATGTCCCGGCCGAAGGCCGATTCTTCCAACATTACAGGCCAGGGAAAAAAATTACACCTAAATAGCATGAAAGGTCTTAATATTGGCAAAGAAATGACGCAAACGGTCTTAAAATCGACAAACTAATGGGGCAAACATATTAAAATCTGAAAATGAATGGGGCTAAACATGAGGGAAAAGGGGATCTAGAAAACCGACCCATCCCCCCTTAAAACTATATAGTCCATTCATTATAGGTAGGGCACAAACTCTGAACTACTAACCTCTACAATTTAATAACGACTAGAGTAATCGAGCTAATAGTTGTACCAATTGAGTAAGCCCCCCCCCCCAAAAAAAAAATACAAATAAAATAAAATATATAAACATAATAATAATAATAATAATAATAATAATAATAATAAAACAAAATGAATAAATAAAAGGTAAAGTGGGGATTGAGCCTGAGTATATATACAGTATAATAGAATAAGGAAGGGTCAGTCAGGGGAATAGGTGTGGACATTTACAGCCCATTTGCTATAGCCAGTTTTGAGTTGTTGAGGTTAGGGTAAACGATTCCTGGCCTACATATAACGAATAGACTATAGTACACTTTGTATCTTCTGATTACTCGCAATATAACGGAAAATATGAAAGTGTGTCTCTGCACCATATTATTTCTTGGGATTTGTAATCAGCAACACATATATAACAATATATATAACTATATAACTAACGGGGCGGGTGCCCAACCCCGAAAAGGGTTGAAATAGGGGAGCTATCCCCCCGCCAAAGGCGGCTTTCTAGGGCCTTTCCTAGCTGATGCTGAGAGGATTGGGTTCTAGTCATGTGGTGATGGGCTGGTCTATTAGAGTGAGAACTGAGCAATCTCTGCCATACCCATAGCTTACTCTGACTGTTCCTTTTACTTATATATTTTCTAGATCTCAAGTGACGGCGTCTCTAACGTGGATTGACCTCCCAATCTACCAAGATTGGAAGCCAAAGCGTCACATTTTTCCCTTGCCCCTCAACTTTCTCTTCATAATTGCTGAGGGACACAGGGCCCTGGGTGGGGCTTTGGTTTCCCGGGCATTTCCGCACCCTCCTCAGCTCCCCGCCTTGGAGTGGCTTCGGTCACCCAGGCTTTATTGTGGTCGGCGGGGAGGGTTCTGTGGGGGCGCTCGGTTATGGCCTTGGCCTTGCTCAGGGCCTTGGGGCTGTTCGGCCAGGCAGCTTGGGGAACAACAACAATAACAACAACAACAACTATAACTATATATATATATATATATATATATATATATATATATATATATATATAACACTATAACACTATATGTAACACTATTATTATGTTTCTTCCACCAACCAACTTCACCTCTAAACTCAATAAATGAAATCAATAAATACATGTGACACTCCAAAGACTCGAACCTAGGATACTCACATCGAAATTCCACGCGCTTATGCATTACGCTATCAAGACATAATAGCTGAGTACTGAAGATTGGAATATGACTGATTACCGTCGGTTAGATAATGCAAACTAGAGGGTCACTTGGTAGAGCGCATACCTCCGCCTACGCTGGCGGAGGTATGAGCTCTACAGATCGCCTCCTAAATGGAATCACTTCTTCCTTGGTGCATATCCTATCAGCCCACCAAAGTTCGTGAAAATTGGTTTATAACTTTTTGTGAAATATCTTGTTTACAGACAGACAAACGAAGGCAAAATCATAACCTCCTCCAACTTCGATGGCGGACGCAACTATATTTAATCCCGTTGATGGATTAAGATTGGTGCTAGAGCTCAGATATGTAAGACCCTAGTAACATTATGTAGATTAACGTACAGTACAGTATTCCAATATTATATGAAGAAGGATATTGGAATGACCGACGAAACATGAGTATATACATCCATCTCTCTCTCTCTCTCTCTCTCTCTCTCTCTCTCTCTCTCTCTCTCTCTCTCTCTCTCTCTCTAAATAAATAAATAAATAAATATAAATCAATCAATAAAGATGTATATATATATATATAATAGAGAGAGAGAGAGAGAGAGAGAGAGAGAGAGAGAGAGAGAGAGAGAGAGAGAGAGAAATGAGTTTACCTCAGTAGGGGGGACCATTAGATGGAGGTGGTGTCTAGTCCCCCTGTGTTTTGAGAGTTTTCCTGGGTTTTCACTTTACAGGATTGAGAGAGGGAGAGAGAATGGCCGATAGGTAACTGCGATTTGAGCGTTTTCCTTTGCTTTCAATTTCCAGGAGAGATATAGGTATTTCTGCATAACTACAACTCCTGTTATTTTAGGTTTTAGTTATTATATTTTTGTATTGTAATGCTTTGAAAGTGTGTATTTTATTGTTTGAAAGTGCGGAAAGCACTATTTATTAGCATTTGCATTGTTAATTGAAATTCCAATACCCCAAAAATCTAGGAGTTGACTAGATTTATTCAACTTTGAAAAGACATTAGCCTAACCTAACAACCTTACCTAACCTATCCTAGAATTATGGGTGGGGGCTGCCGCCCCCAAACCCCCGCTGATTGGGTATTAAAACTATACAAAAACTGATGGGATAAAGTCAATGGTGTTTACTCTGCAATCTTCAGCTTTGGCAGTTGATAACAGGAAAGTAATAATACAAATATATTGACTTCTTGTAGGTGAAGCTCCACTCGGATTGGCTACTGAACATCGAGGAGGAGCCTCCAAGGAGGCTAGAATGTAAACAAAGTGTCCTGGACTGGCTGTACAAAAATAACTCTGATAATGTTATAGGGGAGTGAAAATTAATTTGACAAAATAAGAAAAGTAGCACTTATCCGCACATCACTAAGGTCCCCTAAGTAAGGTAAGAGTGAAAACAAATAATTCCATGAGACAGGAATCCCGTAATCGAGGAGTTGTTGTTCTGCAGAATAGCCCTTAAGACTAGTAGAGATATATAACCCGAGAGTAAGGGACAGTGGAAGGAAAGGATAGCAAAGATGAGAGAGAGAGACAGAGAGAATGGCCTAGTCTCCCCGTGTTTAGACCGTTTTACTTTGTTTTCACTGTCCACAGCTTTAGTTTTCCATTCCCTTGAGTGTTCAGGGGTAACTCTTTCATTGTATTTGTATTGCCTTTTATATGAGCCAGAAGATCACGTAAGGCATAATATCCAACTAATGACTTTATTTTATTTTTCTTATCTATTACCGTTCTAGGTTAGCCATAAGATATAATAACACATAAATATAATATATTCAAGGTGTTTGTGCTTGTTTTTAGGTCTATATATTAATGTTTTTATTTATTATTGATTTTCTTCGCTAGATCATTAAAAAAAACACCCCCTAGATCCCCTTCCGAGCTAAATTTTTACGTTTTTCGTAAATGTCCAGCTGAAGGCTGCTTCCTTCTAAAATTACAAGCTCGCTATCGCTTGCCAGGAAAAAATCGACACCTAAATGGCACGAAAGGTCTTAATATTGACAAAGAAATTGTGCAATAGGTTTTAAAATCGCCAAAGTAAAGGAATGAACGTCCTAAAATCTCAAAACTAATATGTTAACCACGAGAGAGAAGGGAGTCCAGAAAAAGCGACCACCTCCCCCTTAACACATAATACGACATACAGTAATATTAAACTCAAGATAGGCCAGATTCTAGGCTATCTATACAAGTAGATAAGATATCCTGTAAAAACTGACAGGGTTTTATAATGTATTTTACTTTTCTATTGTCTTTCTAAATTAGCCGTAAGCTATAAGAGGACGTACAATAATATAACATAATACATCTTATGTAGGCAGGGGGCTAGGAATCCTCCCCTTGTAAAATTCACCTACTAGACGAGACAATAGTCAGGGGCGAGGGAACGCAACAGTGGTCCCGGACCCTAAGAATTGGAACTTTAAATGTTTCTATTCAGGCTCTGTCTCGTTTTGGCCACCCCCAGTCATTGGGAATGTGCCTGAGTATATACATACATACATACATACATACATACATACATGTATGTATGTATGTATATACTCAGGCACATATTCCATGTCATCTCAACCAGTAGACCATTTCAACCAGTAGCTCTCAACCAGTGCCAAATAAATCCAGACCAACCAAACCAGTGCCAAAATATAGTACTAACCTAACCTAACCTAACCTATTGATTGGTTGATTGTGTACTGGTTGAGAGCTACTGGTTGAAAAGGTCTACTGGTTGAGTTGACCGGTCACCACCCCATAGATAGGGGTGGCCGAATCAAGGCAGCCCGAATAACAAATTCAAATAAAATACAATAGAAAATTCACACACATCTAAGTCGGCCAGGAGAAGACCCAGAGACCAAGGACCAACATATAATATAATGTAATACAATACAATAATTATGATATGCTATATGAAATAATATAAAACTCAAGTTACTCAAGGTTTTAGATTAAGGGTGTGCAGGAGCGGATCCAGCTCAGGTTTAAGGGGGAGGGGGGGGGGGGGGGGGCTGATATATATACATGATGGGCGCCATAACTTTATATGTATTGTATTTCAGATAAATGCAGTATATATCAGATGTAAGGGCGCAATTTTGGTCACTAAGGGAGTGGCGGCTCTCCCCCCCCCCCCCCCCGCCCCCTCCCCCCCTGGATCCGCCACTGAGGGTGTGTGGGAGGGGGGGGGGGGGGGGGCGGGTGGATTTGGGACCCCTTTCTCCCTATTGTTTAGCCGCATTAGTTTTGATATTTTAAGACTTTTTGCCCTGTTACTTTGTCAATTTTAATACCTTTCGTGCCATTTAGGTGACGATTATTTTCATGGCGAGGAACAGCGAACCTGAAATTTAGGTGGAACCGGCTGTCCTTTCGGCCGGAAGATTTTTCTTCCGAAAAACTTACACATTTATCCCAAAAGGGGCTATTAGGGGTGTTATATTTTGAGTGTATATATATTTTTTGTTAATTATACGCTTAAAGAAGGTGTAGGGGGCAAACTTAATATGTATATATATATATACTGTATATATAAGCAGATGAATAATATCTGTATAATATCCAGGATTTTATTATAATAACCCTTTTAAGAGTAACCCCATTCATTTTGAAATTTTAAGAAGTTCGTCTTCTTAGTTATGCTATTTTAAGACCTTTCACCCCATGTATATGCCAATTTCAAGATTTGTCGTGCCATTTAGGTATATATTTTTTCCTGGCGAGGTATAGCGAGCCTGCAATTTAGGACGAACCGGCTTTTGGCCGGGACATTTAACTGGAAGTGGGGTCCTGGGGATATATATTTAAGCTTGATGGAGGTCTTGGGAGGAAAGAATACAATATAATATACAAATAAATAAATATACAAATAAAACAAAATCTAGTCCTAATAATATTTCATAAAATAAGTCGTCAAATTAACTGATAATGCTGAATATCTTTATAAAGTTCAAACGTTTATGAAATAAAAATAACTTGCATTAGTTAATATTTAAAATAGTCTAAATGAATGATATGAAAACCAAGATTGAAGAAAAAATAATATTTAAGTTGTACTCTCTGTCTCTCACACATACAGTATACGTACACACACACTCTCACTCATTCTCTCTCTCTCTCACACACACACACACAGACACTCACACTCATTCTCTCTCACACACACTCACTCACCACTCTCTCTCTCTCTCTAGGCCACAGGCAGTATCTAGGATCCCTCTCCCCTCAATAGCTCTAATCTACCATTCCTCTTATACCCTGTTTGTTGTCTCTTTCTCTCTCTCTCTCTCTCTCTCTAGGCCCCAGGCAGTATCTAGGATCCCTCTACACACACACCTCTCCCTCACCAGCCGGCTTTAGCACCACCAACAGCTCCGCATCGCCACTGAGAAAACTCGATCCTAATTTGAGTATTTCATATCCCAATTCCCTTTATTCATTGCATGAACAGTAGTTAAGTGCTTGTTTAACCTCCACATAGTTCTGTAGTTGCCGTGCATGTTATTTTATTGCTTTTCTGACTGATAAACATTGTTGTTTACATTTGTTATCCTAGCTTGTAGCAGACGACGCACGCGCACCTCTAATCGACCTAGCTTTGTATTTTCTTATTAACTCTAGTAGTTATCGTATTCAGTATCCTACTGTAGCTATATGTAACTGTAATTTTAGTTGTTGCTTGCATGATCTTGTAGTAACCTTTGACTGATAACTTTGTTTATCTAAATATAATCCTGCTTGACTAGCCTACAGTGACACCAGCGCCATCTGTTGATACAGTATATTAAACCCTTGTGTGCAGTTACACTTTATTTTTATATAATCTCTATTTGGTGAATTGTATATTTAGTCCCATATTCTATTATATATATAGATTTGTTTTGCTTTTTTAGGTAGGTTATCACCCTTGGTAGCCTACTTCTGCATATTTCATACTTTTTTGTTTTGGTTATTTTTGTTTTCGGTTAGTCTAGGCTATCATCCCTGGTGGCCTATTTCTGCGTACGGTACTTCAATTTTTAAATTTTCAGTTAGGCTATCACCGCTGGTGGCCTATTTCTGCGTACCGGTATTTCATAATTTTTGTTTTCGGTTATTTTTGTTTTCGGTTAGTCTAGGCTATCATCCCTGGTGGTCTATTTCTGCGTACTTCAATTTTTAAATTTTCAGTTAGGCTATCACCGCTGGTGGCCTATTTCTGCGTACCGGTATTTCATAATTTTTGTTTTCGGTTATTTTTGTTTTCGGTTAGTCTAGGCTACCATCCCTGGTGGCCTATTTCTGCGTACTTCAATTTTTAAATTTTCAGTTAGGCTATCACTGCTGGTGGCCTATTTCTGCGTACCGGTATTTCATAATTTTTGTTTTCGGTTAGTCTAGGCTATCATCCCTGGTGGCCTATTTCTGCGTACTTCAATTTTTAAATTTTCAGTTAGGCTATCACCGCTGGTGGCCTATTTCTGCGTACCGGTATTTCATAATTTTTGTTTTCGGTTAGGATAGGCTATAACCCCTCATGGCCTATTTCTGTTTAAATAAACATAAACAAAAATTCGGTTCGGCTATCACTGCGTATTCAAATTTAATTTTGTTTTGTTTTAATTTTCGGTTAGGCTATCACCGCTGATAACCTATTTGTGTGTATTTCAACATTTTTGTTTTCGGTTAGGCCTATTTAAGTAAGTGAAGCGACCTGAAGGGAGTGAACTGTTTTTAAAGTGAGTTTAGTGTTTTTAACCCTTATTTGGAGGCTCACCACATAAGTCGAGTTAAATAAAGCTGGACTATGTGGCGGCGCTCGACATAACTCGAGTGGCAATTTCAGCACGTAATGTTGCTGAGAGAGAGAGACAAGTGGTGGCAGGAGAGTAGCGAGCGTATGACTGCTCCAGACCACCGCGGCGAACATACTGACACGAATCCCAGCTCCCTCCTCCCTCTCTCACTCGCTATATAAGGAATTATATCGGGAAAGTGGCTAATTACATGCTTTTTGCACTCGCGTTGCACGGTTATTGCAAGAAAACTAGCCATCATAAAAGGATCGTTATGGTGTCATTCGAAAGCTCTGTTTATGCCCTTTCAGGGATAGGTACTTGTTTTACGTTCTGGGTCTTATTTAGGCATGAAAATGATCACGTAAACAGCCCTATTTTGGCTAAAAACACCCCGATGGGCGGTACATATAAATAAACCGCATAGGCCGCTCGTAAGGTGTTAAAGTGAGTTAAGTGTTTTTAAAGTGAGTTAAGTGTTTTTAAGTGAGTTAAGTGTTTTTAAGTGAGTGAATTGATCTTAAGAAAGTGATCGTCACCATGCCTCGTGCCTGTACGAACTGCGCCGGTAGGTTTGGTGCTTCCATGTTTGCTCCTGCCGATCCACAAGTCTGCCGACTCTGCCAGCAACGAGAGGATTTGACAGCAAAATTGGAAGCCCACAACAAGATCAACGCCCTCACCAGGAAGCTGGAATCACTCCAAGAGTTTGTAACACTCAACGTTGGAGTATCACTAACTCCAATTGTTTCAACTCCAGCATCCACCACCGCCCCAACGTCATCTGCCAACAATCCAACACCTGCAGTAGACACTGCAGCAGATGCTTCTGACGAACCTGAGCTGACATCAAACCAGGACAGCCGCCCTGTTCACCTTAGTCTCTCAATGCTGGTGCCCTTACTACCAAAAAGATATCGACAAGCTAGAACAAGTTCAACGTAGAGTTACCAAAATGATACCTAGCCTAAAGAACAAACCATACGAGGAGCGTCTTAGAGAATTAAATCTATTTCCTTTAACCCAGCGCAGATTAAGAGGCGACTTAATTTAAGTGTTCAAAATCATCAAAGGCATCGACAATATGAACTGTAGTAAGTACTTCACTATCGACCAATCTAATTACACGCGGGGAAACGGGTGCAAAATTATTGGTAAATCTTTTAACTCCCACGAAGCAAAAAATTTCTTCTTCAATCAAGTTGTCAACTTATGGAATGGGCTTTCCCGAGATGTTATAGACTGCAGCACCGTTGATTCATTTAAACTTCGCCTAGAGAAATATCTCGCATCAAACCCGTGACTGACTGCGTTTGTAAATGAATAACTTTATTTTATCCTCCCCTCAGTTACTAACCCATCTGTCCCCTACAAACTTCCTAATCCTGCCACGGACATTAGTTCCAGGGCAGTAGTTCCCTTTCCAATGTTCCCTTACCGACTCTAAACCACTGTTTGGACACTTGAGCCTCAGTGTTTTGGAGGACAAGCAGCCTAGAAGGGTCACTAGACCTGTTGTTGCTTGATTTCCTTTGTACTATATCTTCCTTTGTACTTTGTACTATAACCCTCTGAAGATTATGACGCATGTTGACAGTTTATTCTGGCTATCATTAGACAATTGTATACAGTTTAGGAAGGATCTATGGGAATGATAAGGGTAAATACGATCTCCATTAAGGGGAGACTGGCCGTTTGGTTGGTCTATTAATTCATGTATTCATATATTTTTTTAGTTTCCTCCCTAGACATCCATCAAACTTAGAATTTTGTAAATTTTTCGGTAGAAAAATGTACCTGGCGAAGGCCGGTTCCTCTTAAAATTGCAGGCTTGCTATCCCTCGCCAGGAAATAATCGACACCTAAATGGTGCAAAAGGTCTTAAACTTGACAACGAAATGGGGCGAAAGGTGTTAAAATCGCCAAACTAATGGGCCGAACGTCTTATAATCTCAAAACTAGTGGGGCTAAACATTAGGGAGAAGGGGGTCCAAAAAAACGGTCTGCCTCCCCTTAACCTTCTGACTTCCATATATGACTACCCATCCTAATCTGAATAACAGTGTCTAATAAAAAACAGAAAAGAACTGCGTAATCGGATCCTGAAAGGGTTAATAATCGAATATAGCATCTCGGTTGTTTTCTTTAATCAAGGGAGCTCAGACGGTATTGTGCAGCATAATTTACTGGTTCGGCTCAATGGTTTAAGGAGGAGGTTTAGTTTGCTGTCTAAACCTCTATCAAACTTTTAAAAACACCCACAAGACCCCCCTTTGATATAAATGTGTACACTTTTCGGTAGAGCAATGTCCCGGCCGAAGGCCGATTCCTCTTCAAATACAGGCTCGCTACCGCTCGCCAGGAAAAAAATCGACACCTAAATGGCACGAAAGGTCTTAATATTGGCAAAGAAATAGGCAAAAGGTCTGAAAATCGCCAAACTAATGGGACGAATGTCTTTAAATCTCCTAACTAATAGTGCTAAACATGAGGGAGGAGGAGGACTCGAAAAACCAACTGCCTCCCCTTAATCCGGTATCACACGAGAGCTTTTATAGTCAACATTCGATGAACAACTTTTTTCTGGCAACATTTCTGGAATATTGTGCACTAGTATCGGAACTAGACTGATGGTAGATGAATTTAAGTAACATAAACATATTTAATGTTGACCTCATAAATTGCCAGACACAGTGTTGAGGATAAATGTTAAGTGAAAAGCACTCGTGTTATACCAGGTTTAAGGGGGCCCACCTCGCTTTTTTTTTCTCTCTCTCCCTCTCTCTTTGGCTTGTATCCATTCGGCGCCATTCAGCCTACAGTTTTAAGACGTTTAACCCCATCCGGGTGTCAATATTTTCCTGGCGAGCGGTAGCGAGCCAGCATATATAGTTTTTTTTTTTACAGCA
Organism: Paralithodes platypus; assembly: GCA_032716605.1. Lineage (NCBI taxonomy): Eukaryota > Metazoa > Arthropoda > Malacostraca > Decapoda > Lithodidae > Paralithodes > Paralithodes platypus. The sequence continues at coordinate 13,023,872 of CM064546.1, read as the reverse complement.
AGCTAAATTTGTACATTTTTCGATAGAAAAATTTCTCCGGCGAACTCGGATTTCTCCATACAATGATGGCTTGCTATCGCTCGCCATGAAGAGATTGACACCTGGATGGGGATAAAAGTCTAAAACAATTGGCTGAATTGGGCCGAATGGATACAAGCCAGAGAAAGAGAGAAGAGAAGAGAAAGATAAACAAAAGCAGGTGACCCCCCTTAATTGTATCGCCAATGACTCTAGTTTATTTCTCTTATCTATCTTTAAAGGGAGATTTCCACTTGAGGTATTATTTTTTCTGGACCCCTTTCTCCCTCGTGTTTAGCCCCATTGCTTTTGAGATTTTAGGACGTTTGCCCCATTAGTTTGGTGATTTTAAGAACTTTCGTGCTTGATGGAGGTCTAGCGAGGAAACTGAAAAATAAATGAATAACTTAATTAATAGAAAGAAAAAAAACACTAGCCCCTTAATCTCTCTACTTTCTTCTTCTTTAATCTCCTTTAATCTCCCTTAGACTCCCTTAATTTCCCTTAAACTCCTTTAATCTCCCTCAATCTCCCTTAAACTCTCTTAATATCCCTTAAAATCCCTTAAACTCCCTCAATATCCCTTAATCTCTCTTCTCCCTTTCTTCCTTAATCTCCCTTAATATTCATTAATTCCTCTTAAACTCCCTGAATATCCCTTAATCTTCCTGAATCTCCCTTAATTTAACTTAGCCTCCCTTAAACTCTACTCCCCTTCTTCTCATCTTCACTTATCTTATCATCTCGTACCCCCCACCCACCCACCTTTTTGCTCTCCCGAACTTTTCCCCTCCTTTTTACTTTTTGTTAGCACTCCTGGGCGCTTGGCTTTTCTCGCCCAGATTCTTCAGACAAATTTCCTCCACATATATTTATATAATTATATATATATATTATATATAATATATATATATATATATATATATATATATATATATTATATATATATATATATATATATATATATATAATATATATATATATATATATATATATATATATATATATATACGGTACTGTATACATATATTCATGTTTTATATCTCTATATTTTGGTGTATGTATTTATAAATGAAATTCAATTGAATTATAGCTGGTAATTCAGTTCAATATCGATGTACAAATATCCAACTTCTTTATAGCCAAGATACTCGCAAGTGGACAATTTATCGTCGAGTAAGAAGAAGAACAAACATATATACATTGCTTCTTTTCCTCTCTTTTTCCGCTTTTTTTTTCTTCCTCTTTATCGCCTCTCTTTTTCTGCACCTCTCTATTTAACTTCCTTTCGTTTTTCTTTTTTGTATATATATTTGCTTTCCCTTCTCTGTCTTTTTCTACAACTCTCTTCTTTCATTGTACTTCCCTGTGGTTTATCTTCTTTTCATATATTTGCTCTCCCCTTCGAGGTCCGCAGAGGGGATGTTCAGGTCTTACTTCGGGTAGAGGTTTGTTTATCGAGTTTGTTTATTAACCCTTTCTGTATCGGCGATGTCCTTTAGCTTTACTCTGGCTAATATGAGACGATTTTATTCAGTTTCTTAAAGGACTCTAGCAATTAACAGGCTTCGAACTATCTTACTTACGCCTCCAATCCCAGCGACGGCTACTACCGTCAGTTATGTAATTTCCTTGTTACTGCCTGTATCAGGCTGTACCTGGTACCACGACCATTTGAGCACTGCTCTCGATATGGCAACACTTCTCAGCTTGTACAGTATAAGACCCTCTGAAGGCTGGGGGGAGCCAGTCTTCTCTCATCTCATGAGGTGGAAGGTTGTTCTATCTTGCCATTTCGGCCACATTGCTTGGGACTGGAGGGGGACTTTCATTAATGTATCCTACGGTACAGTAGGGGTTAACCCTTTTTACTACCACATATTTGTCTAAAACTGCACAAAATCCTCTAAATATAGCTAGGATAAAATAAAAATAGCTGTCGCCGGCACAGAAGGGTTTAACTCCGCCAACGAAACTGGACGTATGTTATGTTTTCACCACCATTTGTTTGTCTGTCTGTAAGCAAACTAAATAAAAAAGATATGAACCACTTTTAACGAATTTTGGTGAACAGAGTGAGTGAGTGTGAGTCAGTGAGGGTGAGTGAGTGTGTGTGTATGTACAAAGGAGTACAAAGGAAATCAAGCAACAACAGATCTAGTGACCCTTCTAGGCTGCTTGTCCTCCAATACACTGAGGATCAAGTGCCCAAACAGTGGTTTAGAGTGGGAAAGGGAACATTGAAAAGGGAACTACTGCCCTGGAACTAATGTCCGTGGCAAGTTTAGGAAGTTAGTAGGGGACAGATGGGTTAGTAACTGAGGGGGGAATAAAATAAAGTTATTCATTTACAAATGCAGTCAGTCGCGGATTTGATGCGAGATATTTGTCTAGGCGAAGTTTAAATGAATCAACGGTGCTCCAGTCTATAACTTCCCGGGGAAGCCCATTCCACAAATTGACAACTCGATTGAAGAAGAAATTCTAAAGATTCGTGTGAGTTAAAAGATTTACCAATAATTTTGCAACCGTTTCCCCGCGTGTAATTAGATTAGTTGATGGAAGTTATGGAGGAAGTGGAGGAGATGAGCAAGGTGTTTAAGGATGAGATCTGTGCAGCTTGTGAGGAGGTGTGTGGAGTGAGGAGAAGAGTACAAAGGAGTACAAAGGAAATCAAGCAACAACAGGTCTAGTGACCCTTCTAGGTTGCTTGTCCTCCAAAACACTGAGGATCAAGTGTCCAAACAGTGGTTTAGATTGGGTAAGGGAACATTGGAAAGGGAATTACTGCCCTGGAACTAATGTCCGTGGCAGGATTAGGAATTTAGTAGGGGACAGATGGGTTAGTAACTGAGGGGGGGATAAAATAAAGTTATTCATTTAAAAACGCAGTCAGTCGCGGGTTTGATGCGAGATATTTGTCTAGGCGAAGTTTAAATGAATCAACGGTGATGCAGTCTATAACGTTTCGGGGAAGCCCATTCCACAAGTTGACAACTCGATTCAAGAAGAAATTCTTAGATTCGTGTGAGTTAAAAGATTTACCAATAATTTTGCAACCGTTTCCCAGCGTGTAATTAGATTGGTCGATAGTGAAGTACTTACTACAGTTCATATTGTCGATGCCTTTGATGATTTTGAACACTTGAATTAAGTCACCTCTTAATCTGCGCTGGGTTAAAGGAAATAGATTTAATTCTCTAAGATGCTCTTCGTATGGTTTGTTCTTTAGGCTAGGTATCATTTTGGTAACTCTATGTTGAACTCGTTCTAGCTTGTTTATATCTTTTTGGTAATAAGGGCACCAGGATTGAACGCAGTATTCCAGAAGAGGGCGGACTAAGGAATTGTAAAGGGTAAGGATAACTTCTTTGGATTTATGCTCAAATGACCTGCCTATAAAGCCAATGATTTTGTTTGCCTTCTTAACAACTTCTGAACATTGTTGACTCGGTTTTAGGTTACTCGATATTGTTACTCCCAGATCGGTTTCTCTGTTTACATTCTTAAGCTGAGTGCCATTCATCGAATAGTTTGCTTTCTCATTTAGGTATCCGATATGTAGTACTTTACATTTATCCGCATTGAAACTCATTTGCCAAATTTGGGCCCAACATGACAATTTATCTAGATTGTGTTGCATATCGTCAACTTGTTCTTTTGAGAGTACACTATTTGCAATTTTTGTATCGTCAGCAAATTTTGAGATTGTACAGGTGAGACCCTCATCTATGTCGTTGATGTAAATTAGAAAGAGAATTGGTCCTAGTACCGATCCCTGGGGTACCCCGCTACTTATATTGGTCCATTTAGATGCCTTACCGTTTATGACTACTCTTTGCTTTCTGTCGCTGAGCCAATTTTCTATCCATTTCAACACACCGTCTTGTATTCCATGCGCTTTTAGTTTTAGCAGTAAACTTTTGTGGGGAACTTTGTCAAAGGCCTTTTGAAAATCAAGGTATATAATATCTACAGCTTTACTCTCATCGTAGAGGTTGAGGATATCGTGGAAGAAGTCTAAGAGGTTTGTTAAACAGGAACGTTTTTAACGAAAGCCGTGTTGAGTATCTTTAAGTATGTTATTTTCCTCTAAGTGATTTACGAGTCTGTCTCGTATGACCGTTTCTAGCATTTTACATACAACTGAGGTTAAGCTAATTGGACGATAGTTACTGGGTAGGGATTTGCTGCCTTTTTTGAATATCGGTGTTACGTTGGCTAGTTTCCACTGATCGGGCATAGTTCCAGACTGCAAGGATTTATTGAATAGTAATGTCAGTGGTTTGGAGAGCTCATCCTTAGCTTCCTTTAGAACTCTAGGCGAGATTGTATCAGGTCCAGGCGTTTTATTTACCTTGAGTTTATCTAAACAATTCAATACTTCTCTCTCTGTAACGGTGATATTGCTTAGAACATCTGAATTATCAATCTGAATCGGCGATGGTGTAGGGATATCACTGAGGTCTTCTGTTGTAAAAACTGATGCAAAGAATGTATTGAGGGCATTACTCATTTGTACTTCGTCTTTGGTGTATTCTCCATTTTCATCGTTGAAAGTAACTACTTTTTTCTTTCTGATATAACTATAGAATTCTTTCGGGTTTGTTTTACTTTGATTCGCAATATGTAACTCTAAGGTCTTTTTACTTTGCTTAATTAACTTTTTGGCTTTGCGTCGTAGCTCTACAAATTTCAGCCGTTCTTCGTCATTTTGTGAGGATTTTAATCTATCATTAGCAAATTTTTTAGCAAGCAGGCAGTTTGAAATATTTGTATTCCACCATTTGGGCTTATTATTATGGCCTGGACGCCGTATTTTCGATGGTATGCAGTCTTGCACTGCATTTAGGTAAGTGGCTTCGAATAACTTCCAAGATGTATTTATGTCGTTATTGTGAATTAAAAAGCTCCAGTCAGTTTCTTTAAACATAGCTCTAAGTTTATGGAAGTTTGCTTTCTTGAAATTAGGGACTTTTTCGATGCTACTATTTGGTTCGTTACTAGTAAACTTTAAAGTGAAAGTTATCGTACGATGGTCGCTGTTACTGAATTCATCACCAACATTCAAATTCTCTATTAATTCTTCTTTTGTTGCAAGTACAATGTCAAGAACGTTATTACCACGGGTTGGCGTTCGAACAAATTGATAAAGCGAACTCTCTTGCAAGTTCGTATACAAGTCATGTCCGGAGTGTGAAGTAAGAGTATCGCCCCACTTGGTCACAGGTAAATTAAAGTCGCCAAAAATTACGGTATCTTGTAAGTTACTTACATCTGCAATTTGTTCGTAAATTTCTCGGTCAGTTTGCACTGATTGAGCTGGAGGTCTGTATATTAATGCAAGTATTATTTTTGTACCTTTATTATTCTTTATTAGCACAAAAGATGCGTCGACGTTCACAATTTGAGGTTTTGACAAGAGGATAGGGTTAAGACTTTCTTTGATATAAAGTAAAACGCCACCTCCATTTCGATTTATTCGGCTTTTCTCAAACATCACATAACCGGGAAGTGAATACTCTGCTAAAAAGTCTCTATCTTCTGTATTGAGCCAAGATTCTGTTATGCCAATCACATCATAATTTTCTGTAAACACTAGCTCCTCTAAATCTGAAAATTTATTGCGTATGCTACGAGCGTTTGCATAGAACACCTTTAAATTTGTTATTTTAGAACTCACGGAACGCTCTTTAATAATATTTTTGGTTCTTGTCGGATCTACATTTATGTTCATGGCTGTCCTCGGTCCTCGCTGTCTTCGGTCCTTATCGCTGGTGGTCCTCGGTTGCCTCTGTTTTTTTCTTGGCGTTGGATGATTTATGTCACTGCTGCTTCTTCTCGGATGGCGTTTTTTTGATCCATGGCTGCGGACTGCTTCGTGTAGGAGACGACCCATGCGTGCTGAACCCACAGGGTTTAGATGAGTGCCATCCTTGCGGAACAGAGTAGGCTGGTTGTAGAAGTTGTCCCAGAGGTTGATGAATTCAACTTCTTCCCTCAGACACAAATTTTAGTCGGCTATTTGTGCTGAAGGCCTTGTCGTAGAATTTGTCAGGTGCGTCGATCTTGGGAGAATGCCTGAGATGATGATATTCCTTGACTTGTTTTTGTAGTGCTGGATCATCTTGCGATATTTCTCCATCAACTCTTCGGATCTGGTGCGCATGACGTCATTTGAACCAGCATGGATGACAAAAAGGGTATTTTCATTTGCATCCTTTGTGGTATCTTCGAAGGCTTCCACAATGTCGTCCAGTCCAGCTCCTGGGATGCAAAATCTTTTTCGTTGATTTGGGACTCTGTCGCAGAACTCTTCGACCTGTCCTCGTAGGATGGAATCCCCAACAAGCCTGGTCTCCTCTGGTTCGTCTTCCATCTCTACCAATATCTCAAATCTGTTTGACATTGTGACTGGTAGATGAGACCTTTTCTGCGTTGGCCGTGCACCGTTCCTCACTGGTGTAAATCCGGAAACCTGTGGTGGCGGGACTCTACGTACAGGTCGGGGAGAGGAGTGGTTAGAACGGGGGCGAGGGGTTGGTACTGTTCGTGCTAGCAGGCTTCTTGCACGAGGAGTGGGGGAGAGACTAAGGTGAACAGGGCGGCTGTCCTGGTTTGATGTCGGCTCAGGTTCGTCAGAAGCATCTGCTGCAGTGTCTACTGCAGGTGTTGGATTGTTGGCAGATACGTTGGGGCGGTGGTGGATGCTGGAGTTGAAACAATTGGAGTTAGTGATACTCCAACGTTGAGTGTTACAAACTCTTGGAGTGATTCCAGCTTCCTGGTGAGGGCGTTGATCTTGTTGTGGGCTTCATCCAATTTTGCTGTCAAATCCTCTCGTTGCTGGCAGAGTCGGCAGACTTGTGGATCGACAGGAGCAAACATCGAAGCACCAAACCTACCGGCGCAGTTCGTACAGGCACGAGGCATGGTGACGATCACTTTCTTCAGATCACTTCACTCACTTAAAAACACTTAACTCACTTTATAAACACTAAACTCACTTTAAAAACACTTCACTCCCTTCAGGTCGCTTCACTTACTTAAATAGGCCTAACCGAAAACAAAAATGTTGAAATACACACAAATAGGTTATCAGCGGTGATAGCCTAACCAAAAATTAAAACAAAACTAGTTTAAATTTGAATACGCAGTGATAGCCGAACCGAAAACAATTTTATGTTTATTTAAACAGAAATAGGCCACCAGGGGTTATAGCCTATCCTAACCGGAAACAAAAATTATGAAATACCGGTAAGCAGAAATAGGCCACCAGCGGTGATAGCCTAACTGAAAATTTAAAAATTGAAGTACGCAGAAATAGGCCACCAGGGATGATAGCCTAGACTAACCGAAAACAAAAATAACTGAAAACAAAATATGAAATACCGGTACGCAGAAATAGGCCACCAGCGGTGATAGCCTAGACTAACCGAAAACAAAAATAACCGTAAACAAAAAATTATGAAATACCGGTACGCAGAAATAGGCCACCAGCGGTGATAGCCTAACTGAAAATTTAAAAATTGAAGTACGCAGAAATAGGCCACCAGGAATGATAGCCTAGACTAACCGAAAACAAAAATAAGGGAGGGGAGTGAAAGGTACAGCATGGTGGACAGAAGAGGTAAGAATAGCTGTGGAAGAAAAGAAGAAAGCACATAGAGAGTGGTTGAGTAGTAGAGGGAATGAAGATTTCGAGAGACAGAAACGAGCGAGGTATGTGGAGAGTAAGAGGGTGGTGAAGAGAGTAGTGAAGGAAAGTAAGAGAAGAGTAGATGAGGAATTTGGAAGGAATCTGAGTGTAAAATGGAGGAAGAGTAAGAAACTGTTCTGGAAAGAAGTCAAGAACGTTAGGGAAGGTAGCAAGGGAAACAGTAAGGATGTGAAAGATAAGAATGGGAGAATGCTAGCCGAGAAGCAAGAGAGAGTCGAAAGATGGAGGGAGTACTTAAATGAGTTGGTAAATGTAAGGAATGAAGAGCCAGCAAACATAGCTGGATATGGTTTGGGAGGGAGAAGAAGAGAAGTAGTGGAGGAGGAGGTGGGGATCAGGTCAGAAGCGTGGGAAGCCATGAAAATAGTGAAGATGGGGAAAGCACCAGGAACAGATGGAGTGTGTGGGGAAATGTTGAGGTATGGTGGTGAGATAGTGATCGAATGGGTATGGAAAATGTGCAAACTAGCATGGGAGAAGGGGAGTGCACCCGATGAATGGAAGACTGGCATAATAGTCCCCCTATATAAGGGAAAAGGGGAAAGAGGAGTGTGTGGTAACCACCGAGGAATATGTCTTCTAAGCGTAGTAGGGAAGGTATACAGTAGGGTAGTGATTGAGAGAGTGAGAGTGAGAACGGAGAAATAGATAGGCAACGAGCAGGGAGGTTTTAGGACGGGAAGAGGATGTGTAGATCAGATTTTTACCCTGTATTGTGTTGTGGAGAAATATCTGGAGAAGAAACAAAAGATGTATGTTGCCTTTATGGACTTGGAGAAGGCCTATGACAGATTGGATAGAGAAGGTTTGTGGAAAGTACTTAGAATATACGGAGTAGATGGCAAGTTGCTGAATGCAGTGAAGAGCATGTATGAGGGTGCAAAGGTGGCAGTACGTGTGGAGAGTGAGCAGAGCGAGTTCTTTGACCTGAATATTGGTTTGAAAAAGGGGTGTGTGATGTCCCCGTGGTTGTTTACTGTATATATGGATGGAGTCATGAAAGAAATACTATCAAGAGCAGTGGATGTTGGTGTATCGCTGAAAAGGGAGGGAATTGAGTGGAAGCTACCTATACTGCTGTTTGCGGATGATACAGTTCTGATGAGTGATAATGAATGGGAGTTGCAGGGTCTGGTAAATGAGTTTGGAACAGTGTGCGAAAAAAGGAATTTGAAGGTAAATGCGGGGAAGAGCAAGGTTATGGTCTTCGAAAGGGGTGAAGTCACAGAGTGTGAGGTGAAGCTGAACGGTCAGGCTATGGAGATCGTCGACTCTTTTAAGTATCTGGGCAGTGTGTTGAGTAAAGATGGGACTATGGATGAAGAAGTGCGGGAGAGGGTACAACAGGGGAAGAGGGTTGTAGGAACGCTGAAAGCAGTAACAAGAAATAGGGTGGTCAGTATGGAATTGAAGAAGTCCTTGCATAACAGTGTGGTAATCCCGACACTGACTTACGGAAGCGAAGCATGGACGTTGGTTGAGAGACTCAGACCAAGCGTGAGAGCAGTGGAAATGAATTACTTAAGAAGTGCGTGCGGAGTTACATGGAGGGATAGACAGACTAATGAGGAAGTAAGAAGGAGGTGTGGTGTGGAGGTAGATGTGCTGGAAAGTGTGAAAAGGAACAACTTGAGATGGTTCGGCCATATGGAACATATGGAAAGCGAGAGAATGACTAAGAGGGTGTACGAGAGCGAGGTGGAGGGACAGAGAGGGAGAGGTAGACCGAAAGAGAGGTGGAAGGATGGAGTGAGGAAGTATATGAACGAAGGCGGTGCTGGTTGGGGGGAGGGGCGTCGACTGACTGGGGACAGGTGCATGGGGGCCGTTCGTTCGTGGCCACCCCTTCGGGGATCACGGCGTTGGGCAAAAGATAGATAGATAGATAGTGAAGTACTTACTACAGTTCATATTGTCGATGCCTTTGATTATTTTGAACATATGAATTAAGTTGCCTCTTAATCTGCACTGGGTTAAAGGAAATAGATTTAATTTTCTAAGACGTTCCTCGTGTGTTTTTTTTTAGGCTAGGTATAATTTTGGTAACTCTACTTTGAACTTGTTCTAGCTTGTATATATCTTTTTGGTAATACGGGCACCAGGATTGAACGCAGTATTCCAGAAGAGGGCGGACTAAGGAATTCAAAAGGGTTAGGATAACGTATTTTGATTTATGCTCAAATGACCTGCCTATAAAGCCAATTATTTTTTTGCTTTCTTAACAACTTCTGAACATTGTTGACTCGGTTTTAGGTTACTCGATATTGTTACTCCCAGATTGATATTGTTACTCCCAGATCTGTTTCTCTGTTTACATTCTCAAGCTGAGTGCCATTCATCGAATATTTTGCTTTCTCATTTTGATATCCGATATGTAGTACTTTACATTTATACGCATTGAAACTCATTTGCCAATTTTGGGCCCAACATGACAACTTATCTAGATTGTGTTGCATATCGTCAACTTCTTCTTTTGAGAGAACGCTATTTTAAATTTGTGTATCATCAGCAAATTTTGAGATTGTACAGGTGAGACCCTCATCTATGTCGTTGATGTAAATTAGAAAGATAATTGGTCCTTGTGTGAGAGAGAGAGAGAGAGCGAGAGTGTGTGTGTGTGTGAGAGAGAGAGAGAGAGAGAGAGATTAGTGAACAGATAGGATATGCGCCAAGGAAGAAGATATTCAAGTTTGGAGGCAATTCGATTTAAGGGGGGGATGGGTATCTTTATTTGCTCATCTATGTATCTTTTTAAACAAAAATTGGTTTCCTCCCTAGACCTCCATCAAGCTTATAAAAACACTCGTCCAAGACCCTCCTGCAGGATGAATATGTAAATTTTTCGATAGAAAAATTTCACGGCCGAAGGCTGGTTCCTCTTAAATTACTGGCTCGCTATCGCTCGCCAGAAAAAATTGACACCTAAATAACACGAAAAATCTTAATATTGACAAAGAAATGGGACGGAAGGTTTTAAAATCGCCAAACTAATGGGCCGAACGTCTTCTAATCTCAAAACTAATGGGGCTAAACATGAGGAAGAAGGGAGACCAGAAAAGACAACCCATCTCCCCCTTAATCAAAATTTGGTGGGCGCAGGCGGAGGTATCCGCTCTACCGTGGGCAGATTTTGTATACAGATTTTTTTTGTATACAGATTTTTTTTTCGCTTGACCTTGTGATGTTTTTTTGTAATTTGTGTTTTTGTTTGAGCTTTTTAGGTATTTGTGTAGGTCGCTGTGTGTGAATGACATGTATTTTGTTTGTGTGTGTTCATAGTTTTCTGTTGTGTTGTCCCTATTCTGGCTCTGTCTTGAGTCAGTCCCCCCCCCCCCCCCAAAAAAAAAAGGGAAGTGGGGATTGGGCCTGAGTATATAGAATAGAATATATATATATATATACTGTATACAGTATATATATATATATATATTTTCTTTTTTTTTTTTTTTTTTTTTTTTGGCACTCTAGGTCTTTCGGAGTTCCCCTGCAGTATTGTATTTCGCCGAGGCCCGAGGAGGGAAAGCTGAGGTCTTACTGAGTCTACAGATTTTTATATTATATTTTTGGTATGTATTGTGTTTGTTTTTTGCTGTTTTATATAGATTTTTTTCCTTGCAATTAAGGTATTTTGTCCAGCATTGTTGTTGTTGTTCTTCTTATTTTGGCTCGAGGGGAGAGAGTGAGTGAGTGATTGAGCAAGAGATAGAGAGAGAGAGAGAAAGTGTGTGTGTGTGCGCACGCGCTAAGTTCTTACTTCGGCTAGAGTTTATTTTGTATGTTATATATATTCTGTATATATTTATATATATTTTTTTTTTTTTTTTTTTTTTTTTTTATATTTACAGTTTGTGTATATACTTTCTGCGGTTTTGGCTGTGCTTTAGGACCTCATATAATCCAACTTGGGTTGTTTGGTCATTGCTATCGTTTTTGTGTTTTGTTTTTCTTGTAGCTGTGTTGCTCTTTTCAAATCTTCCTCCTCCTGTTCTTGTCTTATTTTGTTTTCCATATTTTTTGTTTCTATAGATTATTTCCTTATTTTGCTTGTACTGTTAGTAGCTATGGTATGTGCGCGGAATTTCGGTGTGAGTATCCTAGGTTCGAATCCTTGGAGTGCCACATGTACTCATTAGTTGCATTGATTTCATTAATTAGGTATATTTGTAAGTAAATTTGTGGGTTTGGTGATAATATGAATTTGTCCTTTCTTGCCTCTTCACCTTCCTCCTTGCACTACTCCTCCATTTCCTCCTATGTTTTTCTCATACTGTACTCTCTTTTGTTGGTCTATTATTTCCTTAAGGCAGCGTCACACGATTTTGTGTCCGTCAATTTTTGTGAGCAATTGTAGTCTGGCAGCTTCAAAATATAAGTTATATCAGAAATCAGCCCCCTAACATGATCTACCTTCAGTCTAATTTCCGATGACAATGTGAAAAAGCCTCAAAACATTACGAGAAATAACTAGCTCATCGAAAATTGCCGGAAAAAGCGCTTGCGTGACACCGGCTTTAAGCCGCTGTCACACGAGCGCTTTTCCATCAATTGACAATGAGCAAATTTGTTCTCGTATTATTTCGGGACATTTTTGCACTGGTATTGGTAACTAGACTGAAGGCAGATTATATTAGGAGGCTGAATTCTGATAAAGTGTATATTTTTAAGCTTCCAGACCATAATTGCTCGTGTGACTCCGGTTTTACTTTGCTGGCACTCTAGGGCGTTGGTAGTTTCCCTGCAGTATTGTGTTTCCCCGAGGCCCGAAGAGAGGAAGCTCAGGTCTTACTTCGGCTAGATTTTTTGTTTTGTTTTTGTGTTTTCGTTGTGTTAGCTGTGGTCTTGGTTAATTTTTTAAGGGGGGATGTTTCGTTTTTCTGGACCCCTTTCTCCCTCGTGTTTAGCTCCATTAGTTTTGAGATTCTTAAGACGTGTGGCCCATTAGTTTGGCGATTTAAACACCTTTCGCCCCATTTCGTTGTCAATTTTAAGAACTTTCGTGCCATTTAGGTGTCTATTTATTTCCTGGCGAGCGATAGCGAGCTTGTAATTTTAAGAGGAACCGGCCTTCGGCCTAAACATTTTTCTACCGAAAAATTTACAAATTTATCTTGAAGGGGGGTCTAGGGGGTGTTTTTTTAAGCATGATGGAGGTCTAGGGAGGGAACTATAACAATACCAAATAAATATATAAATAGCAAAACAAAAAGGTGTTTTGACCATTTCTATTTGTGTTGTTTTGGCTCTTTTGGTTTTTGTGTTGATTGGACTTTACTTCCTATTCACTTAAGGGGGTATGGGCCGGTTTTCTGGACCACTTTCTCCCTCATGTTTAACCACATTAGTTTTCAGATATTAAGATGTTTGCCCCATTAGTTAGTCGATCTTAAGACCTTTTGTCCCATTTCTTCGTCAATATTTAGACCTTTCGTGCTATTTAGGTGTCGATTGTTTCCCTGGCAAACGATAGTGAGCCTGTAATGTTGGAAGAACCGGCCTTCGGCCGGGAAATTTGTCTACCGAAAAATGTACAAATTAATCTAGAAGGGGGATCTAATGGATGTGTTTTGTTTTTAAATTGATGGAGTAGACCCTCCATCAAATTAAAACAAAAACATCCATTAGATCCCCCTTCTCTGCTTTTTTTTTCTTCTCTTGTTCTCTCTTTCTCTGGCTTTTATAACTTCGACCCCATTCAGCCTACTGTATTAAGACGTTTATCCCCATCCAGGTGTCGATTTGTTCCTGGCGAGCGATAGCGAGCCAGCATTGTATGGAGAATCCGGCTTCACCGGAGACATTTTTCTATCGAAAAATGTACAAATTTAGCCTGCTGTCAAAAATATTTTGAAAAATATGCTGGCTCGCTACCGCTCGCCAGGAAAAAATCGACACCTGGATGAGGATAAACGTCTTAAAACAGTAGGCTGAATGGGGCTGAATGGATACAAACCAGAGAAAGAGAGTAAAGGAGAGAACAAAAAGCAGGGACCCCCCTTAAGATGTTTTTCTTTACATTCGGTCTATGGTATAGTTTTTGGCGGGATGGGATTGTTTCTTTTTGGCACGTAAGGTGGTTAGGTCATAGTTGTTGTTGTTGTTGTTGTTGTTTTGGCTCTGTTGATAGGGGTGTTGCTTGGGCATATTTTCCTCTTCCCACTAATCCTAGTTTTCTTATATTATGATTATAATATATATATATATATATATCTGTGCCATCTGTGCCTTTGTCTCTAACTTCCTTTCCGGTCATTCCATAGCTGAGGTTGTGGACGGCCATTGTTCACTTCCTCATCCTATCAACTCCGGTGTTCCTCAGGGTTCTGTTCTGTCTTCAATTCTATGTTTTATTTTCATAAATGATCTTCTCAACTGTACCTCGTCCTATCCATTCATACGCAGAAATCTCTACCTTACACTACTCAACTAGTTTTCCAGAAACGACCAGCCAGCAATCCCTCAAAAACAAACGTAATGAAACCATACAACACATGATTGTCTTCTGATCTAACTTCCATTTCCAATTGGGGCAGAGAAAACCTTGTTTCTTCTAATGCTTCCAAAACCCAATTTCTCCATCTATCTACCAGCCATTAACTCCCAGAGGACTATCACTTATACTTCAACAACACAAAGATCATACCTTCATCTTCTCTCATTATTCTCGGTGTCTCTCTTCTGATCTCTCTTGGAAGGGCCATATTACCACTCTTGCTAAGGTGGCCTCCCAGAAGCTGGGTGTGCTCAACCACCTCAAGGGGTTCATTACCCCTGCACAACTTCTTGCTCTGTACAGGGGCACAGTACGTCCTTGTATTGAGTATTGTTCACATGTGTTGGGAGGATCCTCTCACACAGCACTTCTAGACAAAGTAGAAAGGAAAGCCTTTCGTATCATTAACTCCCGTCCACTCACTGACTCCCTGCAATATTTCTCTCTTCACCGCAATGTTGCATCTCTCTCGCTATTCTATTGCTACTACAATAATCAGTGTTTCTCAGAGCTCTCTCAATGTATACCACCTCCTCTACGTAGGGTACGTAGTACCTGTCTTGCAACACAATCCCACCCCTACTCTGTACAGCTCTCCAACTCGAGAGTGAAACGATACTCCCAATCTTTCTTCTATTCAACAGCTGAGCTCTTGAACTCTTTCCCTGAATCCATCATTACCTCATCCTATGACTTTGTTTCATATTCCGTGTGCCCGGACATTTTGGCTCGAACATTCCTTTATTTTGGCCCTGACACTCTTTCAACTCTGGGGGAGGCACTTAGTTACAGGCAGTTTTGCCTTTTGTCTCCCTCATCCACATAGAAAAAAAAAAATAATAATATATATATATAGTATTACTGTATATACTGTATATACAGTATATATATATATATATATATATATATATATATATATATATTCTCTTTTAAACAGACGAGGTTAAAGGCAATAGCAGTTTCAGCATTTAGTATTTTATTGTTACAGTTTTCAATATTTCTAACAATTTTCCTCTGGGGTTCAGAGATGAGGTACAACAGGTTAGCAAAATTCATGGTGGATCCAACGTTTCACAAGTAAACATCTTGCATCTTCAGGGAATGGGCAGGTAATGATTAGAATAAGGACAAAGCAACATATTTATACAAAATTCGAGGATCAAGAATAGGTAGGTGGGCGGAGCTACTGGGTGTGGGGTGGCTGTTCATTGGTGGAAGGCAGTCTATTCGCGAGACGGGCACTAAATCTTATCGGTGGTTGGTTGTTGGCTGTGGGTGGCTGTGATTGGTTGGTGTTGTCAGTAGTGTGCTGATCGCGGAAAGGTACGGGAGGGGGGCACAGGGCGAGAGGAACGAGGGCAGTATGCCTGTAGCGCTTGCCTGAAGGAAGAATTTGAAGGTCTTGTGTTTGGTTGTTGATGCTGGGGTTGAGCGTTTGGATATATAGAGCTTCTAAAATAGCTATTCTTCTGGGGTCTGATTCTTTGTCGAGTATGGTAGTTTGTTTGTCTAGGTCGGCGCGAGTTAGGGCAAGATGGTGGGGGGCTTGATAGTGATCTTTTATAGCGCCAGATTGAAGGTGGAGGGTTAGTCGACGGGAAAGGTGAGTCTGTGTCATTCCAACATAGGATAGGGGTCCACAGTCCCCAGAGGTGCAAATATGCTGGTATATCACATGATCGTCTTTCGGTTGGTTGGTGGAAATGGGGCAGTTACGGAGGACAAGGTTGGAGGTCTTAGGAGATTTGTAGTAAATAATGAGTTTATTTTATTGTCAGGGTTGGTGGGGAGGACGTTTTTGTGAATTATTTCTTTCATAATGGATTCGTCTGTTGTGTGGTCGGAAGATATGTAGTTTCTGTAGAAAAATGTAATGTCATTGGCCGGGTTGGTGCTAGGGGGGTCTTGTTTGTACCATTTTTCTAGGTGGTGGTTGATGGCATTGGTGACGTCAGTGTTGGAATACCCATTGTTGACTAGGACCTGGGTGAGCCTTTCCAATTCATTGTGTGTGTCATTCCAGGTGGTGCAATGGGTGAGGGCTCTCCTGACATAGGCGGTGATGGTGGACTGATGGTATCGTTTAGGGCATTCACTTTCCCCATTAAGACATTGGCCATTGTTAGTAGGTTTGGTGTACACCGTAGTTTTGAAGCCGTGGTCGTGGAGGAAGACAAGGAGGTCGAGGAAGGGTAGATGACCATCGGTGGTTTCTTCGTATGTGAAGTTGAGTCCGGAGGCGGCCATGAAGCGCTGCTGGAGGTCCCTGAGTTCGCCCAGGTCCTTCACCCGCACGAAGATATCATCGATGTACCTGCAGTAGACAGTGGGCCGGTGGGCAGCCAGGAGTTCCTCTTCGATAGTTCCCATGAAGAAATTGGCGAACAGGACCTATACTAACATATATATATATATATATATATACCGGGTATATATATATATATATTATTAAATATATATATATACTGTATATATATATATATACCGTATATATATATATTATATATAGATATATATATATATTATATATATATATATATATATATATATATATATATATATATATATACTATATAAATATGTATTTGTTTTTAGGGGGGGGGGGGGAGTATACTTAACCTGTACAGCCCCAGCGACGCGTCTGGCGCGTCGGCGATGTATGTAACGCACAGCCCCAGAGACGCGTCTGACGCGTCACCCTAATTCCGCCGACCGTAACCTCAGGTGTAGCCACTCAAGAGGGCTCAGATTTGTATGGGAACTGTGTACGTATCCCACGCAACCGTGCCGATGGTTGAAAACTCTCAAAGTCCACGTGCGTGCGCATGAGCGCGCAATAACCTAGTTTTTTGGGGTAATTGCCTTCAATTTTTTACTCTTCTAAAATACGTTTTCGGGGGCTCTGTAGGACCATTCTTTAAGCTTTTTGAGCGGTTTTTCGTGGTTTTTCCTTCATTCCTAACCCATTCGCTATTGTTTCTGGAATAAAAAAAAAATTGAAAACCGGCCGGGTTCTGGTGAACAAACATTACAAAACTAGCCGGGGCTCCACGGGTTAATTCCTTATTTTGTTGGCCCTCCTGGTGGTTTGGAGTTCCTCTGCAGTATAGTATTTCCCTGAGGCCAGTGGTAGGCTAGTTGCGTTGGTCTTCTCAAATCGTCTTTCTTCTTTCCAATACCTCTCATTTTCTCTGTTTTTCTTTTCTGTGTTTTCTATTTTGGTCTATTATTCCCTTCTTTAACCCTCCAGCCCCGGCGCCCTTTGCTCGCGACTGTTCTGTTGTCCCGGGTGTTTTGCAGATTATTGGGCTATGTTCACTCACCTGTAACTCAATAAATAGGGCATGTATTGTTATGAATAAAACATTAAAATGTTCCACAAACCTTCCTCTGTATAATGCCGTTAAGTAGAAGTTTCTAGCCCCAGTGGTTGTATAATGGCGAGCGCGGGAAGTAGACTGATTTTCGGCGGCAAATTCTTCCCGCGTTTGGATGCGTCGCCCCTGCCCAGGCTATACTCCATTCAATCGACCCGTGCATCTGGCTCCTAACTAGTATTTGCATCGAGGCTCTTGATTGGCTATCATATCAGTACCCGAGCTCACTGGCCAAAATGAGCGGCAGAGCTGATAATTTCTTATTATTATCTTTATTATTCCTTATTTATTCATTAAACTATATACGTTTAAGTAATTTTAATGATTAATTAATAAATTATAGTCTTATCCGAATCTAAAGAGCTATTAAATATCACATGTTTCCCATTAATAACTTATATATCATAAAGTAAACACAAGCAAAACAATAAAATTATAAACGGGAGAAGTAAGCGAGAGAGGAGACTGACTGACAGGCTCACCCAGATTAGCCAATCACAGGCCATGATTTATTTACCAGTATCACACATTTAAAATAGGCAGGGACGGAATATCTTCCCTTGCTTGTGTTTACTTTATTATATCTACAATTGTATGTGTTCTATGTGGTATTTTATAGCTCTTAAGGTTATGATATCACCTATCACATTATCATTATCATTACTAAAATGTATCTAGTTTAATTATTATATATGGAATAATAATGAACAGCATATTTTAATCATACGATAATGTGATAATCTACAGTGATATTCGAACCTTAATTGCTATAAAATACCACATAGAACACATACAATTGTAGATATAATAAAGTAAACACAAGCAAGGGAAGATATTCCGTCCCTGCCTATTTTAAATGTGTGATACCGGTAAGTAAATCATGGTCTGTGATTGGCTAATCTGCCTGAGCCCGTCAGTCAGTCTCCTCTCTGGCTAACTTCTCCCGTTTATAATTTTATTGTTTCGCTTGTGTTTACTTTATGATATATAAGTTATTAATATGTTTCATGTGATATTTAATGGCTCTTTAGATTCGGATAAGACTATAGTTTATTAATTAATAATTAAAATTACTTAAACGTATATAGTTTAATGAATAAATAAGGAATAATAAAGATAATAAGATGAAATTATCAGCTCTGCCGCTCATTTTGGCCAGTGAGCTCGGGTACTGATATGATAGCCAATCAAGAGCCTCGATGCAAACACTAGTTAGGACCCAGATGCACGGGTCGATTGAATGGAGTATACCACGCACCTAGCCACTCGTCGCGCCTCCCATAGACGACTTTAGTGGTTGATATTGACAATGTGATGTTTATTTGATATTTGTATAGTTATTTTGAGGCCAATTATATAAAGTATGTGTATTAGGGTGTCACTGTCACTGATAATGCTAATTTTCACTCGATACCGTACTTTTTATTAGTAATTGAGGTAGGTTATTGTTATATTAGGCACTGATTATTCGTTATCACAGGTGTTTATTATACTTTGGCCATCAAATATTAGGTTTTGTGTCACTCTCACTTTGGTAAATATGATTTAGAGAGTGTCACTGTCACTGATAATGCTAATTTTCACTCGATACCGTACTTTTTTTATTATTAATTGAGGTAGGTTATTGTTATATTAGGCACAGATTATTCATTATCACAGGTGTTTATTATACTTTGGCCATCAAATATTAGGTTTTGTGTCACTTTCACTTAGTTATACGCTTTGTAAACGTTTTATATACAATGTATTGTCATTTTTCAGTGATTTATACATCTCTATAGGTTTTAATCATATGAATGTCACTTATTATATACATTTTTGTGTCACTTTCACATATTATTATGGTGTTATTGTATTTGTATCAATTTTCTCATGATACATATGACTTTTGTATTACAATAAATTGTTTTACTTCCACTTATTGCCTATATATATACATATTGTCACTGTCTTTGGTACTTTCACTATGATTAGAACACCTGCTTGGAGTGGTAATCAAAGAAGCACCCTTCAGCACAGAGTGGCACCTTGCACTCCACACACTCCATGGTGGACTTTTTCTCTGACCTCGTCCTCAGCCTGGTGTTGTAGCAGACATAGCACCGCTTCTGCTGCTTTCTTCCTGCTTGTGTCAGAGGCAGGGAAATGAGCCTGTGCATATTCATGTAATATGCACAGTGCAAGCGGTCAGTAGCGGCGGGCCCAGCATGTGCCACTGCCCTCTGTGGCATAGCATACTTCTCCAGGAGCTCCTTCAACACCTGCTTTTGGAACCTCCGCAGGCTATTGAACTGCCTGGGTGTGTTCTCATTCCGAAGATTGTAGATGTTGTAAGCATTCAGAATTGACATGTCCACCATGTGCAGAAAGAACTTTTTGTACCATTTGCATGAGGTACACAGACAGTCAATGAAGCCTATCTGCATGTCGGACTTGTCCACCAACCTCATGTTGATGTTGTAGTCCAGGACAGCATCGGGCTTGGTCACCCTGGCCTGGGTGCGGCGATCCACCTTGCCAGTCTCCACCATTTCCCCCTTGTGGACGGTGGTCAGGAGGTTGACCTTCCGCTGGTCGTGCCAGTGGATATCCAGAATGGGCCCCGACTTCTTCCGGAACACATCGCCTTTCTTTGTCTTCGGAGGGAAAGGTGGCATGCCCTTCCTTTTCCCTCGTACTGTGCCTACAGTCCCCGTCTTGCGCTGATGGAGGTACTTTGAGAGAGTGGGGGACGTGTAGTAATTGTCCGTGTAGAGGACGTGATTCTTGTGAAAGTAGCACTCCATCATGGCTTGGCCCACTGCTCTGCCAAAGCCAATGAGGGGGTCCACAAACACGTGCCCTTCCTTCCCGCTGTAGACCAGGAAGTCCAGGACATAGCCAGTTCGGCAGTCGCACAGCACAAAGAATTGTATGCCAAAGCGATGTCTCTTTGAGGGGATGTACTGTCGGAAGCTGAGCTTTCCCCGGAACAGCACAAGAGACTCGTCAATGACGACCTTGCGGAAGGGCTTGAAGTAGGAGGAGAAGCGTTTTTGCATCATCTCGTACAACGTCCTAATCTTCCACAGCTTGTCTGGGCGGTGGACGTCGGTGTTGGTGACAAGATGGAGCGCTGCGAGGATGTCAAGGTACCGGTTGCGAGATATATATTTCCCGAAGGCAGGGGTGGATATGAGATCATTGGTGATCCAATAGTCAGGCAGCCTATGCTTCTTGACATGAGGCATTAGCATGGTGAGTGCCAGGAAGACCATGAACTCGTGATGAGTCACTGGGGTCTACTGCCTCATGTGGCCCTTGGTCACCTTGTCAAACATGTGGACCTGGAATTGGTGCTGCTTGTTGGTCTCCTTGATGACAAATCCGGTATCCTCCTCATCAAAAAAGGCCTCAAAAAGCTCATGTGGTGGAGCATTGGGGCCTGCGGGAAAATTGGGGGTAATTCCTGAACCCTCCTCATCAAAAGCTGGCACATCAGTGTTGTATTCTTCCCCGTCAGCCAGGTCTTTCCACTGAAAAATGTAGAATGGGTGTTGGCGACGAGGAGCTGCAGGTGGTGGCCCAACACGCCCACGGCCAACTCGGGAGGCGCGCACCCTAGGGCGGCCTGGGCGGGCCACAGCACGATGCCCCCGGGCGGAGCGGATGGATTGAGGATCGTCCATGTCCATGTAGTCATCGTCGTCAGAGTGGTTATCTTTCCCTGACGGTGGACCTATATAGTCATGGCCAGAGTCATCTGTGAGGTTCCCTTCATTGTCAGTGTCCCCCGCATAATCTGGCGGTGAACGAGTGATGCGTGGGCGGCATGCGGGGGGGCGAGGTGGGGAAGGAGTGGAAGGTGAGGCTATGTCCCCCCGAGGTTCTGGGCTCCTTTGCCTGCGACGAGTGGCAGAAAGCAATGTTTCACTGTCACTAGGCCCAGGTATTGGTGATGCGAGCTCAAATACTTCTTCAGGAACAAATGTTGAAGGCAGGAGAGGTGGGGAGGACCGTGGGGAAAGTTGCGGGGGCGTATGGCTGGCGCCGGCAGGGGTGGGCGCCACAGGAGCCTCGAACAATGCCCGCCTAGTTTGCTGTCCTTTTTTCACATATTTCCTGCCTTTCCCCTTTTCGGCAGCAGTATGTCTCCTGTCGGGGGACCTAGGAGGCAAATAGGCCGAAAGTGGGGGGTCCTCAACCCTTGGCAGTGGTGGGGGTGGTGGGGAATAATGAGGGGTGCCCGGGTCATCTTGGGTGGCTCGGGGAGATAAGGGAGACAATGGCGGGTCACCAGGCTCACCCTCACCCTCACCAAGTCTTTGGGCTTCTTCCCTGGCTGCCGCGGCCACCTTTTCAAGTACCTGCTTCTTATAAAAGCGTAGCTTGAAAGGCGATTTAGCTGGAGAAGGGCTTGGAGTCGTGTCACTCAAGTGAAACTTGGAGATTGACCTTGAACTCTCCCACTCGCTCACTTTCCCCACTTCACTTTCTTCAGGTAAAACAGCTTCCGCGAAAGCTGTTACATCACCTTCATCACTCTCATCACTCTCATCACTCTCATGTTCACTCGCAAATCCCCTGAATTGAGTACCAGTGTCACTGTCATCGCCATAATCACTCGACTTATAATTAGACGATTTATCACTGTCTTCATCATCAACATTATGGTCTCCTTAAGCAAGCTCAAAAATTCTCAATGTCTCCTCGATACCTCCTGGAGATAACACATTTAGGCGGAGTCGTCTGCGTAAAATGCGACGAGCCTGGGCGGGCGTTGGAGGGGGCACGGTATCGGACACAGCAGATTCTCTTTTTTTGGTAGTATCCATGATGGCGTCGGGGTAGAGACTGTTGCCGTGGCGTAGTTCACGTGTGGTGGCGCTGTCTACCACCCAACAACAACAAAAATTGATGCGCGCCATTCAAAAGCATTTACGCAAGCACCCGGAGTCTCAGAGCCCTACCGGGTTCTGCGGGGCGCGTTTGTTATGGGTTTCTCAGAACCCAACCCCGGGTTCCGAGGGTAATAGTGATATCGTTGTTTTGGCCCTGTTGATAGCTATGTTACTTGCTTTGGATCTCTCTCTTCTTCACCTTCCGTCTTATCAATAGTCCTCCTTTTCCTCTCTTTATTCTATATTCTATACACTCTTTCGTATCTATTATTTCCTTCTGCTTGCACTCTTCCCTTTCCTCTACTCTCTCAAATCAACTTCCTTTTGTTCACAAATTCTCTTTTTCTTTTCTTATTAGTTTTTCCACACTCTCTTTTTGATTTATTATTTCCTTATTCTGCTTGCATTCTTGGTAGCTATTTTACTTTGGCTTTCTCTCCTCTTCATCTTTCTCCTGTTCACTAATCCTCTGTGTCTTTTGTTATTAGCTTTTCCATACTCTCTTCTTTATCTATTATTTCCTTATTATGCTTGTATATATGTGTATGTACTGTATATACTCAGGCACATACCCAATAGCTGGGGGTGGCTGACTCAAGACAGAGCCTGAACAGGGACAACACAACATAATACAAAAAATGTATAGATTCACACACACGTAGGTTGCCCAGGAGAAGACCCAGAGACCAAGGATCACTAAGGGCCTTCAGCCTCCCCTGGTCTCAGACCTCCCGGAGAGGTTCCGGTCTCAGCAGGCAGAGACGCAACGGAGCACACCACAATGCCCGCCCAACTCATATCCAGGCATGACCCTTCATATACACCGGCTCCCTGGGCTAGGCGCCTGACGGACTATTATCTAGTCTAACTGGCGCCCAACCCCCTCTCCCAACGACCGCATTATCACTCATTTATTCACAAGCATTCTCCATTCATTCCTATTCATTACCACTTCTCTTGCCTGATCTACAATCATCCCTCTGTCTTCCAACGCTTGTACTACAACATCTGTCCATATCAACCGAGGTCTTCCTCTCAACTCCCATTCGTTCAACATGACCATACCAGCACAGCTCCCTTTCGTCCACTCTGGCCGACAAGGGTTACTACTGTCCCACTCTCCTACGTACATCTTCATTCCTCAATCTGTCTCTACGCGTCACTCTACACATACTCCTCAAGCAGTTCATCTCCATCACATCCAACTATATTCTCTGTTGTGCCTTCAGAGTTTGTACTGTTAGTATAATATGTTATTTGTCCTTTGTTTCCTCTTCAGCTTCCTCCTGTTCACTAATTGTCTGTTTCTTTGTTTTTATTAGCTTTTCCATACTCTCTTTTTTTATCTATTATTTCCTTATTCTGCTTGCACTATTGGTAGCTATATTACTCTTCCTTTATTTCCACTTCACCTTCCTCCTGTTCACTAATCCTCCGATTATTTTGTGATTAGCTTTTCCATTTTCTAGACCTAGATGTGTGTATTTGTATATTGTTTGTGTGTGTTCATTGTTTTCTGTTGTGTTTTGTGTTGTCCCTATTCTTGCTTTATCTTGTGTCCCCCCCCCCCCAACAAAAAAAAAAGAAGGAAAAGTGGGGATTGGGCCTGAGTATATAGATAGATAGATAGCTTTTCCATTCTCTCTTCTTCATCTATTATTTCCTTATTCTGCTTATAAGGTTGGTATATGTTATTCAACCTTTCTTTCTTCTCCACCTTCCTCCTGTTCACAAATCCTCAGTTTCTTCTCTTAATCCGTTTTCTGTATTATATCTCTTTTTGTTTCTACAATTTCTTTCTTTTTGTTGGAACTCTAGTTTTGTTCTGAGTTTCCCTGCAGTATTGTGTTTCCCCGAGGCCCGAAGAGAGGGAGAAGCCCGGAAGTTGTATTTATTTATTATATTTTATTTATTCATTTATTTATTTGTTGTTTTTTCATAGTTTATTTATTGTTTTCTGTGTTGCTGTTTTTATTGTTTTGTTCTTGTACAGTCAGAAACCGCAATCTCTGAGTCACTTTGATAGGGCCCGGGTATGTGGAGCGCATCGTTTCTGGACGACAGTTCACTTTACCTATCACAAGGCCACATACCTATGAACACACGTTTCGAACCAATAGATGCTTCACTCAGTCTGCCATGTAAAATTATAATGCTGCTGCTAAGCTATGATCCGCATTCATATATGGATATACACATGACAAAAATATCCTTATTACATTCCCTTTCGTATCTACAGTAAATACGGACACAAATATTACCATAGGTTTTAAGACACTAAAAATGAAAAGAAATACTTCCAAATTGCGCAGTGAATGAACAGGATTTAGGTGTGTGTGTGTGTGTGAGAGAGAGAGAGCGCATGCCCGGATACGAACGTAAACACTCCTTACCGCTCTTAATTGTGCTAATTCCTCTGAAAATATAGAGGCTACGCTATTGCAAGTGAAACTCGTTGTGTATAAGTGTTTCCAGCACAGTATGAGGTCGACAGGAACATATTTGAATTATTTGTTATTGAAAAATAAATGAAAACAACATTCACACCATTCTGCCCTCTCGCCCAGACTGTGCCCTCTATTGGACGAATCTGCCATACTCCTTAACAGTAATTACCAACACTTGTTTAATCGTCATATTTTAGTGAATAAAGTGTGCTTAATTGTGTCATTTATTGAAATACAAGTGTGAAATAAGGAGGTAAACTGTCTAGAAACAACAATAAATAACAATCTTGATATACATTAATGCCACTGTACACCTTTACTAGTTAACTCATTATTTATGTGCATAAGTGTAAATAGTACTTAGGTGTGTGACGTTTGTAATATTTATTTATACAAAAAATGAATAGCAGAACAGCTCTACCCCCACCTGGTGTTAAGTGTAAAACCTGCACCAAAGACTGTCATAGAGTGCATAAAGTGTGAAAAGTGTAGCAGCTATGTCCACACAGCCTGCTCACATCTTCCAGTATACGGCTTGATAAATCTAGTTATATTACCCCTATTTTGTGGCTATTCTGTTGGTACTAATGTGTTAATATTATTAGTAGTAGACTTAGTATGGTTTGATGATGCGCGGAAATGTATATTTGACTTGAAATAGATACATTGAAGTATTACAAAACCTTCGCGAACCCATACACAGGGAGCGTGAGCTGGGTTTAGACCGTCGCGCACCCATAAACAGGAAACGTGAGCTGGGTTTAGACCGGTCGCGAGACAGGTTAGTTTTCGGTTAGGTTAGGTTAAGTTAGGTTAGGTTAGGCTAATGTTAAAAATACTAAAATGCGACGGTCCTCGGTATTAAACAACACTGTATATCAAATATAAAATAAAAAACAACAACAAATTATCTGAAAAACTCGTATCTGGTTGGTGATAAATTTGTATCAAAATACGTTTTTTTTTTCAGTTTTCCCGTCTGCTGAACCATTCAAAATCACGCAAAAAGACGTGTTTTGAAGGGGGGAGGTAGTGGGGTGTATTGGGGGAGGGGTAGTATAACTGTAGATTTACCCCCGAAAAGCAAATCTCCTCAGGAAGAATCTCTATCAACAAGCAAATCTCGGTAAAAGTTGTGTTATTGGGCGTACCACTACCGACATACAGCATAACTCCTTTCTAAAACATTAACCTAACCAAACAACTTAATTAACCTAACCTAACCTAGTATTCATGTAGTAATGAGAATACTAGGTTAGGTTAGGCTTTTTAGTTAGGTTAAGTATTTATAGATGATTTATGTTGTAAGTCGGTAGTGGTACGCCCGATAACACAACTCTTACCCAAATCTCCCCAGAAGTAGCCAGCACAGAACCAAAATTCTCTATCCTTAGATGACAGTAGGAAGGAGGCACTAGAGGAAATATTGGAAGAAAGACCTGCACCAATATGCCGCTTATACCATCGTAACGTTTTCCGAGGATGCCATACTGGTCGTCATGGAAAAGAATGCAATTATGAACATCCGAAAGTATGTTGGTGCTACCTGAACCATGGACCAAATAAAGCTTAGGGATGTAGTTTGGGCAAAAAGTGTTCCAGGTTCCATCCATTGCTATGCAGAAAGGTTGTCTCTACTGGTGAGTGTCACAATAATTATTGTAAATTCAATCACCTAAAAGGTACCAATCATTCACAAACTCTGACTTCAACGTACGTTTACAAATAAGATCTCCTCCGTGCAACATCTCGACTACTGAGGAAGACTTAGAACACTAGAATTGTACTCGTTAGAACGACGGCGCGAGCAGTACATTGTTACGTATGGAAAATGCTGAATGACCATGTCCCAAACTTATATAATAAGTCGACAATACGTGATAAAATCAGCAAGAGGCGAGGCAGGCTCTGTGAATTGGGAAACTTCACTAATAGAGCCTTGGCCAGAGTGGTGACTCAGAGAATGACCTCAATATTGTACCAGGTCCAAACACTCCTTAATGCGCTGCCAAGATATGTGCGTGATGCGGAGTGCTCCTCGGCTGACCAGTTCAAGAGGTTACTGGACAGGTTCCTCAATAGTGTCCCTGACCAGCCAAAAATACCGCACTACAACATCAGCGCACTGAGTAACAGCATTTCTGATCAGCTTACCCTGATGAGGGCAGACGGTAATTTTATTTCCGATCTGTCTACCATGGACAGTCCATCTAATGGTCCCCTTGCCCCCGTGTCTTCCACTGGAGATGGGTACGAGTAGTAGATGACTACTACTGGCGGTGGTGCATCAGCATGACCGATGGACGACCAGACGTCCTCAACTCATCACCAGGATCACCAGGTGTGTGTGTGTGTGTGTGTGTGTGTGTGTGTGTGCGTGAGTGCGTGCGTGCGTGTGTGTGATTTTCTTTGCACACTGAGATAACATGCCTTAAATGTTTCATTGGCTTTTGCGAAATTTAGTAGTTTAGGTTCGCTCTCTCGTCCCCCACCCCTCAGAGAGCTGTCTTCATTTCCATGTTCCCAGTTACCACATTATTCATACTTTTATTAATTTCGAAGAGAGGGATGTTCAGTATTACAGTGTAAATGTTTACCTTGCATTGGTGTGTAATAAACAGTTGTTGTGTAAAGTAACGATGACAATTATGACGTGAATTGCTAGTTACGATTAGTCGAGTGTGTGTGTGTGTGTGTGTGTAAGTGAACCGATGTGTGTTGCAATAGACATAATGGTCTACAGTAGGTGACATACACTGAAAACAAAAGTGTCTGCCTCATGACAATCATACAACAGAACAAACTATGCAATGTAATATTACATGTTATCTTCTGGTTATGAAATTCAGGGGTGAAACGGCACTGAGCTATCAGTAGTGATATATGGGAGTATTATGTAATACCACACAAAGTTAAGCTTTGGACACTGATAGATTTATATATTCGGTATTAATTTAGTACAAAATTTGTATAACACTCCAAAGGGTAAAGGTTATAATTGCATCGCATCGTGATATTACGTTAAGCAATGGATATAGATACCTACTCGATGTTAGTATAATAGTTTCTCATATATTGCAATGTATACACAGTGCAACAAGGTTAATATGATGATAGAAAATTGATGAATTATATGTGAGTACCGGTATGTGTTTAATAGTAACTACTTTGGATGACGTCTGATAAATCTCTCACACGCACACACACACACACTACTAAAGCCTGTCCATTCACTGCGGTTTGGTAGTGTTTCTTTACATTCTTATTTACTTAATAGCTATCCGTGTTTAATGTAGATACAAGAGGAAATAACAAAACATTGTATTTTTGTCATTTTTATATCAGATTTTGTAGTATGAATCGTATTGTAGCATAACAACAGCACACTAATTTTACATGGCAGACTGAGTGATGCATCAATTGGTTCGAAACGTGTTTTTCGTACATGTGCGGCCTTGTGATAGGTGTGACGCATGTCCAGTGTGAGCATGCTGTACAGAACGCCTAGTCATGCCCCACTCTCGCTAGGATTGTCAGGGCAGGAACTTTGGCTGTAGTCTATGTAGAGTTTCCTAACTTAGTTCATGTGAGCCGTTGTACTATAAGTAATATGAATATGTATTTTGTTTTCATCTGAGTCAACGAGTTCTATTTTATATCATTAGTTATAAGTATTGTGTGTAAAACTTATTTGTAATGATGGGAGAAGCGGCAGCCACAGTTGGGGGTCAGTGGGTGCGCCATGCGGGAGGTGGGCCTAACTCACTAGCACTCCCCCCCCCCTCCCCCCTCCCCTCAGTGCTAGGAAAGCCTTTGTCTATCCCAGAGGAGAGAGAGAAATTACGTAATGATTGTCAGTGGGCGGTCCTTAGTAGTTCACGTTGGGCTCACTAGAGGGCCGAGTATAAAAAGGGAAGTCTAGCCATTTTTTGATCAGAACTCATTAGGCAGAGCGACTTCTCATTTCCCTTGCTAACTATATATATTCTTCTGACTGATGTGAACTTTCTCTACTACCTTACATTCTTATCTCCTCTTTTCCCTACCCTTTTTAACTTCCATGGTCCCGTTGGTGCAGAGCTAGTCAGCCAACGTATTATCGCTTGAGTTCTCATGAGATACATGCCTATTAGATAGCCTATTTTGGAAGGGTTAACTTAGAATAGGATTGATTTATGTTTGTTGCACTTGTCTATGCATTTCCCTGTGTGTTATTATTATTCCTGGTTTCTGCTAGTCTAGGTAATGCTAGACTGGGGTAAGGCTTTTCTGTGTTACGAGTTGTTGTTTGATGCAGTGGTTAAGCGATAAACCTGCATACTCGTTTCGGTTCAGTGAAGCCTAGGTTGTCTTCGCGGCTGACTGTGTTGAGTTAATAATTTACAGTGCGTGAGGGCAAGAGCCTAACCACCCTGTATTTTATTAACAGCTTGTTTTTACTTTGTCAAGGAGCCGGGAGAAAACCAGATACAAGGGATCTGGATTTCTCAAAGTGCACTTGTTAGTGTTAACGTAATACTTTAAACAGTTGTGAGGACTTCGCTAGGCTACGAGCCGTTTTTGCTCAGTCACTGCTACCTTTTGCCCACAGTACCCCAGCTAGACTTTACTCGATTAGTAGATACAGAATAGTATTGAAGCTTTCCTTATGTATGATATTGTTTATGCACTATTGATTTCATGTGTTGCAAGCTTGGCTACTTTAGTGATTAGTGGCCCACGAGCACAATCCGAGTAGGCTATTGCCGTTGCATTTGCGGAGTACTTCTTTTTAATGTTTGCCATTTACTATTGCATATTCTTTTAATTATTCTTATGCCAATTTAAACCTGTAATAGTATTTAATTGCCAGTGTTTTTCTTATTGAATTACTGTTCAAAATCCGATACGTACTTCTTACGAGCATCCGAGAAGCATCTAACTTTTTTCAGAAGATTCCTTGCTCGATGCTTAAGGACTATTAATTAACGTAACGTAATAGTGCCGATCCGAAGTAGAGGGTGGAGGACTTCTTAAGTTCTTAGTCAAGGGTGGATTACTTCGGCTTCGGCCAACACTATTCTTTGGTGTTGTTGTTTCTTACTTCTTTGTTTGATTGTTGACCAGACTAGAGAATTCCTGTCTCTTTATTAGTCTGTTGTTGAACACTAGTACCGAGTTCTTGTATACCCCGTTATAGCAGATTGAACTCTGGAGGGTATTGGTGTTTTTTGTTCGGCTGGCAGTACTCAGGGGTTGGGATCGTGTGTTTCCGTTGTGGCAGCGAGCCGTATTAGAGTCCTGATTGAGAGCCCTTGTGTACCCGAGTGCCAGGTCGTAACAAATGGCGACCTTGCTTAGGATTTTGTGAACAGTATAAATTTTTGCAGAGTTGTACAACATTTGTTTGTTTGTATTTTAGCGTGCATATTGAAGAATATTTGTTTTTGTATGGCAATTAGTAAAGCATTTAAGAGACTCCAGTTAATTTAGTAATTAGTGCTTGCATAGGAAGTTAACACTTTTGTCTCGAGAATTTTTTTGTGGACTTCAGTATGTCGTGCATTAGCACTGACGATGAGCGAGAGATGCCATTTGAAGGTGTGCCGTTAGTAACCAGTGAGGAGGATGCTAGAGTTTTTGTGAGTAAGCGGTACCACGTGACGGAGGAGAGGCTGACTGGGGTGGATGTTTGTGGCTTGCACCTGATAGCCAAGGTTTTGGGAATTTCCAATGTAGTAGGGATGTCCAAGGGGGAGCTGATTTCCTGGGTGTTGCGTGGGCGACATGGGGTTTCGGAGGAGAGGGCGTTTGGGGGGGTTCCTCCCCAGATCCCCTCTCACTCGACTCCCACAGTGCCGTCCACTCAGTTACCGGAGGTTAGCACTCTCCCACAGAGGGATGAGAATTGGCAGATTGGAGTGCCCTCGGGTGGTGCACATGGTGGTTCCCCAGTTTTTGCCCCCCCTCCTTCAGTAGTGGCAGCTCCCTCTTCCTGTCTGTCTCCAGATATGGTATTTAGACTTGAGCTTGCTAAGATTGAGGCTAGGAAGCAGGAGGATGAGACCAGGAGGCATGAAAATGAGACCAGGAGGCAGGAGGATGAGACGAGGAGGCATGAGATTGAGGTTAGGAGGCATGAGGCTGAGCTTAAGTACGACTCGGAGAAATATTGTGCTAAATTAGATTTAGATAAGTCTCGTGCAGAGTCGACAGGGACTTGGATGGGCCGTGAGGGCCAAGTAAGAGAACAGTCCTTGGCCCAATTAGTCAAATTGGTGCCGGTATTTAGTGAAACTGAAGTCACAGAATTTTTTAATCGTTTTGAGAAGAAATGTAGGGAGCATAATTGGCCTGAAGAGAAGTGGGCAGCTCTAGTCTCCTCAAGACTTACGGGTAAGGGTCTGAAGGCTTATGATGCACTGCCTTTAGAGTCTTGCATTGACTACCCAGAATTGAAGAGAGCTGTCCTACGGGCATACGAGTTGCAACCGGAAACATATCGATTGAAGTTTCGGGGTGTTACAAAGACTAGGGAGGTGACCTTTCTTGAACATGCCCGGGACTTAAAAGATGCACTTAAAACTGGACACATTCTGAGAAAGCTGAGACGGCCGAACAGTTGACTGAGCTGTTTCTGCTCGAGCAGTTTTATAAGTGTACTGGTGCAGAAATGACTTTAACTATTAAAGAAAAGAACCCAAAAACTCTACAGGAGGCAGCTGAGATGGCTGACCTCCGGCTATCACTAATTCGTGGGTGCGGGTCTGCCCAGCGTAGTGAGGCAGGTAACAAGGGGCGTGACGCCCCACCCCCCGAGTTAGTGATATACCTTATGCAAACAAGTACAAGAGCCATGATACCAAGACTGACCACAAGACTAGCACCGTCCCATTTAAGAAGGGGCCGGGCCCTTCCCAGTACCAAGGGAAGCCCAAAGGGGAGGTGGAGTGTTATCATTGTCATAAAAAGGGGCACTTTGCAAGAGTCTGTCCTAGCAAACCACCTACAGCAGCTGTGTCTTTGGCCTGCAACATTGGTGTGTCTCCGAAGTCATCTGAGTTTGCCTGGGGCAGTTCGTCAGAGGCTGAGGCACAGCCAATGCAGAAGCACCTGGGAGGCTCGAACCCTGCTCAGGATGTTTTTTGCGACCATAGAGGGCGGGGTTGCGTGATGTGGGCGGGGCGCAAGCATGGAGTAGAGGTCTTGCGTGATACAGGTGCTTCCCAGACTCTGATGAAAAACTTGACTGGCTACCCTATAAACGCGGCTCGGGTGGTAGTGGTGCAGGGTATTAATGCAACTCGGTCATACCCGCTGGTGCGGTTGGAGTTGGAGGTGGATGGTGTGGCACGTGAATTGGATGTCGGGATTGTGGAGAAACTGCCAGTGGAGGGCGTCGACCTTCTTCTCGGCAACGACTTTGCAATGCCCGCTTCCGAGGTTCTACCCTTAGTCGTTGCCGAGAGGCCGGCCGACGTGAGTAGGGAAGAGCAAGAGTGGGTCGAGCGGTGCCAGAGACAAACCCATGGCGTGTGTTGTCACCCGAGCTCGGGCAGCTAAAGTGTCACAGCCTAGTCCTCCGCCTTCAGACCAGCGGAGGAACGATCAACAGGAGGAGGCTAAAGCTGGAGTTGGTTTTAAGAGTTTTGACTCGGCGGCTCTCCTGGGTGATTCAGTATTAGCACCATTACTTAATTCTGGAGTAGCCCCTGGGCCTGTCATCGAGAGTGACGAGGCTGGGCATGACGAGTCTCCACGACAGCAACGTTATGTACATCGAGAGAGACAGAGGGAGCAGCCCAGTATCGGGGAAGGTCATGCATTGCTCCGGGAGCAGTTAGATCGCTTGGCACCCTCAGATATAAGTCGGTTGCAACTAGAGGACCCTGAGCTCCAAACGTGTGCTAATGGAGCTGTAGAGCTCGACGAGGACGGCGATGCACAGCCAGGAGATTTTTTTATTTAGAAGGCATCCTTTATAGGCGTTTTCAAGACCCTAAACGTAGTTGGCAAAAGGGGTCCGGAGTAGTGGACCAGTTGGTGGTGCCACGGGAGTGCAGGGATAGCCTACTGAGGTTGGCGCATGACACACCACTGGCAGGACATCTAGGGGTGAGAAAAACGGTGGCGGCTTTGGGGAAATTGTTTTGGTGGCCGGGGATGAAGTCTCATGTGCAGTCATGGATAAACTCCTGTGATATTTGTCAACGTGTCGGGAAACCGAACCAAGTTATTCCTAAGGCTCCGTTACACCCTATTCCTGTGATTGGGCCACCCTTTAGTAAAATTATTGTTGACATGGTTGGTCCACTCCCTCCCACTAAGGCGGGAAATAAATTTTTGTTAACCATAATGGATGTTGCCACTAGATACCCCGATGCATACCCTATGAAAAATGGAATGGCTAAGACGGTAGTCAGTAACTTGTTGTGGTACTTCTCAAGGTACGGGTACCCGGAGGAGATTCAGTCTGATCAGGGATCTAATTTCACCTCCAACATGTTCAAGCAAACAATGCAACAGCATGGGATACGAGCAGTAGTATCGTCAGCGTATCACCCTGAGAGTCAAGGGGTGCTTGAGCGGTGGCATGCTACACTTAAAAGCATGCTCAGGTGTTATTGTGCTGACAACGGTATGGATTGGGATCTTGGATTGCCTTATGTGCTGTTTGCTGCTCGGGAGGTACCTGGTGAGAGCCTGGGATTTAGTCCAAACGAGCTGATTTTTGGACACCGTGTCAGGGGCCCCCTTAACATGCTGAAAGAAATTTGGGAGGGGACTGTGCAGCCTTGTCCATTATTAAAGTATGTGCTTGAAAGCCGTGAGCGCATGCTTAAGAGTCTGGAGATGGCAGGTAGAAATTTGACAGAATCACAAGCTTTGATGAAGGACAGGTATGATCGCAAAGTGAGGCTCCGGAAGTTCACTGTAGGACAAGAGGTATTAATTTTGTTGCCTTTGGTTGGTAACCCCCTCTCTGCGAAGTACACTGGACCTTATAAAATTGTAGAAAAAATTTCAGACTTAGATTACCTTGTTGCCACTCCAGACAGGAGGAAAAAGAACCAGTTATGTCACGTGAACCTTATTAAAGAGTATGTGAGGCGCCCCTCTGAGCCTCTCACTGTCCCTGTGTTGGCTTGTTGCGGCCGTGGTGGAGAAGGAGAGGGGGACAGTCAAGCTTCAGAGGAGGATAGCTGGGATCAACATGTTTCAGCGGATCAGTGGGCGGGGAACTCGAGCCTAAGGGCTGACGAGGCTATAGCTCATTTGCCTGAGCCGCAGTTTGATGCTATCCGTCAGTTGTTCGGTTCATACCCCACTGTATTTGCTGAACACCCAGGCCTCACTACTCAGGCTATGCATGATGTTGACGTGGGGGACCATCTACCCTTTAAGTCAATCCCGTACCGTGTGCCCCCCATAAAACTACCAGCTCTGAGGGATGAGTTGGAGTATATGCTCGGTAGAGGGTTGATAGAGAAAGGCACAGTTAAGTGGACTTCCCCTGTAACACTGCAGCCTAAGCCAGATGGCAAGGTACGCTTTTGTATTGATTTCCGTAGGTTTAAACGGTTTGACTCCAACTAACCCATATCCTCTTCCTCGGGTTGATGATAGTGTTGACAAAATTGGTAATGCTCGTTTTTTGTCTAAAGTAGATTTAGTAAAAGGTTACTGGCAAGTACCTTTGTCCGAGCGTGCTAAAGAGGTATGTGGTTTTGTTGTGGACGGGAGTACCTACCGGTGCAATGTTATGCCTTACGGGCTTAAGAATGCACCAGCAACGTTTCAGAACCTGATGAATGAAATTGTAAAGGACATTCCAAATTGCACCGTATATTTGGACGATGTAATCATTTATGATGACGACTTTGAGAGCCATTGTGAGCACCTTGAGACCTTGTTCCGGAAACTTAGTGAAGCAGGTCTGGTAGTAAATTTGGCAAAGTGTGACTTCGTAAAAGCCACTGTGCAGTACCTTGGGTTTGTAGTGGGAAGGGGACAGGTGTGCCCTCCTCAGAACAAGGTACAGGCTATCAATAAATTTCCGCACCCAACAACCAAGAAGCAGATTATGAGATTCTTGGGTATGATAGGCTACTACAGACGCTTCATAAAAGGTTACTCAACGGTGTTGGCACCTCTCACAGATTTGTTATCTAAAGACAAAAAGTTTTGTGGGCACCTGAGTGTGAAAAGGCTTTCACTTTGGTGAAACATTTGCTATGTACTCACCCGATACTCAGGGCCCCAGACTTTAACAGGCCTTTTCAGCTGGCAACAGATGCTAGTGGTGTAGGGGCTGGTGCCGTCTTGCTACAGACAGACAATGAAGGTGTGGAACACCCAGTAAGTTTCTTTTCTAAGAAGTTCAATGCTGCACAAAAGAACTATTCTACAATAGAAAAGGAATTACTGGCGATTGTGCTGTCGCTCAGGCACTTCGAGGTGTATGTTCCAGCCTATGGCCCAGTCGTGGTTATCTACACTGATCATCACCCTTTGAGATTCCTGAATCAATTTCACAATCACAATATGAGACTGACCAGGTGGTCTTTGATGTTGCAGGAGTATAACCTGGACATCCGTCATATTGCTGGATGTGACAATGTGATCGCGGATTGTTTATCAAGGGTGGATGATCAGTCGTAGGCTATCACAGGTGTGTGGGTTTGAGTGGAGGAAAATAGGCTGCCCTTATAGTGCAGCCGGGAAAACATATTAAAATATAAAAATCATATAAAAAACTCTTTCTTTTGATATAGGTAATCGTATAAGTTTGTCATAGCCTATAGAGTTTGAGTAGTCCACAAACTATCAAACGGCTGAGCTGCTGTAAGCTCGCTCTGGGAGCATGATATTGTGTCTTTTTGCTATTGTTGGGAGGAGTTATAAAATGTGAATTTTTGGTTAATAATAAGATGCGTTTTGGTGATAAACTCAGCTTTGTTTTAGTGCCATGCGGTCGCTGGGTCGCTGGGTGTGAGGGGCTTGATGGGGTTCTGTGTTTGTCAGATTTTAGCTCAGGGTTGAGCAAGTAAAATCTTGGGGGAGGTGTGACGCATGTCCAGTGTGAGCATGCTGTACAGAACGCCTAGTCATGCCCCACTCTCGCTAGGATCGTCAGGGCAGGAACTTTGGCTGTAGTCTATGTAGAGTTTCCTAACTTAGTTCATGTGAGCCGTTGTACTATAAGTAATATGAATATGTATTTTGTTTTCATCTGAGTCAACGAGTTCTATTTTATATCATTAGTTATAAGTATTGTGTGTAAAACTTATTTGTAATGATGGGAGAAGCGGCAGCCACAGTTGGGGGTCAGTGGGTGCGCCATGCGGGAGGTGGGCCTAACTCACTAGCACTCCCCCCCCTCCCCCCTCCCCTCAGTGCTAGGAAAGCCTTTGTCTATCCCAGAGGAGAGAGAGAAATTACGTAATGATTGTCAGTGGGCGGTCCTTAGTAGTTCACGTTGGGCTCACTAGAGGGCCGAGTATAAAAAGGGAAGTCTAGCCATTTTTTGATCAGAACTCATTAGGCAGAGCGACTTCTCATTTCCCTTGCTAACTATATATATTCTTCTGACTGATGTGAACTTTCTCTACTACCTTACATTCTTATCTCCTCTTTTCCCTACCCTTTTTAACTTCCATGGTCCCGTTGGTGCAGAGCTAGTCAGCCAACGTATTATCGCTTGAGTTCTCATGAGATACATGCCTATTAGATAGCCTATTTTGGAAGGGTTAACTTAGAATAGGATTGATTTATGTTTGTTGCACTTGTCTATGCATTTCCCTGTGTGTTATTATTATTATTCCTGGTTTCTGCTAGTCTAGGTAATGCTAGACTGGGGTAAGGCTTTTCTGTGTTACGAGTTGTTGTTTGATGCAGTGGTTAAGCGATAAACCTGCATACTCGTTTCGGTTCAGTGAAGCCTAGGTTGTCTTCGCGGCTGACTGTGTTGAGTTAATAATTTACAGTGCGTGAGGGCAAGAGCCTAACCACCCTGTATTTTATTAACAGCTTGTTTTTACTTTGTCAAGGAGCCGGGAGAAAACCAGATACAAGGGATCTGGATTTCTCAAAGTGCACTTGTTAGTGTTAACGTAATACTTTAAACAGTTGTGAGGACTTCGCTAGGCTACGAGCCGTTTTTGCTCAGTCACTGCTACCTTTTGCCCACAGTACCCCAGCTAGACTTTACTCGATTAGTAGATACAGAATAGTATTGAAGCTTTCCTTATGTATGATATTGTTTATGCACTATTGATTTCATGTGTTGCAAGCTTGGCTACTTTAGTGATTAGTGGCCCACGAGCACAATCCGAGTAGGCTATTGCCGTTGCATTTGCGGAGTACTTCTTTTTAATGTTTGCCATTTACTATTGCATATTCTTTTAATTATTCTTATGCCAATTTAAACCTGTAATAGTATTTAATTGCCAGTGTTTTTCTTATTGAATTACTGTTCAAAATCCGATACGTACTTCTTACGAGCATCCGAGAAGCATCTAACTTTTTTCAGAAGATTCCTTGCTCGATGCTTAAGGACTATTAATTAACGTAACGTAATAGTGCCGATCCGAAGTAGAGGGTGGAGGACTTCTTAAGTTCTTAGTCAAGGGTGGATTACTTCGGCTTCGGCCAACACTATTCTTTGGTGTTGTTGTTTCTTACTTCTTTGTTTGATTGTTGACCAGACTAGAGAATTCCTGTCTCTTTATTAGTCTGTTGTTGAACACTAGTACCGAGTTCTTGTATACCCCGTTATAGCAGATTGAACTCTGGAGGGTATTGGTGTTTTTTGTTCGGCTGGCAGTACTCAGGGGTTGGGATCGTGTGTTTCCGTTGTGGCAGCGAGCCGTATTAGAGTCCTGATTGAGAGCCCTTGTGTACCCGAGTGCCAGGTCGTAACAGTCTTTTGCTCAGCAGACAGGAGCGCACACCAAAAGAAGTCTGTTGAGCAAAGTTGTGCAATTTTTTGATCCTTTGGGTCTAGCATTACCCGTTACCATAAGAGCTAGGATTCTAATGCAGGAAGTTTGGAGATGTAAAATAGGATGGGATGACAGTTTGTCCGAGGACCTGAATGACCAAGGGACATTGTTGTTGAATGAATATGCCATCCTATGTACTAAACCTATACCTCGTAAAGTGGCGGCGTTCGGTGACGTTACGTTACACACGTTTTGCGATGCTAGCGCTACGGCATACGGGGTAGCCATATATGTTGTTACCTCATTTGGGCACATTTAGTTTCAGCCCGGGCCAAGGTAGCCCCGGTTAAAAAGGTAACTATCCCTAAAATGGAATTGACTGCCATGCTGCTACTAGCACGTCTGGTGCAACATGTACGCGCAGCATACGAGAGCGAATTAAATATTGAAATCGTTCACGTATGGTGCGATAGTCAGGCCACACTCAACTGGATACATAGCAAGAAGTCTCTGCCAGTTTATGTGCGGAATAGGGTAGATGAGATTAGAGCCCTTTTGCCAGATGTTGCTTATCATTATGTAAATACAAAGGAAAACCCTAGTGATCTCATAACTAGGGGTATAACGGCTAGCCAGCTAGTGAAGTCCGAATTGTGGTGGCATGGTCCAAGGTGGCTGCTCCATGAAAGTGAATGGACGATTTGGCATGCTGTTGGTGAGGGACCTCTGCCACTGGAAACAGTGGCAGTTACAGCCCAACCAAATGAGCCACTGGGTCCTATCATAGAGTGGGCAAGATTCAGTGACTATAATAAACTAGTCAGAGTTGTAGCTTGGGTATTGCGATATGTATCCAATCTCAAGCTTAAAGTAACAGGCCAACTCTGCAACAGGGGTCACAACATTGATGCTCGTGAATTTAAAGCAGCTGAAGTAACTTTGATCCAATGGGTTCAAGTAGAAACCTTTTCCAATGAATTAGAATCCTTGAAAAGCTCGAATAAGACATTAGTGCCTAATATAGTGCGGCAACTAAGGTTGCACCTAGACAATCAGGTGTGAGGGTCGCCTGAAGTGGTCGGGTGTACCAGACGGCACAAACCGCCCTATACTTATGCCAAGAAGACATCACGTTACTGTTCTATTGATCATACGTGCACATAGGGAAGTAAAACACTACGGGGTATGTCATATTATATCAAATTTACGTCTCACATGGTGGATACCCAGAGTTCGACAAGTAGCTCGACGCGTACTAAGAAAGTGTGTAATATGCCAGAGACTAAAGGGTAAA
Organism: Paralithodes platypus; assembly: GCA_032716605.1. Classification (NCBI taxonomy): domain Eukaryota; kingdom Metazoa; phylum Arthropoda; class Malacostraca; order Decapoda; family Lithodidae; genus Paralithodes; species Paralithodes platypus. The sequence continues at coordinate 12,984,723 of CM064546.1, read as the reverse complement.
CCATATGCAACTGGACCAGCTCCACCTCTACCTGAATGCCGTGTAAAGCACGTAGAACCTTTCCAAGCGGTAGGATTAGATTCTACAGGGGCATTGAAGACGAGGGAGCATGAGAAGGTTTATATAATATTGTTTACCTGTGCAACATCTCGAGCGGTACACCTAGAACTATGTGACAATATGTCTAGCGAAGAATTTATGCTGGCGTTCCGACGGTTTTGTGCCCGTCATTCATTCCCTCAACTCATTCTTAGCGACAATGCTCCCACTTATGTCCAAGCATCAAAATATCTAAAGGATATGAGTAGTGATCCAACTATCATCACTTTTTTGGGAGAGAAGAAGTGCGAATGGAGGTTCATTCCAGTTAAGGCACCTTGGTTTGGTGGAATGTGGGAATGATGTGTCGGCATAGTAAAATCAGGACTCAGGGCGGTTGTAGGACGTGCTCTATTAAAGAAGATTGAGTTGACGACAGTCCTCACAGAGATAGAGGCAGTCGTGAATGATCGCCCGCTTACATATGTGTACACCGACCTGCAAGAACCACTACCATTAATGCCAGCTCACTTGCTATATGGGAAACCATTGACTGCGTTTTCATCTGATTTCCAATCCATAGTAGAGTTAGAGGATCCCTCGTTGTACTCTGAGGTAGCGGTGTCTAAGAGATACCAGTATATATCCAGGATAATAGAGGATTTTAGGAAACGGTGGATTAGTGAATATCTGCTAGCATTGAGGGAAAGGAGTGTTACTCCCTCTGGTCGACCAACGGCACCTACAGTTGGTGAAGTTGTTTTAATTAAAGAAGATAGTCCTCGTTTATACTGGAAATTGGGCCGCGTGTTGGAGGTATACAAGGGGGCAGACTCTGTAGAGCAGGTGGCGCTATTGAAGGCAGCCACTGGAACTACTGTTCGTCCTATCGCACGTTTGTACGCTTTGGAGCTCGAGTCCACATTGCAATCTGATGTTCCACCTGTTATTGCTGGGTCCGAGGATTCTCAAAGGAACGACTCACCTCTTACTGATGGTGATCATTCTCGGACCGGGACGCGTCCCAGAGGCGCTGCTGCTGGCGCCGTCGACTTGTGGCGTCAGAAGATAGCCACTGGGCAACTTTAGGTTTAAGGTGGAGTTCAGGTCTTTTTTTGTGGGGGGAGTGTATCGTAAATACGATAGGCTATGACTCTTTTGTGATCTCGTGTGTCTCTGTGACGTCACGATCGCTCCTACAGCACGACGTAGGACGAGTAGATCGTATATTATAAGATTGTAAATAAGTTAAGTTATAAAAGGCCTAATATGCTATTAAGCAATATTGCCATGGTCTTATGTAGTATATATGAATTTATCGTATATATTAATATAATTTATCGTACAGAGCAACCTAGATGCGGTACGATAATTTGGGCTCCTGGCGTTTTGCCAAGGCAGCAAGGTGTGCCTTCGAGGAAGAGCAGAGCCTTCACGAACACCAACCAGTTAACATCTAATTTTCCGCCCTCAGTTGATCGTGCTTTTGTGCCTCTAATCACAATACACATACAGCAATACACACAGCTACACCATCATGACGCTCTCATCGACGCCATGACTGACTGACAGATAAGCATAATATTCATGTCCATTCCCATGTAATCATTTATTCTTTCTTTAACTTGACTCGTGTCTCGGGACCGAAGTCTCGTACCCCATTGTCCACCGCCATATTGGGAAAACGTTCTCCCTTGCCTCATTGCCACGTGGAACTATTGGTGAGTTAATTCCTGGCTAATATTAACCCTTATAACCTTACCCTATATATAAATTTATTATGTGAGACCTTTGGATATAAATTAGCTTGTTTCAGATTGAATTCAATTTAGATATGGAGTAGTTTTCATTTAGATTGATTTATTTGATTCATTATAGCTTAGTAATATTTAACTTCCATTGATAGTTTACCATACTCGCTCTGGATTCTGGTTTGCTTCACCTCTTTCTTTTCTTCAAAATAAGTCCCAGGAAGCTGATTATAACCCTCTTTTGGTGGTGTACGGGAGTACAGGGCTGGCACCGAGGTATTACTTAAGGAATAATCAGAAGGAGGTCTTCGGGCAGAGAAAGAGAGTGACTTTTGAGGTGGAGTCAGAAGTCCAGCCTCGCGCTCCGATAATGGAGGCCGCTGATTGGCTGGTGGGCATGGCGTGGCACGTTGTAGTCGTGAGCTGTCAAAATCAGCTAGCTGTGCAAGTAAGTAAAAGGGAGCTCGTGATTGGCGGAGGGTTCTACTTTAATTATTATTAGTATTATTATTATCTTAGTAGGGGTAATTAACTTCTTCACACCTTCACTTCACACCTTCATACCTTGGGTCAATAGGCAGACCACACACACACACACACACACATAGTTATTTCGAAAAGTCTATACTCGGCGTATTATAATTAATTTGAAGTTAGAAAATATACATTTGCAAATTACAAATTACAGAAAGGTGGGAA
>CM064546.1:12693228-12982134 GCA_032716605.1 Paralithodes platypus | reverse complement strand
TAAAAATATAAACCCTTGTAAGCCACCACCGTTATAATATAAACCCTTGTAAGCCTTGTACACCGTTATAATATAAACCCTTGTAAAGCCACCACCGTTATACTAAACACCATTGTAAGCCACCACCGTTATATTATAATTAAACCTTGTAAGCCACCACCGTTATAATATAAACCCTTGTAAGCCACCACGTTATAAGATAAACCATTGGTAAGCGCACCACCGTTATAATAAAACCCTTTGTAAGCCACCACCGTTATTTGTAATCCAGTATAACTATAAACCCTGTAAGCCACCACCGTTATAATATAACCCTTGGTCAGCCACCACCGTTATAATATAAACCCTTGTAAGCCACCACCGTTATAATATAACCTTGTACGCCACCACCGTTATAATATAAACACCTTGGTTAGGAGAGCCACCACGCGTTATAAGTAGTAAACCCTTGCAGTAGCCACGCAGCCGTTTGGCGGATAATCTAAAAACCCTTGTAAGGCCAACCACGCCGGGTGGTAGTGAAATATAAACCCTATTGTTAAGCCCACCAACTCGTTTATAATATAAACCTTGTACGCAAAACACCAACCGTAAAATATTATAATATAGGAACCCTTGTAAGCCACCACCGTTGAATAATAGTAACCCTTGTAGGAAAGCCACCAGACCGTTATAATATAAACCCTTGTAAGCCACGCACCGGTCTATAGGATATAGAACGCCGAATCTTGTAAAGTGCCAACCAGGCCCCGTTTATAATATACAACCCATGGAAAAAAGGAGAAAAGGGGGGGAAGGGGGATGTAAGCCACACACCAGGGGGCCGTTATCAATGATAAACCCAATTGTAAGCCCAACCACCGTTATAATCTAAACCCTTGTAAGCCACCACCGTTATAATATAAACCCTTGTAAGCCACCACCGTTATAATATAAACCCTTGTAAGCCACCACCGTTATAATATAAACCCTTGTAAGCCACCACCGTTATAATATAAACCCTTGTAAGCCACCACCGTTATAATATAAACCCTTGTAAGCCACCACCGTTATAATATAAACCCTTGTAAGCCACCACCGTTATAATATAAACCTTGTAAGCCACCACCGTTATAATATAAACCCTTGTAAGCCACCACCGTTATAATATAAACCCTTGTAAGCCACCACCGTTATATATACACCCTTGTAAGCCACCACCGTTATAATATAAACCCTTGTAAGCCACCACCGTTATAATATAAACCCTTGTAAGCCACCACCGTTATAATATAAACCCTTGTAAGCCACCACCGTTATAATATAAACCCTTGTAAGCCACCACCGTTATAATATAAACCCTTGTAAGCCACCACCGTTATAATATAACCCCTTGTAAGCCACCACCGTTATAATAAACCCTTGTAAGCCACCACCGTTATAATATAAACCCTTGTAAGCCACCACCGTTATAATATAAACCCTTGTAAGCCACCACCGTTATAATATAAACCCTTGTAAGCCACCACCGTTATAATATAAACCCTTGTAAGCCACCACCGTTATAATATAAACCCTTGTAAGCCACCACCGTTATAATATAAACCCTTGTAAGCCACCACCGTTATAATATAAACTGTAAGCCCCACCGTTATAATCTAAACGCTTGTAAGCCACCACCGTTATAATATAAACCCTTGTAGGCCACCACCCTTATAATATAAAATAAATGTACAGCCAAATAACAGTACCCTGGTCCGTCCTTAATTAAACCACTTTGTTATCACGTAGTATGGTCATGGGCTGTAATATGTACACACCCAATGCATTGTCTGTACAGTACAGTTGGCCACATGAAAACTACGCCGCTGGTACAGAAGGAGTTAATTGTCTTGGTAATTTCTCGCGGCCATTCCCCTATCTAGTTTAATCCCCCCCCCCCCTCCCCCCGATCTAATTAAGAACATCCATTAGCTTTAATTATCCTTGGGGGGAAGAATGAGGTGAGAGAGAGAGTGAGTGAGAGAGAAAGATTGAAAGTGAGAGTGAGGTGGTTAGAGAGAGTGAGAGGTAGAAGGTTAATTACAGTGAGAGACAGTGAGAGTTACCCACCCACCCTACCAACCCGCCCACACCCACACCCACCCACCCACCTTGATACTCCCTCTCTCTCACCCATACCATATACCAGTGTGTGTGTGTGTGTGTGTGTGTGTGTGTGGACCTTGCCCCTGTTGTGATAGCCCCCTCCCTCCCTCCCTCCCAGAGTATTCTGTCACCCCAGATGTAATTAGCACCATCCGTTTGTTGTTCCCCCCCCCCCCCCCCTCTGAAGAAGGTTTGGAGGGGTTGGTTACCTGGGGTTTATCTTTATATAATTGAAGTCGTAATTTTTATAGTATTCCAACCCCACCAATCTTGGCATATCAGACCTCTCAACCCACCTACACTCCCCTGCCCACCCATCTATAAGATATATATAAATTATGTCTAGCTAGCTATTTCAACCACACTCTCTCTCCCCCCCCCCCCCCTAGTGTATTATTCCCCACCCTCTAATGTAATACGGACCTTCCGTTTGCTGCCCAGAGGGTGATTCGGGGGGAGGGGGTAGTTAGTTAGAGGGCTGGTATTCTAGGCTCGTTATTAAGGGCCTGGTTTACGATAATTTCTTGTATTTTCCCTATTTCCCCCTGGTGTACCGGTAACGTCATTTAAGCGAGATGGGTCGTTATTTTCCCTATTTCCCCCTGGTGTACCGGTAACGTCATTTAAGAGGAGATGGGTCGTTATTTTCCCTATTTCCCCCTGGTGTACCGGTAACGTCATTTAAGAGGAGATGGGTGTTATTTTACCTATTTCCCCCTGCTGTACCGGTAACGTCATCTAAGAGGAGATGGGTCGTTATTTTCCCTATTTCCCCCTGCTGTACCGGTAACGTCATTTAAGAGGAGATGGGTCGTTATTTTCCCTATTTCCCCCTGGTGTACCGGTAACGTCATTTAAGAGGAGATGGGTCGTTATTTTCCCTATTTCCCCCTGGTGTACCGGTAACGTCATTTAAGAGGAGATGGGTCGTTATTTTACCTATTTCCCCCTGGTGTACCGGTAACGTCATTTAAGAGGAGATGGGTCGTTATTTTCCCTATTTCCCCCTGGTGTACCGGTAACGTCCATTTAAGAGGAGATGGGTCGTTATTTTCCCTATTTCCCCCTGGTGTACCGGTAACGTCATTTAAGAGGAGATGGGTCGTTATTTTCCCTATTTCCCCCTGGTGTACCGGTAACGTCATTTAAGAGGAGATGGGTCGTTATTTTCCCTATTTCCCCCTGGTGTACCGGTAACGTCATTTAAGAGGAGATGGGTCGTTTTCATGGTTCCCCTTCATCCTCATGTTTCGTAACGTTAGTTTTGAGATTTTAAGACGTTCGTTCCATTAGTTTGGCGATTTTCAGACCTTTCACCCTATTTCTTTGTCAATCTTAAGACCTTTCGCGCCCTTTAGGTGTTGATTTTTTCCTGGCGAGCAGTAACGAGCTTGTAGTTTTAGGAGGCGTCAGCCTTTGGCCGGGACGTTTTTCTACCGAACAATTTACAAATTTATTTTGAAAGTGGGTTTAGGTGGTGTTTTTTTTAAAAGTTTGATGGAGGTCTAGGAGGAAACTAGACAAATTATAAAGAAATGGAAAAATCGTCAAAAAAGGGAACCATCTCCCCTTAAGATTTGTTCTGGCTACTGTTGGACGATTTCATTCAGTTTCTAAAGGGTCGCCAACAATTAAAGTGCTTCGAACTGTCTCACTTAACCTTCTTTACTACCCAGATCCTTCTTAAACTGCACAACATCCTCCAAATATAGCTAAGAAAAACATAAAAAGACGTCGCCGGTACAGAAGGGGTTTAATCCGTAACAACATGTAAAACTATATATATAATTACGTTGTTTTTGTATTAACCCCTTTTGTATATATAATTACGTTGTTTTTGTATTAACCCTTTTGTACTGGCGACGTCTTTTAAACTTTATTCTGGTTACTATTAGACGATTTTATTCAGTTTAAAAGGGGCCTTCAGCAATTCACAGGCTTCGAACTATCTCCCTTAACCTTTTTTTACTACCACAGATCCTTCTTAAACTGCTGAATATAGTCTATATATATATATATATATATATATATATAGTGATCAAAATACTAAAAATATGTCACCCCGGTACAGAAGGGGTTAATAGCGAGACAGTATGCAAGACGAATTTGTTTGCCTTACATTTGTCTGTATTAAAACCGAGACAATATGCAAAAGTGTTTATTTTCTTACATTTATTTACAATAAAACCGAGACAATATGCAAAACTTTATTATGTTATATTTGTCTGTATTAAAACCGTGACAATATGCATGATTGTTTATTCTCTTATATCTGTCTGTATTAAAAGCGATACAATATACAGAACTTTATCATCTTTATTTGTACGTATTAAAATCGTGCCACTATGCAAGACTGTATATTTTCTTATGTCTTTCTGTATAAAACCGAGACAATATGCAACACTTTGTTATCTTGCATTTGTCTGTATTAAAACCATGCCACTATGCAAGACTCTATATGTTCTTATATCTCTGTATAGCAACCGAGACAATATGAAGAACTTTATTTGTTTTAATACTTCTCTGTATTAAAACCTTGACACTATGCAATATTGTTTCGATAAGGTATCCGAATTCAAGTGACCATTGAGTCGAATTGTCTTGGTGTGCGAACTTTAACCCTTTCAGTACCGGTGCCGTCCTTTTAGCATTATTGTGGCTACTATTAGACGGGTTTATTTAGTTTAGAAAAATCCTCCAACAATTAACCCCTTCTATACCAGCATTGTGGCTCGAGCGTCCCTTGATTTTGGCCCTGTCACTCTTTCAACTCTGGGGGAGGCACTTGCTACAGGCAGTTCTGCCTTTTGTCTCCCTCACTCTCATAGACAAAACAAACTATATTCTGGCTACTGTTAAACGAGTTTATTCAGTGTATAGAGGGCGTCAGCAATTAACAGTTTATAGAGGGCGTCCAGCAATTAACAGTTTATAGAGGGCGTCCAGCAATTAACAGTTTATAGAGGGCGTCCAGCAATTAACAGTTTTATAGAGGGCGTCCAGCAATTAACAGTTTATAGAGGGCCGTCCAGCAATTAACAGTTTATAGAGGGCGTCCAGCAATTAACAGTTTATAGAGGGCGTCCAGCAATTAACAGTTTATAGAGGGCGTCCAGCAATTAACAGTTTATAGAGGGCGTCCAGCAATTAACAGTTTATAGAGGGCGTCCAGCAATTAACAGTTTTATAGGAGGGGTCCAGCAATTAACAGTTTATAGAGGGCGTCCAGCAATTAACAGTTTATAGAGGGCGTCCAGCAATTAACAGTTTATAGAGGGCGTCCAGCAATTAACAGTTTATAGAGGGCGTCCAGCAATTAACAGTTTATAGAGGGCGTCCAGCAATTAACAGTTTATAGAGGGCGTCCAGCAATTAACAGGCTTCGAATGATCTCACATAACCCTTTTTACTACCTCACATCCTTCTTGAACTGCACACAATGGTCTAAATATAGCTAGAATATAATGTAAACAATGTCGCCGGTACAGAAGGGGTTAACCAAAGCTTCGAACTATCTCACCAAACCAATTTTTACTACAACAGATCCTTTTTTAACTGCACAAAATCATGTAAATGTAGTTAGACGTTGCTGGTACAGTTGGCCAAATAAGTCGTGTCACCGCTGTCATTACGTTTTGCTCGCTGTATGCTGTCTGTCAGATGTTGAATAGGGTGTGTAAAGATAGGAACATATTTGTATATCTCACTCGAAACAATGAAGTAATGCTTAGATAGTGCTGGTACCAATTATTGCTCGAACAGTATACTTGGTGCCGCGTATTCATTTATTTGGCTGACTGTACAGAAGGGGTTAAATCGTAGGAAGAGGGAATGATAGACTAAGGAAGAATTCCAGAGTTTACTAGACAACTTTACTTCACTTAAGGGGAGATGGTTGATATTTCTGGTACCCCTTTTCCCCTCATGCTTAGCCCCATTAGTTTTCAGATTTTAAGACGTTTGGCCCATTATTTGGCGATTTTAAGACCTTTTGACCCATTTCAATATTAAGACTGTTCGTGTCATTTAGGTGTCGATTTATTTCTGGCGATCGATAGCTAGCCTGTAATTAAGAGGGTCCGGCTTTTTCTACCAACATTTTTACAAACATATTTAGAATGGGGTTCTTGGTGATTTATTTATTTATATATGTTGTGTGTGTGTATATATTTGTACTGTGTATATACAGTATATATATATATTTATTTATTATTTTTGTATTTAAAAGTTTGATGGAGGAAACTAAAAAAAACATCAAATGAATATATAAATCGACCCAAAAATTAACCCTTCCCCCTTAATAACTTAAGCTATGTCCACACTGAGGCTATGTAACCTGTGTTACAGTAAGTTGTTACAATAACAAGGTTAGTCGAAGTTTCAACCATGTTCCGGATCCTTGTCAGAAACATTATGAAACAAACCCAGTCCACATTGGTTTGTGAGGTTACAGAACATTTGTAGTGGATATGTCGGAGGAGAAGGCTTTGTTAGCTAGTGCGTGCTACGTGGTACTTCACACTAAGAAGAAGTGCAAAAGGAAAGTTTGGACGTGACAATTGTTACATAATCGTAATGTATGTGGTGGACTGAATATTATTAGGGTTTTGTCCACAAAGGAGTACAAAGGAAATCAAGCAACAACAGGTCTAATGACCCTTCTAGGCTGCTTGTCCTCCAAAACACTGAGGATCAAGTGTCCAAACAGTGGTTTAGAGTGGGTAAGGGAACATTGGAAAGGGAACTACTGCCCTGGAAACTAATGTCCGTGGCAGGACTAGGACGTTAGTAGGGACATATGGGTTAGTAACTGAGGGAGGATAAAATAAAGTTATTCATTTACAACGCAGTCAGTCCGCGGGTTTGATGCGAGATTATTTGTCTAGGCGGAGTTTAAATGAATCAACGGTGCTGCAGTCTATAACGTCTCGGGGAAGCCCATTCCACAAGTTGACAACTCGATTGAAGAAGAAATTCTTAGATTCGTGCGAGTTAAAATATTTACCAATAATTTTGCAACCGTTTCCCCGCGTGTAATTAGATTGGTTGATGGTGAAGTACTTACTACAGTTCTTATAGTCGATGCCTTTGATGATTTTGAACACTTGAATTAAGTCACCTCTTAATCTGCGCTGGGCTAAAGGAAATAGATTTAATTCTCTAATTCTCCACCGATACGGAAGGATTAAAAAACTTTACAAGGCTAACCAATGTAGATTTTGAGAACGTACTTTCACTTGTGGGAGGTAAAATTTGCAAGAAAAACTCAAATTGTCGTAGTGCGATTACACCAACAGAAAGACTTTGGGTTACGGTACGATATTTTGCAACTGGTTATTCATATACAAGCCTGGTGTACCTCCTAAAATCTCCAAACAAGCAATCTCTACTATACTTCCTGAAGTATGCACGGCAATTAATAAGGCTCTAGCTCAGTATGTAAAGGTGAGTGACAACATGTCCTAAATTGTTTATTATAGATAAGCACGTGATCATAGGCGAACCATTTTGAAGATACATGTCCTTCTGTTCCACTTCCAGATTTTCTGTTTTTATTTCTATTTTGTTCTTTTCACGAGTAAATTGACCCTTTCGGTTATGAAGTTTCATTCTACATCTTTTTTTGTACAACTTAGTATTTCAGCAATATGCGTCAGTGCATCCTTTCTCTTCACCCTGTTTTTATAATCGCCGTGAGATGCATCCCACAACACTGGTTGTGCATGCACTAGTTCAATAAGATGCAGTACAGTATCGTTAGACCACTCCATAACGCGGATCAATTGGTATTGGCTGCACAGCTGAAGTAAGCACGTCATTATCTCTTGTGGGATTGAAAATAGCCAAGTTCCATTTGATCATTATTATAACAATTTACATATGTGTTAATCATGTAAACTCAATATTATCAGTTACAACAAACCCTCTCAATATCAGATGACACCAATTATGTTAATCATGTAAACACAATATTATCAGTTACAACAAACCCTCTCTATATCAGATGACACCAATTGTGTTAATCATGTGGGATTCTCATTCGAATATGTGAGTAGGCTTCAGAACTGCCCTGCTTATACCATACTTAATGTTTGAAATAATTATATTGTGAGTTGAGATGTGAGGCCTGGTTATGAAATATGTTACATGTTATTGCTCACCCAGTGATAGCTGTACCCTAGTTACAGAACCCCATATGTTTTCTGAAACTGTTTTCGGAACATATCATTATATGTTACTGTAACCTTGTTCTGTAACACAAAGTTATGGAACATTGCTCAGTGTGGACGAACTTAACCTTTGTTAGCGAGGGCTCGTACTTCAGGGGGTCGTTTACTGAGACAAGTTGGGTTTATCTAATTGGTCCCGTGTGTCCAAACATTTTGACTCTAAAGTACCTTGCATTTGGCTCTCTTACTCTTTCAACTTTGGGGGGGGACACTTTAATTGTTACATGCAGCTTTGCCTTTTATCTCATTTTTCCTCTCATACTTATATACAGTAATATACTATATATAGATATGTGTATTTATATATATATATGGATATATATATATATATATATATATATATATATATATATATATGTATATATATATATATAAAGGCCCTTCCTTGGCATTTTGCTACAAGTCTGATCTGCCAGGGTCGTAAGAACACTTTATATGAATGTTTTCACCTATATTTTGACTTCTGAAACGAGTAAAGCATATTTTGGAATTCGGATCTTATAAAAACATATTTTGCATGTGGACCTAGTGTACTTGATTCAAAATTGCCCGTGGTGACCCCGGCCTCGTGGGTCGTTTACGCTGCGGTCGTTAAGAGACTGGTTGTCGTAAGAGGAGGGGGTAGGTGGTCGTAATTCGTGAGGTCGTTACAGGAAGATTGTCAAAGTAATTACCACAGATGCAGTATTATCCCTGGCATTATATTTATTTATTTATATCACGATAAACTTTAGGTGGACTTCGGAAGACGTTTGAGTCGGCCATTGGGGGCGAGCTTCGTTTTCTATTGCTGTATTTACCTTTTTTCGTTTTCTGTTATATACTTTATCTCTTCTCTCACCTTTTTCGTTTTCTGTTATATACTATATCTCTTCTCGTCTTCCACTCATCTCTCTATATCTACCTATCTATCTATCTATCCTTCTCTTAAAGCTTTTTATATATAGTATTTTATTTACTTTGTCCATATAGGCACATATATATATATATATAGTATTTATTTGCTTATTGATTTACCTTTTTATTATGTCTTTAGTTTCCTCCCTGGACCTCCATCAAACTTAAAAATAACACCAAGACCCCCTTTCAAGATAAATTTGTACATTTTTCGATAGAAAAATGTCCCGGCCAAAGGCCGGTTACTACTATATTACAGGCTCGCCATCGCTCGCCAGGAAAAAAATCGACACCTAAATTGCAGGACAGGTCTTATAGAGGATATCCCATTCAGTACCAATGACGTCCTTTTCATTATATTCTGTGGATTTTCGTTCAGCCTAGGAAGGACGGCTACCCATTAAAAGGCTACAGACTGTCTCAATTAATCCACTTAGCTAGCATATATCCTTCCTAAGCTAAATAAACTCTTCTAAATATATATACAATTCAATAAAAACGGATTTAATGGTTAAACATCCTCTTAGCTACCATAATACATCCTTCCTAAGCTTAGTAAAATCATCAAAATAATGTATATCTAAAGCTCAATAAAGATGGTTTAATGGTTTAACATCGTCTTAGCTACCATAATACTCCCTCCTAAGCTTAATAAAATCATCAAAATAAAATCACATCTAAGCTTAATAAAATCATCTAAATATATCTAAGCTTAATAAAATCATCTAAATATCTAAGCTTAATAAAATCATCTAAATATATCTAAGCTTAATAAAATCATCTAAATATATCTAAGCTTAATCAAATCATGTCAATGTATATAAAATTCAATATAAAAGGCTTGAGGGTCAAACCACATGCACACAACACAACGGAAATGGGTAACCTCATCAGCCTTTATATGAGATAGGTACCAGTAATTTCTATGGCTATTTGACAGTGTAATAGAGTGCATAGTTCTGTATAGAGTGGGGGGTGTTTTTGACATTCCTACTGTGAGAGAGAGAGAGAGAGAGAGAGAGAGAGAGAGAGAGAGAGAGAGAGAGAGAGAGAGAGAGAGAGAAGACGAATTACAAAACTATAATTAATGGGACAAGTTAAGGGGTACTACTCGCTTTTTCTGCACCCCCTTCTCCCTAATGTTTAGCATAGTGGTTTTGAGATATTAAGACGTGATTTCCGTTAGTTTGGAGATTTTGAGACGTTACACCCCATTACTTTGTCAATATTAAGACCTTTCGTGCCCTGTAAGTGTCGATCTTTTTTTGGCGAACTATAGCGAACCTGTAATTTTAGAAGGAAAACTACCGAAAAATGTACAAATTTATCTTGATAGGGGGTCTAGGTGGTGTTTTGAAGCTTGGTCGAGATCTAGGGAGGAAACTAAAAGAATAAGGAATATATAAATAAATAGACTCAAACAACGAGCACTGCCCCCTTAAGGTCACATTAAGCATATTAGTTTAGGTTCAATGTGTCCCCCCTCTCCTTATACCATCATACAGAGGTAGATAGATTGATAAATATATATAGTGTAATAGATGTAGGCTACATTTGAGTAGATAATGTAATAGGTAGATAGATAGACAGACTGGTAGATTATTAAGGGGATATATATATATATATATATATATATATATATATATATATATATATATATATATATATATATATGTGTATATATAAGTGTATATATAATATATAATTACGTTATTTATTATTATTTTCGTTAGACCTATATCAAGATTTAAAAACAAAATGCCCCGGTGTGTGTGTATGTGGTTGGTGTGTGTGTGTGGTGTGGTGTGTGTGTGTGTGAGAGAGAGAGAGAGAGAGAGAGAGAGAGAGAGAGAGAGAGAGGTGAGAGGTTAAAGATGTGAAGGTTGATTCACGATCCCTCAAGCTTGTTCTCTCTCTCTCTCTCTCTCTCTCTCTCTCTCTCTCTCGCTCTCTCTCTCTCTCTCTCTCCTTTTCTTCCATATATATATAATATATATATATATATATTATATATATATATATATATATATATATATATATATATATATATATATATATACATTAGTAGTTTATATTAGTGAAAGATAGGAAACTAGATAAAAAGTAAAGTAAAGACGAGTAATGAGAGAACGGAAGGAAAGCCTGAATAGAAGTGTTAAGGAAAAGTAAGAGGTAGGGAAGGAGAGGAAAGACTAAGTTGAAGTAGTGTTAGAGAGAGAGAGAGAGAGAGAGAGAAGAGAGAGAGAGAGAGAGAGAGAGAGGGAGAGGGGGGAAGTGGAAGTACTATTAGAGATACCTTTTGATACCTTTTGATGTGTTCGCCACTCTTCTAGCGGCACCAAGGAGCGCAACGCCCCTCGTTATGGGTGGTGATTGGGTGCAGTAGACTGTTTGAAGCGACAGCTCGCTCCCTTGCGAGGATGGGCTCGTCTGGCACTTTTTGCAGTTCGACATCTAGGGCTCTCTTGAAGTTGTCTAACCAGATGTCCCTCATGTCTCTTACTCGCCGTGGGAGTTTGTTGAAGAGACGTGGGCCTCTGTGTGATAACCAGCCCTCTCGCAGAGAGCCCATAGCACCCCTGTTATTCATCCGGGGGATTTCTCATTCCCAGCCTCTCCTATCACTGAATTTCATGACTATCGGAGTATGTAGGTTTGGTACTAACCCCTCTGCGATTTTCCACGTGTATATTATTAGGTAACGTTCTCTTCTACGTTCAAGTGAGTACAGATTCAGTGCTCTTAAACGCTCCCAATAGTGTAGCTGTTTTATCGAACTTATATGCGAAGTGAAATTTCTTTGTACACTCTCTACGTCATTTATTTCACCTGCTTTGTATGGGGATGTTAATACGCTACAGTATTCAAGCCGCGGTAGCACTAGAGATTTGAAGAGCGTTATCATAAGTAATTCACCGCGTGTTTTAAAAGTACGCAGAATCCAACCCGTTAGACGTTTCGCAGCCGCCACTTTGACCTGGTTAAGTACTTTGAAACCCATATTTTCAGACCTTAATACCCCAAGGTCTTTCACCTGTCTTTCCGTTCTATTATGTGGTTAGATTCTTTTAAGTAATTTGTAATTTCTTTAACGCCATTATTATCTCCGTACCGTATTAATTGGCATTTTTCTTCATTGAATTGCATGTTGTTTTCCCTGGTCCACTGGAACACTACATTCATGTCTTCCTGTCCACCTGAGAAGGTGGAGATAGAGGTTAAAGTGGCAGCATTCCCGGGGGCATGGCTCCCCTTGCCCCCCTGTACCTTCACACTAATAAGTTCATGTGTGTGTGTGTGTGTGTGTGTGTGTGTGTGTGTGTGTGTGTGTGTGTGTGTGTGTGTGTGTGTGTGTGTGTGTGTGTGTGTGTGTGTGTGTGTGTGTGTGTGGTGTGTGTGTGTGTGTGTGTGTGTGTGTGTGTGTGTGTGTGTGTGTGTGTGTGTGTGTGTGTGTGTGTGTGTGTGTGTGTGAGGCACTGTTTTGCTTTTTGTCTCCCTCATCCACATAGAAAAAAACAATGCAGGTAGCATTCAATATAAAAAGACGTTTCCATACAGAGAGGTTACAAACCAAACTAGCACACTTTACCCCGTTCAAGAGAGGGTTAGAGGAGGAATCGAAAGGGTTAACTGCTCGAGGGGAAAGGGGGAGTAGAGGGTTTAGAGGGGGTTTAGAAGGGAGGGTAGAGGGTATAGAGGGGAGGATAAAAGTGGGAAGAGATATACAGATTGGAGAGAAGAGGGGTGAAACAAAAATGTTTAATTGTTGCAACTTCGGGGAAAGAAAAAGGTTTATTTGTTTTTAGGTCATGGTATTCATGGTGTCTGGCAATAGATAGATAGATAGATAAATAGATATTTTCTACTGAGCTAATAGATAGATAAATAGATAGACACATAGATACATAGACAGTTTCTACTGAGCTAATAGATATATTGATAAATGAATAGATAGATAGTTTCTACTGAGCTAGTAACCCCAAGGTTCAAATACCGTTGCAGTGGGAGGCAGTTCCTATAGTGTGCTTCTCACTATACTCCAACAGACCTAAATAGGCAGTTGTGGGCGCGGTAGGCTACCCCTACATTGGTGCCGGCTGATAATATCTCTCCCTTATCTCCCTCCCTCCCTCCCACCAAAGGTCAATTGACCTTGCCTTCCACCACCTCCCCTGTGTTTGAGTGAGGAGGGGAGCGCACTCATCAGCCTACTACTGTGTAGCAAACGTGAATGCATTGATAATTAGTATTGTTATAATAAATTATATTACTATTTATATAGCTCGCTCTCGCTCTCTCACTCTCTCTCATATTGGTGAACGTTATATGCCATCTCTTTTGCCTGACTATGCAGGTGTGTGGGGCGATTTGGAGAGGCTTCCATTGTGGATGGTGGCAGAGTCGGGAATGAACTGAAGTGACTAATGGATTTAGTTTACACGTGACTGTACTAATTTCCTGGGCCTGGGAGCGCGCCATCAAGTGATGTTTGTTTTGTTTATCAGGTGTGAGTGTGAGTCTTTTGTTTATCAGGTGTGAGTGTGAGTCTTTTGCCTGCCCTGATCTGACAACGTAGCAATAGCATCCCTGCCAAGTTTTGTACAATGTCTGTTGTATTTACCAGAGGTGGGCAGGTGCGCGCCATTTGGCGCTCTGCGATCCGGTGCGCATTACCAATATAGAGGAGCGCGGAGCGAGGAGCGCGGAGCGCGGAGCGAGGAGCACGGAGCGCGGAGCGAGGAGCGGCAAACTTCTGAAATCGGAGTGCAGGCGGGGAGCGCAGCTAGAAATTCGCGCTCCTTTCTGGCGCTCCGGAGGCGATATTTCCTGTCAACAACAGGTACAAGAACGTCATTATCGTGTACAGTCATCGTACCGTTCGTACGGTGTTACTCACGGTGTTAGTGAACTGTGATACATTGATTCTATGATAGTGACAGACTGACAGTGTTACAGTTGTTAACTTGTTATTTTTTTTTTTTTTGGCTTTTGCTAACGAAAAGTAAACATTACGGGCAAGTTACGGCTTACGATGGGCCTAAGGGTAAGTCTGGCAGTGGTATAGCCCGAGCCTGTCTGACTGTCTGATAGTCAAAAGACACTATGGACTTCAGACTTTTATAATTTTATGGTATCGATACTATCGGAATGTTACTTGAATGTATGGGTGGGAGGGTGGTTTGGGGGATGGTGGGGGGAAGGTAGAAGCGTAATTGACTCGTGTTACAAAATAATATGAAGCCGATTGGTGAGGTAGTTTCGCCACCACAGATTTTATATGTTTTCCTTTTCTTCGTACGGATACGCTGGAAGTGGGTTGTGGGAGGCAGTTGGGGGTGTGGTAGAGGGAAGGCATAAGGGTAAGGCACTTGTCACACAAATATGGAACCGATTGGTGCAATCGTTTCGCCGCCACAGATTTTCTTTTTTTTTTCCTTGTGAGGCGACCGATAGTCAGCGAGTGGGTGGGAGGAGGGGTTTGGGGTAGTGGTGGTGCCGTGGTGGGTATGCAGAAGGGTAAGGTACATGTGGTAAAAAACTAAAAATATGAAAGCCATAGGTGCAGTCGTTTCGATGCTACGATTTTTTTTCGGCGAGTCAGTATATAATTATATACGGACCTGGCACTGGGCGTGACAACTGACATCTGACAAGACCCTAGTCCCGGCCGTATATATATAATTATTATAAATTATATACCGTCGGACCTGGCAGTTTCGGACCTAGTTTCTCAGTTTGGACAGTTTCTGTAATTCTTTATGTCATATCATAGATATCAATGGACTGTCACAAACTCACAATGATATCAATCTTATCATATCATTGACATTAGCAATGATATCATCATATCATATCATTGACATTTGATTCATTGATATGACATAAAGAATAACAGAAACTGAGAAAGTGAGAAACTTAAACAGTTAAACTTCAGAAAGACTTGAGGTTTTTTGAATGTTTTGAATTCTTGGAATTTAGTGAAGTGAAAGACAAAGGACAAAGTGAAGGACAAAGGTAAATAATTAAATAACTTCTAGAAGCTGTTTTTTTTTTTTTTTTATATACCTATTTTTTGGGAGCCGCAGGAGCGCGGAGCGGGAAGCGCATCGGGTCTGCTGACAAAAGGAGCGCGTGAGCGCTGCCGCATTACCTTATGTCTGATGAGCGCGGAGCGCTGCCACATTACCGGTCCCACCGGAGCGCGCACACCTCTGGTATTTACTAACAAGGGAATTAATTATAAAATCAATAAAGTTGTTTTGTACATATAGAAATAGCCTGAGCATTTCAATCCGACTTAAGGTACTTAATACCGAAAATAATATATTTTCGTTGTAAAGATATATACATGTGGCACCAATGTAAAGGGATTAACCGCTGGTAGGACTGCCTGTTTAAGTCTGTTAGAGTGTAGGTGGCGTGGAGAGGGAAAAATAATCTGAGATAGCGAGGCTGAAGCTCAAGGTCAATACAAACTGTGGTGATTTTAAGAACTGTTGTGCTATTTTTTCCTGGCAAGCAATAGCGAGCCTTTAATTTAGGAGGAATCGGCCTTCGGACGGGATATTTTTCTACCGAAATTTTTTCACATTTATCTCGAAGGGTGTGTGGGGGGTGTTATACTGTATTTGCTGTTCATTACGCACCTAAGTAAAAATTACATATTAGGCCCTATCACACACACACACACATACACACACACACACACACACTCACACACACACACACACACACACAGAGAGAGATAGGATATAAAGGGTTAACCACCTGAGGGTAAAGGGAGGTGAGGATAAAGGGGGGGTGGGGGTTGAAGGACTTGGAGGGGAAACACCAGAGGGTAGAGGGCTAAAAAAAAAAATATATATATATATATATATACCCGGTATATATATATATATATATATATATATATATATATATATAATATTATATATATATTATATAGACTATATATATTACAAATTATGTGTTAGCACTTTACAGGCCCGTTATACTAATCTGAAATCAATAATATGTTAGATGCAGACTTTTTTTAAAGCATTGAGCGTGTATTTGTTAGTGAGGTTGTGTATCTTTATGCTATGTTTTTGTTATGTTTGTTTCTGCTCATATTGTATATCTGTGTGTATGTACGATGTATGTATGCATGCTGTGTGTATGTTGTATTCATGATGTGTGTACGTATGTAAGTTGTGGATGTATGTTTGATGTATGAATGTACTGTATGTATGTAGGCCTATGTATGTATCCTAGAATGGGAATGGGAAGAGGAGAAAGGGAAATGAGGGGGAGGGGGGGGGGGGGGAGGCACGAATAGCACGGCAGGGCGGGTTGAGGGGGTCTCCTTAAGTGTAACATTAAAGTAATATCCTACATTACCGTTTCATAATGTGGGCTATCTAGGAATCTGCTGTAAACCCACCCTCCCCCCTCCCCCCTCCCCCCATTAGGTTACGGGTCCAATCTCTACCTATATACACGTACAGTACGTCATGTGTGTGTGTGTGTAACTTTTGTATGTGTTCATTGTTACACTTAATTCAATGCATACACACATCAGTGTACGAGTACTGGTATATGCCTAAATCCACAAGCTGGTTGAAACTTACCTTATTATAATTGTGTATATATATATTGATATATATGTCCTCGGTAGGATTTGTATTATCCATAGTTTATGCTATGTGGCCCCCCTTCGGGGATCACGGCGTCGGGCAATAGATAGACAATAGATGCTTTGTTTATGTTATTGTTTTAGATGCTATGTTATGTTATTGTTTTATATGCTATGTTATGTTATTGTTTTATATGCTATGTTATGTTGTTGTTTTTTAGATGCTATGTTATGTTATTGTTTTAGATGCCTGTATGTTATTGTTTTAGATGCTATGTTATGTTTGTTTTAGATGCTATGTTATGTTATTGTTTTATATGCTATGTTATGTTATTGTTTATATGCTATGTTTTTGTTGTTTTAGATGCTATGTTATGTTATTGTTTTAGATGCTATGTTATGTTATTGTTTTTAGATGCTATGTTGATGTTTTAGATGCTATGTTATGTTATTGTTTTAGATGCTATGTTATGTTATTGTTTTAGATGCTATGTTATGTTATTGTTTTATATGCTATGTATGTTATTGTTTTGATTGTAATTAGCTAAGTTTTGTTATTGTTTTGATTGTAATTAGCTAAGTTTTGTTATTGTTTTGATTGTAATTATATTTATTAATTGTGTTTTATTTTCTTGCAGGTATGTAATGGAGCTTTGGGATTTTCTATCTGTTGGATGTTGGTAAGTATAATCTGTTCAACACCTTCTGTACTGGAGACGTCTTTTTAAGTTTAGTATAGCTATATTCAGGCGATTGTGTGTCGGTTAAGAAGGAGTGTGGTAGTAAACATGGATAAGTGAGATAGTTCGAAGACTTAATCGCTGGAGGCCCTTACTAAACTGAATAAAATCTTCTAATAGTAGCCAGATTAAAGTGAAAAAGACGTCGCAGGTACAGAAGGGGTTAATTATGTACACACTAACAAAAATCTATGGTTTACATAGGGTATGAAAAAGTTATATAAGATCATTGGGTATATTGATAGTGATTGGGCTGACCCTTGGCTGACCCTGGGCTGACCCTTTGTCAGAGTGAGGGTTGGTGTCCTCTACTTCCCATAGCCCCTTCTATCTTTTTCTCCTTTTGCATCTCTAATTTTTTCAAATGGCGTAGGGATGGCGACCCCAACGCCCGCCACTTTCTGGTGCAGGTAGCCTCCTCTGTGGTGGAGGGGTGAGAAATTTCCACCACCGCTTTTCTCCGGCGAGACGTAGAAGTCGGCTAAAGGGGATCGGGGGCGGGGGGCCTGGTATCCTTCTCCCCTTAAATAAATCTACCAAAAAAAACGAGACAAAGATAGGGGCGAGGGAACGCGTTCGTGGTCCCGGACCCTAAGAATAGGAGCTTTGAATGTGCGTGGATGTAGTACGAATGAGAAGCAAGAGGATATTGGAAGGTTATTTGAAAGAAGGATGTTATGATGTCCTTGCACTGAATGAAACAAAGATGAAAGGAGAGGGAGAAGTGGATTTTGGAAACTTGATAGGTAGAAAGTCTGGAGTAGACGAGGGAGTCAGGGGGAAAGAAGGAGTGGCTATTATTGTGAAGGAGGAGTTGAGAGAGTTTATAAAAGAGTGGAAAGAGGTGTCATCAAGGCTAATGTGGGTAAGAATGCGGTTTAAGGCTGAAAGGTGGGTTTTTGTAAGTGCGTATGGACCAGGAAGTGAAAGAGAGTTAGACGAGGTAGAGGGTTTCTGGGAGGATTTGAGAGATTGTCTACAAGGGTTTGATGAAAATGAAAATGTTATAGTTTTAGGGGACCTAAATGCTAGGGTAGGAAATGAGCCTGTTGAGGGAGTCATCGGTAGTTTTGGGTGTGGATGGTGTAAACGAGATTGGAGAAAGACTGAAAAATGTATGTGAAGAGTGTAGATTGAGTGTAGGTAATACGTTCTTCAAAAAAATGCGTATACACAAGTACACCTGGCATAGACTTGTGAGGGGAGAGATTGTAGAGAGGGCATTGATGGATTATGTGCTGGTGACCATGGAAAGATTGTGTAGACTGCTGGCTGTGAATGTGATGAGAGGTGAGGCGGAGGGTATGTCAGATCATTACCTGGTGAAGGGAAAGCTAAGAGTTAAGAGTTACAGGAGAATAAGAGACAAGCGTGAAGTAAGAGAGGTAATAAAAGTTAGGGAGTTAGAGAAGAGTGAAAAAGAGAGGAGTACAAGGAAAGACTAAATGAAAAGTGGATGGACAGTGAGAGAGATGGAAGAGAGAGAAGTAGAGGTTGAATGGCAACAGTTTAAGGAAGGAGTGAAAGCAAGTGCAGAGGTAGTATGCGGCAAAAGGAAAGTAGGAGGCAGAGGTATCAGGAAGGGAAGAGAGTGGTAGAATGATACGGTGAGAAAGGCAGTTGAGGAGAAGAGACAGTGTTTTGAGAGGGTTTTACGGGATGGTAGTGTTGAGGTATGGAGAGGTACAAGGATAAAAGGAGAGAGGCAAAACGGAAAATTAGAGAAGCGAAAAAAGATGCAAACGAAAGGTGGGGTTCCTCCCAAAGGCTGAGTGAGAATTTTGAAGAACAAAAGACGATGTTCTGGAAGGAGGTAAATAAAGTAAGGAACGGAGGACAAAAGAGGGAAGAGTCAGTGAAAGATGAAAAATGGACAATTACTAGTGGAACCAGTTGAAGTGAGGAAAAGATATGCCGAGTATTTTGAATCTTTGTTAAATACAAGAGATGGAAGAGAAGCAGTGATTGAAGCAGAGGTGGATGGCGATAGGTTACCCAGGGCACCCAGGTGGCAGGGAATGAATGAAAGGATTGAGGAAACTTAGGTGAAAGAAGCAGTGAAACAAATGAGAGCGGGAAAAGCAGAAGGTTTGGATGGTATTGCTGTGGAGTGTATAAAGAAGGGTGGAGATGTGCTAATAGATTGGTTGGTGAGCCTTTCCAATGTGTGCTTTGCTGTGTCAATGGTACCAACAGAGTGGAAGAGTGCATGTATTGTGCCATTGTACAAGGGGAAGGGAGATCGGCAGGAGTGTTTTCAAGTTATAGAGGTATTAGTTTATTGTCAGTGGTTGGAAAGCTGTATGGCAGGGTGTTGATAGAGAGGATAATAAAGTGTACGGAAGTGTGCAATAGGAGAAGAACAGTGCGGTTTTAGGAGGGGAAGAGGGTGCGTGGATCAGAATGTTTGCAGTAGACAATTATGCGAGAACTATTTAGAGAGCATAAGGAGATATTTTGGGCTTTTATGGACTTGGAAAAAGCGTATGATCGTGTGGACCGTGAAGCACTGTGGAAGGTGTTAAGGATTTATGAAATAGGAGGAAATTTGTTAGAAGCAGTTAAGAGTTTTTATGAAGGGAGCAGAGCATGTGTGAGAGTAGGAAATGGTGAGTTGAGTGAATGGTTTGAGGTAAAGGTAGGTTTGCGACAGGGTTTGTGTAATGTCACCATGGCTGTTTAATATGTTTATGGATGGGGTGGTGAGGGAGGTGAAAAGGAGAACTATGGGAAGAGGATTGGGTTTAGTAGGAAAGAATGGTAGAGATTGGGAGTTGAATCAGTTGCTGTTCGCTGATGACACAGCATTGGTGGCGGATTCTGATGAGAAACTGCAGCGGGTAGTCAAAGAGTTTGGTGTGGTTTGTGGAAGGAGGAAACTGAAGGTGAACGTAAATACAAGTAAAGTAATGGTGTGTAAATAGGGGAGAGCATAGGGTGAATCTAGATGTTAGGCTGGATGGGGAAATATTGGAACAAGTAGAGTGTTTTAAATATCTAGGAGGAACGCATAACCAGGAGTGGAGGTATGGAAGTGGAGGTAAAACAGAGAGTTGTGTGAAGGAAGGAAGGTTTTCGGAGCAATGGGAAGTATGTGGAAAGACGAGAAATCTCGGAGTGAAAGTAAAAAGTGCAACTGTATTCAAGGAATTGTTGTGCCAACAGTGATGTATGGGGCTGAAATATGGGCTCTGAAGAAAAGGGAGAAAAGAGGGCTGGATGTGATGGAGATGAGCTGCTTGAGGAGTATGTGTGGAGTTACTCGTAGAGACAGATTGAGGAATAAAGAGATACGTAGGAGAGTGGGGCAGCAGGAACATTTGTCAGCCAGAGTGGACAGAAGGGTGCTGAGCTGGTATGGTCATGTTGAACGAATGGGAGATGAAAGGCTTACAAAGAGAATATGTGAGTCAGGTACAAGGGGAGATAGAAGGGCAGGAAGACCCCCATTGAGATGGAGAAACTGTGTAAGAAAGGCTTTGGATGATAGAGGAATGACTATCGATCAGGCAGGGGAAGTGGTGGTGGAACAGGAGTGAAGGAGAATGCTTGTGAATAGTTGAGTGAACACGTGGTCATTTGTGTAAAGGGGTCGGGCGCAAGTTCGACTAGATAATAGTCCATCAGGCGCCTGGCCCGGGGAGACGATTAATATGAAGGGTGTGCCTGGAAGTGTGGTGGGGGGGCTTGTGGCTTTGGCTCCGCTGCATGTCTGCTTGCCGAGATCGGAAACCCCCGCCCGGGTGGTTGGGGGCCGGGGAAGTGCTGGAGCGACCTTGGTAACCCTGGTCTCTAGCTCTTCTCCTGGGTGCCCTGGATGTTGTGTGAGTTTGTGTTTTATTACTGTGTTTATTTTTTGTTTTTTTTATGTTGGGTTTTGGGTTTTCCCGGTTCTTGCTCCGTCTTGAGTCTGCCACCCCCCCCCCCCCCCCCCACAAAACAAAAAAAAAAAAAAGGAAAAAGAAAAAAAGAAAAAAAGGAAAAGTGGGGATTGGACCTGAGTAAATAGATAGATAGAATTGCAGGCATAATATGTTCTTGCAATATATATATATATACAGTATATATATATATATATATATATATAAAATATACTGTATATACTGTATATATATATATATATATATATATATATATATATATAAAATTGCCTGGAAGCATATATATCTGTAGAATACAATTTGTCACGTATATTCTCTCTCTCTCTCTCTCTCTCTCTCGTTCAGTGAATTTCTCATTAACTAGAATAAAACCTCCTTTGACACGATTCCTGGTTGGTTTACGCTAGAGCCCACACGTGGCCGGTACAAAAGGGGTTAAGGGGAGATTTTCACTTACAGGTGGGGGTGCATGGGTTGAGATAAACATGGAATAATAATTGCCATCCTACACATAATTATCTTGAAAAATGCAATGGCACTGAAATAAATATTTACAATGGTATAAAGGATTTTGTGGATCGTCTACACCAGACCTGTGACGTCATATCAGTATCCTCATCGTGGACTGGGTGGTGGACTAGTCTTACACTCCTATGACGTCACAGGTCCGGTTTAGACGATCCACAAAATCCTTTATAACATTGTTAATAATTATGTCGGTGCCATTTCATTTTGCACGATAATTATGTGTAGGTTGGCGATTAGTATTCCATGTTTATCTCAACCCATGTACCCCCACCTTTAAGGTATTTTTTCTGGACCCCCTTCTCCCTCGTGATTAACCTCATAATTATTTTTAGATTTTAAGACATTTGCTCCATTAGTTTGGCGATTTTAAGACCTTTCGCCCAATTTCTGTCAATTTTAAGACCTTTCATGCCTTTTAGGCGTCTATTTGTTCCTGGCAAGTGACAGCGAGCCTGTTATTTATTAGGAACCGGCCTTCGGCCGGGATATTTTATTACAGAAAAATTTACACATTTATTTCAAAGGAGGGTCTTGGAAGTATTTCTAAAGCTTGATGGAGATCTAGGGAACACACTAAAAACCTCCCCTTAACCCCTTTTGTACCGGCGACGTCTTATTAATGTTATTCTAGCTATAATTACACGATTTTATGAAGCAAAGGATGGATAAATGGTAGCTAAACGAATGAATTGAGATGTCTGATAACTTATAATGGGTAGATATCCTTCCTAAGCTGAATATAATCGTCTAATAGTTGCCAGAATAAAATTAAAAGGACGTCACCAGTACAGAAAGGGTAAATCATTGATGAAGCCACGAATGATTGAAATAATCTGTTGCCTTATAATGGGTGGACATCCTTCCTAAGCTGAATAAAATCGTCTAATAGTTGTCAGAATACAATAAAGAGGATGTCACCGGTACAGAAAGGGTTGATAATTGATGAAGCCACAGTGTTTGAATTGTGAACTGTTTACAAATGTCGTGTTCGGCGGATCTCCAAGAGACGTGGACGGTGAATTAAATATTGCTCTGTCTCGAGTCTCTGTCAGGTAAAGGGTTCTCTCTATCTCTCTCTCTCGCGTTGAGACCTTGATATCTTCCTATTGGAGACACGCAGACTACGAGATCAGCTCATTGAAGGTTTTAAATTACTTAATGGGTTTGACATTGTGGATTATAATAAAATGTTTAGCCTCAATATGAATACAACACGCAACAATTGCTGGAAATTAGAATTGAAAAGGATCACCACTAGGATTTGTGGACACTTTTCACATAATTAGAAGATCTGTTCTACCTGGAACAAACTTCCATCCGAAGTTGTAAATAGTTCTTCAGTAGATTAGTTAAAAAGAAAAGAGTAGATAGTATTTTGCACACTCTGTAATGAGTGTAGTGCACTACACAGTCTCTCTCCTTCCACTTCGGGTATCTCATCGGATTAGACCACAAGGTCTCTGAGATACTAACTATTCATTGTATCTCTCTCTCTCTCTCTCTCTCTCTCTCTCTCTCTCTCTCTCTCTCTCTCTCTCTCTCTCTCTCTCTCTCTCTCTCTCTCTCTCTCTCTCTCTCTCTCTCTCTCTCTCTCTCTCTCTCTCTCTCTCTCTCTCTCTCTCTCTCTCTCTCTCTCTCTCTCTCTCTCTAACTATATAACCCTTGAACTCTCATCTAACTTTTTTTCTCTCCTAGCCCTCCCTCGAGAAATATTTCCTCTCCATTTTCTTTTATCCCTTTCCATTTTCTTTTAATCGAATTTATCGCAGTCCTCTCTATTTCTTTCCCACTCGCGTTTTTTTCTGTTCTTTTCTGGGGATTGAGAATGGTTTATTTTTCGCGATCGTCTTTCATTCCTGTACCTCCGTCGAGAGCGGAGGCTAATTATTAATTATTTTTGTTCCTGCTGTTGTTATTTATTTAGGGGATCATAAGAAAGGGATTGTTGATAGACTTAAGATAATTTGTATGTGTTTCAGACAAGCTTCATTAAGGAAATTGCTCCTTTCACTGGGAATGTTCTCAAATACACACACACACACACACACAAACACACACACACCGGGTTCGAACCAGAAGGTCCCGGGTTCGAGACCCGGGCGTGGAAGAGACATTTGGGCAAGTCTCTTATCGGTGTAGCCTCTGTTCACCTAGCAGTATAAATAGGAACCTGGAATAAGTGGACGAAGTTGTGACGTCCCATCTGGGGTTGGTGATCGGTTACAAGGTGAGATGGGTATCGTACTGGTCAACCTAAGCTACTGGTCAACCTAAGCCTTCGGGTGAGACTGGTACCGTAGTGAGAATGGTACCGTACAGATTAACCCTAAGCCTTCGTTTCCAGATGTCGCCAATTGGCTAAAATACAGACTACACACACATCCACAGCCATTCCAACGATACATAAACACTTAACATGCATTTCACGCAATACATTCCCAGTTAAGGAGGCGCGATAATAATAAGCTTAAGCGGCAGTCACACTATGAAGACTTAAGGGAATTACCGCGACGACTTAGAGGTCTTAAGGAGGACTTCATCTAAGTCACCGCGCGTCTTGGGTGGTCCCCGCGCATCCCCACGGTACAGTACGGTACGATGGGTGGCCAGGATGGTCGTGGCTGGTTTCGATTTGCTTTCAACATGCAAGAGGCACGGAAAATTGGTCGCCGAGCTAGCCGCGGTCGTGAGGCAAGCGCCGTCACGCGCCCACCGGTATGCGCGTGAGGGGGACCGGTAGCCGACCGGTCAGCGCCGTGTGGCGCCATGCGTCGCCAAAGCGTTGGCCCCCGACACGCGCCACGTGGCGGGGCTCGCGCGCCAGCGCGAGTATGGGACCTGCGTAACACGAAGGCCGTCAAGTTGCCTTCCTTTTGCCGTCCTGTTGCCTTGTTGCGCTGCATGACGCCGGCGGTCTGCTATGCTAGGTCTCCGTGTAGCCCCATCCATGATGCCGTGATCCGTGATGCCATCCAGCCTGCCTCAGGCAGACATTTACTCTTGGTCAAGTTACGGATGATCGGCAAAGACAATCGGCACTCCTTGAGTCGCCGCGGTAATTACCTTAAGTCTTCATAGTGTGACCGCACCTTTAGCTCGCATTGCGTGGATTCCCCTTGACGAACAAGCAAGCAAGTGAACACACACACAGACACACACACACACACACACTAACACACACATATACAATACAGTATATATACAGTAAATATATACATATATATATATATATATATATATATATATATATATATATATATATATATATATATATATATATATATACTGTATATATATATACTGTATATATATTATTATTATATAAGCAAAAAGAAAGCCATTTTTGTACCATTAGTATCACAATATATCGAACCGCGTCGTTCATCATTAAGTGAGTAATCGAGATCCGTGAAGTAAAGATACAGTGAGCTATTTTAACCGTTGAATACCGTAGGATACAGTAATAAAAGTCCCCAGCAGTCCCAAGCACTGTGGCGAAAATGGCAGGAGACCACCTTTTCACCTCAAGAGATGAGGCAAGACTGGATGTCTCACTTTTAGTTTTTTTCAACAAGGCTTAAAAAAAAAAAAAAAAAACAATAAAAAACTAAGCCTTGTACAGGCAGTTACAAGACAAATACATTACTGACGAATATACTCGGGCCTGGGATTGTAAGGGTTAAGGGGGCAGGGTTTATATTTTGGTTGATTTTGTTTCATATATTTTTCATTTTGTCTTTAATTTCCTCCCTAGACCTTCATAAACTTAAAAAAAAAAACGTCCTAAGGATCCCCCTTTTAGATATCCTTGTACATTTTTTCCGTGGAAAAATGTTCCGGCCCTAGGCCGGTCCCTCCTTAAGTCTCGCTATCGCTCGCCAGGAAAATATAGACACCTAAATGTATAGTTTTCCGTAGAAACATTTCCTGGTCCTAAAATTAGCAGAAAAAAAAAAAAAAAAAAGAAAAAACACCCTTGATATGAATAGACTTTAGATATCTGGAGTATGTTCACATTATAGATATGCTCTAAAAAGACCAATCTTCACCGGAAATGTGACCTAGATTTACTGGAAAGATTCTTATGAAAATGGTAATAAGGTATTTTGCAGACCCTCAGCTGATAACTGGGAAGAACTTGTTACTTCTCTTCATATTTTCTTGTTACGTTCACACACACACGGGCAAAGTCACACACGCGCACAGTCACACACACACACACATGCAGTCCCAAACGCACAACTCATACATACATACATACATACACACACATGCACAGTCACACACGTGCCACTCATACAGATACACATACACTCATAAACACACACACACACACACACCACTCATATAGACACATATAAATACTAACGCATGACCACACATACACGATCACACATACACACACACACACACACTTACCATTTGCGTTGATTTGATATTAATTTCCCTGGAGTACCTCCTCTTCTTAGCCATTCTTTATCTCTACCCGAAGAACCATCACTACGTTTTCTCTTGCTCGTTTTTCTTGCTCGTTTTTTTTTCTTGCTCATTTTATCATGCTCGTTTTTTTCATGCTCGTTTTCCCTTGCTCGATTTTTCCTGCTCGTTTTTTTTCTTGCTCGTTTTCTCCTGTTCGTTTATTTCTTGCTCGTTTTCTCTAGTTCGTTATTTTCTTGTTCGCTTTCTCTTACTCGTTTATCTTGCTCGTCTTTCCTTGCTCGTTTCTCTTGCTCGTTTTCTCTTGCTAATTTTTTCTTGCTCGTTTTCTTCTTGCTCGTTTTCTTTTCCTCGTTTTTCTTGCTCGTTTTCTGATGCTCGTTTTTCTTGCTCGTTTTATCTCGCTCGTTTTATCTTGCTCGTTTTCTTTTCCTCGTTTTTCTTGCTCGTTTTATCTTGCTCGTTTTCTCTTGCTAATTTTCTCTTGCTCGTTTTCTTCTTGCTCGTTTTCTCCTGCTCGTTTTATCTTGGTAATTTTTTGTCTTGCTCGTTTTCTCTTGCTCGTGTTCTCATTCCCTTTCACTCGTATGTTCAGGCCTTTAAACCGGTGTCACACGAGCACCTTTTTAGTCAATTGTTACGAGCAGTTGTAGTCTGGCGGCTTTTAAATCTTTGTTATATCAGAATTCAGTCACCTTATGTAATGTACCTTCAATTTAGTTTCCTATTCCAATGATGTTATGATTTTAAGTCTCATTTCTTGATCAATATCAAAACTTTCGTGCCATATAGGTGTAGATTTTGTTTTTCAGGTGAGCGATAGAGATTCTGTAATTATGAAGGAACCGGCCTTTGGCCGGGACATTTATCTACCGAAGAATGTACAAATATATCTCGAAAGGGGATTTTGAAGATAATATATTAAGATTCATGGAGGTCTGGAGAGGAAACTAGAACAATACTAAATAAATAGATAAACAAATAAGCTAATTAATACCCCCTACCTAACTTAACGGTATATTGGTGGTAATAAGCCTCTATCAATATACCCAGTCATTTTGTATACCCTTTGTATAGCCTTGGATTCTTACAGTGAAGTTCATTGACCTCTAGTGAGTTTCAGGTTATGAGGAAGTTAGAGCCGTAAACATCGATATAAAACAGAAATGCAATGGTAATGTAGATTTCTGATGGCTAGAAAAAATATATAATTTGGTATTATGTGTTTATCAATGTACTGCCACCGTATTTCAGCAATTCATTCTGCTAAATATCGATGTCTATATTTCTAACTTGGAATATTGGCCAACATATATTAAAATCCTGAGTTACACTAGGTGGTCCGTTGTCTTGTGGGTTATTATAGATAATTTGTTTAATTAGTATTAAGAAAGTGTGCTTTTTTTTAGACATTTTCGAGCAATGTATTTAAGTTTGTCCCCTTGGCTAGCAAAAACGGCTCCCCAGACTTCCTTCACACTAAATTAGTAAATTTGTTGATAGAAAAAATTTCCGGCTAAAGGCCGATTTCTTTTAAGTTACAGGCTTACTATCGCTCGTCGGAAAAAACCCCAAACAAGTCGATACCTGAATGGGATGAAGCGCCATATTAGCGCCAAACTAATGGGGTTAAACGTCTTATAATCTCCAAACTAATGTAACAAAACCGGG
This sequence comes from Paralithodes platypus, assembly GCA_032716605.1. Classification (NCBI taxonomy): domain Eukaryota; kingdom Metazoa; phylum Arthropoda; class Malacostraca; order Decapoda; family Lithodidae; genus Paralithodes; species Paralithodes platypus. The sequence goes on along the minus strand of CM064546.1, from coordinate 12,954,008 downwards.
GATGTCCAAAAAGACCCCTCTCGGACCAAATAGGTTTCAAATGCATATATCAGGTTGCAACTGCTTCGTCGTGGAGTGTTGCAAGCTTTTCAAGGCATCACAAATCCTGAATATCAGAAGCGTAAATATATGCTTTCCCTTTCACTTCTAACAACTTTCTCCGGGAAGTGCTGCTCGCTGCTGCTTCACGACAGTTTTATTCAGGACCCTTGGCGACAGTTTTTTGTTTTATTATTATTATTTATTTATGCATGTAATTTATTTTTTGGCGAGTTCATGCGAGCGTTTTTTCCGGCAATTTTCCAAGGCCAGATTTTGCTTATTGTACTTAATTGATTTATGTATTTATTTATTTATTTATTTATTTATTATTATTTTTGTGTATATACAGTATATATATATATATATATATATATATATATATATATATATATATATATATATATATAAATATTTCGGGGCTTATTTATACATCGGTATCGGGGACTAAAATTAAATGATTATACGTCTAGTGGCTGAAGGCTAATACAAGTTTAATTCTGAGGTTGCCAGACGATATTTACTGCAAATTATTGATGGAAAAAGTGTTCGTGTGACACCGCCTGATAAGAATCTCCACCCACAGCGAGTTACAATGATTTACAGGGAATAGTTAGTGTCTCAAAGATCTTGCGGCCCATTCTCGGGACATACTTTAGGTTGAAAGAGAAAGATGGTGATATCACTACCTAATTACAGAGTGTGAAATAACTATGTCTATTGTGTTCCTTTACTGAAGAAATATTACAAGAGAAGGACGAATCCTTATGAATATACTAGGGTGGCATCTCTTCATCTCTAATTTCGAGCCATGGTTCCGTGCTGTATTCAGGGGGTAGTACTCACTCTCTTTCTCTTCTCTCTCTCTCTCTCTCTTTCTCTCTCTCTCACTCACTCACTCACTCACTCACACACCGACCACACACCATTCTCTCTCTCTCTCTTTCACACACCCACTCACTCACACACACACACACACACACCACACACACTCTCTCTCTCTCTGTGCCCCAGCGTAATGATATTAAATACACACACACACACACTCTCTCCTCTTGTGTTTCAGAGAATAATTAAGCCCAGTGTAAGCTTGTTACCGTATGTTTTAAACGCCTGTACCCCCTTTAATTAAAACATTATTATATTATTTCATCATGCTTTTCTCATCTCATTCATTTGGCGTCACTCAGGCGATATATATATATATATATATATATTCTTCCCTAGACCTCCATCAAGCTTTCCAACCCCCCCCCCCCCCCTCTTTGATATAAACTTGTGCATTTTTCGGTAGGAAAATTGCCCGGCCGAAGGCAGGTTCCTTCTAAGTTGCAGGCTTGCTTATGCTCGCCCGGAAATATTGTACACCTAAATGTCAAGAAAAGGTGTTCACAGAGAGAAGCAGAACTTATGTGGGCATAACAAAAACAAACAAACAAATAAATGTACATGATTGTTTGTACAGTCGCGCTAATAAGTGAAGGCTCGGCACCAAGTATGTTTTGATCAATAATTGGTATCAGCAATATCTAAAGCTTCATTTCCTGATATCGAGTGAAATCTATAAACACGTTCCAACACTTGCCCCCACCCAACATCTGACAGACATTAATACAGCACAGAGCAAGCCAAACGTAATGACAGCTGGAACATGACTTATTAGCGCGACTGTACATAGCACGAATATATGTAATTCATTTCATCAGATTTCCATGTATAAGTGAGAGAGGAACAGAATTTATTTGGGCAACTGTACATACTAGTTTGCACATAAGAGGAATATGTGTTTGCCATTAAGGGGGAGGTTCTCACTTTGTATGGACCCCCTTCTCCTCCATGTTTTCCATATTAGTTTTAAGATTTTAAGACATTCGTTCCGTTAGTCATGCGATTTTGAGACCTTTCGCCTCATTTCTTTGTCAATATTTAGACCTTTCGTGCCATTTAGGTGTCGATTTTCTCCTGGCGAGCAGGAGCGAGCCTCTAATTTTTAGAAGGAAGAGGCCTTTGGCCGGGCCATTTTTCTACCGAAAAATGTACAAATGTATCTTGAAAGGGGGTCTAGCGGTGTTGTTCTAAGCTTGATGGATGTCTAGCAAGGACACTCAAAAATATATAAATAAATAAATATGTAGCCCAAAAACCAAGCACTACCCCCTTAACCATGTACGACCCCCCCCCCCCCCTTCCTGCACCACCAAGCAAGTCACTATCACCCATACCATCTTAATTATTTGTGTCTATCACCACCCTATCACCCCCCAGAGAGCACTGTCACCACACCTATCACCACCCAGAGAGCACTGTCACCACACCTTTCACCACCCAGAGAGCACTGTCACCACACCTATCACCACCCAGAGAGCACTGTCACCACCCCTATATCACCACCCAGAGAGCACTGTCACCACACCTATCACCACCCAGAGAGCACTGTCACCACACCTATCACCACCCAGAGAGCACTGTCACCACACCTATCACCACCCAGAGAGCACTGTCACCACACCTATCACCACCCTGAGAGCACTGTCACCACACCTATCACCACCCAGAGAGCACTGTCACCACACCTATCACCACCCAGAGAGCACTATCACCACCCAGAGAGCACTGTCACCACACCTATCACCACCCAGAGAGCACTGTCACCACACCTATCACCACCCAGAGAGCACTGTCACCACACCTATCACCACCCAGAGAGCACTATCACCACACCTATCACCACCCAGAGAGCACTGTCACCACACCTATCACCACCCAGAGAGCACTGTCACCACACCTATCACCACCCAGAGAGCACTGTCACCACACCTATCACCACCCAGAGAGCACTGTCACCACACCTATCACCACCCAGAGAGCACTGTCACCACACCTATCACCACCCAGAGAGCACTGTCACCACACCTTTCACCCAGAGAGCACTGTCACAACACCTATCACCACCCAGAGAGCACTGTCACCACACCTATCACCACCCAGAGAGCACTGTCACCACACCTATCACCACCCAGAGAGCACTGTCACCACACCTATCACCACCCAGAGAGCACTGTCACCACCCCTATCACCACCCAGAGAGCACTATCACCACACCTATCACCACCCAGAGAGCACTGTCACCACACCTATCACCACCCAGAGAGCACTGTCACCACACCTATCACCACCCAGAGAGCACTGTCACCACACCTGTCACCACCCAGAGAGCACTACGTCTTTTCTATCATAAATGACCTAGAGCAGTTAGTTCAGCAACCCACCCATATCCCGGATCGCATCGGAGATCGGCCCAACATTCTTGACCTGTTTTTAACTTCTAACCCTTCTTCTTATACTGTCGATCTTTTCTCTCCTTTGGGCTCCTCCGACCATAAACTTATCTCTGTCACCTGTCCTATCTCTCCAGTACAGCCACCCGATCCTCCTAGCCGGCGGCGCTTGTGGCACTTTGGCGCTGCCGACTGGGAGGCTCTTCGGCAGTACTTCTTTGATTTCCCATGGAATGATTTCTGCTTCCATGGCCGAGGACCCTCGGAGAGTGCTGAACGCATTACCGAGGTAATCCTATCGGGCATGGAAGCATACATTCCATTCGCTTTCTCTCAGACTAATGCTAAAAAATATTGGTTTACTCACGCCTGTTCTACTGCTGTCCGTAATAAGGAGGAAGCATTCAAACGGTACCGACGCCTTAAAACTCAAGACTCTCATTCTTCATATGTTTCTGCCCGGAATCAAGCCAAATCTGTTCTTCGACTTGCCAAACACTCTTTCATCAATAATAAATGCACTGAACTATCCAACTCTAGCTCTTCCCAAGCTTTCTGGCATCTAGCCAAAAACCTCTCCAACAATTTCTCTTCCTCGTCTTTCCCTCCCTTTTCCCACTCTGATGGCACAACCATCACTTCTTCCTCTGTCAAAGCTAAACTCTTCGCTCAAACTTTTGCTAGAAACTCCACATTGGATGATTCCGGTGCTATTCCTCCCTCTCCGCCCTCCTCTCTCTTACTTATACCTAATATCCTAATCTCTTCTAAAGATGTACTTTCTACCCTCTCTGGGCATAACACTAATAAGGCATACGGTCCGGACGGTGTTCCTCCTGTTGTTCTCAAAAACTGTGCTTCCGTACTGACTCCCTGCCTAGGGAAACTCTTTCGTCTCTGTCTATCCTCTAACGTCTTCCCTTCATGCTGGAAGTTTGCTCACATTCAACCTGTCCCAAAGAAGGGTGACCGCTCTCAACCCTCCAACTATCGTCCAATTGCTCTTATCTCTTGCCTTTCTAAAGTTTTTGAAACTATTCTTGCTTCCAAATTTCTTAAGCATTTCTCTTCTCATAATCTGCTCTCAGATCGCCAGTATGGCTTCCTTAACCCTCCTCTAGCGGGTGCTCTGTGGCCGTTTTGGGCCTTTCCGGGCCGTTCTGACTGCTCTATCAACCATCAGTATGCAAGGAACTGTATTGTGCCGAAAACTAGGTGGAAATCGCTACACAATGACGCCACATACAGCTACGTAGCACTCGTGGAGCACTGACAGTGTTACCTCGAAGATGGAAGTTTAGCTGATTTTGCTACCTTGCTCACTTTTAGCGAACTATTGGTTACACTGTCATCCTCACGCGCGGTGGGGGAACTGGAGTTAGTGTGGGCCGGGAGGCCACAGATGTCGGACGTATGGATCATTACTATCCCACCCATTTTCACTCGATTTCCACCCTTTTTTCACCCGTTTTTTGCCAGTTTTTTCAACTCGACTTATGTGGTGTGCCGCTTTTTAAGGGTTAAGGGTCGCTCTACTGGTGATCTTCTTTCATATATTACTAACTCTTGGTCATCCTCCTTTCGGGACTTCGGTGAGACTTTTTCTATTGCACTAGACATATCGAAAGCCTTCGATAGAGTCTGGCATAAATCTTTTATTTCTAAACTACCCTCCTTCGGTTTCTATCCCTCCATCTGTGCCTTTGTCTCTAATTTCCTTTCCGGCCGTTCCATAGCCGCGGTTGTGGACGGCCATTGTTCACTTCCTCACCCTATAAACTCCGGGGTTCCTCAGGGCTCTGTCCTATCTCCTATTCTCTTTCTAATTTTTATAAATGATCTCCTTAACTGTACCTTAATTCCCATCCATTCATACACAGACGACTCAACCTTGCACTAGCAATCCCTCAACGACAAACGTAATGAAGCCATAGAACTCTTAAATTCTGATCTAAATACTATTTCCAATTGGGGCAGAGAAAACCTTGTTAACTTTAATGCTTCCAAAACCCAATTTCTCCATCTATCTACCCGTCAGGATCTCCCAGCGGACTATCCCTTATTCTTCAACAATACAAAAATCAACCCTTCATCTTCTCTCAATATTCTTGGTGTCTCTTTTTCTTCTGCTCTCATTTGGAAGGACCATATTACCAGTCTTGCTAAGGCAGCCTCCCAGAAGCTGGGTGTGCTCAACCGCCTTAGGGGGTTCTTTTCCCCTGCACAGCTTCTTGCTCTGTACAGGGGCATAGTGCGCCCTTGTATTGCGTATTGTTCACATGTGTGGGGAGGTTCCTCTCACACCGCTCTCCTAGACAAAGTTGAAAGGAAGGCCTTTCGTATCATTAACTCCCGTCCACTCACCAACTCTCTGCAATCTCTCTCTCTCCGCCGCAATGTTGCATCTCTCTCGCTATTCTATCGCTACTATAATAATCAGTGTTCATCAGAGCTATCCCAGTGCCTACCACCTCCTTTACGTAGGGCACGTGGTACCCGTCTTGCAACTCAATCCCACCCCTACTCTGTGCAACTCTCCAACCCAAGAGTGAAACGTTACTCTCAAACTTTCTTCTACTCAACAGCTGAGCTCTGGAACTCTCTCCCAGAATCAGTCTTTCCCTCTTCCTATGACTTAAATTGCTTCAAACTCCGTGTGTCCAGGCATTTTGGCTCGAAAGTCCCTTGATTTTGGCCCTGTCACTCTTTCAACTATGGGGGAGGCACTCGCTATAGGCAGTTATGCCTTTTGCCTCCCTCAATCACATAGAAAAAACAAAAAAACAAAAAAAATGTCACCACACCTATCACCACCCAGAGAGCACTGTCACCACACCTATCACCACCCAGAGAGCACTGTCACCACCCCTATCACCACCCAGAGAGCTCTATCACCACACCTATCACCACCCAGAGAGCACTGTCACCACACCTATCACCACCCAGAGAGCACTGTCACCACACCTATCACCACCCAGAGAGCACTGTCACCACACCTATCACTACCCATTGAGCACTGTCACCACACCTATCACCACCCAGAGAGCACTGTCACCACACCTATCACCACCCAGAGAGCACTGTCACCACACCTATCACCACCCCGAGAGCACTGTCACCACACCTATCACCACCCAGAGAGCACTGTCACCACACCTATCACCATCCAGAGAGCACTGTCACCACACCTATCACCACCCAAAGAGCACTGTCAGCACACCTATCACCATCCAGAGAGCACTGTCACCACACCTATCACCATCCAGAGAGCACTGTCACCACACCTATCACCACCCAGAGAGCACTGTCACCACACCTATCACCCCCCAGAGAGCAGTCACCACACCTTTCACCACCCAGAGAGCACTGTCACCATCCCTATCACCACCCAGAGAGCACTCTCACCACCCCTATCACCACCCAGAGAGCACTGTCACCACACCTATCACCACCCAGAGAGCACTGTCACCACACCTATCACCACCCAGAGAGCACTGTCACCACCCCTATCACCACCCAGAGAGCACTGTCACCACACCTATCACCACCCAGAGAGCACTGTCACCACACCTATCACCACTCATAGACAACTATCATCAAACATAGGCCTATAAGCTCTCCGTGAGCACTATCACCACCACCACCACCATTACCATTATCACCACGATCACCACCACTACTATCACCACGACCACGATCACCACCACTACCACCTGCACTATCACCACTACCACCATCACTATCACCACCACCACCACCACTATCACCATCAACACCACCACCATCACCACCACTCCCCCCACCACCACTACTATCACCACCACCACTACCATCAGTACCACCACCACCACCACCACCGCTATCACCACCGCCACCACCACTATCACCACCACCACCACCACCACTATCACCACCACCACCACCACCACTATCACCACCACCACTATCACCACCGCCTCCACCACTATCACCACCACCACTATCACCACCACTCCCCCCACCACCCACTACTATCACCACCACCACCACTATCACCAACACCACCATCACTATCACCACCACCATTATCACCACCACTACTATCACCACAACCACCACCACCACCACTCCCCCACTACCACCACCACCACCACTATCACCACCACTACCACTACCATCACCACCCACTAATATCACCACCACCACCACTATCACCACCACCACCATCACTATCACCACCACCATTATAACCACCACTACTATCACCACAACCACCACCACCACTACCACCACTATCACCACCACCACCACTACCATCACTACCACCACCACCACATCACCAATACACCACTCACACAAGTTTCATTCCACACCTCTCTCTCCATAACTTCATTACTCAGTGGTTCTATGTACTTGTGTTCGGTAGAGACCCTGCGCTGACAGAGATCGGCGAACCTCAGACATATTGGTTCCACTGGGGTCTTTAAGGGCAGATTTGTTTTTCTTATATACTGTATATATCTCAAGCTTATAGAAAATACTCCCAAGACCCCTCTTCGAGATGCATTAGTGCATTGTTTTGATAGAAACATGCCCCGGCTGAAGGCTGGTTCCTCCTAAATTACAGGCCCGCTATCGCTCGCCACTAATTGACAACACATTTGTTAAATTCGCCAAACTAATGGGGCGAATGTCTTAAAATCGCCAAACTAATTGGGTGAACGTCTTCAAATATGAAGAACTAATGGGGGTAAACATGAGGGAGAAGGGGTCCAGAAAAATACACCCCCATTAAGGCAGTGTCACACGAGCGTCTTTTCCGGCAATTATCGATGAACATGTTTGTTCTCCCACTAATTTGAGGCTCTTTGGCATTGGAATCGGAAACTGGATCGAAGGTAGATTATGTTGGGTAGTTTAAAGGGATATGGGTCGCTAATCTAGACCCCCTTCTCCCTCATGCTTAGCCCCATTAGTTTTGAGATATTAAGAAGTTTGTTCCATTATTTAGTCAATTTTAGGACCTTTCGCTCCATTTCTTTGTCAATATCAAGACCTATCGTGCCATTTAGGTGTCGATATTTTTCCTGGCGAGCGATAGCGAGCCTGTAATTGTGGAGGAAGTGACCTTCGGCCGGGACATTTTTCTGTCGAGAAATATCAAACCAAAATGGCGTCCAGAGGCAAAGGTGTCCAACGCCGCCCCTATAGAATGTCTCATCTTCGCGAGCCAACTTGGAGGCACTCGTGTTATCAGAGGAGGCAATATTCACATCACCAGGCATGTTAGAAGTGGTGATATACATACACATACACACATATACTAACACCTTGACACACATACACACATATACACACACACACATACTAACACCTTAACACACACACACATACATACACAGACACACACACACACACACACACACAGCCCGTAGCCTAGTAGGTAGAGCTCTCGTCTCACACACGAGGGGTCGGGGTTCAATCCCCGGCCGGGCGGAGACAAATTGGGCTTGTCTCCTTTCATGTGTTAGCCTCAGTTCACCTAGCTGTAAATAGGTACCTGGAATAAGTGGACGACGTTGTGACGTCCCATCTGGGGTTGGCAAAAATGGTACAAGGCGAGATGGGTATCATATGGTTCACCTAAGCTGATGGCTACCTAAGCCTTCGGGCGAGATGGTACCGTCTATAGTGAGAATGGTACCATACAGATCCACCCTAAGCATTCGTTTCCGATGTCGCCAATTGCTAAAAATACAGACTACACACACATCCACAGCCATTTCAACGATACATATAACACCTACACATATAGGAGGCGGGAAATAACGAGCATGCTCACTCCCGCAATACAACTAGAGTAAGTACAACTAGAGTAAGTACACACACACACACACACACACACACACACACACACACACACACTATTACCTTGACACACACACACACACATGCACACACACACACTCTAAGGGGAAGGTAGTTGCTTTTTACGGACTCCATTCTCCCTCTAGTTTAGCCCCATTAGTTATGAGATTTAAAAACATTCGTTCCATTAGTTTGGCGATGATAAGACCTTTCACCCCATTTTTTTGTCAATATTTGATCCTTTCGTGCCATTTAGGGGTCGATTTTTTCCTGGCGAGCAATAGCAGGAGGAATCGGCCTTCGGGACATTTTCTACCGAAAAATGTACAAGTTTATCTCAAAGGGGGCTCTAGGGGCTAGCGAAGAAACTAGAAAAATATAAATAAATATAATAATAATAATCTTCTGGTTACTTATATAGCGCCCGTATCTCCCCGTTGATCATTGGGAGATGGTAACCACCGGCTGTATCCCAGAAACACTTTTCAATCTGAGCGGGGATTGAACGCGAGACCTTCAAGATGGGAATCAGACACGCTATCAACTGAGCCAGCCAATAGGCCAATAGGCCAAATAGGCCAAAAAATAAACCATACCCCCATAACTAAAATGTGTAAATAATTGACTAGTAATAATTAGCAGATTAGATTACACTAATAACACGTTGTAAGTGGCGACCTATAAGTAACACGTTGTAAGTGGCGACCTATAAGTAACACGTTGTAAGTGGCGACCTATAAGTAACACATTGTAAGTGGCGACCTATAAGTAACACGTTGTAAGTGGCGACCTATAAGTAACACGTTGTAAGTGGCTATAAGTAACACGTTGTAAGTGGCGACCTATAAGTAACACGTTGTAAGTGGCGACCTATAAGTAACACGTTGTAAGTGGCGACCTATAAGTAACACGTTGTAAGTGGCGACCTATAAGTAACACGTTGTAAGTGGCGACCTATAAGTAACACGTTGTAAGTGGCGACCTATAAGTAACACGTTGTAAGTGGCGACCTATAAGTAACACGTTGTAAGTGGCGACCTATAAGTAACACGTTGTAAGTGGCGACCTAGAAGTAACACGTTGTAAGTGGCGACCTATAAGTAACACGTTGTAAGTGGCGACCTATAAGTAACACGTTGTAAGTGGCGACCTATAAGTAACACGTTGTAAGTGGCGACCTATAAGTAACACGTTGTAAGTGGCGACCTATAAGTAACACGTTGTAAGTGGCGACCTAGAAGTAACACATTGTAAGTGGCGACCTATAAGTAACACGTTGTAAGTGGCAACCTATAAGTAACATGTTGTAAGTGGCGACCTATAAGTAACACGTTGTAAGTGGCGACCTATAAGTAACACGTTGTAAGTGGCAACCTATAAGTAACACGTTGTAAGTGGCGACCTATAAGTAACACGTTGTAAGTGGCGACCTATAAGTAACACGTTGTAAGTGGCGACCTATAAGTAACACGTTGTAAGTGGCGACCTAGAAGTAAATACAAGCAAAGTCTTAACCCTTTCAAGCTCCAATACTGGTTTCTGTTCTGTTTCTGGCTACTATTAGACGATTTTATTCAGATTAGTAACGGTGTATGGAAGTCAAAGGGTTGATTGAGATAGTATTCACCCTTTTAATACCCACAGATCCTTCCTAAGCTGCATAAAATCGTCTAATAATGGCCAAAATATACTGCTAAAACGCGTCAGATCTTCAAAGGGTTAAATACAAGCAAAGTGGTCTGTACCCAAAAATAAATCGCATCCTTTGAAGGTCGTAATTTTATCTACATCGTTAAATTCGCCCTCACAACAGGTCAGGTGAAAGTATTGAGGAATAAGCCTTTACAACGACACTAACACGACATTGACACACATCGCTGTACAAATATGTTTTGTGTGATACTCGTCGCTGGTACAGAGTGGGTTAAGGGGGGTAACCGTCTTTTTTTATCTTTCTCTCCTTTTCTCTCTTTCCCTGGCTTATATCCATTTGGCCCCATTCAGCCAACTGTTTTAAGACGTTTATCCCCATCCAGGTGTACATTTCTTCCTGGCGAGCGATAGCGAGCCAGCATTGTATGGAGCAATCCGGCTTCGCCGGAGAAATTTTTCTATCGAAAAATGTACAAATTTAGCTTGCTGTAAAAAATATATATTTATGCTGGCTCGCTACCGCTCGCCAGGAAAAAAATGACACCGGGATGGGGGTAAACGTCTTAAAACAGTAGGCTGAATGGGTCTGAATGGATACAAACCACAGAGAGAGGGAGAGAGCGATAACAAAAGCGAGGTGGGCTTCCTTAAACTTTCTTGCCTTATACCAACGTAGTGCAGTTCTTGTTCCCAAAGGTTAGACTGTAATACCCAACCTCCAGACCCTGTGGTAACTGATGCCTGTCTTGATAACCTAGTGCTTAGTGTTCGGAATTTCGGTGTGAGTATCCTAGGTTCGAGTCTTTGGAGTACCACATGTATTATTTTTTTTTATTTTTTTTTTATTTTTTATTTTTTTTTGCGAGACGCCGTAATTCCCGAGAATGGGTGGCCAGGTATTTATTACTTTCATTGATTTCACTAGTTAGGTTTATTTGTAAATTAATTGGTGGGTTGGTGATAACAACATATGAATATATACTAAATGTCAGAATACCAATGAGAGATATCTTAGAAAATAAGAAAAGAAAAAAACGCCTTCACACACACACACACACACACACACACAATAATAATAATAATGATATAACAACAATATAAAAAATACACACCTTCTGAGCCATAACATTATTAGCAGAGGACTGTACATTACCACTCTTCACACACCATTCGATATTATAAGGTCATTTTACTGTTATTATCTTTCGGTTTAAGATTATTCATACCGTATATAGCTTTTAATATCGTCGGATTATTAAAGGGAGATGGGTCGTTTTTCTGGTCCCCCCTTCTTCCTCATGTTTAGCCCCATTATTTCTATTTTTGTTTAGACGTTCAGCCCATTTGTTTGGCGACTTTAAGATCTTTCGTTCCATTTTGTTATAAATATTCAGACCTATCGTGCCATTTAGGTGTCAATTTTTTCCTGACGAGCGATAGCGAGCCTGTATTTGTAAGAGGAATCGGCCTTCGGCTGGGACATTTTTCTACCGAAAAATTTACAAATTTATCTTGAAGGGGGGGGGGGGGGTCTAGGGGATGTTTTTCTAAGTTTGAGGGATGTCTAGCGAGGCAACTAAGCATTTTTGAATGAGTTTATAGGCCAAAACAAACAGTCAGTGTCCCCTTAAGGAAGTGACTGTTGAAGTTGCGGTATTCTGTCAGTAGTTGTGTGGGTGAGATATTTGTCCTGTGACCGTAAAACAATTACATCTTTTTAACAGTGTAAAACAACAAATATAAGGAAAATTATTATGCCTTTGTATGAAGGGAAGAGGGGTACTCGTTTTAATAGACTCCCTTCTTCCTCATGTTGAGCCCCATTAGTTATTATGTTTCCTCCACCAACCGACTTTACTCCTAAACTCAATTAATGAAATCAACAAATACATGTGGCAGTCCAGGGATTCGAACCTAGGATGCTCACACCGAAATTCAGTGCATTTATCCATTGCGCTACGAAGAAAGTTTTCAGATTTTATGACGTTCGGCCTATTAGTTTGGCGATTTTAAGACATTTAAGACATTAATATACATTTTCAAATCATGTACACATTTATCAGGAAGGAGGGTCTTGGGTTTTTTTTTTGGTTTTAAGCTTGATGGAGGTCTAGAGAGGAAACTTAAAAAAAATATAAAAAGATACATAAATGAGGAAATAAATACGCCCATCCTTCCTTAATGGTATGTTCGGTTAAATGCAACCTGAGATTATTCCTGGGAAGGAGTTGCTACCGTGTAATGTGCGACTTTGGTAGGCAAGTTGATGGAAGTGGGTCAGACTCCTTGCACGAATACCTTGTTCTATCATTTCCCAAAGTTATGCCCTTTCCTCTTGGGACACCCTGTATATATATATATATATATATATATATATATATATATATACGCTTTCCAACCATATTTTATCTAGTAATTCTGCTAATTATCGTAGTCTACAGCTCCAACTTCCTTTTTCCCGGAAACTTGCAAGCGATCAATTACCCGTTTATGCTTATCCACGCTAGAATATTTACGCTCTGAAACTCACGCACGCACGCACAAGGTAGCACGATTAGATAGCGGGCACGAATAGCTCATTTTCTTCGCACAGACCCACATACGCGCACAGGCACTCGCATGTACGAATTGTCGCACTCGCACACACACACACACACACCTGTAGGTAGGTCCTGTAGGTAGTAGTTGCAGGCAGTGTTGTCCGCCCATGGTCACGCTGATGCGCCACCACTAGTACATTCCATCTGCCCGTCTCTGCGCAAGCTGGTCCATGATGCTGTTGCTAGCGGCACGGAGGTGGTAGTGGGGCAGTTTGGGTTGATCAGGTAGTGTCCAGAGAAATTTGTCCAGTTGATTTTTAAATTGCTCGAGACCTGGTTCAGTTGAGTCACGCAGATATCTGGGTAGGGCGTTAAAGAGAAGAGGTCCTCGTGTCGCAAAGGCGTTCTCCTTGAGCGTCTTAACTCTGGTGGCTTCTCTGGGGTGTACCGGCTGTATGTGGCAGAGACGGCCCAGTCGTTGATGGATGTGAAAACCTATAATAAGGTTGTTGGTTGTGATGCCAATCAATATTTTGTAGACATATAAGATGGCATATCTGTCCCTGCATCTTTCTAATGAGAAAAGCTTGAGAGTTTCCAACCTTCCCCAGTAGTCTAGGTGTTGGACGGCAGAGATTTTATTGGTGAATGAGCGTTGGACTGCTTCGAGTAATTGCTTCTCTCCCACCTTCCATGAGCTCCATAGCTGACAGCAGTATTCCAACAGTGGAATGACCAGTGACTTGTAGAGCGTCAGCATGGGGATCGTGTCACGTGTTCGGAAGGTTCGTAGGATCCATCCAGCTTGGTTACGAGCATTCTTTGCCACATTGGTTATATGCATTCCAAATGTACCATCTCGGTTGAGTGTAATACCAAGATCTTTTACATAATCATTTGTATTAATGCAAGAGCCGTCATCTGCTGGGTATGTGTGGATATTCATATTTCGGTCTGCACTGTAGTTCATGTGTTCAAATTTGTTATTGTTAAAGGACATGTTGTTTTGCTCTGCCCATGAGTAAATTGTAGTGAGATCTGCCTGAAGTAAATCAGCATCTGTTGTAGAAGACACTTCCCTTAATACACAAGTGTCGTCAGCAAAGGAGGCGACAGACGAATGCATGACATGTTTATTTATGTCTGATATGTGCAGCAAGAAAAGTATTGGTCCAAGAACTGACCCTTGTGGACCTCCACTAGTGACGATGGATGGCTTGGACACTGCACCACCAACCGCTACAGCTTGTTCCCTGTCAGTGAGGAAACAGTGCAGCCACACCCCAAGTTTTCCTGAGATTCCTGAGTCTCGTATCTTGTGGAGGAGTATGCCGTGGTCTACCTTGTCAACTGCTTTTGCAAAATCAAGGTAGACCACGTCGATAGCATTTTTATTTTCTAGCCCTTCTATAATTTTTTCATGGTGAGCTAACAGTTGCGAGAGGCACGAGTGGCGCTCCAGAAACCCATGCTGGTCCTTGTTTATTATGTTGTTTTCTTCAAGGTATATGGACATATTTTTAACTATTAGCTTCTCGAGGATTTTGATGACATGCGAGGTTAAAGCAATAGGTCTATAATTTTTTGCTTCACCCCTCGAACCCCCTTTGTGGACTGGTGTAATTTTAGCACATTTTAATTGTTGTGGTGTAATTCTAGAGTCGAGAGAGTTTCTATACAAAATCTGTAGAGGAGCACTAAGGTCTGCTGCGCAATTCTTGAGAAGTGCGGCCGGGAATTAATCCGGGCCTGCTGCTGCATTGATACCAATTTCCTTTATAGCATTTTCTATGTCATTTGTGGTAAATTTAATCTCCGTTAGATTTGGCATGGATACTTTGTGGAAGAAGTCGGTCGGTGAGTCAATTATTTTATCACCTCGAGGGTGGCTAAAGACGCCCTCGTACTGTAGCCGTAGTATATCGACAATCGCGTCAGGTTCGTTCTTGGTTTGGCCGTTCGCATCTGTCAGTGGACCAACACCCACCCTTACATTTGATTTGTTTGCAGCATACTTATAAAAGTATTTTGGGTTAGTTTTAATGCAGGACACGGCTTGGAATTCTTTTCTGCGATTTTCTATTTCTACTGAAGTCTTGAGTCTAAAATATCTTTAATTTTTGTTAGTTGATCCATAATCTTATTAGTTGGACATGCTGGGGGTCTATATATAGTGATGTAGATCATATTAATGTCTGTAATATTTAGTACCTGGACCTCTGTATAGGAATTAGATTCTGATAATAGAACGTTAGTGAGAGCTGCAAGGTAATTTTTAACGTAACTGATAAAACCCCCCTTTTTCCTATGACCAGATCTATCAGTTCTGAAGGAGGTGTAATTTTCTATATCTATTTCAGCTTCTCTTATACTTTGACTAAGATGCGATTCTGTTAGGGAAAGTATAAGAGCATTATCTACTTGTGCTATTTCTGCATGCAGCTTTACTTTACCTTTGAATTTGTAAGGTAATAGGCCCGCTACATTGAGTGAAATTATTGTGTGTAGGGTGCTGCTGTTTACCTCTTTTCTTGTTACTTTACTTCCTGTGATGGAGGGATGCACCACTGAGTCGGATGGATTTTCATGCCTGCATTATTTGTTGTTGCACTTTTTGCATTTGCTGCATCTGTTGCACTAACAAATGTACCGTGGTATCATTTTGGGGAGATTGATTTACCCACGTATCTTGTGTTCGTTGAGGTCTATTTAACCACACACTCTGTTTTTGGGGGTTTGGTGTAGGAATGGCTGAACGAGTAGGTGGTGGTGGGTAAGTGGTTGTTTGTTGCTGTTCTCTACACTGGCAAGATGGATATCGACGAGTGCCCTTCAAATGAAGTCTTTTGCACTCCAAGTTTAAACACTCCCTCCTCTTTTCTAAACCATTACATATAGGTGGGTGTAGGTATTTGCACTTATCACCATTATTTACATCCCTTTACGGGATCACGACCGTTTATCTTGTACCTGTTACATAGGCTTGGGTGAGCAAAAGGGCAGTCACGTCCTTTTCGGCCAAATTTACACTGATTATTGTTGTAGTAGTAGTAGCATACTTTATTTTTCCTGTCATAATTTTGAAGATTTATATGATTTATTTTATTTGTTATGGGTGGTGTGCCACTTTGTTCTCCGGAAAAAGGTTCATCACACTTACCACCGTTTTCAGTTATGTTTTCCTTGTCGTTGTTTGGCTGTTTAGCCTCACTTTCGTTTTCCTTTTCCCTGTCCAGTAGGGTATAGACGAGCTCAAACTGCCGGTCGCCTTGTTCACCCAGCTGTTGTTTAACACATCCCTCACAGGTGTACTGACTCCTTGTGTTCAGGATATTCATGATGGCATAGACAGGGAGGTGTGTGCAATTGGCATGTATATATTGTTTACACGTTCGGCATTTCAAACACTCTAACAAGCACTGGTTGTTACATGCTAAACAGTTTGTGTCTGCAGGAGGCAAGTTACTTTCGGGTATAGTACTCATGTTGCACTGTATATTTTCCGGTTTCACTAATTTACCTGCACATGCCTGAACTAATCAAGGAACAAATGCAAGTCACTGATAATTATAAACTAGCGATGAGGGTACCGGTAGTGGTAGTTGTGTGAATGGTAGTTAGGCTGGTAACCGGCAGGTGGTGCTGACTGTCGGGGCAGACGGCAGGATATGGTATCAGGTTTTCACTAATATTTCAATAATCAATGGCCTAAATTCGTTGCAGACAGCTTCACAACCGCCGCGGTGTTTCGATGTTTATCTAGGTAAAGTCAGAGTACCGCAACTTCACTACTTTCGAAGATATTGATGAAAACAGAGGAGCGCGGGATCACTGTTTACACCGGGCACCGCCAAGAGACACACACACACACTGCAGAGTGTGGAAGAGGGCGGAAGTGTTTTGGGGAGCTCTCGATGTGTGAATTGAGGATTCGAGAATTGATTCGGTGCTTCGCATAGAAGAATATCTACATTATTCACCTAGATTAAGTATTACATATTGTATTTTGCGGCAGTATTGTCCCGGATTATTTAAAATAAATATAGTAAATATGGTAATAGTAAGAATAGTTAAAACAAAGAAATGAAGCATTGTTCTTCAGTGGCGTTGGATATTCCCGCGTAAAGGTGGTAGCTGAGGGTAAACAAAGGCCGGCAATATGGCCGCGACAGAAGGAAGGAAATTAAAAAGTAGGAAGGATATAGATGGGGAAGAGAGTGAAGAATGTGAAGGATCCCAAGGAGGAGAGGTAGGTGGAATGTTAGGAAAGGTTATTATGAGACTGAAGGCTTTGGAGGAGAAAATGGAGAATGTGGTGATTAGGGATAGAAAGGGAGAAGAAAGAGAGGCGGTAATAGAAAGACTGGAAAGAGAAAATACAGAATATAGAGAAAAGGCGGAAAGGGAGATAGAACAACTTAAAGAGGAGAATGAAAGACTAAGGAAATGATTGGAAAGGAATCACGATAGGACAGAAAAAGTGGAAGTAGAAATTAATGAAATAAAAAATGCTTGGGGTAATAAAGTAGAGGAAACATAGGTTAGTCTTAAAACTATTATGGATGAACAAAAGGAGTGGCAGGGTAATAATCTAGGAAAGAAAGTAGTGAAGGCCATAAGGCAAGATGAGAGACAGGTAACTGATATAGTGGAAAAGAAGAGATGTGTGATAATGTTTGGAGAAGTGGAGGAGGAAATAATGGACAGAAATGACAGGAAAGTTGCAGAAATGAAGAAGGTTGATGACATGTTAGAGGTGTTGGACAGAGTAGGAAAGGAAGGTTGGAAGAAGGAGGTGGAAGATAGTTGGAGGTTGGGAAAGTATAAGAAGGGGGAGAGGAGGCCTATTAAATTTAGATTTAAGTCTACGAAAGCAGCAGAAGAGGTATTGAGGAACAGCTGGAAACTGAGTCAGGAAGGGAAATACACCAAGGTTATATTAAGGAAAGACTTGAATGCAGAAGAGCGCGATAATATGAGATAAATAACAAAGGAAGTGAGAGAAAAGAACGATAATAAGTCAGAGGTAGATAAAATAAAAAATTCTACCGAAATATCGACGGGAAAGTGAAAAAATGTTACATGAAGAGGAGGGGAACGAAGGAGGAGGAGGAGGAGGAGGAGGACGAGAAGGAGAAGGAGGAGGGGGGGACGAGAGAGAGGAGGGGGGGACGAGAGGGAGGAAAGGGAATGGGGAGGGGAGTACAAAGTACAAAGGAGTACAAAGGAAATCAAGCAACAACAGGTCCAGTGACCCTTCTAGGTTGCTCGTCCTCCAAAACACTGAGGATCAAGTGTCCAAACAGTGGTTCAGAGTGGGTAAGGGAACATTGGAAAGGGAACCACTGCCCTGCCACTAACGTGGCAGGACTAGGAAGCTAGTAGGGGACATATGGGTTAGTAACTGAGGGGAGGATAAAGTTATTCATTTACAAACGCAGTCAGTCGCGGGTTTGATGCGAGATATTTGTCTAGGCGGAATTAAATGAATCAACGGTGCTGCAGTCTATAACGTCTCGGGGAAGCCCATTCCACAAGTTGACAACTCGATTGAAGAAGAAATTCTTAGATTCGTGCGAGTTAAAAGATTTACCAATAATTTTGCAACCGTTTCCACGCGTGTAATTAGATTGGTCGATAGTGAAGTACTTACTACAGTTCATATTGTTGATGCCTTTGATGATTTTGAACACTTGAATTAAGTCGCCTCTTAATCTGCGCTGGGTTAAAGGAAAATAGATTTAATTCTCTAAGACCCTCTTTGTATGGTTTGTTCTTTAGGCTAGGTATCATTTTGGTAACTCTACGTTGAACTCGTTCTAGCTTGTTTATATCTTTTTGGTAGTAAGGGCACCAGGATTGAACGCAGTATTCCAGAAGAGGGCGGACTAAGGAATTGTAAAGGGTTAGGATAACTTCTTTGGATTTATGCTCAAATGACCTGCCTATAAAGCCAATTATTTTGTTTGCCTTCTTAACAACTTCTGAACATTGTTGACTCGGTTTTAGGTTACTCGATATTGTTACTCCCAGATCAGTTTCTCTGTTTACATTCTTAAGCTGAGTGCCATTCATCGAATAGTTTGCTTTTCATTTAGGTATCCGACATGTAGTACTTTACATTTATCCGCATTGAAACTCATTTGCCTAATTTGGGCCCAACATGACAATTTATCTAGATTGTGTTGCATATCGTCAACTTGTTCTTTTGAGAGTACGCTATTTGCAATTTTTGTATCGTCAGCAAATTTTGAGATTGTGCAGGTGAGACCCTCATCTATGTCGTTGATGTAAATTAGAAAGAGAATTGGTCCTAGTACCGATCCCTGGGGTACCCCGCTACTTACATTGGTCCATTTAGATGCCTTACCGTTTATGACTACCCTTTGCTTTCTGTTGCTGAGCCAATTTTCTATCCATTTCAACACACCGTCTTGTATTCCATGCGCTTTTAGTTTTAGCAGTAAACGTTTGTGGGGAACTTTGTCAAAGGCCTTTTGAAAATCAAGGTATATAATATCTACAGCTTTACTCTCATCGTAGAGGTTGAGGATATCGTGGAAGAAGTCTAAGAGGTTTGTTAAACAGGAACGTTTTTTTACGAAAGCCGTGTTGAGTATCTTTAAGTATGTTATTTTCCTCTAAGTGATTTACGAGTCTGTCTCGTATGACCGTTTCTAGCATTTTACATACAACTGAGGTTAAGCTAATTGGACGATAGTTACTGGGTAGGGATTTGCTGCCTTTTTTGAATATCGGTGTTACGTTGGCTAGCTTCCACTGATCAGGCATAGTTCCAGACTGCAAGGATTTATTGAATAGTAATGTCAGTGGTTTGGAGAGCTCATTCTTTGCTTCCTTTAGAACTCTAGGCGAGATTGTATCAGGTCCTGGCGTTTTATTTACCTTGAGTTTATCTAAACAATTCAATACTTCTCTCTCTGTAACGGTGATATTGCTTAGAACATCTGAATTATCAATCTGAATCGGCGATGGTGTAGGGATATCACTGAGGTCTTCTGTTGTAAAAACTGATGCAAAGAAGGTATTGAGGGCATTACTCATTTGTACTTCGTCTTTGGTGTATTCTCCTTTTTCATCGACTAACGGTCCAACAGTTGAAGTAACTACTTTTTTCTTTCTGATATAACTATAGAATTCTTTCGGGTTTGTTTTACTTTGATTCGCAATATGTAACTCTAAGGTCTTTTTACTTTGCTTAATTAACTTTTTGGCTTTGCGTCGTAGCTCTACAAATTTCACCCGTTCTTCGTCATTTTGTGAGGATTTAATCTATCATTAGCAAATTTTTTAGCAAGCAGGCAGTTTGAAATATCTTTATTCCACCATTTGGGCTTATTATTATGGCCTGGACGCCGTATTTTCGATGGTATGCAGTCTTGCACTGCTTTAGGTAAGAGGGGGGAGAGAGGGGGGCGGGGGGCTAGAGAGAATTAGGAGGGGGAGTTGGCGAAGAAGAGGGATTAAACACGAGGAAAAGAAAACATAGTACAAAATATAAAAGTAGCAACTGTAAACTGGTGTATAGCAATGTGGATGGTTTAATATCCAAAACATTGGAGATTGGTGACCTCATAAAACAAGAAAAGCCCATGATAATGTGTTAATGTGACACAAAATTAAATAAAGATATGAGTCTGGAAGTGATGGGATGGGATAACTATAATTTGTGGAGAAGGGATAGGAAGGGCAAGATGGGTGTAGGAGTATTAATCATTACACACAATAAATTAAAAGTTAAAATGATAGATTTACAAAACAACAAAGCAGAAATTATAGCAGTGGAGGTAATTAATGAAAATAATGAAAACAATTATATTACGGTAGCATATATGCCACCATATACGAGGGCCTGGAAAGAGGAAGAATACCAAGGATTAAAAAAGGAGATGATCAAAACTATGGAACACTTATTTCGCAGAAACAACGAGTTAATATTGGTAGGGAATTTTAATTGTAGAGAGGTTAATTGGGAGGAGGGAGACGCAGGTAGTGGTATGAGTTCTTGGGGGAATGTACTACTAGACTTGGTTATAGAAAACCTGCTAATTCAGAATATTAAGGAAAACACAAGAAGAAGGGGTAAAGATGAATTGTCTAGATTAGACTTGGTGTTTACAAGAGACCCAGATATGATTACAAATACTAAATACCTACCTCCGCTAGGAAATAGTGATCATGTGGTAATTGAAATGGAAATCCTGATGGGTTATCCAACAATGCTAGAGAGAGAAGAACATAAAGAAAGGAGATTGAACTATGGGAAAGCAGATTTTAAGCTATTAAAAAGTTGCTTCAGGGATGCAGACTGGAGTGAAATTGAACAGAACAACAATGTTAATGATAAATACTGTGTGTTTAAAAACATTTATGATGATATTGTAAACAGGTATGTGCCAAGACAAGGACAAAAGACTGAAAAGATAAAAGACTGGTTTAATGATAAATGTAGAATAGCTAGGGATAAGAGAAATAAGGCATGGAACATAGCCAGAAGAAGGAGAAATTAACAGACCTGGAATACATATAGGAAGCTAAGGAACGAGTATGTCAGAATTAGGAAACAGGAAGGAAGAAATTATGAAAAAAACATTGTGGAAAAATGTGTAAGTGATCCCAAATTGTTCTACAGGTATGTAAATAGCAAAACGAAGGTTAAGGACGAAATAATGAAGCTGAGGGAAGGAGACAATATATTTTTTTTTTTTTTTTTTTTTTTTTTTTAAGAGACAATGAACGGAGGAAGGAAAAACACAGACAAAACAAAAAGGTCCATGTGCCTAAAGGCATCCTCCATTCATAAAATGTTTGTAACAACTGGATTTAAACATTTGTTGATTGTAAGTTTGTGGAAAGCAATTCGAGGGAAGTGAATTCCAAAGAGTAGTAGCTCTGGGGATAAATGAATTCTGATAAGCAGAAGTTCTGCATTGTGGAGGAGAAAGTGTAAATTCATGGGCGCACTCAGCTGCCCTAGTTCTACGGGGAAAGATGTGGAGAGGCGGCACAATTGAAGCAAGTTCCTCGGAACAATTGCTGTGAAAATATCTGTAGAATAATGCAAGGGATGCAACGTTTCTTCGTATGGATAATGTAGGAAGGTCCTGTGTGATTGCAGGGTTATTGATTAATCTAATAGCTTTATTTTGAATTTTGTCCAACTGCCTCAATGCAACCACTCCACTTCCACCCCACAGAGGTGAACAGTAATCCATCTGAGAACGCACATGACTTTTATATATCACGGCCAACTGCTCGTCAGTGAAGAATTCTCGAACTCTGTACAGGAGTCCCAGTTTTGTAGAGGCATTCTTAGCAATGCCTCTAACATAATGTGTCCAGCTCAAGTTAGTAGTTAATGTTACACCGAAAATGTCAATACTAGGGGAAGTGGGAATATTTACATCATTAAAAAATATATGGGAGTCAGTGAGATTCTGTCGGTTAGAAAATTGAATGTACTTGGTTTTCTGTGCATTAAAGGAAACTAGATTATTTTGTCCCCATCCATCAATTCTAGAAAGGTCCTGGTTCAGAGAAATTGCAGTGTTTATTTTTGAATTTATAAGATCGGGTTGGGTGAAAGAATTGGTAAATGTGAAGGAACTGTGGAGTGTTGAGTCATCTGCGTAGGAATGTATTGGATTATGAGTGGTAGATATGAGATCATTGATATGAATGAGGAACAGAATTGGGGCCAAAACTGATCCCTGGAGAACACCAGCATTTATTGAGTGAAATTGAGAATAAAGGCCATCTACCATTACACGTATTTTTCTGTTATGAAGATAAGAAGAAATTAGTGGAACTAATGATGCAAGGCCGTAGTGTGACATCTTCGACAATAAGGATTGATGCCAGACTCTATCAAATGCCTTTGATATATTCAGTGCTATTGTATGTGTTTCACCATGTTGGTCTGTAGCTTGGTTGATTTGATGCGTAAGAAGGCAAAGCATGTCTGTAGTTGATCGACATCGTCTAAAACCATATTGCCTATCACTGATTAATTTATTATTCTCAAGATGCTTAATTATGTGATTATTTAATATAATTTCAAAGACTTTACCAAGAGTGGAAGTTGTAGCTATTGGTCTGTAGTTTGATGGATCTGAAGAGGCACCTTTTTTAGGAACTGGATGGATGTTTGCTTCTTTCCAGGGTACTGGGAAGCATGAGGTATGAGTACACAGACGGAAAATGTTTGCCAATTTATGAGGGTCATGAGAAGATATGTTAGGTTATGCATAATACATTACATTCAGTTTATGCTATGGATGAATTTTGTTTAGAACCAGAGATTATATACCAAAATGATGAAAAATTGGGGGATATTATCTTTCAACCAGAGGAACTGCTAGAACTTATGAAGGGACTAGATGTGAGAAAATCTATGGGCCCGGACAATATAGCAGGATGGATTCTAAAAGAATGTGCGGAGGAATTGGTAAAACCTTTTTATGCAATAATTAAGTACTCTATTGAAGTTGGAAAATTACCACTAGACTGGAAAAGGGCTAATGTAGTACCAATCTACAAAGGTGGGAGTAGGGAGCATCCGCTAAACTATAGACCAGTGTCACTGACAAGTGTTGTTTGTAAACTGTGTGAGAAGATTATTAAGAAAAGATGGATAAAGTACTTGGAAGAAAATAATGTACTTACTGTAAGACAATTTGGATTCAGAGAGGGAAAATCATGTGTTACTAATCTGCTGAGCTTTTATGATACGATGATAGATATACTACAAGAGAGAGAAGGATGGGCGGACTGTGTGTATCTTGATATAAAGAAGGCCTTTGACAGAGTTCCTCATAGTAGACTTAGATGGAAGTTGAAGAAGTTTGGAGGGGTTCAGGGTAATTTGTTGAAGTGGATGGAGGACTATCTCTCGGGAAGACAGATGAGAACCATGATAAGAGACAGCTTACCAACATGGAGGGATGTTACAAGCGGAGTTCCACAGGGATCAGTGTTGGCCCCAATTATGTGTCTGGTCTATATAAATGACATGCCAGAGGAAATAAATGCATACATGAATATGTTTGCTGACGAAGCAAAAATTATGAAACATATAGTGGACGAAAACAATTGTAGAGAGCTACAGAGTGATCTGGATAAGATAGACCGATGGAGCAAGATATGGAAATTAGATTTTAACAAAGATAAATGTCATGTGATGGAAGGGGGTGTGAGTAAAAGAAGACCTAATTGGGAATATAAACTAGGAGAATGCACGATTAACCCCTCAGAGAAAGAAAATGACTTGGGCATTATAATACAGGGAGATCTTTCACCCGAGAGCCATATTAACAAAATTGTGGGAGAAGCTTATGGCCTGTTGAATAAAGTAAAAATAGCATTCAACTATTTGAATGAAGAGATGCTAGTAAATATAATAAAATCAATGGTGAGACCTAAATTGGAATATGCGGCAGTGGTGTGGTCACCCCATCTTAAAAAAACACATAATTAAGTTGGAGAAAGTACAGAGAGCTGCAACGAAGATGATTCCAGAACTAAGAGAGATTGAATTTGCCAACTCTAAGTGAGAGAAGAGAAAGAGGGGATATGATTGTGATGTATAAATGTGTTAGGGATTGGAAAGGATAGACAAGGAGGACTTTATCGAGGGAGATAAAGGGAGGACTAGAGGACAGAGTTGCAAGTTAAAGAAAGGCAGATGTAAAGGAGATGTGAGGAAATTCAGCTTTCCATATAGAAGTATTAATATGTGGAATCAGTTGGATGATGAAGTGGTGGGTTCGGGCAATATCCACATTTTTAAAGCCAAATTAGATAACAGAATCTTTGGAGGCGGGCCAATACGAACCTAAAAACTCAAATCCTGTATACTACAATTAGGTGAGTACAATTAGGTGAGTACACACACACACACACACATACACACACACACACACACACACACACACACACACACACACACACACACACACCACACTGAATACCTCTTGCGTTAAGGTCAAGGTAACCTTTTATATTATGTCGGGGCCGAGTAGAACCACACTAACTATTCTCATTCTTAACATGTGAGCTATACTGCAGTAGACGTTTGATCCCCCCCCCCCCTACCCCTTCCCCCTCCCCCCTCCTGATTGGTTCCATTAATTCTGGTATCCTAAACGTTTTGACCCATTAATTAGGTAATTTAAAAAACGTTCCGTCCCATTAATTGAGTCATTATAAAACGTTTCGTCCCATTAATTGGATCATTTTAAAATGTTTCGACCTATTACTTTGGTGTTTATTATATGTTTTGCTACATTCAAGTTTCAATATATTTTGTTCCTGACGAGCGATAGGAGAAATCGGCCTTTGGCCGGGACATTATTTTATGAATATGTACAAATTTACTTTGATGGGATGTCTGGGGAAGAATGTCTTTATAATTGAAGGGGGTCTGTGGAGGTCTCTAGGGGTAAGCTAAAAAAAAAAAAAAAAAACGACACATGCTTGGAAGTATACTAAACCATTAACAAGTAGTATGGTCAACTACTCTCACTCCTAGCACACACACACACACACATCACACACACACATCACACATCACACACATCACACACACACACACACACACATCACACACACACACACACACACATCATACACACAGACACACATCACACATCACACACACAGACACACACACACACACACACATCATACACACAGACACACATCACACATCACACACATCACACACACATACACATACATCATACACACAGACACACATCACACACACACATCATACATCACACATCACACACATCACACACACACATCATACACACAGACACACATCACCAACATCACACACACACATCACACACACAGACACACATCACACATCACACACATCACACACACACACACATCATACACACAGACACACATCACACACATACACACACACAGACACACATCACACACACAGACACACATCACACATCACACACACACATCATACACACAGACACACATCACACATCACACACATCACACACACAGACACACATCACACATCACACACATCACACACACACACACACACATCACACACACACACACACACACATCACACATCACACACATCACACACACACACACACACACACACACACACACAGCCCGTAGCCTAGTAGGTAGAGCTCTCGTCTCACACACGAGGGGTCGGGGGTTCAATCCCGTCCGGGCGGAGACAAATTGGGCTAGTCTCCTTTCATGTGTTAGCCTCAGTTCACCTAGCTGTAAATAGGTACCTGGAATAAGTGGACGACGTTGTGACGTCCCATCTGGGGTTGGCAAAAATGGTACAAGGCGAGATGGGTATCATATGGTTCACCTAAGCTGATGGCTACCTAAGCCTTCGGGCGAGACGGTACCGTCTATAGTGAGAACGGTACCATACAGATCCACCCTAAGCCTTCGTTTCCGATGTCGCCAATTGGCTAAAAATACAGACTACACACACATCCACAGCCATTCCAACAGTAACAGTACATAAAAAACACTTAACATGCATTTCACGCAATACATTCCCAGTTAAGGAGGCGCAATAATAATGAGCTTAGCTCGCATTGCGTGGATTCCCCTTGACGAACAAGTAACTGAGTAACACAAAATGAATACCTCTTGCGTTAAGGTCAAGCTAACCTTCTCTATAATGCCGGGGCCGAGTAGAGCCGCACTAACCATGCTCACTCTTAGCATGTGCAATAGACTCCAGTAGATGTGTGAGTGAGAGAGAGAGAGAGAGAGAGAGAGAGAGAGAGAGAGAGAGAGAGAGAGAGAGAGTGAGAGAGACAGGATTGTAACAAATTATTAGAGAGAGAGAGAGAGTTGTACCAAATTATTAGAGAGAGAGAGAGTGAGAGTGAGTGAGTGAGTGAGAGGGTTGTACCAACTTATTTGAGAGAGAGTGAGAGTGAGTGAGATAGAGGGTTTGGCCAAATTATTAGAGAGAGAGAGAGAGAGAAAGAGAGAGAGAGAGAGAGAGAAATGTGTACCAAAATATTAGAGAGAGAGAGAGTTGTACCAAATTATTTACAGTCATCCATAAACAAAATAAAAACAATCGTTGACCTTTCGTTTTCTGTTCTGCAAATACGATGAACGGGATTGATTTGATATGTAATGTATTAACCCCTTCTGTACCGGCGACGTCATTTTGGTTCTGTTCTAGCTATATTTAGACGATTGTGTGCAGTTTACGAAGGATCTGGTAGTACAAAGTGTTAAGGGAGATAGTTCGAAGCCTGTTAACTGCTGGAGGCTCTTTTAAACTTAATAAATTCGTCCTATAGTTTGCCAAATATAATGAAAAAGGACGTCGCCGGTACAGAAGGGGTTAAACAGTAATTGATTTATAAAGTACAGTATATAAAATTGATATACCATATATTCTTATTCTTAATTCATCCTTAACGCTATCTGGTCCGATGTCGTAGGGGGTTATTATGACATTATCTTTATTTATTATTGAGGATATTACTTGTGTTTTCCATTTTCGAGCAATGTATTTTTGTTTGTCCCCTAGGCTAACAAAACGCATTTACAGTCTACTTTCAAACTATATATACAAAAAAGAACCCACCCAAATCCCCTTCTAGCAAAATTAGTACATTTTTCGGTAGAAAAATGTCCCGACCCAAGGCCGATTTAGTCGGGACATTTTACAACCGAAAAATGGACACATTTAGCTTCGGATCTGGTGGGGCGGTGTGTTATATTTCCATGTATTTATTGTTTGTATTATTTTGTAGCGAAATGTGTTTTTTATTATGAAAACGTGGCATTAAGGGGAGACTGACCGTTTGTTTGGTCTATTAATTAATTTATTCATATATTGTTTTTAGTTTCTTCCTAGCTAGATCTCCATCAAGCTTAGAAAAACACACCCTAGACAAGATAAATTTGTATATTTTTCGGTAGAAAAAATTCCCGGCCGAAGGCCGGTTCCTCTTAAAATTGCAGGCTCGCTATCGCTCGCCAGGAAAAAATCGACACCTAAATGTCACGAAAGGTTTTAAAGTTGACAACGAAATTGGGCGAAAGGTGTTAAAATCGCCAAACTAATGGGCCGAACGTGTTATAATGTCAAAACTAGAGGGGCTAAACATTAGGGAGAAGGGGGTCTAGAAACACGGTCTGCCTCCCCTTAATACGACGCAGAGACATCGATTCATAATTTTCCATTAAATCGATAAAACAGTTGCTAAGGGATTCAATTTACCATCTTCTAAAATTAAACCGATTATACTAATGCAAAACTCTCCCCATAGACAGTGGTCGCATGTTCGTGGGTACAGAGGTTAATGGTCAATTTTTTTGGCCTACATATAATGAGTACACTATAGTAAGGCAAAACTCTCCTTATAAACAGTTGCTAAGGGATGCAATGTACAGTTGGCCACATAAGTTCTGATTGTCACCGTGATCTTATACATGGAAATATAAGGCGCATGATTGAATTAAGAGTGTAGTTTGTTATGCAGTGGTTAACTCATCTGATTAGTCATCTGATAATTAAAGAAACCACTCTCGCAATTCATTCATGTTATTTTGCTATCATACATAAGATCACGACGAGGAACAGAACTTATGTGGCCAACTGTACCATCAGCTGAAATATAACCAACTATAGTGATGCAAAACTCTCCCTATAAACATTTGCTAAGGGATTCAATTTACCATCAGCTTAAGGGAGCCCACCTCGCTTTTGTTCTCTTTCTCTCCCTCTCTCTTTGGCTTGTATCCATTCGGCCCCATTCAGCCTACTGTTTTTAGACGTTTACCGCATATATATATTTTTGTTTTGACAGCAAGCTAAATTTGTACATCTTTCGATAGACAAATGTCTCCGGGGAAGCCGGATTTCTCCAATCAATACTGAAGAAATCGACACATGGATGAGGATAAACGTCTTAAAACAGTAGGTGAATGGGGCCGAATGGATACAAGCCAAGGAAAGAGAGAAAAGGAGAGAAAGATAAAACAAAACAGGTGACCCCCCATAAATCAAACCGACCACAATAATGCAAAACTCTCCCCATAGGCCGCGATCGCATGTTCGGGGTCCACATCCTGTCACATTATCTGGCCCGCGAAACCTTGGAATTCTCAGGCCGCCATTATCATGATGAACATATTAGTTTTGAGATTTTAAGACGTTCGTTCAGTTAGTTTGGCGATATTGAGACCTTTCGCCTCATATCTTTGTCAATATTAAGACCTGTTGTGCCATTTACAGGTGTCAATGTTTTCCTGGCGAGCGATAACGAGCCTGCAATTTTAAAAAGAAACTGCCTTCGGCCGGGACATATTTCTACCGAAAAATTTACAAATTTATCTTGCAAGGGGGATTCAATTTACCTATAAACAGTTACTAAGGGATTCAATTTACCTATAAACAGTTACTAAGGGATTCAATTTACCTATAAACAGTTACTAAGGGATTCAATTTACCTATAAACAGTTACTAAGGGATTCAATTTACCTATAAACAGTTACTAAGGGATTCAATTTACCTATCACCAGTTACTAAGGGATTCAATTACCTATAAACAGTTACTAAGGATTCATTTACCTATAAACAGTTAAGGGATTCAATTTCCTATAAACAGTTAGTAAGGGATTCAATTTACCTATAAACAGTTACTAAGGGATTCAATTTACCTATAAACAGTTACTAAGGGATTCAATTTACCATCAGCTTAAATCAAACCGACTACACTAATGCAAAACTCTTCCCATAGACTGTGATCGCATGTTCGGGGTCCACATTATCTTGCCCGCGAGACCTTGGAATTCTGAGGCCGCCATTAACTGGAAAACTGTTATCGCTTTATGGGAGCCCACCTCGCTTGTTTTCTCTTGCTCATCCTCTCTCTTTGGCTTGTATCCAATCGGCCCCATTCAGCCTACTTTTTAAGACGTTTACCCCCATCCATGTGTCAATATTTTCCTGGCGAGCAGTAGCGAGCCAGCATACATATGTATTTTTGTTTGTACAGCAAGCTAAATTTGTACATTTTTCGATAGCAATATGTCTCCGTCGAAGCCGGATTTCTCCATACAATGCTGGCTCGCTATCGCTCGCCAGGAAGAAATCGACACTTGGATGGGGTTAAACTTGTTAAAACAGTTGGCTGAATGGGGCCGAATGGATACAAGCCAGAGAAAGAGAAAAATAGAGAGAAAGATAACAAAAAGCAGGTGACCCCCCTTAAGGCAGTAATTCGGACATAACATAAAGTTGGCTTGGTGGATATAGACTAATGACGTGATTGTAGGTTTGATTGCCGGCCGGGGTAGCTTTCAAGGGGAGAGGGGTTATTTTTTGGCCTATTTATTTATTATTTTTTATTTTTTTTTAGTTTCCTTGCGAGTCTTCCATCAAGCTTTAACAAATTAAAATAACACCCTCTGTTTAATTATTATTGAGGATATTACTTTCTTTGTATATATATATATACTGTATATATATATATATACTGTATATATATATATAAAATAATAATTATTATTATTATTTTGTATTACTATTTTTGTTTTTTTGCCATTTTCGAGCAATGTATTTTAGTTTGTTTTCTAGGCTAGCAACACACCTTTCCAGACTGTAGTATAATGTTCCGGCTGAATGCCTTTTCCTCCTAAAATTATAGGCTCGCTATCGCTCGTCAGGAAAAATTTGGGTGAAAGGTTTTAAAATCACCAAACCAATAGGCCGAACGTTTTAGCATCTTAAAACTATTGGGGCTAAACACAAGGGAGCAGGGGGTCCCGAAAAAACAAAGCATCTCCCCTTAATGTAATGTATTTTATTTTAGTGGTTTATGGTCTAATTAGGGTTTTTCTGACGGGTTCATTAACCCTTTGAGTCAAACGACGTGTGGTATATTTCATTCTAGCTATATTTAGACGATATTATACAGCTTAGGAAGGAGCTGTGGTAGGTAGAAGGATGGATTGAGAAAGTTTGAAGGCTTATTGTTGCTAGAGGTCCTTCCTAAGCTGAATACAATCGTCCAATAGTTTCCAGAACATGATGAAAAGGACATCCCCGGTACTGGATGGGTTAAATATAATTGATTTGCTAGTAAGTTAGTTAGTTTATTGACAAAATACAATCTACAATACATTTTAATACATGATTTACATAATGTGAGTACAATACACATTTTGTCCATCAAAAAGAATATATACACATATCAAAGAGGGCTTTATCAGTTCTATTCAGTGATTATTAAGATAAAAAATCAACATGCGAAATTACCACGCAATAAATAGCCACTTAATACCAACATATTTGCTTTCTGACAGGATACTGTATGACATTTCGTATGCATGTTTAAAACCCTGTCAATATATTTGCACAGTTCACCACAGTATTGTCTCTCGTTTAGCAATCTAGGCATAGAAGACAAGTTTAACATATTGAAACTGATTCTGCGATCATTAGACATAGGGCACTCTAGTAAAACATGAACCTCATCCTGAACCCTTCCTTCTCCACATCCACAAAGTCTTAACTCCGCCGGTGTTCTGCTCCATCTTCCTGTTTCTATTTTTAAGTTATGAGACATCAAACGCAATCTTGAAAATGCTATGCGTGTATGGTCTGGTATATAATCCTTGTTAGAATACACGTCATGCACTTTAAGCTCAGGGTTTAACACTGTTCTATATGTAACAAATTTAGTTGCAGAATCTGGTTTATTTCTAATTGAATCTGAGTTTCAATGCGGATAAATATAAAGTACTACATATCGGATACCTAAATGAGAAAACAAACTATTCGATGAATGGCACTCAGCTTAAGATTGTAAACAGAGAAACCGATCTGGGAGAAACAATATCGAGTAACCTAAAACCGAGTCAACAATGTTCAGAAGTTGTTAAGAAGGCAAACAAAATAATTGGCTTTATAGGCAGGTCATTTGAGCATAAATCCAAAGACGTTTTCCTAAACCTTTACAATTCCTTAGTCCGCCCTCTTCTGGAATACTGCGTTCAATGCTGGTGCCCTTATTACCAAAAAGACATAAACAAGCTAGAACGAGTTCAACGTAGAGTTACCAAAATGATACCTAGCCTAAAGAACAAACCATACGAAGAGCGTCTTAGAGAATTAGACTAAGAGGTGACTTAATTCAAGTGTTCAAAATCATCAAAGGCATCGACAATATGAACTGTAGTAAGTACTTCACTATCGACCAATCTAATTACACGCGGGAAACGGTTGCAAAATGATTGGTAAATCTTTGAACTCACACGAATCTAAGAATTTCTTCTTTAATCGAGTTGTCAACTTGTGGAATGGGCTTCCCCGAGACGTTATAGACTGCAGCACTGTTGATTCATTTAAACTCCGCCTAGACAAATATCTCGCATCAAACCCGCGACTGACTGCGTTTGTAAATGAAAAACTTTATTTTATCCTCCCCTCAGTTACTAACCCATATGTCCCCTACTAACTTCCTAGTCCTGCCATGGACATTAGTTCCAGGGCAGTAGTTCCCTTTCCAATGTTCCCTTACCCACTCTAAACCACTGTTTGGACACTTGATCCTCAGTGTTTTGGAGGACAAGCATCCTACAAGGGTCACTAGATATGTTGTTGCTTGATTTCCTTGTACTCCTTTGTACTTTGTACTCCTTTGTACTTAGCCATTTTCACTACCACAGATCCTTCTTAAACTGCACAAAGTCGTCTACATATAGCTATAATACCATTAATAGACGTCGCTGGTACAGTAGGGGCTAAAATATACACTCGTAACTGATACGATTGTTTTTATACACTAGCAATTATAAGCTCTTAAGGGGGGATGAACGTATTTGTTTCCTGTTTATATATTTTTTTTATCATGTTTTAATTGCCTGCCTAGACCTCCATCAAGCTTAAAAAAAAAAAAAAAAAAACCCAAGACCCTCTTTCAAGATAAATTTGTAAATTTGTCGATAGAAAATATCCAGGCCGAAGGCCGGTTCCTCATAAATTACAGGCTTGCAATCGCTCACAAGGAAAATAACGACACCTAAATGACACAAAGTCTAAATATTGACAAAGAAATGGGGCGAAAGGTCTTAAAACCGCCAAACTAATGAGTGAAACGTCTTATAATCTGAAAACTAATGGGGTCAAAGATGAGGAAGAAGGGGGATCAGAAAAACGACCCAACTCTCCTTAACCCATTCTGTACCGGCGGCGTCTTTTTATTTTTACTATAGCTATATTTAGACGATATTGTGCAGTTTAAGAGTCCTGTGGTAGTGAAATAGGTTAGGCGAGATATTTTGAAGCCTGTTAATTGCTGGAGGCCATTTTACACTGAATATACTCGTCAAATAGTAGCCAGAATTGAGTTTAATGGCGGCATCACACGAGAGCTTTATAGTCAACATTCGATGATCAACATTTTTCTGGCAACATTTATGGATTATTTTGCACTGGTATCGGAAACTAGATTGAAGGTAGATTAATTTCGGTGACAGACTTATATCAAAATTTGACCTCATAAGCTGCCAGACCAGTGTTAAGGATAAATGTTGAGGGAAAAAGCGCTTGTGTGATACCGGCTTAAAAGATGTCGACGGTACAGGAGGGGTTAACCCTTTCCAGATAGAATTAGGCATTTAGTTTCTGTTGTCTGGCTATTAGTAGACGATTTCATTCAGTTTAGAAGGGATGTGTGAAAGTAAGAGGGTTAAGTGAGACGGTCTTTACCCTTTTATTCACACAGATCCTTCCGAAGATGAATAGAATCGTCGAGTGAAAAGTTAGAGGGTTAAGTGAGACGGTCTTTACCCTTTTAATTCACACAGATCCTTCCGAAGCTGAATAGAATCGTTTAGTGAGAGCCAAAATTAACTGCTAAAATGCACCTAAATCTTGGAAGGATAAACCCCAAAACCCACAAGTGGGCTGTCTGATACCCCGGAAAGTGTGCTAAACGTGTTATTTCGGTGTCAACGTCAGCGCATGACGTCAGCAGCCAGCTGCTTGGTGAGGGGTGCAAAAGTCAGTCTGAGTCAAACTCTGGTGGAGGCAGGTGTTGGTCAGCTAACTCCCTCCCTCCACACTCTACAGCTCCCTTGGGGTATCTCACACCCCACTTCTAACTTTGGATGTGTGTAACTCCGAAATTTAAGTTTTAACCTGTTGTTTAAATGCCGAATTACAATGCACCTATTGTGACTGTATAACCATCATATTGTTTCTCGATTAATTCCCCATCATTTTACTGATGATTTACAGTGATTGGCAGTATCTACTATGTTTTACGAATGTTTCTAAGAAATTGTATTTCTCTATTTTTCAACAGCTAATAAAAGTGTCATCTAAATACCTAAATTCTAATGCACCTGCTGTAACTGTACACCCAACATTTTGTGCATCAATAAATTCCCTATAATTTTATGTTTGATTTACAGTAATTAGACAGTATTTACCCTTTTATACTAATTTTTCTAATACATTGTGTTTCTCTATTTTTCAACAGGTAAGCATGGATTGTCCGGGTGTTCTGGGATGCACAGTGGGTTCCACCATCATCAGGCCATCAGCCTCTAGTGTTTCAACTAGTTTGGTCAGTAATTTTGTTTATAATAAATATTTATATCAAGGTAGGAAAACGTGTGTTTGTGTGTGTTTGTGTGTGTGTGTGTACTCACCTAATTGTGTGTGTGTGTGTGTAATATTGTAAGTATATGCAATGCATGTGTGTGTAATATTTGCCCAGCTCAGGCTAATATTATCGTGTTGACAACTTAGTATAATGAGAGCAATGTTGGTTGCCTGTTTTTTTAACCCTTTCTAGATATGATTGCGCATTTATTTTCTGTTTTCTGGCTATTACTAAACGATTTCATTCAGATTAGGAAGGCACGTGTATGGAAGTCAGAGGGGTAACTGTGATAGTCTTTACCTCTATAATTCCCACAGATACATTCTAAATTGTAAACAATCGTCTAATGATAGCCATAATAAACGTTCAAAATGCGTCATAGTCTTCAAAGGGTTAATTGATGTCATATGTAATTTTGGTTAAGGGGAGGCAGTTGTTTTTTCGAGTCCTCCTCCTCCCTCATGTTTAGCCCTATTAATTATGATATTTCAAGACATCCGCCCCATTAGTTTGGCGATTTTCAGACCTTTTGCTCCATTTCTTTGCCATTATTAAGACCTTTCGTGCCATTTAGGTGTCGATTTTTTTCCTGGCAAGCAATAGCAGGTCTGTATTTGAAGAGGAATCGGCCTTTGGCCGGGAAATTGTT
Organism: Paralithodes platypus; assembly: GCA_032716605.1. Taxonomy (NCBI): domain Eukaryota; kingdom Metazoa; phylum Arthropoda; class Malacostraca; order Decapoda; family Lithodidae; genus Paralithodes; species Paralithodes platypus. The sequence continues at coordinate 12,918,328 of CM064546.1, read as the reverse complement.
CTACCGAAAAATGTACAAATTTATATCGAAGGGGGGTCTTGTGGGATTTTTTTAAGCTTGATAGAGGTTTAGAGAGCAAACTAAAACCCCCTCCTTAAACCATTGAGCCCAACCAGTAAATTATGCTGCACAATACCTTCTGAGCTTCCTTAACTCAGAACGATTAAACTCAGCTTAGGAAATACCTCTCGAGTCATGAGGTGTGTGTGTGTGTTCTTTATGCGTTAGCTTTGTCAGTGATAAGTGTATTAACCCCTTCTGTACCGGCGACGTCTTTTTAATTTTATTATAGCTATACTTACTCTAGACGATTTTATGCAGTTTAGGAAGGATCAGTGGTAGTAAAGAGGGCTAAGTGAGATAATTCGAGGCCTGTTAATGGCTGGGGGCCCTTTTAAAACTAAATAACATCGTCTAATAGCAGCCAGAATAAAGTTAAAAGGACAGCACCGGTATAGAATGGGTTAAGGGGACGGTCGCTGTTTGTTTAGTCTATTAATTCATTTATTTATATCTTTTTTGTGTTCTCCCTAGACCTCCATCGAGCTTAGAAAAACAACCCCTAGAACCCCCTTCAAGATAGATTTGTACATTTTTCGGTAGAAAAATGTCCCGGCCAAAGGCCGATTCCTCCTAAAATTTCAGGCTCGCTTTTGCTCGCCAGGAAAAAATCGACACCTAAGTGGCACGAAGGGTCCTAATATTGACAAAGAAATGGAGTGAAAGGTCGTAGAATCCCCAAACTAATGGAACCAACGTCTTAAAATCACAAAACTAGTGGGGCTAAATATGAGGGAGAAGGGGGTCCAGAAAAAGCGAGTAATACCCCCTCAAATACCCGCTACACATAGTAAAGAGGGTTGACACTATCTGGTCCGACGTCTTGGGGGTTATTATGATATTTTTTTAAATTTTCATTGAGGATTTTGATTGCTTCTGTCAATTTCGAGCAATATATTTTAGTTTGTCCCCTAGGCTAACAAAAATGTCTTCCCAGATGTCTTGAAACAAAAACCAATGCCCACCCAAACCACTTTCAAGCTAAATTTCTAAATTTTTCGATAGAAAAATGTGGCGGCTTAAAACTATTTTCTGCTAAGTTACAGGCTCGCTTTCGCTCGATCAGAACAAAATCAACACCTGGGGGGTGAAGCGTCTTACTATGTCGAAACTAATTGCATGCAACGTTTGAATAAATTAATCTACGTTGGCTACGGGTATCAATGACTTAAGGGTGGTCACCGGCTTTTTTTTATCTTTCTCTCCTTTTCTCTCTTTCCCTGGCTTGTATCCATTCGGCCCCACTCAGCCAACTGTTTTAATACGTTTATCCCCATCCAGAAGTCGATTTCTTCCTGGCGAGCGATAGCGAGCCAGCATTGTATGGAGAAATCTGGCTTCGCCGGAGACATTAGCTTGCTGTCAAAACAAAAATATATATATGCTGGTTCGCTACCGTTCGCCAGGAAAATATTGACACCTGGATGGGGGTAAACATCTTAAGACAGTAGGCTGAATGGGTCCGAATGGATACAAGCCAAAGAGAGAGGGAGTGAAAGAGAAAACAAGCGAAGTGGGCTCCCTTAATTTATAGTATGGAACTGCAGTCAATGGTTGGAATGTATGGTAGGAATGGAAATGTCAACATACAACATAATATTGCTGTTTGGAAGGCTACTTAGTGGTGGATAAAACCAGAGTGTCGACATTTAACCCATTCTGTACGGTCGCACTAATCAGTCATGTCCCAGCTGTCATTATGTTGAGGTTTCTCTATGCTTTATTAATGTCTGTCAGATGTTGAATAGGGTGGGTAAGTGTAGGAACATGTTTGTATATTTCACTCCATATGAAGAAATTATGCTTAGATTATTGTTGATACCAATTATTGATCAAAAGATACATGGTGCCGAGTAATCACTTATTAGCGCGACTGTACGGTCGTGCTAATAAGTCATGTCCCAGCTGTCATTACGTTTGGCTTGCTTTGTGCTGTATTAATGTCTGTCAGATGTTGAATAGGGTTGGTAAGTGTAGGAACATGTTGGTTGTTGTTGGTGTTGTTATTCCCCAAGCTGCCTGGCCGAACAGCCCCAAGGCCCCGAGCAAGGCCAAGACCATAACCGAGCGCTCCCACAGAACCCTCCCTGCCGACCACAATAAAGCCTGGGCGACCGAAGCCACTCCATGGCGGGGAGCTGAGGAGGGTGCGGAAACGCCCGGGAAACCAAAGCCCCACCCAGGGCCCTGTGGCCCTCACCAATTATGAAGAGAAAGTTGAGGGGCAAAGGAAAAATGTGACGCTTTGGCTTCCAATCTTGGTAGATTGGGAGGTCAATCCACGGAAGAGACGCCGTCACTTGAGATCTAGAAAATATATAAGTAAAAGGAACAGTCAGAGTAAGCTATGGGTATGGCAGAGATCGCTCAGTTCTCACTCTGATAGACCAGCCCATCACCACAGAACATGTTGGTATATGTCACTCGATTTGAAGAAATGAAGCTTAGATATTGCTTATACCAATTATTGATCAAAACATACTTGGTGCCGAGACATCACTTATTAGCGCGATTGTACAGGCGCCGTTCCTGTGACTTTTTCTGTTTATTATTAGACGATTTTATTCAGTCTAAAAAGGGCCTCCAGCAATTAGCAGGCTTCGCACAATCTCTCTTAACCCTTTTTAGTACCACAGGTCCTTCTTAGACTGTACGAAATAGTCTAAATATAGCTATTATAATTTCAAAAAGATGTCGCCGGTACAAAAGGGGTTAAAGGCCGTGAGGAATGGAAAACAGCGTTAATCTACTGTAGAGGCCTCTTGTGTTATTATATTGGTAGGGAGATTTTTTTTTTTTTTTTTTTTTCTATGTGGATGAGGGAGACAAAAGGCATAACTGCCTGCAGCGAGTGACTCGCCCAGATTTCAAAGAGTGACAGGGCCGAAATCAAGGGACAGTCGAGCTAAAATGCCTGGACACACGTAGTTTGAAGCAATTTAAGTCATAAGAAGAGGGAAAGACTGATTCTGGGAGAGAGTTCCTGAGCTCAGCAGTTTAATAGCAGAAAGTCTGAGAATAGCGTTTCACTCTTGGGTTGGACAGTTGCTCAGAGTAGGGGTGATGGTTGTTTTTTTGTGTATCAATGTATCTACTATCCATCTATTTATATTTTTTACCAACCAACTTTACTTCTAAACTCAATTAATGACATCAACAAATACATGTGGCACTCCAAGGACTCGAACCTAGGATACTCATACCGAAATTCCGCGCATATATGCATTATGCTATCAAGACAGTCAAACAATCTATATATACCTCTCTCTCTCTCTCTCACTCACTCACTCTCACTCACTCACTCACTCACTCACTCTCACTCTCTCTCTCACTCACTCACTCACTCACTCACTCTCACTCTCTCTCTCACTCACTCACTCACTCACTCACACACTCTCACTCTCTCTCACTCACTCACTCACTCTTTCTCTCTTCTTCTTTTCTATCCTTTCCTTCAACTTTCCTTTTCTATCGTATATGACATCTCTACTAGAATTAAGTCCTGACCACCTCGTTTGGATCGTAAGGTCTCTGTGCCCAGTGTATCTATGTAAATATCTCTCTCTCTCTCTCTCTCTCTCTCCCCCTTCATTAACATATATAGAGCAGGCGGCAGTATTGGATTCCTACTTTCATAATGACCCGCCTTGGAGTTAATGAACTCTGCTAAAGTGGCCGAGACCATTACCTTTATACTCCTTCAGTAGGGGGTCATATAATATATATATATATATATATTTTTTTTTAAAGAGACAATGAACGGAGGAAGGAAAAACACAGATAACACAAAAAGGTCCATGTGCCTAAAGGCATCCTCCATTCATAAAATGTTTGTAACAACTGGATTTGAACTTTTGTAGATTGTAAGTTTGTGGAAAGCAACTCGAGGGAAGTGAATTCCAAAGAGTAGTAGTTCTAAGGATAAATTAATTTTGATAAGCAGAAGTTCTGCATTGTGGAGGAGAAAGTGTAAATTCATGGGCGCTCTCAGCTGCCCTAGTTCTATGGGAAAATATGTGGAGAGGCGGCACAATTGAAGCAAGTTCCTCGGAACAATTGCTGTGAAAATATCTGTAGAATAATGCAAGGGATGCAACGTTTCTCCGTATGAATAATGTAGGAAGGTCCTGTGTGATTGCAGGGTTATTGATTAATCTAATAGCTTTATTTTGAATTTTGTCCAACTGCCTCAATGCAACCGCTCCACTTCCACTCCACAGAGGTGAACAGTAATCCATCTGAGAACGCACATGACTTTTGTATATTACGGCCAACTGCTCGTCAGTGAAGAATTCTCGAACTCTGTACAGGAGTCCCAGTTTTTTAGAGGCATTCTTAGCAATGCTTCTAACATAATGTGTCCAGCTCAAGTTAGTAGTTAATGTTACACCGATAATGTCAATACTAGGGGAAGTGGGAATATTTACATCATTAAAAAATATATGGGAGTCAGTGAGATTCTGTCGGTTAGAAAATTTAATGTACTTGGTTTTCTGTGCATTAAAGGAAACTAGATTCTTTTGTCCCCATTCATTAATTCTAGAAAGGTCCTGGTTCAGAGAAATTGCAGTGTTTATTTTTGAATTTATCAGATCGGGTTGGGTGAATGAATTGGTAAATGTGAAGGAACTGTGGACTGTTGAGTCATATGCGTAGGAATGTATTGGATTATGAGTGGTAGATATGAGATCATTGATATGAATGAGGAACAGAGTTGGGGCCAAAACTGATCCCTGGGGAACACCAGCATTTATTGAGTGAAATTGAGAATAAAGGCCATCTACCATTACACATATTTTTCTGTTATGAAGATAAGAAGAAATTAGTGGAACTAATGATGCAAGGCCGTAGTGTGACATCTTCGACAATAAGGATTGATGCCAGACTCTATCAAATGCCTTTGATATATCCAGTGCTATTGTATGTGTTTCACCATGTTGGTCTGTAGCTTGGTTGATTTGATGCGTAAGAAGGCAAAGAATGTCTGCAGTTGATCGACATCGTCTAAAACCATATTGCCTATAACTAATTAATTTATTATTCTCAAGATGCTTAATTATGTGATTATTTAATATAATTTCAAAGACTTTACCAAGAGTGGAAGTTAAAGCTATTGGTCTGTAGTTTGAAGGATCTGAAGAGGCACCTTTTTTAGGAACTGGATGGATGTTTGCTTCTTTCCAGGGTACTGGGAAGCATGAGGTATGAGTACACCCATTCCAATCTTTGAACCAATAGGGGTACAGTGGTTATTTTGGGCGGTCTATATATTTATATATTAATTTATTTTTTTAGTTTCCTCCCTAGACCTCCATCAAAGTACAAATGACCATCCATTAGATCCCCCTTCTAGATTAATCAACTCTGCGAAGCAGAGTGGTATCGCACACACAGATCCCGCACGTATACTGTCCACCTCAATTCAGCTTGTCTGTCGTCGTCGTCCATCGTCGTCCGTCGTCTGTCTGTCCGGAAACTACTCCTAGACCATTCGATGGATTTTCACCAAATTTCACATGTATATCCATTTGGTCAATGCGATGGTCAGCCACGAATACATTTTTCATTTAACTTAAAGGTTAAGGTCAAAGGTCATGGTTAAAAATAAAGTCAATACTTCATATTTAATAGTTTTTACTCAAATTTCTTAATTTTCATCATAAAAGTTACTGGTAACTTTGATATCTTATTGACCAGATTTCAGATAAATATTCTAAAGGGTAAGGTCAAAGGTTAAAATAAGATTTTGACTTGTATTTCTTATACTAACTGTTAAATTTCAACTAGGCTTTCCATGTATATTCGGTATACCTAGGCCAAGGTCATACAAGAAACTATACAATTCCATATGAAAGGTCAAGGTCACAGGTCAAGGTCAAATATAAGGTCAATATGCTATTATCTTTACTTTTCATGCAAACTTGTTACGTCCTGGGATATATAAACACTGGGCTCTTTCTATTGGACTAGGTATGCGGCAACAAGCAACAACGGAAAACGCTAGATCCAACCCTTATCTATAAACCCAGGCAACAAACCACCCTAAACCGTCAAGAGTCCTGCCTGGACAACGAGGTATCCTATGACTCGGTTACAGGGTGCACGCACTTTAGACTGCTGATAGTCAAGCAGGCTATATAAAAGATCACACAATTAAGTTGACTTAAAGCTTCAAGGAAGAGATAGATAACGGAATTAAATTGCAGAAACAATTTAATAACAAACTAGAAGAAAGTACATTTAACGTTACGTTAATTAATACAACTAATCACCCCTGCGTGAAAGAAGGTGAAAGCAAACAGTCCTCAAAACATAATACAGGTAGACAAGATGCAGGTTTCTAAACTGCATGCGGCTACTGTAGGATCTGATACTTAGCAAAGAAAGTACGTTACGGATTTAGAGAACTCTTAACTCATAAGCAGGAATAAATACTAGTGATAGGACCTACGGTGTATAATGGCATAGGTATAATTAAATAAAGGCAGCAACTCGCAACATAACCACATACAGGTGTGCTTCTCACTCTTAGTCAGGCAAGCCTGCTCGGACAGAGTCTCTAAGCCATACCCTGACTCACAATGCTCACACAAACGGTAAACTGTGGCACAATAACAAGCATACAGAGAAGATAAATCCCTAGCTGTTAATCTGCCAGGTGGCAAAGGTCTAGCCGGAAGGATATAGGCTTCGGATACCTGGGCTGAGCCACCTGCTCTAGCCTAGGGACGTTCCCAGGTCTGTGCGCCAAATTACTCTAATTGAAAGGGTGCTCTCTTGAGAGACTCGGATCGCAAGTATCTGACTCTCTCCTGGCGACCCTAAAACAAAAGCGAGACGTGCTAGCGCAGTGCTGAGTGGACTAGGCAAGGGCCCTCACACAACACAACACTAGACACACAGGGACACAGACAAGAAAATGCCCCCAGACTCCCACGGGTATCCTAGTAAAACCGTGCGGGTCCACAGGACTCGCACCAGCAGACTTTACTTAAAGGATCGCAAAAAGCCTCCCCTCCGGTCTAGCCCCTGCTAACCTGACACAAGAATACACTAGCAAGCATGAAACCACCAAATATGAGACAACAAAAAAGCTTCCTAGGTCTCATTAACAATTACGTCTCTGCATAAGGCCCAAAATCCTATCTAGTTATCTGAGAGCTCGTCGTTAATACAATAATAGATATAAGGTCTATCAAGGGGATGGGATAATTAAATAGATTGGTGAAGTAGTGGAAGGAAGGTATACAAAGTAAGAGAGAAAGTTTCTAAGTGGGGTTGAGAGGGATAGATATCAAGGGGGTCCGAAGGGTACGACAATGAGGTGAGCTCTGAGTCTTGAATCTGTCTGGACCCACCCTAGGCATACAAAATACATCCCAGGCTTGGCAACACTCAACACTGTTGCCTGGTCAAAATCCTCTACCCCGTGAGTGAGTCGAAACTAAGCCTAACGTTGCAATCAAATGCATATGGCAATGCTTCAGGCTCGTCCCAAGCTGGCAAGCGAAGCAACGTCCCAAGCCGGTCTCTCTCTCCCGCTCGTCTCCTCCCGCCCTCACTAGACTTACATCTTATATATTATAATGAAATAATCAACTATCGAGAATAAAATATACTAAGATGCGTTGGTTAAGAATAAGGGCAGCTTCAAGCTGTGAAACAACATAAGAATATCCCAGACATTAGTTACGTTGTCGTAGGATATATACTAAGGAAAAGCCTGCCGACCGGCTGCCACCAGCCGGTTTCTAAACGGCTGGGCAGCCGACGCGCGCGCATGCCCGCACGTGGCTACTATGCAGAAGCGTCACACCTCCCCCAAGATATAAGACCCTTGACTAAGTTCTTCATATCTAACAGAAAGCTTCTCATAGTACCACACACTGTTGCGACACAAGGCACCATATATAAACAAAAATAAAGACTGTTGCCCTCCACCGAGCAAGTTCAACTAACTCAGCGACAATAAGCGAAAACATTCAACTTAGATACTACTACAACATCTTATACAAAATTCTACACGTTATAAAAGTAAAGAGTTTTTATAAGGTTTTTTGCTTTTTATAATTTGTTTTTTTCGGCTGAACTACAGTGACAGCCTATTTTCCTCCACACTCAACCCTCAATCCTGTGGCAGTCTAACCAACATCATCCACCCTTGATAGACAATCCGCTATCACGTTATCAGAACCGGCAATATGGCGTATGTCCAGATTATACTCCTGAAGCATGAGTGACCACCTGGTCAGCCTCATATTCCGGTTATGAAACTGATTCAAGAATTTCAGAGGGTGATGATCGGTATAAACCACTACGACTGGTCCGAAAGCAGGAACATATACATCGAAGTGCCTGAGCGCCAGCACTATCGCCAGGAGTTCTTTTTCAATTACAGAGTAATTCTTTGTGCACTATTGAATTTTTTACTGTAAAAACTCACTGGATGTTCGATACCTTCATCATCTGTCTGTAACAAGACAGCCCCAGCCCCTACGCCACTGGCATCAGTCGCCAGCTGAAAAGGTCTGCTGAAGTCCGGGGCCCTGAGTATGGGGTGGGTACATAACAGGTGTTTCACCAAGGAAAACCCCTCTGCACACTCAGGAGACCACCGGAACTTCTTGTTCTTAGATAATAAGTCAGTTAAAGGTGCAAGTACAGTCGAATAGCCTTTGATGAAGCGACGATAATAGCCTATCATACCTAGAAACCGCATGATTTGTTTCTTAGTCGTAGGCTGGGGAAACTGATCGATGGCTTTGATCTTTGTCTGTGGAGGGCACACCTGACCCATCCCCACCTCGAACCCCAGGTACAAAACTGTGGCTTTGACAAAATCGCACTTACCCAGGTTTACCACCAAACCTGCTTCATTCAGTTTATTAAAAAGCTGTCCGATGTGAGCACAGTGACTGTTAAAATCATCGTCGTATATTATGACATCATCTAGGTACACCGTTCAGTTGGGAATGTCGGCTACAATGTCGTTCATTAATTTCTGAAACGTTGCAGGGGCATTTTTCAGCCCGTATGGCATAACATGGCAACAATATGTGGCACCGTCCACCACAAACCCACACACCTCTCGCGCTCGCTCAGACAAGGGCACTTGCCAAATAACCCTTAACAAGGTCTATCTTAGTGAGGAACTTGGCTTTTCCTATCTTATCCTCACTGTCGTCCACGCGAGGGAGAGGGTAGGCATTTGTGGGGGTTAAACCATTCAACCTGAGGAAATCTATACAAAACTGCACCTTGCCATCTGGTTTGGGCTGCAGTGTGACTGGGGAAGTCCACCTTACTGCACCCTCAGAAATCAGCCCACGTTTCAGCATATAATCCAGCTCTTCCCTAAGTGCTGGTAATTTAATAGGGGGAACACGGTATGGCACTGATTTAAAGGGCGGGTGGTCCCCAACATCGACATCGTGCACCGCTTGAGTAGTGAGGCCCGGATGCTCCGCGAAAACAGCTGGGTTTGAATCAAACAAGTGCTGCACAGCTACACGCTGTTGCTCAGGCAGGTGCAATATCAACTCGTGAGCCACTTGTCTAGAATTCCCCGCCCACTGATCCGCGGAAACATGACAATCCCATTTATCCTCCCCCGCAGCTTGACTGTCCCTTCCTCCTTCTCCACCACGATCGCTGCAGATCAACACCGGGACAGTGAGAGGCTCGGAGGGGCGCCTCACATACTCTTTCATCAGATTTACATGGCAAAGTTTGTTCTTTTTCTTACGATCAGGAGTAGCTACTAAATAGTCGAGATCAGAAACCTTCCTTACAACCCGATACGGACCAGAATACTTGGCAGACAAGGGGTGTCCCACCAGAGGCAGTAGTATCAGTACCTCCTGATCTACTTCAAACTCCCTCAGCTTCACCTTCTGGTCGTATCTGTCCTTCATCAGAGCTTGTGAACTCTTAAGGTTCCGACCTGCTACCTCCAAGCTCTTTAGCATTCTCTCACGGCTATCAACAACATACTTTAGAAGCGAGCATGGCTTTGTGACTCCCTCCCAGATTTCCTTGACTATGTGGAGGGGCCCCCTGACCCTGTGTCCAAAAACCAACTCGTTCGGGCTAAATCCCAAGCTCTCCCCAGGTACTTCTCTCGCAGCAAATAAAACGTATGGGAGACCTAGATCCCAGTCCTTCCCATTTTCAATGCAATAACACCGCAACATACTCTTGAGAGTCGAGTGCCACCTTTCCAAAACTCCCTGACTCTCGGGATGGTAGGCAGATGACACCACAGACACTATCCCATGTTGCTGCATGGTCTGCTTAAACAGAGCAGAAGTAAAATTGGATCCCTGATCAGACTGGATCTCCTGAGGGTAGCCATAATGAGAGAAATAGACAAGTAGGTTTTTGACAACAGTCTTAGCCATCCCGTTGCGCATGGGGTAAGCATCTGGATACCGTGTTGCTACATCCATTACAGTTAGTACAAATTTATTGCCGGCACTAGTTGGGGGCAATGGGCCAACCATATCGATAACTACTTTGCTGAAGGGCGGCCCAATGATAGGGATGGATTGTAACGGGGCTCTCTGGATGACCTGATTGGGTTTCCCAACCACTTGACAAGTGTGACACTGTGACACCCATGACACGATACTCGCCTTTAACCCAGGCCACCAGAAAAGCTTGCTCAGAGCTGCCTCCGTCTTACGTGCCCCCAGGTGCCCTGCCAAAGGCACATCATGAGCTAATCTCAATAAGCTCTCATGGCACACCCTCGGTACTACTAACTGGTCCACTAATCCTGACCCGCCATCCCACTTTTTCTTGGGATCCTGATGTCTCCGATACAAGATCCCCTCGGACAAGAAAAAATCACCAGGCTGCGCATCCCCATCGCTCTCCAGTTCGACAGCACCATTACCACACGCCCTGACTTCAGGATCTTCCAGCTGCAAGGAACATATATCAGCAGGTGCGAGATTATCCAAGTTCATCTTAAATAATTTATTTCCACCTCCAATGTCCCGCTGAGCCATCCTTTCCTCACGCTGCGCATAATGATGCTGTCGCAGAGTCTCTTCCTGCCCTGCCCCTGCACTAGCGGTGACAGGCCCCGGGGCCTCTCCAGACTCTAACATAGGTGCCAATAATGAGTCACCAAGAAACACTGCCGGCTCAAAACTCTCCAATTGACCAACACTTCCCGTTTTCTTGTGACCTTTCCTCCGCGGTTTGATAGACTGAGGTGATGGCTGCAAGGCTCCGGATGTCTGAGAACGCGTCACAACACACGCCATGGTTTGTACGCTACACTTCTCAACCCACTCCTGTTCCTCCCTACTAACGTCGGCCGCCTTCTCGGCAACGACCAAGGGTGAAACCTTAGAAGCAGGCACCGCAAAGTCGTTGCCGAGGAGGAGGTCGACGCCCCCAACAGGAAAGTTCTCTACAACTCCGACATCCAGCTCCTTCGCCACACCACCCACCTCCAGCTCCATCCGCACCAGTGGGTAGGACTTCGTAGCATTGATCCCCTGAACTACCACCACCCGAGCAGCGCTAATCGGTTTACCAGTAAAGTTCCTTAACAAGGTCTGAGAAGCCCCAGTATCACGCAATAGCTTAACTCCTCGCCTTTCGCCAGCCCACCTCACAAAACCATGCCCTCTATGACCCCCAAAGACGTCGCGGACAGGGTTCGAGCCTTCCGGACTCTTGAACATAGGCTGTGTCCCAACCTCTGACGAACTACCCTTGGCAAACTCAGAAGATATAGGCGACACCCCTATGCTGCGGGCCAATGACACAACCTTGTTTGGTGGCTTGTTCGGACAAGCATTTGCAAAGTGACCCTCCTTGTGACATGTAAAGCACTCTTTACTCTTTGGTTTCCCTTGGGAGTGGGAGGTACCATTAGACTTCTTATACGGGACGGAATTTGGTTTATGTTCAGTTTTATTGTCAGTGCTAGATGGTTTTGTGTATTTATGTGTATCAAAATTCTTGGGAGGGGGAGGGGTACGATCCTTTGCACCCGACTCACTCCTAGCTGCTGCGCCGCACCCTCGAATTAATGACAGTCGGAGGTCAGCCATTTCTGCTGCCTCCTGGAGAGTTCTAGGATTTTTTCCTTTATATTTAATGTTAAGTCCCCGCCTGTGCACTTGAAGAACTGCTCCAAGAGAACCAGCTCACTCAACTCCTCAAAAGTAGCTGTCCTCTCAGAACGCAGCCAATGTCGTAGTGCATCAGACAAGTCCCGGGCGTGTTCTAGGAAGGTACTATCCTTGCCCTTAGTAACACCCCGAAACTTCAAGCGTTAAGTTTCTGGTTGTAACTCATAGGCCCGTAGCACAGCCTTCTTTAGTTCATCATAAACTACACAGGACTCTAAAGGTAGTGCATCACACGCTTTTAGCCCCTTTCCTAGGAGTCTTGATGAAACTAATGCTGCCCACTTTTCCTGAGGCCACTGGTGTTCCTGACACTTCTTCTCAAATCGCATAAAAAACTCAGCCACACATAATTCATCGAACACAGGAACTAGTTTAAGCAGGTGCGACAATGATTGGTCCCTATGTCTGTTACCTCCCCCAATATTTCGCCCTGTTACCTTCACTCGAGATCTCTCCAGCTCCCTGTCAGCCCGATACCTAGTAGACTCTGCCTGCAGTTCAGCCTCTCGTATAGCAACCTCAGCCTGCACACTAACCTGTCTTTCGGCGGCCTCAACCTGAGCTCTAGCGGCCTCAACCTTAGCCATCTCAAGCCGAAACAACAAATCTGGAGTCAACCCTTGAGAGGGGAAGGTGCATTTAATGGAGAGGGTCCCTGTGATTGAATTCCACGCTGCCATTGACCATCAACTTGGGGGTATGTACTAAATGCAGGCACCCTGACGTTTGATATGGGGGTAGAGTGGAGGGGGGGCTTGGGACTGGGGCCCCCAGTCGCCTCTCCACCCAGGTCTCTCCCTTCTAAACCCAATATCAAAGTCCTCAGCTGATCTTTCCTCATGCCACTTAAACCCTGGTGACCCTGAAGTCCTGCCACACACTTTAAGCCATACTTATTCAGCTTCAACACCCTGGCAGCGGTAAGGGGCACCTCTAAAAATATTCTAGCACCCTCCTCGCTATCGACTAACCACTCCACAGGTCTTTCTCCCTCCGAGCCCGTATCGTGACCTGACCCATCACTGTGTTCTGATGTATTAGACATGCTTGTGTACTGCAGTAATTATCACGGTTATAGAATGTGCCTTATCTCCTATGCAAGTATGTATATACTAATGTTATTTAAAGTCTTTAATGTGTTATATTGGTTGCTCCAAAAAAAACTCTATGTCCACTGTATTCCTCTAATCATAAGGAATCTCAAAACAAATTACCATTATATTCCTCTGTTCAGTAAATCCTATGCAAGGTCGCCATTTGTTACGTCCTGGGATATATAAACACTGGGCTCTTTCTATTGGACTAGGTATGCGGCAACAAGCAACAACGGAAAACGCTAGATCCAACCCTTATCTATAAACCCAGGCAACAAACCACCCTAAACTGTCAAGAGTCCTGCCTGGACAACGAGGTATCCTATGACTCGGTTACAGGGTGCACGCACTGTAGACTGCTGATAGTCAAGCAGGCTATATAAAATATCACGCAGTTAAGTTGACTTAAAGCTTCAAGGAAAAGATAGATAACGGAATTAAATTGCAGAAACAATTTAATAACAAACTAGAAGAAAGTACATTTAACGTTACGTTAATTAATACAACTAATCACCCCTGCGTGAAAGAAGGTGAAAGCAAACAGTCCTCAAAATATCGTACAGGTAGACAAGATGCAGGTTTCTAAACTGCATGCGGCTACTGCAGGATCTGATGCTTAGCAAAGAAAGTACGTTACGGATTTAGAGAACTCCTAACTCATAAGCAGGAATAAATACTAGTGATAGGACATACAGTGTATAATGGCATAGGTATAATTAAATAAAGGCAGCAACTCGCAACATAACCACATACAGGTGTGCTTCTCACTCTTAGTCAGGCAAGCCTGCTCGGACAGAGTCTCTAAGCCACACCCTGACTCACAATGCTCACACAAACGGTAAACTGTGGCACAATAACAAGCATACAGAGATGATAAACCCTTAGCTGTTAATCTGCCAGGTGGCAGAGGTCTAGCCGGAAGGATATAGGCTTCGGATACCCGAGCTGAGCCACCTGCTCTAGCCTAGGGACGTTCCCAGGTCTGTGCGCCAAATTACTCTAATTGAAAGGGTGCTCTCTTGAGAGACTCAGATCGCAAGTATCTGACTCTCTCCTGGCGACCCTAAAACAAAAGCAAGACGTGCTAGCGCAGTGCTGAGTGGACTAGGCAAGGGCCCTCACACAACACAACACTAGACACACAGGGACACAGACAAGAAAATGCCCCCAGACTCCCACGGGTATCCTAGTAAAGTTGTGCGGGTCCACAGGACTCGCACCAGCAGACTTTACTTAAAGGATCGCAAAAAGCCTCCCCTCCGGTCTAGCCCCTGCTAACCTGACACAAGAACACACTAGCAAGCATGAAACCACCAAATATGAGACAAGAAAAAAGCTTCCTAGGTCTCATTAACAATTACGTCTCTGCATAAGGCCCAAAATCCTATCTAGTTATCTGAGAGCTCGTCGTTAATACAATAATAGATATAAGGTCTATCAAGGGGATGGGATAATTAAATAGATTGGTGAAGTAGTGGAAGGAAGGTATACAAAGTAAGAGAGAAAGTTTCTAAGTGGGGTTGAGAGGGATAGATATCAAGGGGGTCCGAAGGGTACGACAGTGAGGTGAGCTCTGAGTCTTGAATCTGTCTGGACCCCACCCTAGGCATACAAAATACATCCCAGGCTTGGCAACACTCAACACTGTTGCCTGGTCAAAATCCTCTACCCCGTGCGTGAGTCGAAACTAAGCCTAACGTTGCAATCAAATGCATATGGCAACGCTTCAGGCTCATCCCAAGCTGGCAAGCGAAGCAACGTCCCAAGCCGGTCTCTCTCTCCCGCTCGTCTCCTCCCGCCCTCACTAGCCTTACATCTTATATATTATAATGAAATAATCAACTATCGAGAATAAAATATACTAAGATGCGTTGGTTAAGAATAAGGGCAGCTTCAAGCTGTGAAACAACATAAGAATATCCCAGACATTAGTTACGTTGTCGTAGGATATATACTAAGGAAAAGCCTGCCGACCGGCTGCCACCAGCTGGTCTCTAAACGGCTGGGCAGCCGACGCGCGCGCATGCCCGCACGTGGCTACTATGCAGAAGCGTCACAAACTTCACAACATTTGGTGAGATAGTTGCACTTTAAATGAATAGGAAAATAATACATTTTGACACACATATCATAAAGGTCAAGAGAAAGGTCAAGGTCAACTATTCTATTATTATATAATTATATGAAACTAACTGATGGGTTTTAATGAAATTAGGCATTTTATTTGTTTTTTGTGTGCAATGTCAATGAACAAAACATTTACTCTTACATAAAGGTCAACCTCACAAGTCAAGGTCGAAGGTCAACTTTTACCTTTTATTTTAATTTTTACTCAAATGTCTTCATTTTCACTATACATGTTACTGGTAACCTTGATATTGCATTGCCCAAGTTTTAGATACATTTTCAAAAGGGTAAGATCAAAGGTCAAAGGTCAAACTAAGTTTTCACTGGTATTTCTTATGCTAACTGTTAGATTATCACTGGGCTTACCATGTTTATTCGTATACCTAGGCCAAATTCATACAAGAATCTATACAGTTTCATATGAAAGGTCAAGGTCAAATAAAAGGTCAATATGCTTTTTTCTTTACTTTTCATGCAAACTTCGCACAATTTGGTTAGATAGTTGCACTTTTAATTAAAAGGAAAATAATACATTTTGAGATATCATGAAGGTCAAAGGTCAAGGTCAACTATTCTGTTATATATAAAGGTAACTGATGGACGTTAACCCTTGGGATCCGGGAGGACTCATATGAGGCAAAACGTATTTCGGTTAGGAGTCCGAGAGGCTTCATATGAGACAAAATCAAAATCAAAGGGTTAAAATCGTGCGGGCGGATTTTTTGTTATGCGTGGGCAACCACAGCGCTACCAAGCACAAACTAACATGCAACATCAGTTCTCGTAATGCATCCAACATGGATGGAGCTAATCCCAAATAAATCGCTGTGTCCGAATCGACGCCCGCCGCCGCGTCCCGTACGCCTAACAAAAGCAAGGCTAAAACGACCAAGAAAACAGTACTTAGTCCCGGTGCTGTTGCACACACTCTGGAAGAGCTAAGAAATATAGCGAACTGAGTGAATATAGCAAACTGAGTGAACTTGGGAGTGACTTTGGCGATGAACAAGTGGGTAGCGTAGTGGCGAATGGATTAGAGTATCTGGGCTTTATTAGTACCGATGAGGACGATCATTACGAGGATAATGACGATGGTGAATGCGGTGCTCATGAATATAGTGAACTGAGTGAACTTGGGAGTGACTTTGACGAAGAACAAGTGGTTAGTGAAGATGCGGGCACGGTACCGTACGCTTGCCTAGCCTAGCCTAGCCTAAGCCTAGCCTAGCGTAGCCTAACCTAGTAAGTGAAAGTGACGCACATATGTATAACAAGTAATAATAACTCAATAATAACAGTGAGTTACAATAATTCATAACAAGAAGAGTAATAAGAGTGAAAGTGACACAATAATATCCAATAACAGTCAAAGTGCCGAAAATATGTTATATAAAGTTTCATATACCTCAAATAATGGTTGAACAAGTAATAAATGACACAATAATATCACATTATCTCCATAAAACATTATATTGTGTACCGGTACCAAAGCCAAGGAAGCAAAGAGTGACTTAGTGCGTGCTAGCCAGGGTCGCGGGCGAAGCGTTCGGACGCAGGCGAAAATACGCGGGAAATTACCTCCATTCCCATCATCATATCTCGGCAACCACTTGTTGTAGCGATGTCAGCTCGACGCCATTCTACAGACGAAGGTTGGTTCTACACTATACAATTTAGTTGACTGCTCTAGGTGGTCTCAATCAGTAGATATCGAATTATGAATATAGCCATTTTTCAGGAATACCTCCGGACACGACGATCGCCTCATATGAGAGCCCCCGGATCCGGAGGGTTAATGAAATTAGGCATGCTTATTTGATTTTCATGGGCAATGTCAATCCAAACAAAAATGTACTCTTACATATAGACCAAGGTCACAGGTCAAGGTCAAAGGTCAACTTTTATTATTAATTACTAAAGATTACTAACATTTTGGAAAACTAGCTGTGTTAGATGCTTGTAATAAAAAGCATAGGCCTATATATCAAATTTCACATACAAATTGTAATAGTTAAGATCAAAGGTCAAGATCAAAACAAGAGTGTTTTTCATTTTCCCTAAACTCCACCTAGACTGTTTAATGTATTGTCACCAAATTGTACAGGCAAATTCAGTTGGTCAATGTGACGACCATACAAATATATGTATTTTATTCATAGTCAAAGGTCAAAGATCAAGGTCACAGTATATGATCAATAATTGTAGTCTATTGGTTTTTATACGAATAACACCATATTCATAATACTAGTTAATACGAACTTTGGTGTTTAGTCGACTAAATCCTCGATAAGAATTTCTAAGGTCGAAGGTCAAGGTCAAAGGTCAAGGTTAAAATAAGATTTTTACTAGTAGTTCATATTTACTGTAAGATTTTCACTCGGCATATCATATATATTCGGAACACCTACGCCAAGGTCATACAAGAATAATATAATTCCATTTGATAGGTGAAGGTCACAGGTCAAGGTCAAATATAGTGTCAATATGCTCATTTATTTACTATTAATGTAAACTTCACAAAATGCATTGAGACAGTTGTGCTCTAAATGAAATTTAAAATGTAAAATGTTCAAACATCATGAAGGGCAAAGGTCAAGGTCAACTATTACTTTAATACCTCTGATGATCTTTAATTAAATTTGGCATGCTTATTTGATTTTCCAGGGTTACATCAAAGCAAACAAAAATGTAATCCTATATAAAAGTCAAGGTCACAAGGCAAGGCCAAAAGTTAACCTTCACCATAAAAAAATACTCAATTTTCGATAAGCTAACTGTTAGTTGCATTTTACTTAACCCTTTGAGTACCAGCGACGTGTGTTAATTTTCGATAAGCTAACTGTTAGTGCATTTTACTTAACCCTTTGAGTACCAGCGATGTGTTATATTTTCTTCTAGCTATATAATTATAGACTATGCAACTTAAGAAGGATCTGTGGTAGTTAAAATATATATATATTACAGTATATACAGTATATATACTGTATATAAACCCTTTTTACCCAAGTACTACTTGCAGAATTCTAGGTCGCATAGTTGGGTACGCTTTTTTTTTATTATTATTTTTTTTTTTTTTTTGGGGGGGTAATGAGAAAACTGCACATCTACTTTATTTGTAAATTTTTCGGTAGAAACATGTCTCAGCCAAAGGCCGGTTCTTCCAAAATTACAGGCTCACTATCGTTCGCCAGGAAAAAAAAATAACATCTAAATAGCACGAAAGGTCTTAAAGTTGACAAACTGATGGGTCAAACATCTTGAAATCTGAAAACTAATTGGGAAGAAGGGGATCTAGAAAAACGACCCATTTCACCCTTAATGAACCCTGCTAAAGTGGCTGATACCCTTAAACCTTTACTCCTTCAGTAGGGGAGCATATAATATAAAGTTATTTCACCCATTCCTGCAAAGGCTCCAGCCCTGACGTTATTCTTGACTTACAGTGTGCTGGCTTAAGAATCCAATAGGGTTGATAGCCTCTCAATTCCTATTTTAACTAATCCAATCTTTGTTAAGGGGATAGTGGTTATTTGTGGGGGTCTATTTATTTATATATTCATTTGTTTTAGTTTTCTCCCTAGACCTATAATAAACTTTAAAAAAAAACATCCATTAAATCCCCTTTCGAGATTAATTTGTACATTTTTCGGTAGAAAAATGTCACGGCCGAACGCCGTTTCCTTCACAATTACAGGCTCGCTATCGCTCGCCAGGAAAAAAAATCGACACCTAAATAGCACGAAAGGTCTTAAAATCGACAAATAAATGGGGCGAAAGGTCTTAAAATCAAAACATGTATAGGGCAAACATCTTAAAATCTGTAAACTAATGGGGCTAAGCATGAGGGAGAAGGGGATATAGATAAACTACCCTTTTCCCCTCAATGACTCCTTCTAAAGTGGCCCATACCATTACCCTTATACTCCTTCAGTAGGGGAGCAAGGTTGTATGTCTGGCCCCCTTCTCACAAATGTTTAGCCCCACTAGATTTCAGATTTTAAGACGTTTGGCGATTTTAAGACTTCGACCCATTTTTCTGCCAATATTAGGACCTTTCGTGCCATTTATGTGTCGATTTTTTCCTGGCGAGCGATTGTGTGTTGGGGGTTAAGAGCGAGATATTCATCAAGTCGGTTTTTGAACGATTGAACAGGACAACATTCAATAACAGTTCTAGGTAGAGTCCGTTCATTCTAGGTTGGGCAGAAATCGCAACCTCTAAGTTCTGAAACTCAAAAATGGCTAGAGCAAATGAGCTGCCATATTCCCTAGCCAAGTCTTCCTATTTGCTAGAAATATTAGCTCGATTACTCTAGTCCTTCTTGAGCTATGAGAGGTTAGGGGTTACGAGTTCTGCCTAACCTAGAATGAACGGACTATAGTACTGAGAGAACAGAACAGGTCCTAGTACTATATGTATAATAAACCTCCTTCTCCCTCATGCTTAGCCCCATAAATTTTGATATTTTAAGACGTTTGCCCCATTAGTTTGTCGATGTTTAGACCTTTCGCTCCATTTTGTGCTCTTTAGGTGTCGATTGTTATCCTGGCGAGCGATAGCGAGCCTGTAATTGTGGAGGAAGCTGCGTGACATTGTTCTACCGAAAAATGTAAAAATTAATCTCGAAAGGGGATCTAATGGATGTTTCTTTAAGTTTGATAGAGGTCTAGGGAGGAAACTAAATAATAAATGAACATATAAATAAATAGACCCCAGAAAATAACCACTGTCCCCTTAATTAATATGTACAGTCACGGCGGTAAATTGTGGACCAGGGGATGAACCCCTTGCTAGACACCACGCACGTTTATCTCATCCGAACACAGTTTACACTCGGTGAAACTGGGTAGTTTAAACTGCCAGGCCCCGCCTACTACTGTGTCGCCAGTTAGTTGGCAAAAAACATCAAGTAGAGAAAGGGTTTAGCTCCGACACACACTTCACTATATGCTTTTAGACAGAGTATGTATAAGCTAAACAATATGTAGTATTAAGTCTTGGAGATAGTGAATATTTGATGTTGTATATCGTAGGTAAGCCTATGCCAAGTTATATAATAATTCAATGCTATATATTGCAGAGATGGTTTTAGTTATATGTCGACTATGTTATGTTCAGGCACATAACGGAATAGGCATACCAATGAAGACGATGGTTCTGTCCAATACCATCGTTCCTTGCATAATGCCTACTATAGTTAGGTTTTAACCTTTTTAGCACGAGTAACGTCAGTGTCAATATATTATAATTACCATTAAACGATAGTATTCAACTTAGGACATACATCTACCGATTAAAGGCTATACATTATCTTATCAAATCCTTATAGCAACCAAAGATCCTTTCAAAGCTGCATAAAACCGTCTAAGTGTAGCTACAATTAAATACAAAATGCGTCTCTCAGACTGAAAATGTTAAATTTCTTACGTATAATATATCATAGAGATAGGTAAAAGCGAATGACGAAACACAATAGGCCCATGATATCCTCTATGTAAACTATTCTATATTACACGTTTCTGACCTCGTTTAGCATACGCCAGTGTCATGACATAATTTGTGAATATTACTGGTCATACAGAGAGAGAGAGAGAGCTTTACATAGTTTTACATAAATACACTGGCCACAGATATCCTACGATTTCTGCGAGTTGGCCAGGACTTAGTAGAGATGGCAACCCTAAGAGTAAGATAAAGTGGAAGGAGAGGATAGTAAAGATGAATTTTTTCTCTCTCTCTCCCCCCCCCCCCCCCTTGAGTAACCTTGCAAGGTTCAGAAGTCGATTGAAGGATTTGTATAGAATAATTATAAATGGAAAGTATATATTATGCATACCTTCACCTCTTTTGTCTCTGCTCTCTGCAATTGACAGTGTTAATTTCTGCCAGGTTATCTTGTCAGTAGATCATGTCCTACTCCAGACCAACTTTTTTGTGGTATTAGTCTAGTCTTCGATTTATATGTGTATAATGTGCCACTGTCTATAATTTCATTAGGGAGCTCATTCCACTGCCCAATTATAGTGGGTGACGAAATCTTTAGTTGTGTTTAGGTCCCCTTTCCTACCCATTATTTTTAATTTGTTTCCTCTTGTGGAACTGTCCTTGGCTATCTTAAGTAGGTTATTGGAATTTACATTACCGAATCCTTTCAGAACCTTAAAACACTATCAGTTGCCCGCTTATTCTCCTTTCTTAACCGAAAACAGATCAAGTTCCCTTAATCTCTCATTGTGTGGTATATTTTTAAGGAATGAGATCAATCTTGTTGCTCTGCGCTGAACGGATTCGAGTGTCTGTCTTTTATTGTGTAGGGAGACCCAAAACTGCACAGCATAGCCTACTTACAATACTTTTATATAAGGGTATACCAATGTGTTTACTATGACAATGAAGATTTCTTCTAATTAATTCTAGTGTTATGTTTACTTCGTTAGCTGTTGCAATGCATTTGCTTGTGGATTTTATATTTTCGTTTTTAAGCACTGCTTGGTCTTTTATATGTGATACGCTCTATACATTACCTTTTCACCATTCATCTGATATTCACATTTATTGTTTTTGGAAGCCTATTTGTAGTATCTGACATTTGTTTACATTAAAGGGCATCTGCCAATTATCAGAGAGAGAGAGAGAGAGAGAGAGTGAGAGTGAGAGTGAAAGTTAGTGTGCTAACACAAACCAATATTCAAGAAACTGGGCTCCTCAAATTGGACTCCAACCTTGAATGGCTTGATGTGCCGGTTTAACAATACTTAGATTTCATATTCTCCCAAAATCTGTTTTTACTAACTACCACTTTCCATTAAAGGTGAATTTCCATATATCACTACCCCATGAGAAAGTGCTATGATATGTGTAAATTAAATTAATGTAATCCTTGTTTTCTATAATAATGGTGTAAACTATACACATTTGTATTCGTAGTTAAGATAATTAGTTAAAGTATGGCTTAGTGGCTATCAACCATGCAGGATTTTTAAGCCAGGATATGTCAGTGGGCAAATCAAGATTGGAGCCTCGGTTCGAGAATTCCAGTCCCTTGGTGACATTTGTATTCGGTAAATTGTTAATGGATATGAAGTAATACTTATGTTGTTGTGCCAATAACTTCCAAATCCCCGGTTTTCTCAGTAAAATTGCGAGACGATACAATGTGTAGCACTCGTAATACTGTCAGTTACCCGCTATCACGTGAGTGTGTTGTATACATGTAAATTGACCTACGGTCGGTAGGATAATGCTATATTATTTATAATTTTTAATGAACAGCAGTTACCTTATTTATTGTATTTATATTTATAGTATTATATAATTATCATAATAATCACCATAAGCATCCTTAGTTTGTCCAGTGCAGGCTGAAGACCTCTCACAAACGTTTATAATCTAGTAGGTCAGTTGTTATATTGTTATTACTTTAGCAAACTTTCCGATCTCATCCCTCCATCTGGTTATCTGTCTATCCCTTCCTCTAGCTCCATCTCTAGATTCCCATTGTGTTACTTTATTTGTCCATCTCTTTTCATCTCTTCTAGATATATGATAATTCCAAGCCTATTTCCTCTTGTTAATGCGATTATCTTCTACTTGTGTTTATTCTCTTATCTAAGATGCTCTTTTTGTCGCTCCAAGTTATCCCTAACATTATCCTCTCTATATCTTCATGGGCACTACATATTTTTTTCGTTTATGAAACTTTGTTTTACTCAAAGTTTATGATCCATTAATTAGTACAGGAATGCCACATTGTTTGCATACGTTTCTCTTTTAAATGCAAGGGGCAACTAGCATTTCATAATAAAATTATGCTTACCAAATGCGCTCCATTCCATATCTATCCTTGGTCTGATTTCTGTAGAGTGATCTGAGTTTGTATCTATAACCTGGCCTAAGTAAATATATTCCTCCACTGAATCTGGCCCATAATCCTCTAACTTCATTTGTTGTGGTTGCACATGATCATTCAACATACTCTTGGGTTTCTATTAACTGTCAACACTACTGTAAGGCTTCCATCATTGATATCATCCATCATTTGTTGTAACTCTTCCCCTGAGTTGTTAGGATACACTTTGTCATCAGCGAATCTGAGGTTGCTTTGATGTTCACCATTAACATTATTCCTTTATTGTCCCATTCAAGATTACTAAATATGTCTTCCAAACACGTGTGAACAGAATTTATATTGTATAATGTAGTCTACCTAATTACAGAAATGTTAATGCACGCTATAGTTTGATAATTTGTAATGCAAACAGTAGCATTTCAACTGTAAGGAACCAAAACAAATAAATAAATACATAAATAAATAAATATAATGAAGACATATACAGTATATATATATATATACAGTATATGTATATCAGAATACAATAATCACTATTACCGTGTTCTAGTTTGTTGCCGTTACATATGCCTATACATACGCAACTGTGTATGGGCGGAGCTTATTAACTATCAATGCACTTGTTTCACTGGCGGCGTGCCCCCTGAACCACCAAAGATAGACATTGTTCGAACCTGCTGCCAGTGTGTGGCTAGGACTTTGGCACAACCCTGGTCTACGACTTACCGCCGTGAGTGTACCAGTATGCATGTATATGTATGAACCTTTGTACAGTCGCGCTAATATGTGATGTCTCGGCACCAAGTATGCTTTGATCAATAATTGGTATCGGCAATATCAAAGCTTCATTTCTTCATATCGAGTGAAATATACAAACATGTTCCTACACTTACCCACCTTATTCAACATCTGACAGACATTAATACAGCATAGAGCAAGCCAAACGTAATGCCAGCTTGGACATGACTTATTAGCGCGACCGTACCTATTGTCTATTCGCTGTAAGTAGGCGAGAAATCATGACTTCTAACCTCTGTAACTCGAAAACCACTAGAGTAATTGAGCTAATATGTCTACTATTTGGAATGAGACAATCAAGGAATAGATGTGGAGATGTACAGACCATTTGCTCCAGCCTTTTTTGAGTTACAGAGGATAGAGATCATGATTTCTCGCCTACTTGCAGCAAATAGACTATAGAGGAGCTGGTACTGGAGATGAGGTTTTTTCTTTCCTTT
This sequence comes from Paralithodes platypus, assembly GCA_032716605.1. Lineage (NCBI taxonomy): Eukaryota > Metazoa > Arthropoda > Malacostraca > Decapoda > Lithodidae > Paralithodes > Paralithodes platypus. Next base: position 12,893,807 of record CM064546.1, on the reverse strand, counting down.
AGTTTTTCGACTATGTTGGGTAAATGGTTGGACCTCGGCTCCCAAGAAAGCTTATTGCAATAAGGTAATATATATTCATGAGTGAGAGTGTGTGTGTGTGTGTGTGTGTGTGTGTGTGAGGGTGTGAGTGTGTGTGTGTGTGTGTGTGTGTGTGTCAGGGTGTGAGTGTGTGTGTGTGTCAGGGTGTGTGTGTCAGGGTGTGTGTGTGTGTGTGTGTGTGTGTATATATGTGTATGTGTGTTTGTATGTGTGTACGCTTTTTATAGGTAGTAACTCCAGCTTCCCGGCAGCCAAAGTTTCCGGAACAATGTAATTGACAGCAGAAAGTTTTGGTATTTTCCCCAATTTAGGATTTACTATGGACCCATTGATCGTTAACCCCTTCTGTACCGGTGATGTACTTTTCATTATATGCTGGCTACTATTAGAATATAATATACAGTTTAAAAAAGGCCTTCAACAATTAACAGGCTTCCAACTATCTCACTTAACCCTTTTTGCTATCCTTCATAAACTGCACAGAATCGTCTAAATACAGCTAGAAAAAAAAAAAAAAAAAAAATGTCACCGGTACAGAAGGGGTTAACTTGGTATTCGGCATTCACATGGAAATTACTTAGGTTGTAATGGATTGGATTTGCTTTTGTCTTTTTTATGATATTCTGGCAACTATTAGAGGATTTTGTTCAGCTTAGGCAGGACCTCTGACAATTGTAAGGCTACCGACTATCTCCTGTTATCCTTTGAGCTACCACATATCCTTCCTACTGACTAATTCATTTAATCCTTTGAGCTACCACAGATCCTTCCTAAGCTGAATAAAATCGTCTAATACAGTCGAGAGTAAGATGAAAGGAAGGTCACGGGTTCCGAATGGGTTAAATATTTGCGCTAAAAATAACAGACTATAATAATCATTCCATGCATACAATTATTAACTATACATGTAATTCCATACATAACATCATTAACCCCTTCCGTACCGGCGACGTCTTGTTAACTATTTTGGCTACTATTAGACGATTGCATTCAGCTTAAAAAGGGCCTCCAGCAATTAGCAGGCTTCGAACTATCTCATTTTATCCTTTTTACTACCACAGATCTTTCTTAAACTGCACAACTTTGTCTAAATATAGCTAGAATAAATAAGACATTTGTCGGTACAGAAGGGGTTAACGGTGTCCATATTCACGTAGGCCACTGTACTTTGAATTAAGAAACCCCAGTATGTATTCCGAGCACACACCCAGGTCCCAAATATCCCCCTGGGCTTGGCAAACTACGTGGCTTGTCGGACCTCCTCCAAACCCTTGGGTAACAGTCATCAGCCAACCTCCTCCCCTTTCTCTCTCATCCTCAGCTCTATTAGTTTGGAGGTTTCAAGACGTTCGCCCCATTATTTTGGCGATTTAAAGACCATTCGCCCATTACCTTGATGATAGTCTATGGAGGAAACTATACAAAAAAAAAAAAAAAAAAAAAAAAAAAAAAATATATACAGGTATATATATATATATATATATATATATATATATATATATATATATATATATATATATATATATATATAACACGAACATCTTTATTCTAGTACCGGTAACGTTTCGACATTAGCATATGTCATCATCAGACCTATAGCAATAAGAAATACATTTATTAATAAATTATGTTGACATTTATAGCAAATATATTTTTAATAATAATTTAGAAAAACATAAAAAGTTAGAAATCGCGAAAAAAGAGGTAGACACAAACAACAGCAACAGCTAAACTATGTGAACTACGTGTAGATATTGTAGGCTACAATATACACAATACCTTAGAAACATAATAGGTTGGAGAATTCGTGGGTGCCCAAGGTGGGCTTAAGATGGTGAGTGAGGAGGGACTCTGCTATTAAACTGGTGGTGTCACCAGAACAACTGAAAATTACTGAAAAATCTTTTTTGTTAATGGAATGGCCTAAAGGTTCACAATGGTCTCGAATGGCTGAAAAGGATGGTTTAGAAATGGGAAGTCCAGTTCTATAAGATCGACCCAGGTGCTCCGCAACCCTCGTGTTTAAGTGCCGTTTTGATTGGTCTATATAAGTTGCATTACAGCAGCTACATTTATATTGATAAACAATAGAAGATTGCAGAACATCCGGGATACGATCTTTGAAATTGAAATGATGAGACAAAGTATTGGTAGGTTTGAATATTATTCTGAGGGACACTTGGGGATAGAAGCAACGAATCAATGTTGTGACTTTATGGCGTATCGAGTAACTTGATGGTCCTAAAAATGGCATAGTGAAAAATATTATTGCCTTTTTAGCAGTCGGTACGGGGCTCGGGACTTGGAAAACTTTATTTAGTTGTTTACCAAAACAGTTTTCAATGAATGACATAGGGAAACCATTAGAATGTAAAATGTATTTGAGATATTCGAGTTCATTGTGAAAAGACAAATATGAGGAACAAATGTAGCTGATGTAATGCAAGATACACACAATTGTGGTTAAGCTTGGTAAATATGTAACTAAAGTGTCAGGATATGTGCATGACAATATGCCTGGATTAACCTGGACGCAGTTTGAAGTTTATGTCAGGACAGCAATTAATCCAGTATTGGGTCAAACAATTGCTGATACAAAATTTCATGAGGTAACATACTCAGTGGATTTGGATGGAACTGTTGAAAAGTTGCAACAGATCGCTTTGACTGCTTTCCCGGACGAAACTGCCGTCCAGAGGAAGAAAACAATCTTCAAAGCCTTGGTCAGAATATTGCCTGATCCAGTGGCTGACCACTTCTCCATAGTGGAACCCACAAATTATGACGCGGATCTGCTTGTAATACGAAGAATCATGGCATTACGAAAATCTAGGGAACAAGCCACCACCAACAAAAGAGCTGTGATCAGTAAAGTCACCACCCACCCCACTTCCGGTACAGCTTCCAACAGTAGCCCTGTAGCTCCTAGGGCAGCTGACAAAGCTGAGGAGTGGGCAAGAATCCGTCCTGCAGACTGGAAACCCTGCACCGGATCTTGCATGTTGTGGTCACTAAAAAGGTCGTTCAACGAACTGACCAGGAAAAGGACCAGGACTCTCAAGTTGGTGGGCGCAGATTCCCTGGATTATGCCGCGTCAGATTTGCACCATTATTGAAGATGGAACTGCCGGGATTGACGAAGGAGACATGGAAGGAGAACTTGAATCATCATACCAGCCTGAACTAGTCCAGCCGGTACCGCTGGATGTTTAGACTGCCCCCCCAAACAAATCGTCGTGTCCATGGTGGGGCTCATCACGGGACATCGGATGGTGGACTTCCGGTGTACCACAAAATAACGCTGAAGGGGGTGAAAGTTCGACTCCTTATTGATACGGGGGCTTCCCGTTCTTGTCTATTCCTTCCTTTTTTCCGGAAACATAAGCATGTTTTCGGGGAAATCCAGTCCTCTTCTATCATCTTAATTAGTGCAAATGACCAGGTTATTCCCAACCTGGGTCAGTCACTCCCCCTATATGTTAAGACCCCACACCCTAATCACGGAGTTCATCACTCCTTCGTAATCTATAACCCTAGTGAATCCAAGTATAATGGATACCTGGGACTTGATTTATTAATCTCTCTAAATGCCTCCATTAATTGTAGGTACAGGACACTGTCTTATGACCCACCGTCCAAACCTGAAAAAACAAATTCACCTCATCTAGGTAACTTGAAGCAGCTCAAATCCGTAAATTTGCCAGTAAGTCTCCCTATCACTGCTGCACCCCAAACTAAGATTAATGATATCTCCTACCCCAAACATGTCATTTCTCCCGCCATTGTCTCCACTTCCATTACAGTTCCCCCTCATCATGAGAAATGGATACCCTTAGTTCTTACAATTCAAGGAAATGTCCTTGTGACCCCACACCTCCAAAGCCCTTTCAATTGGGTATGCCTAACCGCTCCTTGCCTGCTACCACATCAACTTAATTGCATAACAATTGCTAATATTTCTGACAAACCTGTCACCTTGCCAAAAGGACTAGCCATTGGCGAGTTAGAAATGTACTCTGAAGAACTGTCTGTCCCCTCTGATTCTTTCCCTCCGTATAAAAAAAACCTTTCCTGACATACCTTCCACTCTCACCAACAATCAACAAACTGATCTCAGAAATCTCCTTATCTCATATCAAGACATTTTCGCTACTTCTAGCCGAGATATGGGAAAAACTGAAACGTTGCATCACCCCATTCTCACCGTGGGCCACCCCATCAAGCAACCCATCAGAAGGAAGAACCCGATCCAAAGACAGGAAGAAGAAAAACAAGTAAATGATATGCTCGCCACAGGAGTAGTAAAAGCCTCTACCAGCCCCTGGTCTTCTCCGCTGGTACTAGTCCGTAAGAAGGGCGGATCCACAAGATTCTGCATCGACTATCGCCAACTGAATGACGTCACCATCAAGGACACCACCCCTCTTTCTCGGATTGATGACTCTCTCGATTCACTGCTCGGCGCCAAATGGTTCACTACTTTAGACCTACAAGCTGGTTACTGGCAAATACCCGTTTTGCTTGAACATCAACAAAAAACGGCCTTCTCCACCAGCCAAGGAAGACTGTATGAGTGCACAGTACTACCATTCGGACTCTGCAATGGACCAGCCACATTCTACAGATTGATGGAGTCAGTCTTACAAGGATTAACTTGGGAAACTTGCCTGGCATATCTGGATGATATCATTGTGTTTGGCACAACCTGGGCAGAACATCTGTAACGCCTTAAACAAGTTTTCCAGAGGATCCGGGATGCCAGCCTAAAACTTAAACCCTCCAAGAGCACCCTAGCAAAGAATAAAGTAAATTTCTTAGGCCATGTTGTCTCTGAAGAAGGAATTGCCCCAGACCCTTGCAAACTCAAGGCTATCAGTAAAATCACCCCTCCAACTAACGTAAAAGGCGTACGTGCATTTTTAGGCCTAGTGTCATACTATCGGCGCTTTGTGAAGAACTTTGCCACCATTGCCAAGCCCCTACATGACCTCACAAACAAAGAAGAACCTTTCATATGGACAGATCCCAGGCTTCAGGCTTTCAATAATCTAAAAGACAAATTAGTTGCCTCTCCAGTGGTCTCTTTCCCAGACTATACTAAACCATTCCGATTGTACACAGATGTGTCACAGTTTGGAATTGGGGCCATTTTATGTCAAACCAAAGACAGCAAAGAGCACATAATTGCATGTACTAGCCGCACCCTCAACTCAGCAGAAATAAATTACCCTGTAACCAAACGTGAATGTCTCGGAATGATTTGGGCATTACAACACTTCAAAGCCTACCTGGCGGGAGTCAAGGTCACCGTCATCACCGACCACCACGCCCTTCAATGGTTGAGGAAGTCAGACACAAAAAATGCTCGGACTGTCAGATGGAGAGAATCACTGGAAGAATTCGATATAGATATCGTTTATCGTCCAGGGAAATTGCATACCAATGCTGATGCACTCTCTCGTTTACCATTACCACCTCCCAGTTCTACATCTCAACAAGACGAACCAGCCCATACGATCCTTGCAATACATCATCAAGGCTCGTTAGACAACAGCCAGCAAGACCTGTTACAACAATACCAGCAACAACTAAAACCAGATTGGATGCCTAGGAAGATTTTCAATCAGCTAACCAGGCGAGGCGACAATCTCTTCACTTTGGAAGGCAAAATTGTGATCACCCCCCAAGCCGCATTATCCACGATGCAATCCATACATATGGATAACGGTATCCACCTAGCCCAAAGAAGACTCATCACCACCTTTCAACAAGTCTACTGGACCCCATCTCCTTATGTCACTGCAAAGCGCATCACTGAGTCATGCAAAGCGCGTGCGTTGGGTAAGGATCGAACCCGCACAGCTGGTTCTTCTGGAAAGTTAATTGCCTCCAAACCTTGGCAATTGCTTGCAGTAGACGTAATGGGCCCCATGGAAAATAGTCATGGATTCAAATATATAATTTCTTTTGTGGACACGTACTCCAAATATGTCATCGCGTGTCCCGCAAAAGAACACTCAGCCATTGCAATAGCTGAGGCACTCATTCAACATGTCTACCCTTAATTTGGCCTCCCTGAAGCAATCCATTCTGACAACACCCCTGAATTCACTAGCCACATCTGGTCTCAACTGGTGCTCTTTAGGTGTTAATGTGTGGTTTTAAAATCAGCCACTCCTCCCCTTACTGGCCTCAGGGTAATTCAATATGCGAGAGGAGCCACAGAGCCATTGCCAATCAGATAAGAACCAGGTTGAAACAAATGGACTCCAAAGATTGGTCCAGTCTGGTCAAAATTGTGCAATGGGGGATCAACACCTGCCCTCGAGAAGACGGCATCTCTCCTCATGAACGTGTATTTGGAGTAGCACCTTTGCTCCTTCCCCTCCGTCATCTAGCTGCCCCGTATGAGCCCTCCTCAAATTTCGACCAGTCTCTCGTTCACCTCAAGAATCGCCTGAGACAAATATAATACGTTCAAGATCTTCAACCTGATGAAACACCTAAAGCCAGCCCCCACTGTATTGCCGATCTAGTGATGGTCACACACTTACCAGTTCCATCCAAACTAAAACCCAGATTTAATGGTCCATTTGAAATATTAGCTGTACCAAACTGTTATCAGGTTACCGTTAACAATTTTGGTGAGTCACACACGTATCGTAACAGGCATGTACGTAGATTTCAACCTATTAATGAGAATAATGTGATGCTTGCTGATCCCAATCAGAATGACATTTTGCCTGCAACTAATAATCACAATTTAGGATCCACAGAGCTCACCACCCCTGAGCTTCCTCTACCTGTCACTCCTTCACGCCGCCATAGGCCCCCTCTTAATGTAAACATTCTGCCTCATACTCCCACACCTGTACCTCCAGCACGCCCACCCCCTCTGGTGTACACACCCGTTCCAGCGTTGCCTACACACACTGTTTCTGCCCATCCCACCCTTCCCTCTCAAGCTTGTCAACCCTCTGTATATGTTCCTGTTCAAGCTTCTCCATCTGTTACTTTACCTACTTATTCAGAATCTTCCGGTACTCAACCTACAACTCCAGTAATTGCTAACATTCCTACTCTAGCTCATACACCTGTACTTTCCGTTACTCAGCCCAGCTCATCGCTTCCCCTTACGTTACCTGTGCCTTTGGTGTCACGCCTGACACGGCCCCAATCTTACGCTTCCAAACTCAAATCTCCAGCTCCTTCTGTATCTCATCTTTCACATCAGCCTGTTGCATGCCCTTTACCTCTCCTTCCCAGAAGTAGTCCCCTATCTTTGACTATCACACATTCTTCTCCCTTAATTCGGCCAACTCCAAACAGATTCAATAGGCCACCTCTATCCTCTAGCTCAGCTTCCTCCCCATCCCCAGTATCTCTTGTTATCAAACCATCTCTAATCCCTACTCGGTCTAACCCCACATGTACAAGATCTGGTCGACGTGTGATGCCCCCTCAACGATGGGCTCCCACCTTCCAGCCCACCTACATCCGGAGGGAACCCCTACAACCTACCTTGCCAGCAACAACAAGGATTCCTCATGTTAGTGCGAGGTCAACTCTACCTCATACAACCACCTCATCTGTCCTCACTATTCCTTTGGCTACGACGACCAGCAGACCACCCAGCAAACTTCCTCCTACCACACCGCCTCATATGACACCTACTACGGTGGATACCACACCTCCTCCTACAGCACCTCCTACTGCGGCCCTTACAGCCATGAAAATCAACAACGTCACCTTCATAAAAAAACGCTGTCCCTACGGAGATCGAAACACCAAACAAACTCATCCACATGGCCAGGTATGCTAAAGAAGACTGGCAAATAAATATTACCATGGACACCCTATCCAAGGTGGATGTCCCTACCATACTTTGGCTGCTCACTCTCCAAATTTTAACACTTGTCATCAACTCACCCACCACCAGATCCTATATTATTAAATCGCGGGGTCGCAACTTTTTCTTCGAGGAATGTGGTGAAATGACGGGTCGCAAGACAAGCCCTGCAGGAAACAAATGTAGGATAGCCAGTCTCCAAGTGCAACACCCCAAAAGGACCAGAGAACAGCAAGAAAAGAGAAACAGGATAGCAGAGTCACCCCTTCTAACCAAAGCAAGAATACCGGAGTTACCCATATTTCCCCATGCTCTAAGGAGTCTAAGCCATCAACCACCCACCATAAGTATGGACAATTTTACAAGTATGGGAAATGCTATTAACCAATCACCTCCCGACTTTCGAAACAGGTCGACCAACCACAGCACACCATTCCCTCTCTGCCCAGACCTAAAATACAATGAGAGGATGTTTATGCAAGTTGCAAATCAATACCCCGAGGTCTACAGACATAAATGGATGTGAATAGCAGCATCAAATACGACAGAGACGCAGATGCCAGAACCTCCCTACAACTATACCTAGCAAGCGAGGTATAAACATATTCACCTCAGCTCTTAAATAAAGGTCTGTACATGTTTAGGGAGATTTCTCTATTAATAGGTTAGTTAAACCATAGGTAAGCATTAATTATTAAACCTTGGAGGTTAGCCATTATGTAAATACCAAACCTCCAGGCCTAAGCTAAGTAATTTACCTCACAACTACCTCACAACGATTTTCCCCATATCCCTATTAGTCCATGAGCCAAGACCCGAATTTTGGGATATCGGTACCACCCGGGGTGACTAATTCTCTTAGGTGTTTTTAGCTTGCTACATGTCTCTAGTTTATGTTTTGATATGATAGCCCTTGCACATTGGTAGCTTAATGGTCGTTATCACTTCTTGAATAGACATACCCTACCGAAAATTCCGAATTTTTTTAAAATGTCAAATTTGGGGACAGGAATGCCTAAATGTCAACAAAATGCATATAGTAATTGTCACATTTAATACAAGTCCTGTAAATACACACTAAGCATGCCATGGGCTTGTACATACTATTATGGCAAATTACTACTCCTAAATATCATCTACGTCAGACTCGGAATCTGACTGTTGTGCCACCGGCTCTTCTTCAATAGCCTTGTTCTGACATGTCTGTAACCTGCACATGTCCGTGCATTTTAGACCATTGCTGAGGCAAGTACACTTAGGGAGTTCGCATGACCGCACACACTTGCAAGACAGTAGCTGCATAACAGCATCTGGTGCTGGTGAGCCTCGCATCCAGTTGACGGCAAGCTTACCGTCCTCATCTGTCATCCAACCGCAGTCTGTTGGGTTCGCAACAAATGGCTGGCTCTGAAGACTTCTCCTCCAGATCGCAGCCTGGTAGTTTGCACGCAGTGCATGCATGAAGAGGCAGTCCTCACAAGGAGGGAGTTGACTTGACTCTACCTCTCCACGTCTTGCACAGAACAGCTCATACCGAAGCTTGTTTACCTTAGTTGTGTGGGTAGATGGTAGGTACATGTGGCAGGTGATTTCCTGTAGCTTCTCAAAGAGTTCAGGAGACACTTCCCATGAGCGTCCAAGTTCGTGAAAAGCATGCTGGTATGTCTTGTCCATCTTCACCTGCTTGAGTGTCGTCATCTTCCCTCGGCCAGCGAATGCACTGACGGTATCACAGCCTGTAAAGGCATGCATACCAATCAATGAATCACACACGCTGCCTCCCAGTGTGCGGCTCAGTGTGGTGATATCCAGGAATCTTGTCCGGTTCTTCGTCCCGCACTTCTGGAACAGATGGGATGGGATCTTGTGGCACATGCCAAGACACAACACCATGACGTCTGTATCTTCTGCAGTGATGATGACAGACTTGTTCCCAGATTCTGCTGCATGAAGTGCATGGAGAAGAAGGCGTGTGTCTGCTTCTTCTTGAGTTGACTTAAGCTCAGGAGCCTCTTCCCACTGCTCTTTGGTGATCTTGAAGCAGCGCTGCTCACATGTGACATACAGCTCCTTGTCCTTGAGCTTCTCCCTGTGCTGTGGTGCCTTCCATTCTTCTACCAAGAACTTGATAAGACTTGCCTTGTTGGAGGAACTACCGAGTAACTTTCTCCACTGCTGGATGTTGTGCCCAGGTTGAATGTTCTTGAAATGAATTCCTGTGCCTGCACTTCTTTTGGCTCGTTCTGCATCCTTGATGGATGTCTCCTTGTAGATATCAAACACAACATCAATGCGCCTGCTCTTAGCACCTTCATGAACAGCGTGACTCAGTGCTGTACCTGCAAGCTGTGAAAAAGTGTTGTCGTTTCCCTTCAGTTTGTGGACCAGGCTCATCCCATCAATTATGGTAGCAGAGGGCTCGGGTATCACTTCTGCAGGAGAAACATTCCTCTCTAACTCCTTTGCGAGGGCAGCCTTGTTGGTCTTGCGGAGAGACCCATCACCGCTGGCAAGTGCCCAAGGCAAAGGCCCCAGGGGATGAGCCAAGACATCACTCATTTTGAGCTTTCTGTTCTCGGCAACAAGGATCATCTGGCCAAATAGGTTCCTGTCAGCCTTTAAGATAACCTCCTTGGCATGGTCTTGTGAGCGTGGCTTCATTCTGATGTTAGTGAACGTTCTCAGTTTCGTCTTCGTCATCGTGTCATGAAACTGTATAGTTGGCGTATCGATCTCCAGGCGCTCTTCCTTGAAGGCTTGATATGCATCCTCTCCTATTCTGTAGGCCACTAGAAGGTCTTTGACAACTTCTGGTGGTGCCATAGTCGCAGTTGACAAACTGACAAGATCTTCTTGCTCTGCGTTGAAGGGGTTCAACCAGCTGGTCTCCATCAGTTGAACTAAAGATTGGACATCGGCCTCATCTCTTCTAATCCTGGGCATCTGTAGGTCTGGGTGGCTGAAGTCAGTATACTTTTGGCCTACTACCATAGTCCTGAGCTGCCTTAAGTACCTGCTGCGATACTCCGATGTCAGGTAGTACCTGGCGACAGCTCCGCCTTTCAGGCTGAAGCCTTTTGTGCCCCCTGGTGTCTGGGTGTCTTTGTTGATCGTCTCTTCGATTGTCTGGTCCACAGGGATCCGTCCAAAGGGATTCTTGCTACCGATCTGGACCGAAAAGCCACCTTGCATGAAGTGTTCATGGACCTCTGGGTGTTCAATGGGCAGTCGAGACATCAAGGCATAGTAGTAGGTTAGGAACCGGGCATAGTTCACTTTGTCATAGGCAAAACACCACGGTATCATCTGTCGGATTGCTCCTAGGTGGAGCATCCAGTTGCCTTCTCTGGAGGCTCGAATTAAGTCCAGCATGATCTCAACCATGTCCAGGTATGACATCCAGAATGCTGAGAGGTTGTGTTCATCTCTGAGGGTCTCAAGATAAACTTGGAAAAGCTTCATGATATGTGTGCATGATTCACTCTCCATCAGCTCTTGAAAGAGTCCCTGAGACACATTGCTGTGAAAGCTGTTGATGTCCTTCAGTGTTTCATCTAGATGGTGTATGTCCCTTGAATGGTTTTCTTCTAGCCATGAAAGGAAGCCTTTCCATGCAAGCCTCATCAGTGCTTCATACACGAGCTTGTGTAGTCTCACTGCTCTGTTGTACCTCTTGCCGTTCATCACTCCTGACACTGATCCTTCTGCGATGATACCTGATTCCAAACACAGATCTCTAAGACCTGCATCTTGAAACCTCTTTCCTATGGTGGAGATGAGATTACAGATTGTGTGGAAGACGCCCATCCTGATGATAATGTTCTTGAACTTCTCTTGTTTCCAGATAACTTCGGCAGCTTTGGCATAGAGTGCTTGATCAAACACGCACACAATCTTGTTAAGCTGTAAGGACTGCATGATAGCATGCGTTTGTTCCAAGATTTCATTAACGGTGGACATTTCTGTTGCGGGAGCATTGATAGTGGGCAGGTAGCTTACAGTGTCCTGAACCACTGCAATGTCTCTGCGCATTTTGATGTTGAACCCAGTCCAACTGCTGATGGACTGGTCCTCATGGTCTGACATTCGAGTAAGAAGCCAGATATGGTTCTTTGTCTTTGAATCCTGGACTTCCTTGGTAGTGTCGACATACGCAGTCTCAATCCTAGGTGGCCCTGCCCGCCGCCCAACATTGTATATTGGCAGCATTGATGATGTCTGAGTGATGCTTCTTATCTTGGACTTGGTAATCTCTGGCAGGACTTTCTCTGGCACAGAGCCTGCAACCTTGGACTGGACAGCAATGCCATTGACTCTATGAGAAGTACCTGCTCCACTTAGGGTCTCTTCAAGTCGGTCAATGTTATCCCAGGCCAGGGTTGTGAACACACCAGGGTAGATGTTTGCTGGCAGTGGAATGTCATCCTTTGAGCATTCCAGCTTCTGGATACAAAGGGCTGTATCGATCTCCTCAACCATTGAGTAAGACACACAGTGACCAAGACGATTCAGAGTTCGGATCAGTTCTGTGTTTCCTGTCAAAGACTTTACAGCATTGGTCAGCAGTACGTGCTTGGGTGGTTTTGTCTTGCCACTGGTAACAGCAAAGACCAAGTAACTGCCAAAGGAAGTGGCAAGACGTTGAGCTCTTTCAGAGGGAGTTTCACACTCACACTCTCCTGTCAGCAGGGTGTGCAGGAATTGAGTGACTGCTGCAGGAATGACATTCTGATCTGTATCGGGAGGCCATGGCTGACTCACATCTTGTTTATTGATCTCATTCCTCAGCTGCATTCCTGCTTTGGTTAAGACATCTTCAGAGTTAGCTGCTCTTGCTTCTTGCAGGTCTTTTGCCATTTTGTGTGCTTGCCGGGCAAGGTCGTCCATTGAGAGGCTGCGTGGATAGATTAGAAGCTTTCCTTTCTCATCTGGGACAAAGCGTAGTGATTCTCCAAACTCGGTTTCAATCTTTCGGCGAACATGTTTCTTTGTCGCTGGTTTCAGTTGGATAATACCACGGGACATCATGGATCTCTCAAGCCTAGATGTGAGGTTTGTCATAGGCAGTACCTCTGGGTTGGGGAATAATTTGGTCCTTATATACAAGCAGAGTTCCTCGAGGGCTTCTGTCTCAACCTCTTCGTAGCGTGCTTCCTCGCTTTCTTCCTGATTTTCACCTGCACCCGACCTGGCGGCCGCTGGGAAATCATCTTTTGTGAAGAGTTTGTAGCACGACTTGTGGTAGTGACCCTCTGCAGCAACAAGGTCTCTGCTAACTAAACCAAGGATTCTCTGGTTGAGTTTCCTTATTGCTGCTCTGCGAATCTTCTCATCTGCTCGTAGCTCAACACACTGTATGAGTGGCTCCCTTGTCTTTGTTGTTTTTATGTACTTGCTTGACTTCTCGCAGAAGATACATACTTTGGCATACACCCTGCTAGTACTAGGGGCATCCCTTGATGCCCTCCTCCTGGGGTCGACGCTTGCTGATTCTATCTTGACACCCTTGGCAAGGATAGAATCCAGTGACTTCTTCATTGTAAAGAGACTACGACATTTACGGTGATAATGTATGTGTGGTATTCCTCCTTCTTCAAGGCCCTTGGCTGCTTCCAGGACTGGATCATGCTGCCTGATTTCTGCAGCCCTGAGCAATGTGTTCCAGGAGTCCAAATCCTGTGGTGACACCAGAGCATCGCTGTCATCATCAGAGCAGTGGATGATACAGTCGATCCGTGCTCTCTTCCTCGCAGATGGTTCCATCCTGCCGTCAAACAGTCGACACACACCTGCAAAAAATATCACCATTAAACCATGAACAAACAAACACATTACATGGAAACCACTCTACATATGTTTGCTCCTTCCAATAATAAATTATCCCCAAAATATAACAAAAAATCCCCAAATATGAAATAAACCCCTAAATATGGAGAAACTTGAAATACACATCGGAATAATTCTTGTAGAGAATCAAATAAGCTACAAGAGCTGTTGGAATATATTTTTCAATGTTCCCCATATTTAAGGATTTATTCTAGATTTAGAGGAAAATACCCAAAATATAGAGTATATTCCGAAATATGAGGAAATTTGAAAAATACCTAGGAACAACTCTGGTAGAGAATATAATTCTACATAGGTGTTCAAAGTTTCGCGATGATTGTGTGATGGATTTTAAAGAAAATGAGGAAAACGCCGAGCGTCACGCTAAAAATCTTTATTTTTGGGTAGCGCCCCTATTGCATCAAAAAAATTAGACTAAGCTACCAGTGCGAGAAGGCTATCATATCTTAATGTACTTACAGTCACTCTATAAACATTTTAGTACCATTCGTGTTTAGTCACCCCAGGTGGTACCGATATCTGGCCTGGCTCATGGACTATATGACTTCGAGCCCTGGTAAACGAGAGTTAAGAATAACGCCGTATATTACCTCTAGAAAATTAGAAAAGAGTATGCATACCACACTACGATACTATTCTAAACCTACCTAAGGAATAAAGTAGCTAATCAAGGTTGTGGCTTGTACCAGACTGCCCCTACCCTGCCCGGAGTGTGTACTTGCCTGAAGTACCCCTGAAGTCCGGCTCGAGTAACGCCCTGCCTACCTGAAGTCTGGACCCTGAAGTACTGCTCGAGTGATGCCCTACACCCGTGAAGTGCTGCTCCATGGACCCACGATCTACGTTGGCCAAACCTGTACTCTCTTCCCCTGCCCTCCAAACATTACCATAAGTGTCCCTGTGTATTTTACGTTGTGTTATTGTTGTCGAGGTATAGGTAAAATATGTGAACCGTGTTGTGCTAATTTACTCTGAGATCTGTGCCTAAGATCCTTGATTGCGTACTGGGTTAATCCTTCTGAACCTTACATAAAACCTGTGTTAGAGCTGTGTATAAGTCCTAGCCCTGTTATTTGATTTATTTTCTATAGAACGTCTTACGCATACGTTATATAATTGTGTTCAGTTATTCACCTTGCCACGCACTCACAAATTTTCCTAATATATTCTGCTATGTATTTTGTGAGTTGAGGTCGAAGTGTATTTCGTTATTTGATTTCCCTTCCTAAATATTATTACCTAGACCCTACGCCCATTTTCATAACGAATTTACCTCAGCATACCTAATTATAATAATTATATCTACCCCCGGGAAAACTTCTTTTCCTCACGAGCTTCCCTAATTACGTTCGATTATATAATCACCTTTGTAATTATTTTATGAATTCGTATTAACGTTCATTTGATTACTGATGTAAGTAATTCTGAATCTTCATGCTCAGGAATTCCAGCATTGCATAGATTCTGTTATATACTTAATTCCACATCATTTACCATACACCTCGTATTGTAGTGTATGTTTCTTAAAAGACTCTGTTAACTCGTTCAGACCTCTTAGGAATACTGAAATAAGGATTTCTTTAGCATAACTTCGTCGTATGCCCTCCATTTCTTTTGATAATTAATATTATGTGAATTGTCCTTTTACGCTAATAATTATAAGCATTTCCGGAGCATTAGTTGACTAACTTCGTTTACTTAATTATAATTTGTTCTCAAGTGTAATTAAATAGATTTATTCTATAGTTCATTCATAATTATACGCAAACTTTACCTCTGAATTCCTCGGCTCGTTTTGTTATTATTACATACGATCGTTGACGTAAATATAAGATTCTCATTATAATTTACACAATTTAAACTACAAACATAATCTTTTGTGCAAATAATTAATTAATATTCTGCCACCAATCTAAGAGAAATATTATTCAAACTAAATCTCTAGTTGCACTAACTTTAAATTCAATTTCCAACACCGCAGTCCAGTTCATGACCTGAACTCCCCAACTAAGTAGAAAGGTCACTTTAGAATACCGGCTACCTGTGTAGTGCGTACCTCTACCGTGTGACTCACTCAGCCTAGCTGCGTGTTTATTTTGCTCTCAATTCACCCTGTGTCTCTTATATTGAGTTTGTACTTTGTTTTACTTACTTATTTCTTATTTCACGGAAGACACTTGACTCACATCGATTGTTATTATTAAGGGTTGTTATTTATTATGTTAATTTTCTACTTTAGTTGCTATTTTATTAACTTATACCTATTACCACATTTGTTCATGATTTGATCTTGTTAAGAATCTCAACTTATATGCATCCTATTGTCTGCATATTATTATTGTTATTGAGTTCTGTATTATCCTAATTGAATACCTATTTTATACTATTAAGAACGTGTTCGGTGTGACCCTGTCGGACTATATTAAGGTCTATAAGTCCATAATTGGATTTTTGAAGAGACTATATCACTAGTTGTAAATAGTACAACCCGACATAACAAAAATATATATACTGTATATATAAAATGATAATACAAAATAAGATCGCCCTCCCCTTAAGGGGAGTGACCTGCTTTTTGTTATATCTCTCCTTGTCTCTCTTTCTCTGGTTTGTATCCATTCGACCCCATTCAGCCAACTATATTAAGACGTTTATCCCCATCTAGGTGTCGATTTCTTCCTGGCGAGCGATAGCGAGCCAGCATTATATGAAGAAATCCGGCTTCGCCAGAGACATTTTTCTATCGAAAAATGTAAAAATTTAGCCTACTGTCAAACAAAAATAAAAAATATGCTGGCTCGCTACCGCTCACCAGTAAACAATTGACACCTGAATGGGGATAAACGTCTTAAAACAGTAGGCTGAATGGGGCCAAATGGGTTCAAGGTAGAACAAGATAGAAAAGGACAGAACAAAAACAAGTCACCCCCTTAAGACCTACAGACACACCCTTTGGTAACAGAGATCCGCCATTACCCTCTTCTCTCTCAGGTCTAGCCCCACTAGCTTTGAGATATTTAGATGCTCGCCCTATTTGATTACGATTTAAAGAACGTTCGCCCCATTTGTAAATGTTCAAACCTGTCGTGCCATTTAGGTGTCGTTTTTTTCCTGGCGAGCAATAGAAAACCTGTAATTTAGGAGGAATCGGACTTCGGCCGGGACATTTTTCTACCACCGATAATTTTATCTCCAAGGGGTTCTTGGGGATATTTTGTAAACTTAATCGAGGTCCAGGAAAAATACAAAATACAAAATAAAAAGTATATCCGTTACCCTAATAACCGTTCGACAACAAGGGTATAGGATATATAAATTTGGAATTTTATAAGTTCAATCCTCTAAGCATTGAACGCTTAATTGTACCAACAGTTATACACATAAACAGTGTCCAATCCTATATGTGTATTAGTTTGAACACAGACGGAAAAATGTATACTAAATTGAACACAGACTGAACGATTGCAATACGTATCAGGTGTATCCTTTTGTTTTACATTACAACACACACATTCTACAGAGTATGTGACAAACAATATAACATTCCCCCCCTTCCCCCTCCCTTCCACCCGTAGTTTGATAATCATGCCTAAATAATAGGATCACCACTCTCTCTTCCTATAGGATCTTTTCTTCTGCCATCAGGGTACGAATTGTTCTAGAAATTTTGGTGAGAACGCGGGGACCTTCTCTGAGCGGCGGGAGGGCGTGGGTTTTTTGGGGGAGGAAGTGAGCAAAAACTATAATTGTATTAGCTGGAGCCGGTTGTAAGGAGAGAGAGAGAGAGAGAGAGAGAGAGAGAGAGAGAGTTAGAACGAGGGATAATGGTTCTTAATCTTGAGAGATTAATGTTGATTTAGTTTTGCTATATAATATGAAATTGGAATTAGTATTTTATGAATCAAAATAATGTTATTATTCGTTTATGGTATAGAGGCGTGTAAGGAAGTGTATGTGTGTGTGTGTGTGTATGTGTGTGTGCGTGTGTGTGTGTGTGTGAAGGGGGAAGAGGAGGGCAATTATTATAGTGAAAGGAAGTGTAATATCGTATTAGACTAGAAAGGAATCTAACTAATTGTTTTTGTATTGGAGAGTAATTCATAATTATTCTAGGATGATGGTATACCCTATTATTATGCAGGGGATGGCTGGGGTTGAGAGAGAGAGAGAGGGAGAGAGAGAGAGAGAGAGAGAGAGAGAGAGAGAGCAGCAGCAATGTGGCGGAGTGAAAGTATGTGAGTTATTAAAGTGAGTTAAATAGTAAGAGAAGCAGGGGGGGGGGGGGGGGTTCACCTTTTTCTCCTAGTATTTTTTGTCCCCTTTATTTCCGCGGTAAAACCCATAGGAGGAACCACTACCACATACCCATAAGCTGATGCCCCGTGGTCGTATTTCCCTTGGGGCGTACCGACAAGAAACGGCCGTGGGGGGGGGGGGGGGGGGGTCGAGGAGAGATATAGAAAATGTGTTCCCTCGTACATGAGTCGTATACGAGAAGATTTTTTGTTTTGTTTTACAGTAGCGCCCCATAGAGAGATAGAGCGCCCTTTATCCATTTTTGTGCCAGCGACTTATTTATAATTCTATCCGAGTTATATTTGGAAGATTCTCTGCAGGTTGAAAAGGATCAGTGGTATAATTGCGGGACCACTTTTTAAGCTGAATACAATCGTCTAACAGTAGCCAAAATGAAAGTTAAAAAGACGTCGCCGGTACAGAATGAGTTATGGAACGTTTGGAGCCCCCTTGTGTAGAGTTGAGTGCCCCTTAACCCCGTCTGTACCAGTTCCGTCCTTTTAACTTTCTTCTGGCTATTATTAGACTATTTTATTCAAATTCACCAATATACGAGCTTCGAAAAATCGCACTTAACCCTTTTGATTATCAGAGGATCGTCTAATTATAGAGAAAAATAATATAAAAAAGCCGTCGCCGTTAGATAAAACACCCATAGTATAAAAATGAGCCCCTATGGAGTGTGTTGAGCCTGTAGTATAATAGAGCGCCCCCTAATAGAATATAGTGCCCTCTCGTAGAATAGAGCGCCCCCTAATAGAATATAGTGCCCCCTCGTAGAATAGAGCGCCCCCTAATTTAATATAGTGCCCCTCGTAGAATAGAGCGCCACCTAATAGAATATAGTGCCCCCTCGTAGAATAGAGCGCCCCCTAATAGAATATAGTGCCCTCTTGTACAATAGAGCGCCCCCTAATAGAATATAGTGCCCTCTCGTAGAATAGAGCGTCCCCTAATAGAATATAGTGCCCTCTCGTAGGATAGAGCGCCCCCTAATAGAATAAAGTGCCCTCTCGTAGAATAGAGCGCCCCCTAATAGAATATAGTGCCCTCTCGTAGAATAGAGCGCCCCCTAATAGAATATAGTGCCCTCTTGTACAATAGAGCGCCACCTAATAGAATATAGTGCCCTCTCGTAGAATAGAGCGTCCCCTAATAGAATATAGTGCCCTCTCGTAGAATAGAGCGCCCCCTAATAGAATATAGTGCCCCCTCATAGAATAGAGCGCCCCCTAATAGAATATAGTGCCCTCTCGTAGAATAGAGCGCCCCCTAATAGAACATAGTGCCCTCTTGTAGAATAGAGCGCCCCCTAATAGATATAGTGCCCTCTTGTAGAATACAGCGCCCCCTAATAGAATATAGTGCCCCCTCGTAGAATAGAGCGCCTCCTAATATAATATAGTGCCCCCTCGTAGAATAGAGCGCCTCCTAATATAATATAGTGCCCCCTCGTAGAATAGAGCGCCTCCTAATATAATATAGTGTCCCCTCGTAGAATAGAGCGCCCCCTAATAGAATATAGTGCCCTCTCCTAGAATATAGCACCCCTTAGTAAGACGGATCATGCCCTAGTAAGATAGAGACTCCCCTAGTGAGAAAGAGCGCTCCTTATCGAACGTGTGGAGCCCCTATACTAGAATAGAGAGCCGAACGCCCCATAGTAGTAGACGGGGCCCCTAGTAAGACAGAGCGCGCCCTAGCAGTACGCATGGGCCCTAGTAAGATAGAGACCCCCCCCCCCCCTATACATCCATCCCCTGGCCAATAATTGTGTATTTTGTTAGTAAAAGAAAAGTGGCCCGCTTAAAAAAGGGGAGACTCCAGATTTTTGTTTGGCTCTGATCAACATTTCAAGTTTTTGTGTTCTCTCTGTAAACTGCTTCTTTCAACATAGGAGAATAGCATAGGAAGGAACAAAAAAACATATCGCATCCATAACCCCACGGGCCGGGGGTTCGACCTCGACCCCCAAAAAACAAGATTTTTTGTTTTCAGCCACACAAATTTTGTTTTGGTGTCTGTAGTCTAAAGGGATGCTGTATGCAATAGAAATGGTCATATGAGGGCATAAACACCCATAGGATATCCCTAGGGCCCCCTTGGGGGGGCCCCAAAATGTTCGTTTTTGTCCTTTTTGGTCTTCTAAATAATAATATAAAATAGTTTAGTCCCACAAATTATCAGGTTTTCTTTGCGAGCGGGTGGCACTACACGAGAAGAAGCAATAGTAGGGGTATCTCAAGGAAAATTGCTCATGGGCTCAACCTACAATACGTTTTACTTACGAGTAAATTTCAATCTTTATTCATGAATAGTGCATGTTTATTCACCTAATATGATGATGAATCAGCCATTTACTGTCCGATTGTCTCCAATTTCGCCATATAAGTAGAACAAATATACATACACACTCCCTCAGAAGCTTTTTGAGTTTGGGAAATATTTTCCATACTCAAATGATTTATTTATGATACAAAAATGGGTAAATTAGTTATATTGATAATTTACCTGCGGTTTTAAACATTATCACGTATCAACTTGGCAATATGCTTCCTAGGAGTTGTAGACAGTCTATATAGGGTACTTCATACATAATATAAAACAATTTTGCAAAGTGGATTTTGGATCATCAGATATTTGGTAAAAATAACTAAAAATGCGCTCACGCGCGCGCGCGTGGACATAGGACGATGAAAATGTCAGCGAGTCACCGTTACACCTTTAGCATATATGTGTCAAAAGGCCAGCAATGAGTCTCTTCTAGAAGTTTAATTTAGAATATATCCTGGAGTCTCTCTTAAGGGTATGGAAGGGTAAGGGTATGGGAGGGAATTGAATTTTGTGATGGGAGGGGAGGGGGTGAGGGGAGAAAGGGGTGAGGGGCGGGGGTGTAGGGATCCTATAGTAAGGGGGATTGGCCATCTTTGTCTTTGGCCGCCATTTTGGTACCCCCGATTATGAAACATCGAGAGTTTTAGTTTATTTGTGATCATGTAGAATGTATAGAATGTATTGACATTTAAACCATGTATAACGTAATCTCTTTGTATCTGTGACCATACAGACTTTTTAATATTGAAATTGAATATCCAACGGTCAAACTATGTATCCTGTACTTGTATTCCCGAATGTTATTATGGGCATCGAGAAAAATATTATGTGAGTGTAAAGAGAAGAAAATATCACCAGTGGCACCAAGATGGCGGAGGTTGGCCGATCTCTGTTATTACTGAGTCTTTAAGGAATGGGGGGAGAGAGAGAGAGAGAGAGGGGAGGGAGGAAGAAGGGGGAGGAGGCGGGAGCGAGAGAATATAGGGGAGAGTGGAGATTTATGTTATCTAGGTGAACGAATATGGAGTGAGGAAGCTGTGTTGAAAGTAGGATGGAAGGGGAATTATGTACGGGAAGGAGAAAGAAAATTAGGCCGTGATGGAAAAGGAGATTTGTGTACACGATTGAGAATAAACAACAAAAATTTATATTTTATCTAGCTGATTTACTTAGGAGTGAAGGAAGAAGTGTCAAAAAATGGGGGAGGGATTTTTTGTAGGGAGGAGGAGAAAGAAAACTAGGCCATAAGGGAAAGGGAGATTAGTTTACGTAATTGAAATAAAAACAAAAACAAATGTTTTTTGTTTTTAGATGAATGACTTAGTACTTGAATTGTTGAAAGACAGATGGAAGTTAAATTATGTACGGAGCAGAAGAAAGAAAACTAGGCCATAAGGTAAAGGGAGATTTTTATTTACATGATTGAGGTGAAAAAAGATGAGATTTGTTTTATCTAGCTGAATGACTTAGTAGTTGAATTGGTGAAAGAAGGAAGGAAGGAAAATTATGTACGGAGGAGAAGAAAGAAAACAAGGCCGTAAGGGAAAAGGAGATATATATACAGTACATGATTGCAAAACAAAAATAAGATAGATTTTATTTATCTAACTGAATGACTTAGGAGTGACGAAGTGGTGTGTAAAGAAGGGGGGGGGGGGGGAGTTAAGTATGAAGAAGGGTGAAGAATATTGGACTAGTAGGGTAAGGGAGATTTATCAACTCTGCGAAGCAGAGTGGTATTGCGCAAACAGATCCCGCATGTATACTGTGCACCACCAGCCAGCCTGTCTGTCGTCGTCCGTTGTTGTCGTTGTCGTCGTCGTCGTCGTCCGTCGTCGTCTTCCATCTGTCTGTCTGTCCGGAAACTCCTCCTAGACCGTTCAATGGATTTTCACCAAATTTCACAGGTATATCGATCAATTTGGTCAATGCAATGGACAGTCAAAAAGAAATTTTCCATTTAACTTAAAGGTTAAGGTCAAAGGTCAAGGTTAAAAATAAGGTCAATATTTCATATTTTTTAGTTTTTACTCAAATGTCTTAATTTTCACTGTACAAGTTACTGGTAACCTTAATATCGTATTGACACAGTTTTAGGTAAATATTCTAAAGGGTAAGGTCAAAGTTAAAAGTCAAAGGTCAAAATAAGTGTTTCACTAATATTTCTTATACTAAATGTTAGATTCTCACTAGGCTTACCATGTACATTCGAAATACCTAGGCCAAGGTCATACAAGACACTATACAATTCCATATGAAAGGTCAAGGTCACAGGTCAAGGTCAAATAAAAGGTCAATATGCTATTTTCTTTACTTTTCATGCAAACTTCACAACATTTGGTGAGATAATTGCACTTTAAAGGAAAATAATACATTAGGACATACATATCATTAAGGTCAAGATAAAGGTCAAAGGTCAAGGTCACCTATTCTATTAATATATATGAAACTAACTGATGGGTTTTAACGCCTTACGACCGGGCCCGTAAGGAATTTCTACTACCCGCCAAGCGGGTGGTTTTACCCTAAATGGCCTTGTTTCCATGCTCTTTTTCATGCATAAACAAGAGCCAGAGCGTAATACAATTATGTATCCCTGAAAGGCCGTTAATTCAGCTTTCCAATGACACCAGAACGATCCTCCTACGACCACGCGTTGTCTTGCAATGATCGTGCAAGACGAAGGAAAAATCCCTAAAATACGGTAATTTCTTGACATAATACCCTGTGTAGTGAGGGAGGGAGGGTGGATGTGTGTGGAGTAAACGTCAGTAGGCCCGCGGGACCCGTGGCGAACGGTCAGAGCCCGACCTACGCTCCGTCCAGCGCTCGTCTCTCTCTCAGAGGCAATATTGCTCCAAAATTGCACACAGACTTAAGTCGGGCCCCGCTCTTTGGGTAGGTGTTCTCTATATGGACTTAAGTTGGGCCCCGTTAATGAAATTAGGCATGCTTATTTGATTTTCCGGGGCAATGTTAATGAAAACAAAAACACACTCTAACATAAAGGTCAAGGTCACAGGTCAAAGTCAAAGGTTAAATTTTACTATATATTTTACTTTTTATTAAAATGTCTTCATTTTCACTCTACAAGTTACTGGTAACCTTGATATCGTGTTGCACACATTTTAGAAAAATATTCGAAAGGGTAAGGTCAAAGATCAAGGTCAAAGGTCAAAATACGTTTTTCACTAGTATTTCTTATACTAAATGTTTGATTCTCACTAGGTTTACCATGTATATTCGGAATACCTAGGCCAAGGTCAAACAAGAAACTATACAATTCCATATAAAAGGTCAAGGTCACAGGTCAAGGTGATATAAAAGGTCAATGTGCTATTTTTTTTACTTTTCATCCAAACTTCACAACATTTGGTGAGATAGATGCACACTAAATGCAAAACAAAATACTATATGTTGACATAATAAAGGGCAAGATAAAGGTCAAAGGTCAAGGTCAACTATTCTATTAATATGTATGAAACTAACTGATGGGTTTTAACGAAACTAGGCATGCTTATTTGATTTTCTTGGGCAATGTCCATAAAACAAAATAGGACCTCTTACATAAAGGTCAAGGTCACAATTCAAGGTCAAAGGGCAAAATTTCTGATATATGTTTATTTTTTTACTAAAATATCTTCATTATCACCATACAAGTAACTGGTAACTTTGATATCGTATTACACAATTGTTAGATAAATATTGTAAACGGTAAGGTCAAAGTCAAAGGTCAAAATAAAGTTTGACTAGTATTTCTTATACTAACTGTTAGATTCTCACTAGGCTTATACCATCTATATTTGAAATACCTAGGCCAAGGTCATATAAGAAACTATACAATTCCATATGAAAGGTCAAGGTCACAAATCAAGGTAAATTAAAAGGTCAATGTGCTATTTTCTTTACTTGTCATGCAAACTTAAAACAACGTTGGTGAGATAGTTGCACTTTAAATGCAAACAAAAATAATGAATTTTGAGACATATCATGAAGGTCAAGGTGAAGGTCAAAGGTCAAGGTCAACTATTCTATGTGTCAATGAACTATGTCAATGACAAAAAATGTACTCCTACAAGAAGGTCAAAGGTTACAGGTCATGGTGAAAGGTCAACTTATACTATTTATTTTTAGTTTTTATTCAAATGTCTTAATTTTCACTACAATTTTCTGGTAACCTTGATTTTGTATTGCCTAAATTTTTGATAAATATTATAAAGGGTGGGGTAAAAGCCCAAGGTCAAAGGTCAAAATAGTTTTTTTACTAGTATTTCTTATACCAACTGTTAGATTCTCACTAGGCTTGCCATGTATATTCGGAATACCTAGGCCAAGGTCTTACAATAAAATATTCAATTCCATATGAAAGGTCAAGGTCACAGGTCAAGGTCAAATAAAAGGTTGATATGCTATTTTCTTTACTTTTCATGCAAACTTCACACATTTTGGTGAGATAGTTGCACTTTAATTGAAAATAAAAATAACAAATGTTGAGACATAAAGGTCAAGATAAATGTCAAAGGTCAAGGTCGACTATTCTACTAATATATATGAAACTAATTTATGGGTTTTAATGAAATTAGGCATGCCTATTTGATTTTCATGGGGAATGTCAATGCAAACTAAAATGTACTATTACAAAAAGGTCAAGGTCACAAGTGAAGGTCAAAGGTCAACTTTTATAATTTATTAACAAATATTACTCAAATTTTGGAAAACTTGTGTTATGGCTTATTACTGAAATATCATATACTGTATATCAAATTTCACAAAAAATATTGTAATAGTTAAGGTCAGAGGTCAATGTCAAAACACAAGTATTTGTCTTTTTCACTAAACTCCTCCTAGACTGTTTAAGGTTATTGTCACTAAATTATACAGGCAAACTCAGTTGGTCAATGCAACGAACATCCAAATATATGTATTTTATTTTAAGTCAAAGGTCAAAGGTCAAGATCACAGTATATGATCACTATTTGTGATCAATAAGTTTTATACGAATTACTACGTATTCATAATGCTGGTTAATACGAACATTGCTGTTAAGCTAAGTAAAACCTTGATAAGAAATTCTAAGGTCGAAGATCAAGGTTAAAGGTCGAAATATGATTTTTACTAGTATTTCCTATTTAATGTAATGCCTTTAAGAGAGATTGTTCTCAAAAGGCGCAGCCATGATATTATTTTATTGTAAAATTAACATATATTGTATGTTTGATTGGCAAAATAAAAATTAATAATAATTAATAATGTAAGATTCTCATTAGGCATAATATGCATATTCAGAATGCCTAGACCAAGTTCATACAAGAATAAGCATAATTCCATTTGATAGGTCAAGGTCTCAGGTCAACATCATATATAAGGTTAATATACTAATTTCTTTACTATTCATGTAAACTTCACAACATTCGTTGAGACAGTTGCGCTTTAACCTCTCCGCGGCGCACAGGGGGTTTTCTACAGGGTAAGACTGTGCGCACCTATGATGATTTTGGGACCTATTGCCAATTTCGATAAAAAGTACATCATCGTGTAGGGAATGTTTGCGTGCATCGGCCCATATATATTTGACCCCCCAAAAAATGTCTGGGGGGGGTAGGGGAACGGTCCGTAGTTGAAAAATGTGGAGCGAATGGCACCGCGCGGCTAGATTGTCATCGAGCGGCGAGATTTCCCTGCCGAATATTTACGCGCGCAGGGGATAGAAGGAGAGGGAGGAGGGGGTGGGTTACCGCGTATTATCACGTATATCTCCTTTTTCGAGCCCTTTTAGGCTATTTAGAGTATGTATACATGTGTAGGGCACCCATATAACAATGAATATGCCTCATAGTGACCAAAAATTGCAATATATAAGGGAATTATAAGAGAATATTTAGGCGGGAATGAAGATGTGTTGGAGGTTTGGCGGCAATTTATGAGCTGAGAGTGTGGTTTACGCCATACATATCACGTATATCTTGTACGTAGAGCACTGTCACGCTATAATACAGACTTGTACGTATGTATACGTGCCATATATCAAAATATATACCGCATATAAACCAATTCATGCGATATTTACGCACATTATCAATGAGTTTCTATGCGTGAACCAAGGTGTGAGTGAGTTGTGGTGGGAATGAAAGGGGGAGAGGGTGTGTTACGCCATAAATATCACGTCAATCTTGTATTTAGAGCACTCTCATGCTATAATAAAGACGTGTACATATGTAGGCGTCCCATAAAACAAGGAATATACCGCATATAGCCCAATTGATGCGATATTTACGCAAATTGTGAATGTGTTTCTAGCAGACGGAAGCCTGAAAGGGGGGGTTGGGGGTGGGTGGGTGGGTGGGAGGGAGGCATGCAGGGGTGCAGTGAGTGAGTGAGTCGTGGAGAGATGGAAGTCAGGCAGATCTCTAGATAGATAACCAGCTTAGTGATAATTGTGGAGGCGCCCCAGGCGTATTGATGTTTGGTATTTTGACCCTTATGTCTACCAGATGGCTGGTGTTCGTTGCCATCAACAGGTCTACAATAACATGAGTCAGGAATGGAGAGAGAGAGAGAGAGAGAGAGAGAGAGAAACTGAGACATGCGTATGTCGTACATATAAATGGACTTCAGAATTGCATTTTTATGCAAGCAGACATTGCATTTTAGACACATGTGAAGTACCACAGAAACATGTAGGCCATTGACTGTAAATAAAGTACTATATTTATAGACCACCAGCGACGGTGCTGAGTCAACACAGGCAGATTGCCTGTTGTGATAGAGGGCTAAATATAGACTGGTGTCTCCTTACACCTGCGAAAGGGTAGATTGCCACCAGAGAAACGTTTACTTATTTATTTCGAAGTAATATGCAATCTAAATGTATATTCGAGACCTACTGCAATTATTTGTATGACAGTCATGACTATGTATAATCCAATATACGCGCGTAGGCGAGACATAAGAAAGCTGGTTGAGCAATTTTCGACACCCACACAGTTATTATTCATTTTTATTTACAATATTATATAATACAAATGTATTTGTGAAGAGTATTTTATCCATTATTGTAGTTATACCAATTTTGTTCCCAGACAGAGCTGCTGTAGCTGGAGAATCAAGGAGCGGCAAGGGTCACCTCGTGACCGCCTGACCGTGTGAAAATGAGTGGAGTCACACTGAGAGGGGCAATTTTGCTGAGTGTTTGGGCAATTGTTGACAGAATAAAGTTATATAATTACTAACTCTTGACAGAGACAAACTATTATAAACCTTGGCATGATATAATTGATAATCCCATCAATTTACAAACGTAAATTGGTGGGATAATTCATTTTTTTTGGTATATTGTCATTTCGATTGTAGACACGAAGTTTTGAGTGATATTTGGTATGAGCTCCTGTGGCATGGTTGGTAAGGTCGCGGACTGGAAAACTCAAAGTGTCGTAGGGTAGTGGGATCGAATCCAGGAGGGGGTTATGGGGAAGGTTTTATATTGTCTAGAAACAATTTTATAAATTTTTTTTTTTACAAGATCATGCCATTGTATTCAAACAATATGAAATATTCATAGAATATATCATATTGTAAGAATACAATGACATGACCTTGTTTTCTTTTTTTCTTTTTTTATTGTTTTATTTTATTATCATAGTAGGTTTGACATGATTTATTGAAACATATTTATTTTTGTACAATTCATTTGAGGTAAGAAAATAATTATATACACATTACTTAGGCTAATAACAAACATATATATTGATATACTAAAAAAATAAGGCATATTACATGTAAATCTTTGAAACTTATAAACTAAATAATGAAACATACAATTATATAATGTAAAAGCTATATCACAGGGACATCTTTGGAACTTATACATTATATAATATATATGTTACATTATGAGGTAGCGTGATCAATTAGGTCAGGTCAGGTAAGGTAGGGCGCGAGTCCAGGGCAGGGCAGGGCAGGAGGCGAGTCCAGGGCAGGGCACGGGGCGAGTCCAGGGCAGGGCAGGGCAGGGCAGGGGCCGACACTCAGTAGTTCTTGAAGGTGTGGTAGTCCCTGAAGCACTCACCCAGGCAGAGTGCAACTTTGCACTCGGCGCACATTGAGGTGACTCTTTTGGTCACATGGGGTTTCCTCACACTGGAGCTGCAGACGGTGCACTGCACCTGCCTGTGACGAGTGCCAATCAGCTCGGTGTTGGTTGTGTAGTGTCTTTCGACACCCAGCTGGATGCGGTCAGGAACGTGATCCCCACGCCATGCCGTACGTCTGTGAGTGGTGGTGGCATACTTCTCCAGGAGTTGGTAGGAGACGTTGTACACAAACTCCCGGAATTTCAGCTTCTGGTTTGGGGCCATATCCTTCTTCACCAACCACAAGTTGTAGGCGTTCAGCATCGTTATGTCAACTAGGTGGAGGAAGAGCTTGTGATACCACTTCACAGTCTTCCTCAGACACTCAACACCTGACAGCTGACAGTCAGACTTGTCCACCAGGCGCATGTTTTTGGTGTAGTCCACTACCATGTCGGGCTTGTAGATTGTCTTCCTGGTTCGGTAGTGGATTTTGCCAGAATCCACCTGGGCACCTGTGTGGACGGTGGAAAGCAGGTGGACGTCTCGCTTATCCTTCCACTTCAGGGCTATCAGTTTCCCACACTTCTCGAGCTGCTTGTATTTCTGCCCCTTTCGTCGCCTTCTTCGCACATGCCTCTCGCGGTGTTCCTGGGCCAGGTCGTCTTCTGAAGGTGTGTCACTGGAGGAGGCATCTGTGAGAGGAATGACATCACCTGTGAACTTTGGCATAAACTTTCTTGTCTTTCTGACAGTCCCACATGACCCCGTTTGGTTGTCATAAAGAAACTGGCAGAGAGCAGGAGAAGTATACCAGTTGTCAGTGTAGATGATGTGGCCTTTGCCCAGGTAAGGTGCCAACATTTTCCTGACGATGGCACCTGACATGCCCATGGGGTCATTGGCAGCGGCTTTCGGTACGTCAATGTCAGTTCCTGTATACACGATCATGTCAAGCACTATTCCAGTTTCACAGTCGCACAACACGAAGAGCTTGATTCCGAACCTATGCCTCTTCAAGGGGATATACTGCTTGAAAACAAGACGTCCTTTGAAGAGCACGAGCGACTCATCAATCACCAAATTGAGGAAGGGGTAAAAGTATTTCCTATACCTCTCCAACAACATGGTGAACACCTCACGAACTTTCCATATCCTGTCAATCCTGTTAGGATTTTCGTTGTCTGCAAAGTGCATAAATCTTAGCAGCAACAAAAATCTGTCACGAGTCATGAACTTATTGAAAGTTGGGGTGGCGATGAGAAGGTCGTGCTTCCAGTAGTGTTGCAACACATGCTTCTTGATCAGAGGCATGAGGAACAACAAGGCAAAGAACGTCAGAAATTCTGCCACAGTCGTATCCACCCAGCCTCGTATTCTCGCTTTTGGAGAAAGGACGTCCAATCTGCCAAACACCCACCTGTAGTAGGCGTTTGTTTGGGCAACGATGTACGTCATTACCTCCATGTCGAAAAAAGCGAGGAAGAAGTCGCTTTCGTTCGCTTGATCATCACAGGGCCAGTCGTCAGTTGTTCCTGACGTCCCAGGATTGAACTGGGGCACGTCAGGTACAAAATTGACCCCGTCAGACCAATCGAACGAAGGCATGCCAGGGATCGGAATGTCGTCTGCGTCTTCTTCTGCGTCTGAAATATCGCTTCCATGGTCGCGATACAGCACTTCATCATCATTACCCTCCTCTTCACTCGACAGACGATGCCCTTCCTCGTTTTCGTCACCGACGTCGGACTCACTCCCACTGTCCACTCCCAAATCCCCCCACCCTTGGTCCCGTGCTAGGGCTTCGTCGTCGAAACCCGGGCTGCCAATGTCCTGCGAATCACCATCAAACAGCAGGGCGGCATACTTAGATGGTGTAAGAGTTTTCCGGGTCACTTTGGCACGTGCGGGAGTCTTATGGACAGGGACAGCAGAGGTGGTGGCAGGGGCGGCGGCAGGGGGGGCGGCAGGGGCGGCGGCAGGGGCAGCAGTGGTGCGTGGCCTTGATGGCAAGATGATGGTGGTGCCTGTCGCCCTTCTCTCTGTTCCTTGGGCAGGGGCGGCAGGGGCGGCAGGGGCAGCAGGGGCGGCAGGGCCAGCAGGGCCGGCAGGGACACCAGGGCCAGCAGTCGCTTTCCCAGTCGCTTTCCCTCTCCCTTTCCCCTTCCCCTTCCCTGTTCCTTGGGCAGGGGCGGCAGGGGCGGCAGGGGCAGCAGGGGCGGCAGGGGCGGCAGGGGCAGCAGGGGCGGCAGGGGCAGCCGGGCCAGGGGCGGTTGGTGGTGTTGGTGGTGGTAGGGGCACTGTGGCTGGCGTACGGGTTCTTTTCCCTACGCCCGTGCCTTTCATTTTTCCTGCCCCCGCAGGTAATGCAGCCCTAGGGCGGCCTCCTGCGTCGCTGGTACCGGTGGCAGGGGTGGCAGGGGTGGCAGTGGTGGCAGTGGTGGTGGTAGTGGTTGTTGCAGTGGCCTGGGTCGTGGTGGCAGTGTCCCGAAAGACCAATGACCTCTGTGCCATTGCCCTGCTTGCACGTGTTTTACGTGCTTTTGGTGCTGGTGATTCGTCCTCTGAGCTGTAGGGCGTGTCGTACTGGTAGCTAGGGTCTTTGGCAGCCACCCTCTGCCTTCCACGGCGGCTAACACCACCAGAAGGAGGGCTGGTTGTGTCATCAGGGAGCGAGCGTGAGGGACGTGTAGGCTCCATGACTAGTGCGTGGTTACTGGCGCGGTGGTGCTTGCACGAGTGCGGGGCGAGCGTTTGGCGGGGTGGTATCGAGAGTTGACATGTAGTACTATACCCACACCAATTTTCAGCCGCCTGGCTATAAACGCGCGGTTTTGGTACGTGTTCAAAGTCTCTGCTCTTAAGAGTCTACCCGCAGTGCGCCGGGGGAACTCTTAAGAGTCTCCCCGCAGCTCCCGGGTTAAGGGAAAATTAAAATTTTAAATTTTCAGACATCATGAAGGTCAAGATGAAGGTCAAATGTAAAGGTCAACTATTCCTGTAATACCTCTGAAACTAACTGATGATCTTTAATGACATTTTACATCTTATTTGATTTTCTAGGGCTACATCAAAGCAAACAAAAATATAATCCTACATAAAGGTCAAAGTCGCAGGCCAAGGTCAAACGCTAACCTTCATCATAAACAAATACTCAATTTTCAATTAGCTAACGAATGTTAGTAGCATTTTACTTAAATAACGTATATTTAAATTATATATATATATATATACAGTATATAATACTTAAGGTTAACTGTCAAGGTCAAAGAACAAAAGAAGAGTGTTAATAATGTTCTTTAAACTCTTCCTAAACTGTTTATCCCTTTGTGTACCGGTGACATCATTATTTTGTATTATATATTAGCTATAATTAGACAATTATGTGGAGCTTATGAAGGATCTGTGGTAGTAAACAGGGTTAATTAAGAGTTGAAAGCCTGCTAATTTTAATAGGCTCTTCATAAACTAAATAAAATTGTCTTAACCCGTGGAGCCCCGGCTAGTTTTGTAATGTTTGTTCACCAGAACTCGGCCAGTTTTCAAAAAATGGTTTTATTCCAGAAACAATAGCGAATGGGTTAGGAATGAAGGAAAAACCACGAAAAAACGCTCAAAAAGCTTAAAGAATGGTCCTACAGAGCCCCCGAAATCGTATTTTACAAGAGTAAAAAATTGAAGGCAATTACCCCAAAAAACCAGGTTATTGCACGCTCACGCGCACGCACGTGGACTTTGAGAGTTTTCAACCATCGGCACGGTTGCGTGGGATACGTACACAGTTCCCATACAAATCTGAGCCCTCTTGAGTGGCTACACCTGAGGTTACGGTCGGCGCAATTATGGTGACGCGCCAGGCGCGTCTCTGGGGCTGTGCGTTACATACATCGCCAACGCGTCAGACGCGTCGCTGGGGCTGTACTGGTTAATATCCAGTATGAAATGAAACCGACAGAACTGTACTGAACAGGTTACGTATCGTTACCAAATTTTGCTGGCAAATTTGGTTGGTCAATGCAACGATTGTCCAAATTTTGTATTTTTGTTATTCAAAGGTCAAGGTGAATGTTCAAGGTCACAGACTATGGTCACTATTTCTTTCTTATTTATATTTTAAATTTGAATTACACCATATTCAAAATGCTACAAAATAGTATTACGCTGACCTTATAGATAAATATTCCAATGGTTAAGATTCAATGTGATCATAAATGTAAGTATATATATATACTCCCAGGCGGACATGAGCCACCAACAGTCAGGACGAGTGTCCATGCTTGAATCCACTACACACAAGTATCCTCTATCACGCTTTGAGAAAAGCCGAATAAATCGAAATGGAGGTGGCGTTTTACTTTATATCAAAGACAGTCTTAACCCTACCCTCTTGTCAAAACCTCAAATTGTGAACGTCGACGCATCTTTTGTGCTAATAAAGAATAATAAAGGTACAAAAATAATACTTGCATTAATATACAGACCTCCAGCTCAATCAGTGCAAACTGACCGAGAAATTTACGAACAAATTGCAGATGTAAGTAACTCACAAGATACCGTAATTTTTGGCGACTTTAATTTACCTGTGACCAAGTGGGGCGATACTCTTACTTCACACTCCGGACATGACTTGTATACGAACTTGCAAGAGAGTTCGCTTTATCAATTTGTTCGAACGCCGACCCGTGGTAATAACGATCTTGACATTGTACTTTCAACAAAAGAAGAATTAATAGAGAATTTGAATGTTGGTGATGAATTCAGTAACAGCGACCATCGTACGATAACTTTCACTTTAAAGTTTACTAGTAACGAACCAAATAGTAGCATCGAAAAAGTCCCTAATTTCAAGAAAGCAAACTTCCATAAACCTAGAGCTATGTTTAAAGAAACTGACTGGAGCTTTTTAATTAACAATAACGACATAAATACATCTTGGAAGTTATTCTAAACCACTTACCTAAAAGCAGTGCAAGACTGCATACCATCGAAAATAAGGCGTCCAGGCCATAATAATAAGCCCAAATGGTGGAATAAAGATATTTCAAACTGCCTGCTTGCTAAAAAATTTGCTAATGATAGATTAAAATCCTCACAAAATGACGAAGACGGGTGAAATTTGTAGAGCTACGACGCAAAGCCAAAAAGTTAATTAAGCAAAGTAAAAAGACCCTAGAGTTACATATTGCGAATCAAAGTAAAACAAACCCGAAAGAATTCTATAGTTATATCAGAAAGAAAAAAGTAGTTACTTCAACTGTTGGACCGTTAGTCGATGAAAATGGAGAATACACCAAAGACGAAGTACAAATGAGTAATGCCCTAAATACCTTCTTTGCATCAGTTTTTACAACAGAAGACCTCCGTGATATCCCTACACCATCGCCGATTCAGATTGATAATTCAGATGTTCTAAGCAACATCACCGTTACAGAGAGAGAAGTATTGAATTGTTTAGATAAACTCAATGTAAATAAAACGCCTGGACCTGATACAATCTCGCCTAGAGTTCTGAAGGAAGCTAAGGATGAGCTCTCCAAACCACTGACATTACTATTCAATAAATCCTTGCAGTCTGGAACTATGCCTGATCAGTGGAAGCTAGCCAACATAACACCGATATTAAAAAAAGGCAGCAAATCCCTACCCAGTAACTATCGTCCAATTAGCTTAACCTCAGTTGTATGTAAAATGCTAGAAACGGTCATACGAGACAGACTCGTAAATCACTTAGAGGAAAAGAACATACTTAAAGATACTCAACACGGCTTTCGTAAAAAACGTTTCTGTTTAACAAACCTCTTAGACTTCTTCCACGATATCCTCAACCTCTACGATGAGAGTAAAGCTGCAGATATTATATACCTTGATTTTCAAAAGGCCTTTGACAAAGTTCCCCACAAACGTTTACTGCTAAAACTAAAAGCGCATGGAATACAAGACGGTGTGTTGAAATGGATAGAAAATTGGCTCAGCGACAGAAAGCAAAGAGTAGTCATAAACGGTAAGGCATCTAAATGGACCAATGTAAGTAGCGGGGTACCCCAGGGATCGGTACTAGGACCAATTATCTTTCTAATTTACATCAACGACATAGATGAGGGCCTCACCTGTACAATCTCAAAATTTGCTGACGATACAAAAATTGCAAATAGCGTACTCTCAAAAGAACAAGTTGACGATATGCAACACAATCTAGATAAATTGTCATGTTGGGCCCAAATTTGGCAAATGAGTTTCAATGCGGATAAATGTAAAGTACTACATATCGGATACCTAAATGAGAAAGCAAACTATTCGATGAATGGCACTCAGCTTAAGAATGTAAACAGAGAAACCGATCTGGGAGTAACAATATCGAGTAACCTAAAACCGAGTCAACAATGTTCAGAAGTTGTTAAGAAGGCAACAAAATAATTGGCTTTATAGGCAGGTCATTTGAGCATAAATCCAAAGAAGTTATCCTAACCCTTTACAATTCCTTAGTCCGCCCTCTTCTGGAATACTGCGTTCAATCCTGGTGCCCTTATTACCAAAAAGATATAAACAAGCTAGAACGAGTTCAACGTAGAGTTACCAAAATGATACCTAGCCTAAAGAACAAACCATACGAAGAGCGTCTTAGAGAATTAAATCTATTTCCTTTAACCCAGCGCAGATTAAGAGGTGACTTAATTCAAGTGTTCAAAATCATCAAAGGCATCGACAATATGAACTGTAGTAAGTACTTCACTATCGACCAATCTAATTACACGCGGGGAAACGGTTGCAAAATTATTGGTAAATCTTTTAACTCACACGAATCTAAGAATTTCTTCTTCAATCGAGTTGTCAACTTGTGGAATGGGCTTCCCCGAAACGTTATAGACTGCATCACCGTTGATTCATTTAAACTCCGCGTAGACAAATATCTCGCTTCAAACCCGCGACTGACTGCGTTTGTAAATTAATAACTTCATTTTATCCCCCCCTCAGTTACTAACCCCTCTGTCCCCTACTAACTTCCTAATCCTGCCACGGACATTAGTTCCAGGGCAGTAATTCCCTTTCCAATGTTCCCTTACCCACTCTAAACCACTGTTTGGACACTTGATCCTCAGTGTTTTGGAGGACAAGTAACCTAGAAGGGTCACTAGATCTGTTGTTGCTTGATTTCCTTTGTACTCCTTTGTACTCCTTTGTACGGTGTGGTATAGTGCATTAAAGTATGGGTTGTTCTGACTGTCGGTGGTTCAAGTCCCGCTGTGAGTATAAAAAACATTTAGTATATACATATATATATGTATATATATATATATATATATATATATATATATATATACTGTATATGAACCGATTTTACCTAAGAGATTCAAGACTATTTGCTGAATTCCAGGTCGCAGAGTTGCGTATGCATATATTTTTTATTTTTTATTTATTTTTTGGTAATGCGAAAACTGCACACCTACTTTATCAACTCTGCGAAGGAGAGTGGTATCGCGCACACAGATCCCACCCGTATACTGTGCACCACCATTCAGCTTGTCTGTCGTCGTCGTTGTCCGTCGTCGTCCGTTGTCGTCCGTCGTCGTCGTCGTCGTCCGTCTGTCTGTCCGGAAACTCCTCCTAGACTGTTTGATGGATTTTCACCAAATTTCACAGGTATATTCATTTGGTCAATGCGAAGGTCAGTCAAAAAAATATTCCATTTATCTTAAAGGTTAAGGTCAAAGGTCAAGGTTAAATATAAGGTCAATATTTCATATTTTTTAGTTCTTACTCAAATGTCTTCATTTTCACTATACAAGTTACTGGTAACTTATATATCGTATTGACCAAATTTGTTTGTAAAGATTCTTAAGGGTAAGGTCAAAGGTCAAGGTCAAAGGTCAAAATAAGTTTTTCACTAGTATTTCTTATACTAACTGTTAGATTCTCACTAGGCTTATCATGTATATTCGAAATACCTAGGCCAAGGTCATACAAGAAACTATACAATTCCATAATAAAGGTGAAGGTCACATGCCAAGGTCAATTAAAAGGTCAATATGCTATTTTCTTTACTTCTCATGCAAACTTCACAAAATTTGGTGAGATAGTTGCACTTTAAATGAAAAGGAAATAATACATTTGGACACACATATCATAAAGGTCAAGATAAAGGTCAAAGGTCAAGGTCAACTATTCTATTAATATATATGAAACTAACTGATGGGTTTTAATGAAATTAGGCATGCTTAGTTGATTTTCCGGGGCAATGTCATTAAAAACAAAAACAGACTCTTACATACGGTCCAGGTCACAGGTCAAGGTTAAAAGTCAACTTTTACTATTTATTTTCCTTTATACTCAAATGTCTTCATTTTCACTATACAAGTTACTGGTAACCTTGATATCGTATTGCCCACATTCTAGATACATATTCTAAAGGGTAAGGTCAAAGATCAAGGTCAAAGGTCAAAATAGTTTTTTTACTAGTATTTCTTATACTAACTGTTAGATTTCCACTAGGCTTACCATGTTTATTCGGAATACCTTGGCCAAGGTCATGCAAAAACTATACAATTCCATATGAAAGGTCAAGGTCACTGCTCAAGGTCAAATAAAAGGTCAATATGCTATTTTCTTTACTTTCAATCCAAACTTTGCAAAATTTGGTGAGATCATTGTACTTTAAGTGAAAAGTAAAATAATAAATCTTGAGACATATAAAGGTCAAAGTAATGGTCAAAGGTCAAGGTCAACTATTCTATTGATAGATATGAAACTATCTAATGGGTTTTAATGAAATTATGCATGCTTATTTGATTGTCATGGGCAATGTCAATGCAAAACAAAAATATACTCTTACATAAATGTCAAGGTCACAGGTCAAGGTCAAAGGTCAACTTTTTTTATTTATTAAGAAAGATTACTCAAATTTTGGAAAACTGGCTGTGTTATGGCTTATTACTTAAATATTATGTATGTATCAAATTTCACATACATATTGTAATAGTTAAGGTTAGAAGTCAAGGTCAAAACAAGAGTATTTGTCATTTTCCCTAAACTCCTCCTAAACTGTTTAATGTATTGTCACCAAGTTATACAGGCAAATTCAGTTGGGCAATGCGACGACCATCCAAATATATGTATTTTATTTTATGTCAAAGGTCAAGGTCACAGTACGCCTATATGATCACTATTTGTAATAAATATTCAAAATGCTACAAAATAGTGTTACGCTGACCTTATAGATAACTATTTTAATAGTTAAGATTCAATGTGATCATAAATATAATTATATATATACATTATATACTCCCAGGCGGACATGAACCACCAACAGTCAGGACGAGTGTCTATGCTTTAATCCACTACACACAAGTATCCTCTATCACGCCGTGGTATAGTGGATTAAAGTATAGGCACTTGTTTTGACTGTCGGTGGTTCAAGTCCGGCTGTGAATATAAAATTGTTTAATATAATTATATACATTATATATATAAATTGCATAAAAACCGATTTCACCTATGAGATTCAATACTACTTGCAGAATTCTAGGTCGCAGAGTTGCATATGCATTTTATATATTTTTTTTTTTTTTGGTAATGCGAAAACTGCACACCTACTTTATTTACATGATTGGAATTAAAACAAAGGATAGATTTGATTTATCTAACTGAATGACTTAGGAGTGACGAAGAAGTGTGTTAACCCACAGAACCCCAGCGACGCACTGTTTGCGTCCAAAATGTTTGTAATGCTAAACCCCAGCGACGCATACGTATGCGTCACTGTTAATTACTCCGGTTCTATCGCACCTAGAGGGCTCAGCTTTGTATGGGAACTGTGTAAGTATCCTAAACAACATTGCCGATGGTTGAAAACTCTCAAAGTCCAACCGTGTGTGCGTGAGCGCGCAAAAACCTGTTTTTGGGTGTTTTTGCCTACATATTTCCCCTCTTGTAAATCCGACTTTCGGGCGCACCGTAGGACCCCTTAATGACCTAGGGGATCGGTTTTTTGTGGGGTTTCCTTCATTCCTAACCCATTCCTGGTGTTTTCTGGACATTTTGTCTTTCTTCAAAACCTGCCGGTCCTGGGTGGTACATTTATTTTAAATTGCCTAGGACTCAGCGGGTTAAAAAGTGGGGAAGGGATTTTTTGTATGGGTGAGGAGGGGGAAATATTGGACCTTAAGGGGAAGGGAGATTTATTTACGTGATTGCAATGAAAAATAAAACGAGGGATTGAATTTATCCAGCCGAATAACTTAGGAGTGAAGAAGCATTTCAAGAAAAGGGGGGGGGGGGGGGGAGGAGTAATGTTGGACCGCAAGGGAAAGGGAGATTTATCAACTCTGCAAAACATAGTGGAATTACGCGCACAGATCCCGCCTGTATACTGTGTACCACCAGTCAGCTTGTCTGTCGTCTTCGTCGTTCGTCTGTCTGTCCGGAAACTCCTCCTAGACCATTTGATGGATTTTCACCAAATTTCACGGGTATATCCATTTGGTCAATGCGATGGTCAGTCAAAAAACATGTTTTCATTTAACTTAAAGGTTAGGGTCAAAGGTCAAGGTCAAAGGTCAAAATAAGTTTTTCACTAGTATTTCTTATATTAACTGTTTGATTCTCACTAGGCTTACCATGTATATCCGGAATACCTAGGCCAAGGTCATACAAAAAACTATACAATTCCAAATGAAAGTTCAAGGTCACAGGTCAAGGTGAAATAAAGTAGGTGTGCAGTTTTGGCATTACCAAAAAAAATAAAAAAATGCATACGCAACTCTGCGACCTAGAATTCTGCAAGTAGTATTGAATCTCTTAGGTGAAATCGGTTTATATGCAATTTATATATATAGTGTATATATATTAACACCTTATTAGCGGGCTAGCGGTTTATTTATATGTACCGCCCAGCTGGGTGTTTTTAGCCAAAATAGGGCTGTTTACGTGATCATTTTCATGCCTAAATAAGACCGAGAGCGTAAAACAAGTATCTATCCCTGAAAGGGCATAAACAGAGCTTTCCAATGACACCATAACGATCCTTTTATGACGGCTAGTTTTCTTGCAACAACCGCGCAACACGAGTGCAAAAAGCATGTAATTTGGTACTTTCCCCATACAATTCAGTATGTAGCGAGTGAGAGAGGGAGGGAGGAGGTGGGATTCGTGTCAGTAGGTTCGCCGCAGTGGTCTGGAGCAGTCATACGCTCGCTACTCTCCTGCCACCACTTGTCTCTCTCTCTCAGCAACATTACGTGCTGAAATTGCCACGCGACCTATGTCGCGCGCCGCCAGATAGTCCAGATTTATTTAACTCGACTTATGTTGCGCACCGATAGTTAGGGGTTAAATGTTTTTATACTCACAGCCGGACTTGAACAACCGACAGTCAAAACAAGTGCCTATACTTTAATCCACTATACCACGGCGTGATAAAGGATACTTGTGTGTAGTGGATTAAAGCATAGACACTCGTCCTGACTGTTGGTGGTTCATATCCGCCTGGGAGTATATATGTATATATATAATTACATTTATGATCACATTGAATCTTAACTATTAAAATATTTATCTATAATAAGGTCAGCGTAACACTATTTCGTAGCATTTTGGATATTTATTACAAATAGTGATCATATAGGCCTACTGTAACCTTGACCTTTGACATAAAATAAAATACATATATTTGGATGGTCGTCGCATTGACCAACTGAATTTGCCTGTATAACTTGGTGGCAATACAATAAACAGTCTAGGAGGAGTTT
The DNA here is from genome assembly GCA_032716605.1 of Paralithodes platypus. Lineage (NCBI taxonomy): Eukaryota > Metazoa > Arthropoda > Malacostraca > Decapoda > Lithodidae > Paralithodes > Paralithodes platypus. The sequence goes on along the minus strand of CM064546.1, from coordinate 12,853,632 downwards.
AGGGAAAATGACAAATACTCTTGTTTTGACCTTGACTTCTGACCTTAACTATTACAAAATGTATGTGAAATTGTATACATATATTATATTTAAGTAATAAGCCATAACACAGCCAGTCTTCCAAAATTTGAGTAATATTTCTTAATAAATAATACAAGTTGACCTTTGACCTTGACCTGTGACCTTGACCTTTATGTAAGACTATATTTTTGATTGCATTGACATTGGCCATTAAAATCAAATAAGCATGCGTAATTTCATTAAAACCCATTTGATAGTTTCATATATATCAATAGAATAGTTGACCTTGACCTTTGACCATTATATGTCTCGACATGTATTATTTTACTTTTCACTTAAAGTGCAATCATCTCACTAAATTTGTGAAGTTTGCATGGAAAGTAAAGAAAATAGCATATTGACCTTTTATTTGACCTTGATGTGTGGCCTTGTCCTTTCATATGGAATTGTATAGTTTCTTGCATGACCTTGGCCTAGGTATTCCGAATAAACATGGTAAGCCTAGTGAAAATCTAACAGTTAGTATAAGAAATACTAGTAGAAAAACTATTTTGACCTTTGACCTTGATCTTTGACCTTACCCTTTAGAATAGGTATCTAGAATGTGGGCAATACGATATCAAGGTTACCAGTAACTTGTATAGGTAAAATGAAGTCATTTGAGTATAAAGTAAAATAAATAGTAAAAGTTGAACTTTGACCTTGACCTGTGACCTGAACCTTATGTAAGAGTGTGTTTTTTTTTTTATCGACATTGCCCCGGAAAATCAAATAAGCATGCCTAATTTCATTAAAACCCATCAGTTAGTTTTATATATATATTAATATAATAGTTAACCTTGACCTTTGACCTTTATCTTGACCTTTATGATATGTGTGTCCAAAATTATTATTTCCTTTTCATTTAAAGTGCAACTATCTCACCAAATTTTGTGAAGTCTGCAAGAAAAGTAAAGAAAATAGCATATTGACCATTTATTTGACCTTGGCCTGTGATCTCGACCTTTATTATGGAATTGTATAGTTTCTTGTATGACCTTCTCCTAGGTATACCGAATATACATGATTAGCCTAGTGAGAATCTAACAGTTAGTATAAGAAATACTATTGAAAACCTTATTTTGACCCTTGACCTTTGACCTTACCCTTAAAAATCTTTACATACAAATTTTGTCAATACGATATATAGGTTACCAGTAACTTGTATAGTGAAAATGAAGACATTTGAGTAAAAAGTAAAATAAATATTAAAATTTACTTTTAACCTTGTCATGTGACCTGGACCTTTATCTAAGAGTGTTTATTTTTGTTTGTATTGACATTGCCCCGGAAAATCAAATAAGCATGCCTAATTTCCTTAAAACCCATCAGTTAGTTTCATATATATTAATAGAATAGTTGCCCTTGACCTTTGACCTTTATCTTGACCTTTATGATATGTGTGTCCAAATGTATTATTTTCCTTTTCATATAAAGTGCAACTATCTCACCAAAGATTCTGAAGTTCGCACGAAAAGTAAAGAAAATAGCATATTGACCTTTTATTTGACCCTGACCTATGACCTTGACCTTTATTATGGAATTGTATAGTTTCTTGTATGACCTTCGCCTAGGTATTCCGAATATACATGGTAAGCCTAGTGAGAATCTAACAGTTAGTATAAGAAATACTAGTGACAAACTTATTTTGACCTTTGACCTTGACCTTTGACCTTACCCTTAAGAATATTTACCTAAAATTTAGTCAATACGATATATAGGTTTTACCAGTAACTTGTAAAGTGAAAATGAAGACATTTGAGTAAGAACTAAAAAATATGAAATATTGACCTTATCTTTAAGCTTGACCTATGCCATTAACCTTTAAGTTAAATGGAATATTTCTTTTTGACTGACCTTCGCATTGACCAAATGAATATACCTGTGAAATTTGTGAAAATCCATCAAACAGTCTAGGAGGAGTATCCGGACAGACAGACAGACGACGACGACGGACGACGACGGCCGACGATGGCTGACAACGACAGACAAGCTGAATGGTGGTGCACAGTATACGGGTGGGACCTGTGTGCGCGATACCACTCTGCTTGGCAGAGTTGATAAAAGGTCAATATGCTATTTTCTTTACTATTCATGCAAATTCACAACATTTGGTGATATAGTTGCACATTAAATGAAAAGTAAAATACTACATTTTTTACATAAAATAAAGTAGGTGTGCAGTTTTCGCATTACCAAAAAAAAATTATAAAAATAAAAAAAAATGCATGCGCAACTCTGCAGCCTATAATTCTGCAAGTAGTATTGAATCTCTTAGGTAAAATAGGTTTATATACAGTATATAATATATATATATATATATATATATATATATATATATATATATATATATACATATATATATATCGTTATATATATATATGTATATATATATATATATATATATATATATATATATATATATATATAATACTGTATAATTATATGTATATATCACAATATATAAAATATAAACAAAATATATATAAGAAAGAAATAGTGACCATAATCTGTGATCTTTACCATTCACCTTGACCTTTGAATAACAAAAACACAACATTTGGACAATGTTTGCGTTGACCAACCAAATTTGCCAGCAAAATTTGGTGACGATATGTAACCCGCTCAGTACAGTACTGTCGGTTTCATTTCATACTTGATACTAAGACAATTTTATTAAGTTTATGAAGGGCCTCCATAAAATGTGCAGGCTTTTAACTATCTTAACCCTTTTTACTACCACAGATCCTTTTATAAGCTTCACAAAATTGTCTAATTATAGCTAGAATACAATAAAAAAGACGTCACCGGTACACAAAGGGTTTAAAGACAATTATCAACACTCTTCTTTTTTTCTTTGACCTTGACCTTTAACCTTAAGTATTATAATATATACAGTATATATTATATACTGTACATGATTGAAATATATGTTATTTAAGTAAAATGCAGCTAACAGTCGTCAGCTTATCGCAAATTGAGTTTTGTTATGATGAAGGTTAACTTATGACCTTGGCTTGTGATCTTGACCTTTATGTAGGATTATATTTTGTTTGCTTTGATGTAACCCTAGAAAATCAAATAAGTGTGTCTAATTTCATTAAAGATCATCAGTTAGTTTCAGAGGTATTAAAGGAATAGTTTACCTTGACCTTTGACCTTCATCTTGACCTTCATGACGTCTGAAAATTTATCATTTTAATTTTACCTTAATGCACAACTGTCTCAACAAATTTTGTGAAGTTTACATGAATAGTGAAATTAGCATAATGACATTATATATGACGTTGACCTGTGAACTTGACCTATCAAATGGAATTATGTTTATTCTTGTATGACCTTGCTCTAGGCATTCCGAATATGCATGATATGCCTAATGAGAATCTTACATTAAATAAGAAATACTAATAAAAATCATATAACGACCTTTAACCCTGACCTTCGACCTGAGAATTTCTTATCAAGGATTTAGTTAGCTTAACAGCATTGTTCATATTGACTAACATTATGAATATGGTGTAGCCTAATTCGTATAAAAACTTATTGATTACAAATAGTGATCATATACTGTGACCTTGACCTTTGACCTTTGATAAAAGTAAAATACACATATTTGGATAATCGTCGCATTGACCAACTGAATTTGCCTGTATACTGTTATGACAATGCATTAAACAGTCAAGGAGGAGTTTAGGGAAAATTACAAATACTCTTATTTTGACCTTGCCCTCTGACCTTAACCATTACAATATTTATGTGAAATTTGATATATATTAGGCTATATCTAAGTAATAAGCCATAACACATCCAGTTTTCTAAAATGTGAGTAATCTTTTTTAATAAATAATAAAAGTTGACCTTTGACCTTGTCCTGTGACCTATATGTAAGCATACATAATTATTTGTTTGCATTGACATTGCCCATGAAAATCAAACTATCATGCCTAATTTCATTAAAACACATCAGTTAGTTTCATATATATTAATAGAATAGTTGACCTTGACCTATGACCTTTATCTTGAACTTTATGTGTCTCAACATTTATTATTTTCCTTTTCACTTAAAGTGCAGACATCTCACCAAATTTTGTGAAGTTTGCATGAAAAGTAAATAAAATAGCATATTGACCTTTTATTTGACCTTGACCTGTGACCTAGGTATTCCGAATATACATAGTAAGCCTAGTGAGAATCTAACAGTTAGTATAAGAAATACTTGTAAAAATACTATTTTGACCTTTGACCTTGATTTTTGACCGTATCCTTTAGAATATGTTTCTAAAATTTGTGCAATACGATACTAATATTACCAGTAACTTGTAAAGTGAAAATGAAGGCATTTGAATAAAAACTAAAAATAAATAGTATAAGTTGACCTTTCACCATGACCTGTGACCTTGATGTAAGAGTAAAACATTGTTTTCATTGACATTGCCCAGGAAAATCAAAATAAACACGACTAATTTCATTAAAACCCATCAGTTAGTTTCATATATATTTAGAGAATAGTTGACCTTGACCTTTGACCTTAACCTTCATGATATGTGTCTCAAAATGTACTATTTTCCTTTCCATTTAAAGACCAACTATATCGCCAAATTTTGTGAAGTTTGCATGAAAAGTAATTTAATTAGCATATTGACCTTTTATTTGACCTTGAGCTGTGAACTTGACCTTTCATATGAAATTGTATAGTTTTGTGTATGATCTTGTCCTAAGTATTCCGAATATACATGGTAAGTTTAGTGAGAATCAAACAGTTAATATAAGAAATACTAGTAAAACAAATATTTTGACCTTTCACCTTGACCTTTGACCTTACCCTTCAGAATATGTATCTAAAATTTGGTTAATTAGATATCGAGGTTACCAGTAACTTGTATAGTGAAAATGAAGAAATTTGAGTAAAAACTAAGACACATGAAATATTTACCTTATTTTTAACCTTGACCTTTGACCTTAACCTTTAAGTTAAATTAAAAATCTCTTCATGATTGACCTTTGCATTGACCAAATGAATATACCTGTGAAATTTGGTGAAAATCCATCGAACGGTCTAGGAGGAGTTACCGGACGGACGACGGACGACAACGACGATGGACAAGCTGAATTGTGATGCACAGTATACGGGCGGGACCTGTGTGTGCGATACCACTCTGCTTTGCAGAGTTGATAAAGGTCAAGATAAAGGTCAAAGTTCAAGGTTAACTATTTTATTAGTATATATGAAAGTAACTGATGGGTTTTAATGAAATTAGGTATGCTTATTTGATTTTTGTGGGCAATTTCAATAAAACAAAACATGTACTTTTACATAAAGGTCAAGGTCACAGGTCAAGGTCAAAGGTCAACTTTTACTATATTGGTTTAGTTTTTACTCAAATATCTTCATTTTCACCATACAAGTAACTGGTAACCTTGATATCGTTTTGCACAAATGTTAGATAAATATTCTAAACGGTAAGGTGAAAGGTCAAAATAAGGTTTTACTAGTATTTCTTATGCTGATTGTTAGATTCTCATTATGCTTACCATATATATTCGGAATACCTAGGCCAAGGTCATGCAAGAAACTATACAATTCCATATGAAAGATAAAGGTCTCAGGTGAAGGTCAGATAAAAGGTCAGAATGCTATTTTCTTTGCTTTTCATGCAAACTTCACATTTGGTGATAGTTGCACTCTAAATGAAAATAATACAATTTGACACATACCATACAGATCAAGATAAAGGTCAAAGGTCAAGGTCAACTATTCTATTAATACCGATATATATGAAACTAACTGATGAGTTTTAATGAAATTATGCATGCTTATTGGATTTTCATGGGCAATGTCAATGCAAAATAAAAATTTACTCTTACATATAGGTCACGGACAAAGGTCAAGGTCAAAGGTAATCTTTTATTATTAATTAAAAAACTATTACTTATGTTTTGGAAAACTGTCTGTGTTAGTTGCTTATTACTTAAATACTATATATATATAAAATTTCACATAAGTTTTGTAATAGTTGAGGTCAAAGGTCAAGGTTAAAAAAACAAGAGAATAATTTTTCCTAAACTCCTCCTAGACTGTTTTATGTATTTTCATCCAACTGTGCAGGCAAATTCAGCTGGTCAATGCGACGACATCCAAATATAAGTATTTTATTTTTAGTCAAAGGTCAAAGGTCAAGGTCACAGTATATGATCACTAATTGTAATTGATAAGTTATTATGCGAATTACACCATGTTTATAATGCTAGTTAATACAATCATTGGCCGTGTTAAGCTAATTCCTCTATGAGAATTTCTATGGTCAAAGGTCCAGGTTAAAGGTCAAAATGTGAATTTTACTAGTATTTCCTATGTAATGTAAGATTCTCACTAAGCATATCAAACTTAATCGGAATGCCTAGGCCAAGGTCATACAATATTATACATAATTCCATTTGATAGGGCAAGGTCACAGGTCGAAGTCAAACATAAGGTCATTATGCTAATTTATTCATGTGAACTTCACAATTTTTTTTGACAGTTGTGCTTTAAATGAAAATTAAACTGTTAAATTTTCAGACATCATTAGGTCAAGAGAAAGGTCGAGGTCAACTATTCCTTTGATACCTCTGGAACTAGTTGATGATTTTCAATGAAGTTTTGGCACGCTTATTTGATTTTCCAGGGTTACATCAATGCAAGCAACAAATGTCATACATAAAGGTCAAGGTCACAGGTCAAAGTCAAAAGTCAACCTTTATCATAAAAAATACTTAAATTTTGACTGTTAGTTGTGTTTTACATAAATAACATATATATCAATTTCATATATAAATATTCTAATACTTAAGGTCAAAGGTCAAGGTCAAAGATCAAAATATGAGTGTTAATCAATTTCCCCAAACTTATCCTAGACTATTTAACCCTTTCTGTACTGGAGACATCTTTTGTTTATCATATTCTAGCTTTAATTAGACGATTTTGTGGAGCTTAAGAAGGATCTGAGGTTGAAAGAGGTTAATTTGGATAGTTGAAAGCCTGCTAATTAAACTAAATACAATCGTCTATTATTATCCAGTATAAAATGAAAAGGACAGAAGTGGTACTGAACGGGTTAATGTATCGTCACAAAGTTTTTCAGGCAAATTCGGTTGGTCATTTGTTGAGTTGTTTTCGGGGCGAATCTGCCAGTATTCTTGGTGATATTATTAATGATAATGGTGATAGTAGTAGTGATGATGGTGATAGTACTGATGATGACAGTAGCAAATATGGTAGTAACAGCAGGTATGATGGTGATAGCAATGATGATGGTGATGATAGTACTATTGATGGTGATACCTGTAGTGATAATTATGACAGTAGTGATGATGATGGTAGTAACGATGGTGACAGTAGTAGTGATGATGATGACGGTAGTATAGTAGTGATGATGGTAACAGTAGTAGTGAAGATGGTGATAGTAGTAATGGTGGTGGCAGTAGTAATGATGATTGTAAATGATGGTGATAATAGTAGTAATGATGGTGATAGTTGTAGAGATAATCATGACATTAGTGATGATGTTAGTGACGATGGTGAGAGTAATGGTGACGGTGACTGTTGTAGTGATGATAGTGACAGTTGTTGTGATGATGGTGACAGTTGTAGTGATGATAGCAGTATTAATGATGGTGATAGTAGTAGTTATAATAGTGGTACTAGAAGTGATGATGGTAATCCATCGCAGAGTTGGGTATGCTGTTTTGATTTTGGGAAAAGCGGCACTTCTACTTTATTTATGTGATTGAAATAGTTAGTTAAAATAGGACTGCAGAGGCTATCAACCCTTCTGGATTATTCAGCCAACACACTGTAAGTCAAGAATAGCGTCAGAACTGGAGTCTCTTTTCGAGAACCCCAGTCCCTTGTCCTAGAGTGTAAGAGGTTATTTTATGTATCCAGGTGTCGTTTTTTCCTGTCCAGCAAAAGCGAGTTAGAAGTTTGGAAGTAATTGTGTCCGAAAAATTTATAAATTTGGCTTGAATGAGAGGGTCTGTGTTACTGTTTTTTTTAGATTTGTCTTAGATTGAAGGGGGTCTTGATGAGAAATGAATATGTTTTATCGAACATGGCCCTATATAAAAAATAAAGTAGAAGTGCCGCTTTGCCCAAAATCAAAACGGCATACCCAACTCTGCGATGGGTTACCATCATCACTTCTAGTATCACCATTATAACTACTACTATCACCATCATCACTACTGCTATCACTACAACTGTCACCATCATCACAACAACTGTCACTATCATCACTACAACAGTCACCGTCACCATTACACCATTACTCTCACCATCGTCACTATCATCATCACTTATGTCATCAATATCTCTACAACTATCACCATCATCACTACTATTATCACCATCATTTACAATCATCATTACTACTGTCACCACCATCACTACTACTATCACCATCATCACTACTACTGTTACCATCATCACTACTATACTACTGTCATCATCATCGGTACTACTGTCACCATCGTTACTACCATTATCATCACTACTGTCATAATTATCACTACAGGGATCACCATCAATAGTACTATCATCACCATCATGCCTGCTGTTACTACCATATTTGCTACTGTCATCATCAGTACTATCACCATCATCACTACAACTATCACCATTTTCATTAATAATATCACCAAGAATACTGGCGGATTCGCCCCGAAAACAACTCAACAAATGACCAACCGAATTTGCCTGAGAAACTTGGTGACGATACATTAACCCGTTCAGTACTACTTCTGTCCTTTTCATTTTTTACTGGATAATAATAGACGATTGTATTTAGTTTAATTAGCAGGCTTTCAACTATCCAAATTAACCTCTTTCCACCTCAGATCCTTCTTAAGCTCCACAAAATCGTCTAATTAAAGCTAGAATAATTATGATAAACAAAAGATGTCTCCAGTACAGCAAGGGTTAAACAGTCTAGGAAAAGTTTGGGGGAAATTGATTAACACCCATATTTTGATCTTTGACCTTGACCTTTGACCTTAAGTATTAGAATATTTATATATGAAATTGATATAATACATGTTATTTATGTAAAACGCAACTAAGTCAAAATTTAAGTATTATTAATTATATGATAAAGGTTGACTTTTGACTTTGACCTGTGACCTTGACCTTTATGTATGATATTTTTTGCTTTCATTGATGTAACCCTGGAAAATCAAATAAGCGTGCCAAACTTCATTAAAAATCATCAGCTAGTTCCAGAGGTATCAAAGGAATAGCTGACCTCGACCTTTCTCTTGACATTCATGATGTCTGAAAATTTAACATTTTAATTTTAATTTAAAGCACAACTGTCTCAAAAAAAATTGTGAAGTTCACATGAATAAATTAGCATAATGACCTTATGTTTGACTTCGACCTGTGACCTTGCCCTATCAAATGGAATTATGTATAATATTGTATGACCTTGGCCTAGGCATTCCGATTAAGCTTGATATGCTTAGTGAGAATCTTACATTACATAGGAAATACTAGTAAAATTCATATTTTGACCTTTAACCTTGACCTTTGACCATAGAAATTCTCATAGAGGAATTAGCTTAACACAGCCAATGATTGTATTAACTAGCATTATAAACATGGTGTAATTCGCATAATAACTTATCGATTACAATTAGTGATCATATACTGTGACCTTGACCTTTGACCTTTGACTAAAAATAAAATACTTATATTTGGATGTCGTTGCATTGACCAACTGAATTTGCCTGCACAGTTGGATGAAAATACATAAAACAGTCTAGGAGGAGTTTAGGGAAAATTACAAACACTCTTGTTTTTTAACCTTGACCTTTGGCTTTAACTATTACAAAACTTGTGTGAAATTATATATATATATTATTTAAGTAATAAGCAACTAACACAGAAAGTTTTCCAAAAATTAAGTAATAGTTTTTTAATTAATAATAAAAGTTTTCCTTTGACCTTGACCTTTGTCCTTGACCTATATGTAAGAGTAAATTTTTAGTTTGCATTGACATTGCCCATGAAAATCCAATAAGCATGCATAATTTCATTAAAACTCATCAGTTAGTTTCATATATATCGGTATTAATATAATAGTTGACCTTGACCTTTGACCTTTATCTTGATCTGTATGATATGTCAAATTTTATTATTTTCATATAGAGTGCAACTATCACCAAGTGTTGTGAAGTTTACATGAAAAGCAAAGTAATTAGCATTCTGACGTTTTATTTGACCTTGACCTGTGACCTTTATCTTTCATATGGAATTGTATAGTTTCTTGTATGACCTTGGCCTCGCTATTCCGAATATATATGGTAAGCATAATGAGAATCTAACAGTCAGCATAAGAAATACTAGTAAAACCTTATTTTGACCTTTGACCTTACCCTTTAAAATATTTATCTAACATTTGTGCAAAACGATATCAAGGTTACCAGTTACTTGTATGGTGAAAATTAAGATATTTGAGTAAACACTAAACCAATATAGTAAAAGATGACCTTTTGACCTTGACCTGTGACCTTGACTTTTATGTAAAAGTACGTTTTGTTTTATTGAAATTGCCCACGCAAATCAAATAAGCATACCTAATTTCATTAAAACCCATCAGTTAGTTTCATATAGGCTACACTAATAGAATAGTTGACCTTGAACTTTGACCTTTATCTTGACCTTTATTTTATGTCAAAAATTTAGTATTTACCTTTTCATTTAATGTGCAACTATATCACCAAATGTTGTGAAGTTTGCATGAATAGTAATGAAAATAGCATATTGACCTTTTATTTCACCTTGACCTGTGACCTTGAACTTTCATATGGAATTGTATAATTGTTTGTATGACCTAGGCCTAGGTATTCCGAATATACATGGTAAGCCTAGTGAGAATCAAACAGTTAATATAAGAAATACTAGTGAAAAACTTATTTTGACCTTTGACCTTAACCTTTAAGTTAAATGAAAAAATATTTTTTGACTGACCATTGCATTGACAAAATGGATATACCTTTGAAATTTTGTGAAAATCCATCAAACGGTCTAGGAGGAGTTTTCGGACAGACAGATGGACGACGATGACGACAGACAAGCTGACTGGTGGTACACAGTATACAGGCGGGATCTGTGTGCGCAATAATACTCTGTTTTGCAGAGTTAATAGATCTCCCTTTCCCTTACGGTACAACATTACTCCTCCTTCCCCCATCCCCCCCTCCTCTTCTTGAAATGCTTCCTCACTCCTAAGTCATTCGGCTGGATAAATTCAATCTCTCGTTTTATTTTTGATTGCAATCACGTAAATAAAGTAGGTGTGCAGTTTTCTCATTACCAAAAAGAAAAAGAAAAAAGAAAAAACAATGCATATACAACTCTGCGACCTAGAATTCTGCAAGTAGTGTTGAATTTCTTAGGTGAAATCGGTTTATATGAAATTTATATATAATTATACTGTATATATATTAAATGTTTTTATACTCACAGCCGGACTTGAACCACCGGCAGTCAAAACAAGTGCCTATACTTTAATTCACTATACCATGGTGTGATAGAGGGTACTTGTGTGTAGTGGATTAAAGCATAGACACTCGTCCTGACTGTTGGTGGTTCATGTCCGCCTGGGAGTATAGCCTATAATTTATGTATATATATAATTACATTTGTGATCACATTGAATTTTAACTATTAAAATCTTTAACACCTTACGAGCGGCCTATGCGGTTTATTTATGTGTACCGCACAGCGGGGTGTTTTTAGCCAAAATAGGGCTGTTTACGTGATCATTTTCATGCCTAAATAAGACCCAGAACGTAAAACAAGTACCTATCCCTGAAAGGGCATAAACAGAGCTTTCGAATGACACCATAACGATCCTTGTATGATGGATAGTTTTCTTGCAATAACCGTGCAACGCGAGTGCAAAAAGCAGGTAATTCGGTACTTTCAGTACATAATTGAGTATGTAGCGAGTGAGAGAGGGAGGAGGGAGCTGAGATTTGTGTCAGTAGGTTCGCCGCGGTGGTCTGGAGCAGTCATACGCTCGCTAGTCTCCTGCCACCACTTGTCTCTCTCTCTCAGCCACATTACGTGCTGAAATTGCCACTCGAGTTATGTCGAGCGCCGCCACATAGTCCAGCTTTTTTTAACTCGACTTATGTTGCTCGCCGCTAATTAAGGGTTAAATATAATAAGGTCAGCGTAACACTATTTTGTAGCATTTTGGATATTTATTACAAATAGTGATCATATAGGCCTACTGTGACCTTGACCTTTGACATAAAATATAATACATATATTTGGATGATCGTCGCATTGACCAACTGAATTTGCCTGTATAACTTGGGGACAATACATTAAACAGCCTAGGAGGAGTTTAGGGAAAATGACAAATAATCTTGGTTTGACCTTGACTTCTGACCTTAACTATTACAATATGTATTTGAAATTTGACACATATTATATTTAAGTAATAAGCCATAACACAGCCAGTTTTCCAAAATTTGAGTAATCTTTCTTAATAAATAATAAAAGTTGACCTGTGCCCTTGACCTTTATGTAAGAGTACATTTTTTTTTGCATTGACATTGCCCATGAAAATCCAATAAGCATGCATAATTTCATTAAAACCCATTAGATAGTTTCATATATATCAATAGAATAGTTGACCTTGACCTTTGACCATTATCTTGACATTTATATGTCTTGACATGTATTATTTTACTTTTCACTTAACACCTTACGAGCGGCCTATGCGGTTTATTTATATGTACCGCACAGCGGGGTGTTTTTAGCCAAAATAGGGCTGTTTACGTGATCATTTTCATGCCTAAATAAGACCCAGAACGTAAAACAAGTACCTATCCCTGAAAGGGCATAAACAGAGCTTTCGAATGACACCATAACGATCCTTGTATGATGGATAGTTTTCTTGCAATAACCGTGCAACGCGAGTGCAAAAAGCAGGTAATTCGGTACTTTCGGTACATAATTGAGTATGTAGCGAGTGAGAGAGGGAGGAGGGAGCTGAGATTTGTGTCAGTAGGTTCGCCGCGGTGGTCTGGAGCAGTCATACGCTCGCTAGTCTCCTGCCACCACTTGTCTCTCTCTCTCAGCCACATTACGTGCTGAAATTGCCACTCGACCTATGTCGAGCGCCGCCACATAGTCCAGCTTTTTTTAACTCGACTTATGTTGTTCGCCGCTAATTAAGGGTTAAAGTGGACTTATCTCACCAAATTTAGTGAAGTTTGCATGGAAAGTAAAGAAAATACATATTGACCTTTTATTTGACCTTGACCTGTGACCTTGACCTTTTATGTGGAATTGTATAGTATCTTGCATGACCTTGGTCTAGGTATTCCGAATAAACATGGTAACCCTAGTGAAAATCTAAGTTAGTATAAGAAATACTAGTAGAAAAACTATTTTGACCTTTGACCTTGATCTTTGACCTTACCCTTTAGAATATGTATACAAAATGTGGGCAATACTATATCAAAGTTACCAGTAAATTGTATAGTGAAAATGAATACATTAGAGTATAAAGTAAAATGAATAATAAAAGTTGACCTTTGACCTTGACCTGTGACCTGGACCATATGTAAGATTTTGTTGTTATCGGCATTGCCCCGGAAAATCAAATAAGCATGCCTAATTTCATTAAAACCCATCAGTTAATTTCATATATATTAATAGAATAGTTGACCTTGACCTTTGACTTTTATCTAGACATTTATGATGAGTGTCCAAATGTATTTTTACCTTTTCATTTAAAGTGCAACTATCTCCCCAAATGTTGTGAAGTTTGCAAGAAAAGTAAAGAAAATAGCATATTGACCTTTAATTTGATCTTGACCTGTGACCTTGACCTTTATTATGGAATTGTATAGTTTCTTGTATGACCTTCGCCTAGTTATTCCGAATATACATGATAAGCATAGTGAGAATGTAACAGTTAGTATAAGAATTACTTGTGAAAAACTTGTATTGACCTTTGACCTTGACCTTTGACCTTACCCTTAAGAATCTTTACATACAAATTTGGTCAATACAATATATAGGTTACCAGTAACTTGTATTGTGAAAATTAAGACATTTGAGTAAAAAGTAAAATAAATAGTAAAAGTTGACCTTTGACCTTGACCTGTGACTTGGATCTTTATGTAAGAGTGTTTTTTTTGTGTTATATTGACATTGCCCCGAAAAATCAAATAAGCATGCCTTTTTCATTAAAACCCATCAGTTAGTTTTATATATATTAATAGAATTGTTGACCTTGACCTTTGACCTTTATCTTAACCTTTATGATATGTGTCCAAATGTATTATTTCCCTTTTCATTTAAAGTGCAACTATCTCACCAAATTTTGTGAAGTTTGCATGAAAAGTAAAGAAAATAGGATATTGACCTTTTATTTGACCTTGACCTGTGACATCGACATTAATTATGGAATTGTGTAGTTTCTTGTATGACCTTGACCTAGGTATTCCGAATATAAATGGTAAGCTTAGTGAGAATCTAAATGTTAGTATAAGAAATACTAGTGAAAACTTATTTTGACCTTTGACCTTGACCTTTGACCTTACCCTTAAGAATATTTACCAAAAATTTGGTCAATTCGATATACAGGTCACCAGTAACTTGTATAGTGACAATGAAGACATTTGAGTAAGAACTAAAATATATGAAATATTTACCTTATTTTTAACCTTGACCTTTGACCTTAACCTTTAAGCTAAATGGAATATTTCTTTTTGACTGACCTTCGCATTGACCAAATGAATATACCTGTGAAATTTGGTGACAATCCATCAAACGGTCTAGGATGAGTTTCCGGACAGACAGACGGACGACAACGGACGACGACGACAGACAAGCTGAATGGTGGTGCACAGTATACGGGTGGGACCTATGTGCGCGATACCACTCTGCTTCCCAGAGTTGATAAACCATCATTGTGTGCGTGTGTGTGTGTGTGTGTGTGTGTGTGTGTGTGAGAGAGAGAGAGAGACCCATACGTAAAGCAGGTTACAAGAGGTAAGGTAATCAGGAATCTATGAATTGTGATTGATGGAGAGAGAGAAAAGAGAGAGATATGAGAATGTTTAATCGAGTAACTGATATATGAGTGAAAGAGAGAGGGAGGGTAGGGATGAAACAAACAAAAAATAATATTTAATGTTGATAAATTGTTGATAGCTGAAATAAGAGAGAGAGAGAGAGAGAGAGAGAGAGAGAGAGAGAGAGAGAGAGAGAGCAGAAGACGCCGTGATTGAATGCAGTAACAACTGGTTATATGAGCGCTATTGAGGGAAGGGGGATTTTGGGGGATTGCATGAGGATTGTGAGGAAGAGAGAGAGAGAGAAGCCAGAAGTCGTCATAGGCAGCGTAACAGCTAGATAGATCGTTAGATAGATAGATAGTTAGATAGATTAAGAAAGAAAGAGAGAGAGAGAGAAGCCAGAAGTCGCCATAGGCAGCGTAATAGCTAGATAGAGAGAGAGAGAGAGAGAGAGAGAGAGAGAGAGAGAGAGAGAGAGAGAGAGGCCAGAAGACGATATAAACAGGGTAACAGCAAGATCGAATGATATTTAGATTAAGAGAGAGAGAAAGATATAGAGAAAGAGAGCAATATATATAGAGAGAGAGAGAGCGAGAACAGAGGAAGAGGTGACAGAGCAATATATAGATAGATAGAGAGAGAGCGAGAGACAGAGAGACAAAGAGACAACAAACAGGGTATAACAGGAATGTTAGATTAGAGCTATTGAGGGGAGAGGGATCCTAGATACTGCCTGGGGCCTAGAGAGAGAGAGAGAGAGAGAGAGAGAGAGAGAGAGAGAGCGAGAGCGAGAGAGAGAGTGGTGAGTGAGTGTGTGTGAGAGAGAATGAGTGTGAGTGTCTGTGTGTGTGTGTGTGTTTGTGTGTGTGTGTGTGTGAGAGAGAGAGAGAGAATGAGTGAGAGTGTGTGTGTGTGTGTGTACGTATACTGTATGTGTGAGAGACAGAGAGCACAACTTAAATATTATTTGTTCTTCAATCATGGTTTTCATATCATTCATATAGACTATTTTAAATATTAACTAATGCAAGTTATTTTTATTTCATAAACGTTTGAACGTTATAAAGATATTCAGCATTATCAGTTAATTTGACGACTTATTTTATGAAATATTATTAGGAGTAGATTTGTTTTTATTTGTATACTTATTGATTTGTATATTATATTGTATTCTTTCCTCCCTAGACCTCCATCAAGTTTAAATATATATCCCCAGGACCCCACTTCAAGTTAAATGTCCCGGCTCGTCCTAAATTGCAGGCTCGCTATCCCTCGCCAGAAAAAAATATATACCTAAATGGCACGACAAATCTTGAAATTGGCATATACATGGGGTGAAAGGTCTTAAAATCGCATAACTAAGAAGACGAACTTCTTAATATTTCAAAATGAATGGGGTTACTCTTGAAAGGGTTATTATAATAAAATCCTGGATATTATACTGTAAGTCCGTTTTTTTTCTTCATCTGCTTATATATATATATATATATATATATATATATATATATATATATATATATATATATATATATATATATATATATACACATACATATTAAGTTTGCCCCTACACCTTCTTTAAGCGTATATTTAACAAAATATATATACACTCAAAATATAACACCCCTAATAGCCCCTTTTGGGATAAATGTGTAAGTTTTTCGGAAGAAAAATGTTCCGGCCGAAAGGACAGCCGGTTCCACCTAAATTTCAGGTTAGCTGTTCCTCGCCATGAAAATAATCGTCACCTAAATGGCACGAAAGGTATTAAAATTGACAAAGTAACAGGGCAAATAGTCTTAAAATATCAAAACTAATGCGGCTAAACATTAGGGAGAAAGGGGTCCCAAATCCCCCCCCCCCCCCCCCCCCCACACACCCTCAGTGGCGGATCCAGGGGGGGAGGGGGCAGGGGGGGGGCCGCCCCCCCTTAGTGACCAAAATTGCGCCCTTACATCTGATATATACTGCATTTTATCTGAAATACAATACATATAAAGTTATGGCGCCCCTCATGTATATATATCAGCCCCCCCCCCCCTTAAACCTGAGCTGGATCCGCTCCTGCACACCCTTAATCTAAAACCTTGAGTATCTTGAGTTTGATATTATTTCATATAGCATATCATATTGTATTGTATTACATTATATTATATTTTGGTCCTTGGTCTCTGGGTCTTCTCCTGGCCGACTTAGATGTGTGTGAATTTTCTATTGTATTTTATTTTAATTTGTTATTCGGGCTGCCTCGATTCGGCCACCCCTATCTATGGGGTGGTGACCGGTCAACTCAACCAGTAGACCTTTTCAACCAGTACACAATCAACCAATACGGTTAGGTTAGGTTAGGTTAGGTTAGTACTATATTTTGGCACTGGTTTGGTTGGTCTGGGTTAATTTGGCACTGGTTGAGAGCTACTGGTTGAAATGGTCTACTGGTTGAGATGACATGGAATATGTGCCTGAGTATATACATACATACATACATGTATGTATGTATATACTCAGGCACATGCCCAATGACTGGGGGTGGCCAAAACGAGACAGAGCCTGAACAGAAACATTTAAAGTTCCAATTCTTAGGGTCCGGGACCACTTTTGCGTTCCCTCGCCCCTGACTATTGTCTCGTCTAGTAGGTGAATTTTACAAGGGGAGGATTCCTAGCCCCCTGCCTACATAAGATTTATTATGTTATGTTATTGTACGTCCTCTTATAGCTTACGGCTAATCTAGAAAGACAATAAAAAAGCAAAATACATTATAAACCCCTGTCAGCTTTTACAGGATATCTTATCTACTTGTATAGATAGCCTAGAATCTGGCCTATCTTGAGTTTAATATTACTGTATGTCGTATTATGTGTTAAGGGGGAGGTGGTTGCTTTTTCTGGACTCCCTTCTCTCTCGTGGTTAACATATTAGTTTTGAGATTATAGGACGTTCATTCCTTTACTTTGGCGATTTTAAAACCTATTGCACAATTTCTTTGTCAATATTAAGACCTTTCGTGCCATTTAGGTGTCGATTATTTCCTGGCAAGCGATAGCGAGCTTGTAATTTTAGAAGGAAGCAGCCTTCAGCTGGACATTTACGAAAAATTTAAAAATTTAGCTCGGAAGGGGATCTAGGGGGTGTTTTATTTAATGATCTAGCGAAATAAATCAATAATAAATAAAAACATTAATATATAGACCTAAAAACAAGCACAAACACCTTGAATATATTATATTTATGTGTTATTATATCTTATGGCTAACCTAGAACGGTAATAGATAAGAAAAAATAAATAAAGTCATTAGTTGGATATTATGCCTTACGTGATCTTCTGGCTCATATAAAAGGCAATACAAATACAATGAAAGAGTTACCCCTGAACACTCAAGGGAATGGAAAACTAAAGCTGTGGACCGTGAAAACAAAGGAAAACGGTCTAAACACGGGGAGACTAGGCCAATCTCTCTTTCTCTCTCTCTCATCTTTGCTATCCTTTCCTTCCACAGTCCCTTACTCTCGGGTTATATATCTCTACTAGTCTTAAGGGCTCAAATATATTGACCTACAAGAAGTCAATATATTTGTATTGTTACTTTCCTGTTATCAACAGCCAAAGCTGAAGATTGCAGAGTAAACACCATAGACTTTATCCCATCAATTTTTGTTTAGTTTTAATACCCAATCAGCGGGGGTGTGGGGGCGGCAGCCCCCACCCATAATACTAGGATAGGTTAGGTAAGGTTGTTAGGTTAGGCTAATGTCTTTTCAAAGTTGAATAAATCTAGTAAACTCCTAGATTGTTGGGGTATTGGAATTACAATTAACAGTGCAAATGCTAATAAATAGTGCTTTCCGCACTTTCAAACAATAAAATACACACTTTCAAAGCATTAAAATACAAAAATAAAATAACTAAAACCTAAAATAACAGGAGTTGTAGTTATGCAGAAATACCTTATTAAGTCCTGACCACCTAGCTGCGATCGTAAGGTCTGTGTGGTCAGTTTTTCTATGTAAATCTATGTAAATATATATCTCCTGGACAGTGAAAGCAAAGGAAAACGCTCAAATCGCAGTTAACTATCGGCCATTCTCTCTCCCTCTCTCTCTCTCTCACTCCTGTAAAGTGAAAACCCAGAAAAACCCTCAAAACACAGGGGGACTAGGACACCACCTCCATCTAATGGTTCCCCCTACTGAGGTAAACTCCTTTCTCTCTCTCTCTCTCTCTCTCTATATATATATATATATATATATATATATATATATATATATATATATATATATATATATATATATATATAATTATATATACACATCTTTATTGATTGATTTATATTTATTTATTTATTTAGAGAGAGAGAGAGAGAGAGAGAGAGAGAGAGAGAGAGAGAGAGAGAGAGAGAGAGAGATGGATGTATATAATCATGTCTCGTCGGCCATTCCAATATCCTTCTTCATATAATATTGGAATATATACTGTACTGTACGTTAATCTACATAATGTTACTAGGGTCTTACATATCTGAGCTCTAGCACCAATCTTAATCCATCAACGGGATTAAATATAGTTGCGTCCGCCATCGAAGTTGGAGGAGGTTATGATTTTGCCTTCGTTTGTCTGTCTGTAAACAAGATATTTCACAAAAAGTTATAAACCAACTTTCACGAACTTTGGTGGGCTGATAGGATATGCACCAAGGAAGAAGTGATTCCATTTAGGAGGCGATCTGTAGAGCTCATACCTCCGCCAGCGTAGGCGCAGGTATGCGCTCTACCAAGTGACCCTCTAGTTTGCATTATCTAACCGACGTTAATCAGTCATATTCCAATCTTCAGTACTCAGCTATTATGTCTTGATAGCGTAATGCATAAGCGCGTGGAATTTCGATGTGAGTATCCTAGGTTCGAGTCTTTGGAGTGTCACATGTATTTATTGATTTCATTTATTGAGTTTAGAGGTGAAGTTGGTTGGTGGAAAAAACATAATTATAGTATTATATATAGTGTTATAGTGTTATATATATATATATATATATATATATATATATATATATATATATATATATATATATATATATATATATATAGTTATAGTTATATATATTGTTATATAGTGTTATATATGTGTTGCTGATTACAAATCCCAAGAAATAATATGGTGCAGAGACACACTTTCATATTTTCCGTTATATTTCGAGTAATCAGAAGATACAAAGTGTACTATAGTCTATTCGTTATATGTAGGTCAGGAATCGTTTAATCTAACCTCAACAACTCAAAACTGGCTATAGCAAATGGGCTGTAAATGTCCACACCTATTCCCCTGACTGACCCTTCCTTATTCTATTATACTGTATATATACTCAGGCTCAATCCCCACTTTTCTTTTTATTTATTTATTTGGTTTTATTATTATTATTATTATTATTATTATTATTATTATTATTATGTTTATATGTTTTATTTTATTTGTATTTTTTTTTTTTGGGGGGGGGCTTACTCAATTGGTACAACTATTAGCTCGATTACTCTAGTCGTTATTAAATTGTAGAGGTTAGTAGTTCAGAGTTTGTGCCTACATATAATGAATGGACTATAGTTTTAAGGGGGGATGGGTCGGTTTTCTAGATCCCCTTCTCCCTCATGTTTAGCCCCTTTCATTTTCAGATTTTAATATGTTTGCCCCATTAGTTTGTCGATTTTAAGACCTTTTGCGTCATTTCTATGCCAATATTAAGACCTTTCATGCTATTTAGGTGTAATTTTTTTCCCTGGCGAACGATAGTGAGCCTGTAATGTTGGAAGAATCGGCCTTCGGCCGGGACATTTTTCTACCGAAAAATGTACAAATTAATCTAGAAGGGGGGTCTAATGGATGTTTTTTTTTAAAGTTTGATGGAGGTCTAGGGAGGAAACTAGAACAAATTTAATAATATACATATACAGTATATGAGCAAATAAATAAGCCCATCCCCCCTTAACCCATTCAGCACGATGACGTAATTTTCATCATATTCTGGTTACCATTAGACGATTTTCTTTAGTTTGTAAGCTACCTTTGCGACTCAAATGGGTAAATACGATATCAATAAACCTTCTTAAAATAACATAGGTTCTTCTTAAACTGCATACAACCTTCTAATTTAAGCCATAATTAAGGTAAAAAGGCGTCATGGTGCTGAAGGGGTCAAAAGAAACTTGCAATAGGAAGTTCTCTACCAATGACACTGCTTACCGCATCTTTAAGGGGGGATGGTTCACTTTTTGGGCGATTTTTGCATGTATTCATTATTTTTCTAGTTTCCTCCCTAGACCTCTATCAAATTAAAAACAAAGCATCCATTAGATCCCTCTTCTAGATTAATTTGTACATTTTCCGGTAGAAAAATTTCCCGGCCTAAGGCCGGTTCTTTCAACATTACAGGCTCACTATCGTTCGCCAGGGAAAAAATCGACACCTAAATAGCGCGAAAGGTCTTAATATTGACGAAGAAATTGGGCGAAAGGTCTTAACACCTAACGACCGGCCTAGGCGGTAAATAATATGTAGCCACCAGCGGGGTGTTTTTACCCAAAATAGGGCTGTTTACGTGATCATTTTCATGCCTAAATAAGACCAAGAGCATAAAACAAGTATCTATCCCTGAAAGGGCATAAACAGAGCTTTCCAATGACACCACAACGATCCTTGTATGACCGCTAGATTTCTTGCAACAACCGCGCAACACGAGTGCAAAAACCATGTAATTCGGTACTTTCCCCACACAATTCACTATGTAGCGAGTGTGAGATGGTGGAGGAGGGTGGAATTCATGTCAGTTGGTCCACCGCGGTGGTTTGGAGCAGTCATACGCTCGCTACTCTCCTGCCACCACTTGTCTCTCTCTCTCAGCAACATTACGTGCTGAAAATGCCACACGACTTATGTTGTGAGCCGCCACATAGTCCAAATTTCTTTCACTCGACATATGATGCGCGCCGCCAAAGAAGGGTTAAAATCGAAAAATTAATGGGGAAAACATCTTAACATCTGACACTAATGGTGCTAAACATGAGGGAGAAAGTAGTCCAGAAAACCGACCCATCCCCCCTTAACACCTTACGAGCGGCCTATGCGGTTTATTTATGTGTACCGCACAGCGGGGTGTTTTTAGCCAAAATAGGGCTGTTTACGTGATCATTTTCATGCCTAAATAAGACCCAGAACGTAAAACAAGTACCTATCCCTGAAAGGGCATAAACAGAGCTTTCGAATGACACCATAACGATCCTTGTATGATGGATAGTTTTCTTGCAATAACCGTGCAACGCGAGTGCAAAAAGCAGGTAATTCGGTACTTTCAGTACATAATTGAGTATGTAGCGAGTGAGAGAGGGAGGAGGGAGCTGAGATTTGTGTCAGTAGGTTCGCCGCGGTGGTCTGGAGCAGTCATACGCTCGCTAGTCTCCTGCCACCACTTGTCTCTCTCTCTCAGCCACATTACGTGCTGAAATTGCCACTCGAGTTATGTCGAGCGCCGCCACATAGTCCAGCTTTATTTAACTCGACTTATGTTGCTCGCCGCTAAATAAGGGTTAAACCCCCCCCCCCCCCTCCACACACACAGAGACAGAAAGCAAAGAGTAGTCATAATCGGTAAGGCATCTAAATGGACCAATGTAAGTAACGGGGTACCCCAGGGATCGGTACTAGGACCAATTCTCTTTCTAATTTACATCAACGACATAGATGAGGGTCTCACCTGTACAATCTCAAAATTTGCTGACGATACAAAAATTGCAAAAAGCGTACTCTCAAAAGAACAAGTTGACGATGTGCAACACAATCTAGATAAGTTGTCATGTTGGGCCCAAATTTGGCAAATGAGTTTCAATGTGGATTAAATTATGTAAAGTACTACATATCGGATACCAAAATGAGAAAGCAAACTATTTGATGAATGGCACTCAGCTTAAGAATGTAAACAGAGAAACCGATCTGGGAGTAACAATATTGAGTAACCTAAAACCGAGTCAACAATGTTCAGAAGTTGTTAAGAAGGCAAACAAAATAATTGGCTTTATAGGCAGGTCATTTGAGCATAAATCCAAAGACATTATCTTAACCCTTTACAATTCCTTAGTCCGCCCTCTTCTGGAATACTGCGTTCAATCCTGGTGCCCTTACTACCAACAAAATATAGACAAGCTAGAACAAGTTCAACGTAGAGTTACCAAAATGATACCTAGCCTAAAGAACAAACCATACGAGGAGCATCTTAGAGAATTAAATCTATTTCCTTGAACCCAGCGCAGATTAAGAGGCGACTTAATTCAAGTATTCGAAATCATCAAAGGCATCGACAATATGAACTGTAGTAAGTACTTCACTATCGACCAATCTAATTACACGCAGGGAAACGGGTGCAAAATTATTGGTAAATCTTTTATCTCCCACGAAGCAAAATATGTCTTCTTCAATCGAGTTGTCAACTTATGGAATCGGCTTCCCCGAGATGTTATAGACTGCAGCACCGTTGATTCATTTAAACTTCGCCTAGAGAAATATCTTGCATCAAACCCGTGACTGACTGCGTTTGTAAATGAATAACTTTATGTTATCCTCCCCTCAGTCACTAACCCCTCTGTCCCCTACAAACTTCCTAATCCTGCCACGGACATTAGTTCCAGGGCAGTAGTTCCCTTTCCAATGTTCCCTTACCGACTCTAAACCACTGTTTGGACACTTGAGCCTCAGTGTTTTGGAGGACAAGCAGCCTAGAAGGGTCACTAGTTCTGTTGTTGCTTGATTTCCTTTGTACTATATCTTCCTTTGTATTTTGTACTATAACCCTTTGAAAATTATGACGCATTTTGACAGTTTATTCTGGCTATCATTAGACAATTGTATACAGTTTAGGAAGGATCTGTGGGAATGATAAGGGTAAATACGATCTCCATTAAGGGGAGACTGGCCGTTTGTTTGGTCTATTAATTCATTTATTCATATATTTTTTTAGTTTCCTCCCTAGACATCTATCAAACTTAGAATTTTGTACATTTTTCGGTAGAAAAATGTACCTGCTGAAGGCCGGTTCCTCTTAATATTGCAGGCTCGCTATCCCTCGCCAGGAAATAATCGACACCTAAATGGTACAAAAGGTCTTAAAATTGACAACGAAATGGGGCGAAAGGTGTTAAAATCGCCAAACTAATGGGCCGAACGTATTATAATCTCAAAACTAGTGGGGCTAAACATTAGGGAGAAGGGGGTCCAAAAAAACGGTGTGCCTCCCATTAACCTTCTGACTTCCATATAATTATGACTACCCATCCTAATCTGAATAACAGTGTCTAATAAAAATAAGAAAAGAACTGCGTAATCGGATCCTGAACGGGTTAATAATCGAATATAGCATCTTGGTTGTTTTCTTTAATTAAGGGAGCTCAGATGGTATTGTGCAGCATAATTTACTGGTTCGGCTCAATGGTTTAAGGAGGAGGTTTAGTTTGCTGTCTAAACCTCTATCAAACTTTAAAAAACACCCACAAGACCCCCCTTTGATATAAATGTGTACACTTTTCGGTAGAGCAATGTCCCGGCCGAAGGCCTATTCCTCTTCAAATACAGGCTCGCTACCGCTCGCCAGGAAAAAAATCGACACCTAAATCGCACGAAAGGTCTTAATATTGGCAAAGAAATAGGCAAAAGGTCTGAAAATCGCCAAACTAATGGGACGAATGTCTTTAAATCTCCTAACCAATAGTGCTAAACATGAGGGAGAAGGAGGACTCGAAAAACCAACTGCCTCCCCTTAATCCGGTATCACACGAGAGCTTTTATAGTCAACATTTGATGAACAACATTTTTCTGGCAACATTTCTGGAATATTGTGCACTAGTATCGGAACTAGACTGATGGTAGATGAATTTAAGTAACATAAACATATTTAATGTTGACCTCATAAGTTGCCAGACACAGTGTTGAGGATAAATGTTAAGTGAAAAGCACTCGTGTTATACCGGGTTTAAGGGGGCCCACCTCGCTTTTTTTTCTCTCTCTCCCTCTCTCTTTGGCTTGTATCCATTCGGCTCCATTCAGCCTACTGTTTTAAGACGTTTACCCCCATCCGGGTGTCAATATTTTCCTGGCGAGCGGTAGCGAGCCAGCATATATATTTTTTTTTTACAGCAAGCTAAATTTGTACATTTTTCGATAGAAAAATTTCTCCGGCGAAGCCGGATTTCTCCATACAATGATGGCTTGCTATCGCTTGCCATGAAGAGATCGACCCTGGATGGGGATAAAAGTCTAAAACAGTTGGCTGAATGGGGCCGAATGGATACAAGCCAGAGAAAGAGAGAAGAGAAGAGAAGAGAAAGAGAAACAAAAGCAGATGACTCCCCGTAATTGTATCGCCAATGACTCTAGTTCAGTATTTCTCTTATCCATCTTTAAAGGGAGATTTCCACTTGAGTTATTATTTTTTCTGGACCCCTTTCTCCCTCGTGTTTAGCCCCATTGCTTTTGAGATTTTAGGACGTTTGCCCCATTAGTTTGGTGATTTTAAGAACTTTCGTGCTTGATGGAGGTCTAGCGAGGAAACTGAAAAATAAATGAAAAACTTAATTAATAGAAAAGAAAAGAAAAAACTAGCCCCTTAATCTCTCTACTCTCTTCTTCTTTAATCTCCTTTAATCTCCCTTAGACACCCTTAATTTCCCTTAAACTCCTTTAATCTCCCTCAATCTCCCTTAAACTCTCTTAATATCCCTTAAAATCCCTTAAACTCCCTCAATATCCCTGAATCTCCCTTAATCTCTATTCTCCCTTAATCTCCCTTAATATTCATTAATTCCTCTTAAACTCCCTGAATATCCCTTAATCGTTATGAATCTCCCTTAATTTAACTTAGCCTCCCTTAAACTTTCTACTCCCCTTCTTCTCATCTTCACTTATCTTATCATCTCTTAACCCCCCCCACCTTTTTGCTCTCCCCAACTTTTCCCCTCCTTTTTACTTTTTGTTAGCACTCCTGGGCGCTTGGATTTTCTCGCCCAGATTCTTCAGAAAAAAATCCTCCACATATATATATATATATATATATATATATATATATATATATATATATATATATATATTCTCTTTTAACCCTTATTTAGCGGCGAGCAACATAAGTCGAGTTAAAAAAAGCTGGACTATGTGGCGGCGCTCGACATAACTCGAGTGGCAATTTCAGCACGTAATGGTGAGAGAGAGAGACAAGTGGTGGCAGGAGACTAGCGAGCGTATGACTGCTCCAGACCACCGCGGCGAACCTACTGACACAAATCTCAGCTCCCTCCTCCCTCTCTCACTCGCTACATACTCAATTATGTACTGAAAGTACCGAATTACCTGCTTTTTGCACTCGCGTTGCACGGTTATTGCAAGAAAACTATCCATCATACAAGGATCGTTATGGTGTCATTCGAAAGCTCTGTTTATGCCCTTTCAGGGATAGGTACTTGTTTTACGTTCTGGGTCTTATTTAGGCATGAAAATGATCACGTAAACAGCCCTATTTTGGCTAAAAACACCCCGCTGTGCGGTACACATAAATAAACCGCATAGGCCGCTCGTAAGGTGTTAAACAGAAGAGGTTAAAAGCAATAGCAGTTTCAGCATTCAGGATTTTATTGTTACAACTTTCAATAGTTCTAACAATTTTCCTCTGGGGTTCAGAGATGAGGTACAAAAGGTTAGCAAAATTCATGGTGGATCCAACGTTTCACAAGTAAACATCTTGCATCTTCAGGGAATGGAGAGGTAATGATTAGAATAGGGACAAAGCATCATATTTATACAAAATTCGAGGATCAAGTAGAGGGAGGTGGGCGGAGCTACTGGGTGTGTGGTGGCGGTTCATTGGTGGAAGGCAGTCTATTCGGGAGACAGGCACTAAATCTTATCGGTGGTTGGTTGTTGGCTGTGGGTGGCTGTGATTGGTTGGTGTTGTCAGTTGTGTGCTGAGCGTGGAAGCGTAAGGGAGGGGGGCGCGGGGCGAGAGGAGGGGGGACAGCATGCCTGTAGCGCTTGTCTGAAGGAAGAATTTGAAGGTCTTGTGTTTGGTTGTTGATGCTGGGGTTGAGTGTTTGGATGTATAGAGCTTCTAAAATATCTCAACCCCAGCATCAACAACCAAACACAAGACCTTCAAATTCTTCCTTCAGGCAAGCGCTACAGGCATGCTGTCCCCCATCCTCTCACCCTGCGCCCCCCTCCCTTACGCTTCCACGCTCAGCACACAACTGACAACACCAACCAATCTCTGCCACCCACAGCCAACAACCAACCACCGATAAGATTTAGTGCCCGTCTCGCGAATAGACTGCCCTCCACCAATGAACAGCCACCAGACACCCAGTAGCTCCGCCCACCTCCCTCTACTTGATCCTCGAATTTTGTATAAATATGATGCTTTGTCCCTATTCTATTCATAAACAGCCCAAACGCCCGCCAATCAATTCTTTCTCTCATTGATGGCGAGAGAGTAACATTCACCACCAAAACGGGGAAGAAAGGAGAAGAGGCTACCAACGTCACCGTACCATCGGGAGTCACTCAAAAAGACTCCAGACATGCCAGGGACAAGAGGACAGACAAAAGAACATCTGCAAAAATCCAAATCATTGTCACCACCGCTGTAACACTCGCTGATGGGGACCCAAATCTCCTCAATGAGCTGCTACCAAGACTCCTGACAGCTAATAATCTTCCCACAATCATCATCCCTCGTATGCAGCCCAACAAGAAGACTCCACGAGCCAGCACACAGGTACCAAGACCCACACCACGCCCTCAACTCCCTCTGTCCCGCCCATTAAGCAGACAGAAATCTCCTCCTGACACAATATATACTGTCAAATCAAGAACAGCAACCTGCAACTCCAACACCAAGCTCAAGGGAAAACTGAAGATGTCTCCATATATTAACATCTTCGAGCAAAACCTAGAAGAGGACGAAACTCCAACAACATCAAAGGAGACGGAGGAAGCCCTCTCACCACCACCAGCTCTCCCCTCCACCAAGCCTACACCATCCAGACCATCTGAAGAGACTCTCAGGACCACTCCTCCCCCTCCTGTTCGGACCCCACAAGCTGTGAAGAAGAAGAAGAGGAATGTGAAACCTGCAGGTGACACAACACCCAAGTCACAGAAGATACAACCAGCATGTTTCTCCAACATGATTGAATACGCCGAATACCTCGAACAAATTCAAGCTGAAATATTGAAGCAATAATACCCTTTAACAGATATAGATTTTGCATTAACTCACAAGATAAACAACTAGCTCAACTATGTACGACTATTAGACCATGAATAGACAAATACAAATAAAGTAATAAACATCCCTAACAATAGCAAGGTGGTCTGCCCACTAACTTTTCTCTCTCACTGTATTTCATCTTTCCTACTTCCTCTTCCCCCACCCACTCTGTGGTGCCTCTCTCCCCCCCTTAAAAAAAAAAAAAAAAAAAAAAAAAAAAAAAAAAAAAAAAAAATTCTAATCATTACCTCTCCATTCCCTGAAGATGCAAGATGTTTACTTGTGAAACGTTGGATCCACCATGAATTTTGCTAACCTTTTGTACCTCATCTCTGAACCCCAGAGGAAAATTGTTAGAACTATTGAAAGCTGTAACAATAAAATCCTAAATGCTGAAACTGCTATTGCTTTTAACCTCGTCTGTTTAAAAGAGAATCTATTACCTGGCTATACTAACATATATATATATATATATATATATATATATATATATATATATATATATATATATATATATATACGGTACTGTATATACTGTATATATTCATGTTTTGTATCTCTATATTTTGGTTTATGTATTTATAAATGCAATTCAATTGTATTATAGCTGGTAATTCAGTTCAATATCGATGTACAAATATCCAACTTCTTTATAGCCAAGATACTCGCAAGTGGACAATTTATCGTCGAGTAAGAAGAAGAACAAACATATATACATTGCTTCTTTTCCTCTCTTTTTCCGCTTTTTTTCTTCCTCTTTTTTCGCCTCTCTTTTTCTGCACCTCTCTATTTAACCCTTTCACGCATTTATGATGCAGAGGTTGTCAGATTAGCTATAAGAAATAGAGTTCTCTCACTCTTATAATTACCTCTCCAAAATTAGTTTTCTGCCCACAGCTAACTCAAAGACAACTGCAGAGGTTGAAGTAACTAAACTAAAGGTTTCTAAATACCCCTGATGGTAACAAAGGCTTTAAAGTATCCCCAATAGGCTCAACATTGCGTCATATGTCGGAGAGGGTTAACTTCCTCTCATTTTTCTTTTTTGTATATATATTTGCTTTCCCTTCTGTCTTTTTCTACAACTCTCTTCTTTCATTGTACTTCCCTGTGGTTTATCTTCTTTTTATATATTTACTCTCCCCTTTCTTCGAGGTCCGCAGAGGGGATGTTCAGGTTTTACTTCAGGTAGGGGTTTGTTTTTCGAGTTTGTTTATTAACCCTTTCTGTATCGGCGATGTCCTTTAGCTTTATTCTGGCTAATATGAGACGATTCTATTCAGTTTCTTAAAGGACTCCAGCAATTAACAGGCTTCGAACTATCTTACTTAACCCTCCAATCCCAGCGATGGCTACTAGCCGTCAGTTATGTAATTTCCTTGTTACTGCCTGTATCAGGCTGTACCGGGTACCACGACCATTTGACACTGCTCTCGATATGGCAACACTTCTCAGCTTGTACAGTATAAGACCCTCTGAAGGCTGGGGGGAGCCAGTCTTCTCTCATCTCATGAGGTGGAAGGTTGTTCTATCTTGCCATTTCGGCCACATTGCTTGGGACTGGAGGGGGACTTTTATTAATGTATTCTACGGTATAGTAGGGGTTAACCCTTTTTACTACCACATATTTGTCTAAAACTGCACAAAATCCTCTAAATATAGCTAGGATAAAATAAAAATAGCCGTCGCCGGCACAAAAGGGTTTAACTCCGCCAACGAAACTGGACGTAAGTTATGTTTTCACCACCATTTGTTTGTCTGTCTGTAAGCAAACTAAATCAAAAAGATATGAACCGCTTTTAACGAATTTTGGTGAACAGAGTGAGTGAGTGTGAGTCAGTGAGGGTGAGTGAGTGTGTGTATGTACAAAGGAGTACAAAGGAAATCAAGCAACAACAGGTCTAGTGACCCTTCTAGGCTACTTGTCCTCCAATACACTGAGGATCAAGTGCCCAAACAGTGGTTTAGAGTCGGTAAGGGAACATTGAAAAGGGAACTACTGCCCTGGAACTAATGTCCGTGGCAGGATTAGGAAGTTAGTAGGGGACAGATGGGTTAGTAACTGAGGGTGGAATAAAATAAAGTTATTCATTTACAAACGCAGTCAGTCGCGGGTTTGATGCGAGATATTTGTCTAGGCGAAGTTTAAATGAATCAACGGTGCTGCAGTCTATAACTTCCCGGGGAAGCCCATTCCACAAATTGACAACTCGATTGAAGAAGAAATTCTTAAGATTCGTGTGAGTTAAAAGATTTACCAATAATTTTGCAACCGTTTCCCCGCGTGTAATTAGATTAGTTGATGGAAGTTATGGAGCAAGTGGAGGAGATGAGCAAGGTGTTTAAGGATGAGATCTGTGCAGCTTGTGAGGAGGTGTGTGGAGTGAGGAGAAGAGGGAGGGGAGTGAAAGGTACAGCATGGTGGACAGAAGAGGTAAGAATAGCTGTGGAGGAAAAGAAGAAAGCATATAGAGAGTGGTTGGGTAGTAGAGGGAATGAAGATTTCGAGAGACAGAAATGAGCGAGGTACGTGGAGAGTAAGAGGGTGGTGAAGAGAGTAGTGAAGGAAAGTAAGAGAAGAGTAGATGAGGAATTTGGAAGGAATCTGAGTGTAAAATGGAGGGAGAGTAAGAAACTGTTCTGGAAAGAAGTCAAGAACGTTAGGGAAGGTAGCAAGGGAAACAGTAAGGGTGTGAAAGATAAGAATGGGAGAATGCTAGCCGAGAAGCAAGAGAGAGTCGAAAGATGGAGGGAGTACTTCAATGAGTTGGTAAATGTAAGGAATGAAGAGCCAGCAAACATAGCTGGATATGGTTTGGGAGGGAGAAGAAGAGAAGTAGTGGAGGAGGAGGTGGGGATCAGGAGGTCAGAAGTGTGGGAAGCCATGAAAAGAGTGAAGTTGGGGAAAGCACCAGGAACAGATGGAGTGTGTGGGGAAATGTTGAGATATGGTGGTGAGATAGTGATCGAATGGGTATGGAAAAGGTGCAAACTAGCATGGGAGAAGGGGAGTGCACCCGATGAATGGAAGACTGGCATAATAGTCCCCCTATATAAGGTCAAAGGGGAAAGAGGAGTGTGTGGTAACCACCGAGGAATATGTCTTCTAAGCATAGTAGGGAAGGTATACAGTAGGGTAGTGATTGAGAGAGTGAGAGTGAGAACGGAGAAATGGATAGGCGACGAGCAGGGAGGTTTTAGGAAGGGAAGAGGATGTGTAGATCATATTTTTACCCTGAATTGTGTTGTGGAGAAATATCTGGAGAAGAAACAAAAGGTGTATGTTGCCTTTATGGACTTGGAGAAGGCCTATGACAGAGTGGATAGAGAAGGTTTGTGGAAAGTACTTAGAATATACGGAGTAGATGGCAAGTTGCTGAAAGCAGTGAAGAGCATGTATGAGGGTGCAAAGGCGGCAGTACGTGTGGAGAGTGAGCAGAGCGAGTTCTTTGACCTGAATGTTGGTTTGAAACAGGGGTGTGTGATGTCCCCGTGGTTGTTTACTGTATATATGGATGGAGTCATGAAAGAAATACTATCAAGAGCAGTGGATGTTGGTGTATCGCTGAAAAGGGAGGGAATTGAGTGGAAGCTACCTATACTGCTGTTTGCGGATGATACAGTTCTGATGAGTGATAATGAATGGGAGTTGCAGGGTCTGGTAAATGAGTTTGGAACAGTGTGCGAAAAACGGAATTTGAAGGTAAATGCGGGGAAGAGCAAGGTTATGGTCTTCGAAAGGGTGAAGTCACAGAGTGTGAGGTGAAGCTGAACGGTCAGGCTATGGAGATCGTCGACTCTTTTAAGTATCTGGGCAGTGTGTTGAGTAAAGATGGGACTATGGATGAAGAAGTGCGGGAGAGGGTACAACAGGGGAAGAGGGTTGTAGGAACGCTGAAAGCAGTAACAAGAAATAGGGTGGTCAGTATGGAAGTGAAGAAGTCCTTGCATAACAGTGTGGTAATCCGACACTGACTTACGGAAGCGAAGCATGGACGTTGGTTGAGAGACTCAGACCAAGAGTGAGAGCAGTGGAAATGAATTACTTAAGAAGTGCGTGTGGAGTTACATGGAGGGATAGACAGACAAATGAGGAAGTAAGAAGGAGGTGTGGTGTGGAGGTAGATGTGCTGGAAAGTGTGAAAAGGAACAACTTGAGATGGTTCGGCCATATGGAACATATGGAAAGCGAGAGAATGACTAAGAGGGTGTACGAGAGTGAGGTGGAGGGACAGAGAGGGAGAGGTAGACCAAAAGAGAGGTGGAAGGATGGAGTGAGGAAGTATATGAACGAAGGCGGTGCTGGTTGGGGGGAGGGGCGTCGACTGACTGGGGACAGGTGCATGGGGGCAGTTCGTTCGTGGCCACCCCTTCGGGGATCACGGCGTTGGGCAATAGATAGATAGATAGATAGTGAAGTACTTACTACAGTTCATATTGTCGATGCCTTTGATTATTTTGAACATAATTATGAATTAAGTTGCCTCTTAATCTGCGCTGGGTTAAAGGAAATAGATTTAATTTTCTAAGACGTTCCTCGTATGTTTTTTTTTTAGGCTAGGTATAATTTTGGTAACTCTACGTTGAACTTGTTCTAGCTTGTATATATCTTTTTGGTAATAAGGGCACCAGGATTGCACGCAGTATTCCAGAAGAGGGCGGACTAAGGAATTGTAAAGGGTTAGGATAACGTATTTTGATTTATGCTCAAATGACCTGCCTATAAAGCCAATTATTGTTTTGCTTTCTTAACAACTTCTGAACATTGTTGACTCGGTTTTAGGTTACTCGATATTGTTACTCCCAGATTGATATTGTTACTCCCAGATCTGTTTCTCTGTTTACATTCTTAAGCTGAGTGCCATTCATCGAATATTTTGCTTTCTCAATTTGATATCCGATATGTAGTACTTTACATTTATACGCATTGAAACTCATTTGCCAATTTTGGGCCCAACATGACAACTTATCTAGATTGTGTTGCATATCGTCAACTTGTTCTTTTGAGAGAACGCTATTTTAAATTTTTGTATCGTCAGCAAATTTTGAGATTGTACAGGTGAGACCCTCATCTATGTCGTTGATGTAAATTAGAAAGATAATTGGTGCTTGTGTGAGAGAGAGAGAGCGAGAGTGTGTGTGAGAGAGAGAGAGAGAGAGAGAGAGAGAGAGAGAGAGAGAGAGAGAGAGAGAGAGAGAGAGAGAGAGAGAGAGAGAGAGAGAGAGAGAGATTAGTGAACAGATAGGATATGCGCCAAGGAAGAAGATATTCAAGTTTGGAGGCAATTCGATTTAAGGGGGGGATGGGTGTCTTTATTTGCTCATCTATGTATCTTTTTACTATGTTTTTGGTTTCCTCCCTAGACCTCCATCAAGCTTATAAAAACACTCGTCCAAGACCCTCCTGCAAGATGAATATGTACATTTTTCGATAGAAAAATTTCCCGGCCGAAGGCTGGTTCCTCTTAAATTACTGGCTCGCTATCGCTCGCCAGAAAAAATTGATACCTAAATGACACAAAAAATCTTAATATTGACAAAGAAATGGGACGAAAGGTTTTAAAATCGGCAAACTAATGGGGCTAAACATGAGGAAGAAGGGAGACCAGAAAAGACAACCCATCTCCCCCTTAATCGAAATTTGGTGGGCGCAGGCTGAGGTATCCGCTCTACCGTGGGCCCCTCTTGTATACAGATTTTTTTTTCGCTCGACCTTGTGATGTTTTTTTGTAATTTGTGTTTTTGTTTGAGCTTTTTAGGTATTTGTGTAGGTCGCTGTGTGTGAATGACATGTATTTTGTTTGTGTGTGTTCATAGTTTTCTGTTGTGTTGTCCCTATTCTGGCTCTGTCTTGAGTCAGTTCCCCCCCCCCCTCCCCCCCAAAAAAAAGGGAAATGGGGATTGGGCCTGAGTATATATAATATAATATATATATATATATATATATATATATATATATATATATATATATATACTGTATATATATATACCGGGTATATATATATATATATATATATATATATTTTTTTTTTTTTTTTTTTTTTTTTTTTTGGCACTCTAGGTCTTTCGGAGTTCCCCTGCAGTATTGTATTTCCCCGAGGCCCGAGGAGGGAAAGCTGAGGTCTTACTGAGTCTACAGATTTTTATATTATTTTTTTGGTATGTATTGTGTTTGTTTTTTGCTGTTTTATATATATTTTTTTCCTTGCAATTAAGGTATTTTGTCCAGTATTATTGTTGTTGTTCTTCTTATTTTGGCTCTAGGGGAGAGAGTGAGTGAGTGATTGAGTAAGAGAGAGAGAGAGAGAGAGAGAGAGAGAGAGAGAGAGAGTGTGTGTGTGTGTGTGCGCACGCGCTAAGTTCTTACTTCGGCTAGAGTTTATTTTGTATGTTATATATATACTGTATATATATATATATATATATATATATATATATATATATATATATATATATATATATATTTACAGTTTGTGTATATACTTTCTGCGGCTTTGGCTGTGCTTTAGGACCTCATATAATCCAACTTGGGTTGTTTGGTCATTGCTATCGTTTTTTATTTTTGTTTTTCTGGTAGCTGTGTTGCTCTTTTCAAATCTTCCTCCTCCTGTTCTTGTCTTATTTTGTTTTCCATATTTATTTTTCTATAGATTATTTCCTTATTTTGCTTGTACTGTTAGTAGCTATGGTATGTGCGCGGAATTTCGGTGTGAGTATCCTAGGTTCGAATCCTTGGAGTACCACATGTACTCATTAGTTGCATTGATTTCATTAATTAGGTATATTTGTAAGTTAATTTGTGGGTTTGGTGATAATATGAATTTGTCCTTTCTTGCCTCTTCACCTTCCTCCTTGCACTACTCCATTTCCTCCCATGTTTTTCTCATATTGTACTCTCTTTTGTTGGTCTATTATTTCCTTAAGGCAGCGTCGCACGATTTTGTTTCCGTCAATTTTTATGAGCAATTGTAGTCTGGCAGCTTCAAAATATAAGTTATATCAGAAATCAGCCCCCTAACATGATCTACCTTCAGTCTAATTTCCGATGACAATGTGAAAAAGCCTCAAAACATTACGAGAACAAAACTAGGTCATCGAAAATTGCCGGAAAAAGCGCTTGCGTGACACCGGCTTTAAGCCGCTGTCACACGAGCGCTTTTCCGTCAATTGACAATGAGCAAATTTGTTCTCGTATTATTTCGGGACATTTTTGCACTGGTATTGGTAACTAGACTGAAGGCAGATTATATTAGGATGCTGAATTCTGATAAAGTGTATATTTTTAAGCTTCCAGACCATAATTGCTCGTAAAAATTGCTCGAAAAAGCGCTCGTGTGACTCCGGTTTTACTTTGCTGGCACTCTAGGGCGTTGGTAGCTTCCCTGCAGTATTGTGTTTCCCCGAGGCCCGAAGAGAGGAAGCTCAGGTCTTACTTCGGCTAGATTTTTTGTTTTGTTTTTGTTTTTTCGTTGTGTTAGCTGTGGTCTTGGTTAATTTTTTAAGGGGAGATGTTTCGTTTTTCTGGACCCCTTTCTCCCTCGTGTTTAGCTCCATTAGTTTTGAGATTCTTAAGACGTGCGGCCCATTAGTTTGGCGATTTAAACACCTTTCGCCCCATTTCGTTGTCAATTTTAAGAACTTTCGTGCCATTTAGGTGTCGATTTATTTCCTGGCGAGCGATAGCGAGCCTGTAATTTTAAGAGGAACCGGCCCTCGGCCTAAACATTTTTCTACCGAAAAATTTACAAATGTATCTTGAAGGGGGGTCTAGGGGGTGTTTTTTTAAGCATGATGGAGGTCTAGGGAGGGAACTATAACAATACCAAATAAATATATAAATAGCAAAACAAAAAGGTGTTTTGGCCATTTCTATTTGTGTTGTTTTGGCTCTTTTGTGTTTTGTGTTGATTGGACTTTACTTCCTATTCACTTAAGGGGGGATGGGCCGGTTTTCTTGACCACTTTCTCCCTCATGTTTAACCCCATTAGTTTTCAGATATTAAGATGTTTGCCCCATTAGTTAGTCGATCTTAAGACCTTTCGTCCCATTTCTTCGTCAATATTTAGACCTTTCGTGCTATTTAGGTGTCGATTGTTTCCCTGGCGAACGAGAGTGAGCCTGTAATGTTGGAAGAACCGGCCTTTGGCCGGGAAATTTTTCTACCGAAAAATTTACAAATTAATCTAGAAGGGGGAGCTAATGGATGTTTTTTGTTTTTAAATTGATGGAGTAGACCTCTATCAAATTAAAACAAAAACATCCATTAGATCCCCCTTCTCGATTAATTTGTACATTTTCGGCCGGAGGAAACTAGAAAAATATTGGATACATGCAAAAATCGCCCAAAAAGTGAACCATCCCCCCTTAATCCGCCTTTTGTTCTCTTAGTTTGTTTTCTGAATTATCTTCTGGTGTCTTTTATTTTATTTTTTTTTTTATTTTATTTTTTTTTTTTCTTGCACTCAAGGTCGTTCGGAGTTAGGCTGCAGTCTTGTGTTTCCCCTAGGGCCGAAAGGGCGTAAGTTGAGGTCTTACTGCGGCTAGAGTTTCTAAACCCTTTCGCTGCGGGTGACGTTCTGGAACGTCCTGGCAAGTTACCGCAATGTCCAGGCTTTAAAAGCCTGTAAAAAACGTAAAAATCGAGTGTCAGTGGGCTGGAGCGTGAGGGGCCCACCTCCGACCCTCAGAGCACCGAGCGGCTCACTGATGTTGACTGTGTCTCGCGCGGGTCTCTCTCTGTCTCTCTCAACAGTGTAGCCAAGCGAGCGAGTGTTACATAATAGCGGGTTTCCCGCGTTTCACTGGCACCACTGCGGGTGAACCAGACCACGTACAGGGCCCGTTCTGGTCTCATTTTCAAGCTATTTTTGCCTAGTTTTCGGCAGAATACACTTCATTTAATGCAGATGCTTGATTTATCATTCAGGAGTGCCTGAATAAGCCCTAAGTAGCCCAAACATAGCCGCAGGCAATGGGTTAAGGGGGGGTCACCTGTTTTTTTCTTCTTCTCTTGTTCTCTCTTTCTCTGGCTTTTATAAATTCGACCCCATTCAGCCTACTGTATTAAGAAGTTTATCCCCATCCAGGTGTCGATTTGTTCCTGGCGAGCGATAGCGAGCCAGCATTGTATGGAGAATCCGGCTTCACCGGAGACATTTTTCTATCGAAAAATTTACAAATTTAGCCTGCTGTCAAAAATATTTTGAAAAATATGCTGGCTCGCTACCGCTCGCCAGGAAAAAATCGACACCTGGATGAGGATAAACGTCTTAAAACAGTAGGCTGAATGGGGCTGAATGGATACAAACCAGAAAAAGAGAGTAAAGGAGTGAACAAAAAGCAGGGCACCCTCCTTAAGATGTTTTTCTTTACATTCGGT
Source organism: Paralithodes platypus (assembly GCA_032716605.1). NCBI lineage: Eukaryota > Metazoa > Arthropoda > Malacostraca > Decapoda > Lithodidae > Paralithodes > Paralithodes platypus. Next base: position 12,815,822 of record CM064546.1, on the reverse strand, counting down.
CTATGGTGTAGTTTTTGGCGGGTTGGGATTGTTTCTTTTTGGCACGTAAGGTGGTTTGGTCATAGTTGTTGTTGTTGTTGTTGTTGTTGTTGTTGTTTTGGCTCTGTTGATAGGGGTGTTGCTTGGGCATATTTTCCTCTTCCCACTAATCCTAGTATTCTTATATTACGATTATAATATATATATATATATATATATATATATATATATATATATATATATATATAATATATCTGTGCCATCTGTGCCTTTGTCTCTAACTTCCTTTCCGGTCATTCCATAGCTGAGGTTGTGGACGGCCATCGTTCACTTCCTCATCCTATCAACTCCGGTGTTCCTCAGGGTTCTGTTCTGTCTTCAATTCTATGTTTAATTTTCATAAATGATCTTCTCAACTGTACCTCGTCCTATCCATTCATACGCAGAAATCTCTACCTTACACTACTCAACTAGTTTTCCAGAACGCCCCAGCCAGCAATCCCTCAAAAACAAACGTAATGAAACCATACAACACATGATTGTCTTCTGATCTAACTTCCATTTCCAATTGGGGCAGAGAAAACCTTGTTTCCTCTAATGCTTCCAAAACCCAATTTCTCCATCTATCTACCAGCCATGAACTCCCAGAGGACTATCACTTATACTTCAACAACACAAAGATCATACCTTCATATCTTCTCTCAGAATTCTCGGTGTCTCTCTTCTGATCTCTCTTGGAAGGGCCATATTACCACTCTTGCTAAGGCGGCCTCCCAGAAGCTGGGTGTGCTCAACCGCCTCAAGGGGTTCATTACCCCTGCACAACTTCTTGCTCTGTACAGGGGCACAGTACGTCCTTGTATTGAGTATTGTTCACATGTGTTGGAAGGATCCTCTCACACAGCACTTCTAGACAAAGTAGAAAGGAAAGCCTTTCGTATCATTAACTCCCGTCCACTCACTGACTCCCTGCAATATTTCTCTCTTCACAGCAATGTTGGATCTCTCTCGCTATTCTATTGCTACTACAATAATCAGTGTTCCTCAGAGCTCTCTCAATGTATACCACCTCCTCTACGTAGGGTACGTAGTACCTGTCTTGCAACACAATCCCACCCCTACTCTGTACAGCTCTCCAACTCGAGAGTGAAACGATACTCCCAATCTTTCTTCTATTCAACAGCTGAGCTCTTGAACTCTTTCCCTGAATCCATCATTCCCTCATACTATTACTTTGTTTCAAATTCCGTGTGTCCGGACATTTTGGCTCGAACATTCCTTGATTTTGGCCCTGACACTCTTTCAACTCTGGGGGAGGCACTTAGTTACAGGCAGTTTTGTCTTTTGTCTCCCTCATCCACATAGAAAAAAAATAATAATAATATATATACCAGTATATACTGTATATACTGTATATATAGTATATATATATATATACGATATATATATATATATATATATATATATATATATATATTATATATATATATATATATATATATATATATTACATATATATATATATATATATATATATATATATATATATATATATATATATATATATATATATATATATATATATATTTATTTGTTTTTAGGGGGGGGGGGGGGGAGTATACTTAATTCCTTATTTTGTTGGCCCTCCTGGTGGTTTGGAGTTCCTCTGCAGTATAGTATTTCCCTGAGGCCAGTGGTAGGCTAGTTGCGTTGGTCTTCTCAAATCGTCTTTCTCCTTTCCAATACCTCTCATTTTCTCTGTTTTTCTTTTCTGTGTTTTCTATTTTGGTCTATTATTCCCTTCTTTAACCCTCCAGCCCCGGCGCCCTTTGCTCGCGACTGTACTGTTGTCCCGGGTGTTTTGCCGATTATTGGGCTATGTTCACTCACCTGTAACTCAATAATTAAGTAGAAGTTTCTAGCCCCAGTGGTTGCATAATGGCGAGCGCGGGAAGTAGACTGATTTTCGGCGGCAAATTCTTCCCTCGTTCGGATGCGTCGCCCCGGCCCAGGCTATACTCCATTCAATCGACCCGTGCATCTGGCTCCTAACTAGTGTTTGCATCGAGGCTCTTGATTGGCTATCATATCAGTACCCGAGTTCACTGGCCAAAATGAGCGGCAGAGCTGATAAAAAAAATTTATTATCTTTATTATTCCTTATTTATTCATTAAACTATATACGTTTAAGTAATTTTAATGATTAATTAATAAATTATAGTCTTATCCGAATCTAAAGAGCTATTAAATATCACATGAAACCCATTAATAACTTATATATCATAAAGTAAACACAAGCGAAACAATAAAATGATAAACGGGAGAAGTAAGCGAGAGAGGAGACTGACTGACAGGCTCACCCAGATTAGCCAATCACAGGCCATGATTTATTTATCGGTATCACACATTTAAAATAGGCAGGGACGGAATATCTTCCCTTGCTTGTGTTTACTTTATTATATCTACAATTGTATGTGGTTCATGTGGTATTTTATAGCTCTTAAGGTTATGATATCACCTATCACATTATCATTATCATTACTAAAATGTATCTAGTTTAATTGTTATATATGGAATAATAATGAACAGCATATTTTAATCATACGATAATGTGATATTCTACAGTGATATTCGAACCTTAATAGCTATAAAATACCACATAGAACACATACAATTGTAGATATAATAAAGTAAACACAAGCAAGGGAAGAGATTCCGTCCCTGCCTATTTTAAATGTGTGATACCGGTAAGTAAATCATGGTCTGTGATTGGCTAATCTGCCTGAGCTCGTCAGTCAGTCTCCTCTCTCGCTTACTTCTCCCGTTTATAATTTTATTGTTTCGCTTGTGTTTACTTTATGATATATAAGTTATTAATATGTTTCATGTGATATTTAATGGCTCTTTAGATTCGGAGAAGACTATAGTTTATTAATTAATAATTAAAATTACTTAAACGTATATAGTTTAATGAATAAATAAGGAATAATAAAGATAATAAGAAGAAATTATCAGCTCTGCCGCTCATTTTGGCCAGTGAGCTCGGGTACCGATATGATAGCCAATCAAGAGCCTCGATGCAAACACTAGTTAGGACCCAGATGCACGGGTCGATTGAATGGAGTATACCACGCACCTAGCCACTCGTCACGCCTCCCATAGACGACTTTAGTGGTTGATATTGACGATGTGATGTTTATTTGATATTTTTATAGTTATTTTGAGGCCAATTATATAAAGTATTTGTATTAGGGTGTCACTGTCACTAATATTGCTCATTTTCACTCGATACCGTACTTGTTATTAGTAATTGAGGTAGGTTATTGTTATATTAGTCACTGATTATTCGTTATCACAGGTGTTTATTATACTTTGGCCATCAAATATTAGGTTTTGTGTCACTTTCACTTTGGTAAATATGATTCAGAGAGTGTCACTGTCACTGATAATGCTAATTTTCACACGATACCGTACTTTTTATTAGTAATTGAGGTAGGTTATTGTTTTATTAGGCACTGATTATTCGTTATCACAGGTGTTTATTATACTTTGGCCATCAAATAATTATTAGGTTTTGTGTCACTTTCACTTAGTTATATGCTTTGTAAACGTTTTATATACAATGTATTGTCTTTTTTCACTGATTTATACATTTCTATAGGTTCTAATCATATGAATGTCACTTATTATATACATTTTTTTGTCACTTTCACATATTATTATGGTGTTATTGTATTTGTATCAATTTTCTCATGATACATAATTATGACTTTTGTATTACAATAAATTGTTTTACTTCCACTTATTGCCTATATATATACATATTGTCACTGTCTTTGGTACTTTCACTATGATTAGAACACCTGCTTGGAGTGGTAATCAAAGAAGCACCCTTCAGCACAGAGTGGCACCTTGCACTCCACACACTCCATGGTGGACTTTTTCTCTGACCTCGCCCTCAGCCTGGTGTTGTAGCAGACATAGCACCGCTTCTGCTGCTTTCTTCCTGCTTGTGTCAGAGGCAGGGAAATGAGCCTGTGCATATTCATGTAATATGCACAGTGCAAGCGGTCAGTAGCGGCGGGCCCAGCATGTGCCACTGCCCTCTGTGGCATAGCATACTTCTCAAGGAGCTCCTTCAACACCTGCTTTTGGAACCTCCGCAGGCTATTGAACTGCCTGGGTGTGTTCTCATTCCGAAGATTGTAGATGTTGTAAGCATTCAGAATTGACATGTCCACCATATGCAGAAAGAACTTTTTGTACCATCTGCATGAGGTACACAGACAGTCAATGAAGCCTATCTGCATGTCGGACTTGTCCACCAACCTCATGTTGATGTTGTAGTCCAGGACAGCATCGGGCTTGGTCACCCTGGCCTGGGTGCGGCGATCCACCTTGCCAGTCTCCACCATTTCCCTCTTGTGGACGGTGGTCAGGAGGTTGACCTTCCGCTGGTCGTGCCAGTGGATAGCCAGAATGGGCCCCGACTTCTTCCGGAACACATCGCCTTTCTTTGTCTTTGGAGGGAAAGGTGGCATGCCCTTCCTTTTCCCTCGTACTGTGCCTACAGTACTTGCGCTGATGGAGGTACTTTGAGAGAGTGGGGGACGTGTAGTAATTGTCCATGTAGAGGACGTGATTCTTGTGAAAGTAGCGGTCCATCATGGCTTGCACCACTGCTCTGCCAAAGCCAATGAGAGGATCCACAAGCATGTCCCCTTCCTTCCCGCTGTAGACCAGGAAGTCCAGGACATAGCCAGTTCGGCAGTCGCACAGCACAAAGAATTTTATGCCAAAGCGATGTCTCTTTGAGGGGATGTACTGTCGGAAGCTGAGCTTTCCCCAGAACAGCACAAGAGACTCGTCAATGACGACCTTGCGGAAGGGCTTGAAGTAGGAGGAGAAGCGTTTTTGCATCATCTCGTACAACATCCTAATCTTCCACAACTTGTCTGGGCGGTGGACGTCGGTGTTGGTGACAAGATGGAGCGCTGCGAGGATGTCAAGGTGCCGGTTGCGAGACATATATTTCCCGAAGGCAGGGGTGGATATGAGATCATTGGTGATCCAATAGTCAGGCAACCTATGCTTCTTGACATGAGGCATTAGCATGGTGAGTGCCAGGAAGACCATGAACTCGTGATGAGTCACTGGGGTCCACTGCCTCATGTGGCCCTTGGTCACCTTGTCAAACATGTGGACCTGGAATTGGTGCTGCTTGTTGGTCTCCTTGATGACAAATCCGGTAACCTCCTCATCAAAAAAGGCCTCAAAAAGCTCATGTGGTGGAACATTGGGGCCTGCGGGAAAATTGGGGGTAATTCCTGAACCCTCCTCATCAAAAGCTGGCACATCAGGGTTGTAATCTTCCCCGTCAGCCAGGTCTTCCCACTGAAAAATGTAGAATGGGTCTTGGCGACGAGGAGCTGCAGGTGGTGGCCCAGCATGCCCACGGCCAACTCGGGAGGCACGCGCCCTAGGGCGGCCAGGGCGGGCCACAGCACGACGCCCCCGGGCGGAGCGGATGGGTTGAGGGTCGTCCATGTCCATGCAGTCGTCGTCGTCAGAGTGGTTATCTTCCCCTGATGGTGGACCTATATAGTCATGGCCAGAGTCATCTGTGAGGTGCCTTTCATCGTCAGTGTCCCCCGCATAATCTGGCGGGGAACGAGTGATGCGTGGGCGGCGTGCGGGGGGGGCGAGGTGGGGAAGGAGTGGAAGGTGAGGCTATGTCCCCCCGAGGTTCTGGGCTCCTTTGCCTGCGACGAGTGGCAGAAAGCAATGTTTCACTGTCACTAGGCCCAGGCATTGGTGATGCGAGCTCAAATACTTCTTCAGGAACAAATGTTGAAGGCAGGAGAGGTGGGGAGGACCGTGGGGAAAGTTGCGGGGGCGTATGGCTGGGGCCGGCAGGGGTGGACGCCACGGGAGCCTCGAACAAAGCCCGCCTAGTTTGCTGTCCTTTTTTCACATATTTCCTGCCTTTCCCCTTTTCGGCAGCAGTATGTCTCCTGTCGGGGGACCTAGGAGGCAAATAGGCCGAAAGTGGGGGGTTCTCAACCCTTGGCAGTGGTGGGGGTGGTGGGGAATAATGGGGGGTGCCCGGGTCATCTTGGGTGGCTTGGGGAGATAAGGGAGACAATGGCGGGTCACCAGGCTCACCCTCACCCTCACCAAGTCTTTGGGCTTCTTCCCTGGCTGCCGCGGCCACCTTTTCAAGTACCTGCTTCTTATAAAAGCGTAGCTTGAAAGGCGATTTAGGTGGAAAAGGGCTTGGAGTCGTGTCACTCAAGTGAAACTTGGAAATTGACCTTGAACTCTCCCACTCGCTCACTTTCCCCACTTCACTTTCTTCAGCTAAAACAGCTTCCGCGAAAGCTGTTACATCACCTTCATCACTCTCATCACTCTCATGTTCATTCGCAAATCCCCTGAATTGAGTACCAGTGTCACTGTCATCACCATAATCACTCGACTTATAATTAGACGATTTATCACTGTCTTCATCATCAACATTATGGTCTCCTTAAGCAAGCTCAAAAATTCTCAATGTCTCCTCGATACCTCCTGGAGATAACACATTTAGGCGGAGTCGTCTGCGTAAAAAGCGACGAGCCTGGGCGGGCGTCGGAGGGGGCACGGTATCGGACACAGCAGATTCACTTTTTTTGGTAGTATCCATGATGGCGTCGGGGTAGAGACTGTTGCCATGGCATAGTTCACGTGTGGTGGCGCTGTCTACCACCCAACAACAACAAAAATTGACGCGCGCCATTCGAAAGCATTTACGCAAGCACCCGGAGTCTCAGAGCCCTACCGGGTTCTGCGGGGCGCGTTTGTTATGCGTTTCTCAGAGCCCAACCGGGTTCCGAGGGTAATAGTGATATCGTTGTTTTGGCCCTGTTGATAGCTATGTTACTTGCTTTGGATCTCTCTCTTCTTCACCTTCCGTCTTATCAATAGTCCTCCTTTTCCTCTCTTTATTCTATATTCTATACTCTCTTTCGTATCTATTATTTCCTTCTGCTTGCACTCTTCCCTTTCCTCTACTCTCTCAAATCAACTTCCTCTTGTTCACAAATTCTCTTTTTCTTGTCTTATTAGTTTTTCCACACTCTCTTTTTGATCTATTATTTCCTTATTCTGCTTGCATTCTTGGTAGCTATTTTACTTTGGCTTTCTCTCCTCTTCATCTTTCTCCTGTTCACTAATCCTCAGTGTCTTTTGTTATTAGCTTTTCCATACTCTCTTCTTTATCTATTATTTCCTTATTATGTTTGTATATATGTGTATGTACTGTATATACTCAGGCACATACCCCATAGCTGGGGGTGGCTGACTCAAGACAGAGCCTGAACAGGGACAACACAACATAATACAAAAAATGTATAGATTCACACACACCTAGGTTGCCCAGGAGAAGACCCAGAGACCAAGTGCCTTCAGCACTCCCCTGGTCTCAGACCTCCCGGAGAGGTTCCGGTCTCAGCAGGCAGACACGCAGCGGAGCACACCACAATGCCCGCCCATCTCACATCCAGGCATGACCCTTCATATACACCGGCTCCCCGGGCCAGGCGCCTGACGGACTATTATCTAGTCCAATTGGTGCCCAACCCCCTCTCCCAACGACCACATTATCACTCATTTATTCACAAGCATTCTCCATTCATTCCTATTCATTACCACTTCTCTTGCCTGATCTACAATCATCCCTCTGTCTTCCAACGCTTGTACTACAACATTTGTCCATATCAACCGAGGTCTTCCTCTCAACTCCCATTCGTTCAACATGACCATACCAGCACAGCCCCCTTTCGTCCACTCTGGCCGACAAGGGTTACTACTGTCCCACTCTCCTACGTACATCTTCATTCCTCAATCTGTCTCTACGCGTCACTCTACACATACTCCTCAAGCAGTTCATCTCCATCACATTCAACTATATTCTCTGTTGTGCCTTCAGAGTTTGTACTGTTAGTATAATATGTTATTTGTCCTTTGTTTCCTCTTCAGCTTCCTCCTGTTCACTAATTCTCTGTTTCTTTGTTTTTATTAGCTTTTCCATACTCTCTTTTTTTATCTATTATTTCCTTATTCTGGTTGCATTATCGGTAGCTATATTACTCTTCCTTTCTTTCCGCTTCACCTTCCTCCTGTTCACTAATCCTCCGATTATTTTGTGATTAGCTTTTCCATTTTCTAGACCTAGATGTGTGTATTTGTATATTGTTTGTGTGTGTTCATTGTTTTCTGTTGTGTTTTGTGTTGTCCATATTCTTGCTCTGTCTTGTGTCCCCCCCCCCCCCCCAACAAAAAAGAAGGAAAAGTGGGGATTGGGCCTGAGTATATAGATAGATAGATAGATTTTCCATTCTCTCTTCTTCATCTATTATTTCCTTATTCTGCTTATAAGGTTGGTATATGTTATTCACCCTTTCTTTCTTCTCCACCTTCCTCCTGTTCACAAATCCTCAGTTTCTTCTCTTAATCCGTTTTCTGTATTATCTCTCTTTTTTTTCTACAATTTCTTTCTTTTTGTTGGAACTCTAGTTTTGTTCTGTGTTTCCCGGAGGCCCGAAGAGAGGGAGAAGCCCGGAAGTTGTATTTATTTATTTTATTTTATTTATTTTTTTTATTTTTTTTTTTTTCATAGTTTATTTATTGTTTTCTGTGTTGCTGTTTTTATTGTTTTGTTCTTGTACAGTCAGAAACCGCAATCTCTGAGTCACTTTGATAGGGCCCGGATATGTGGAGCGCATCGTTTCTGGACGACAGCTCACTTTACTTATCACAAGGCCACATACCTATGAACACACGTTTCGAACCAATAGATGCTTCACTCAGTCTGCCATGTAAAATTATAATGCTGCTGCTAAGCTATGATCCGCATTCATATATGGATATACACATGACAAAAATATCCTTATTACATTCCCTTACGTATCTACAGTAAATACGGACACGAATATTACCATAGGTTTTAAGACATTAAAAATGAAAAGAAATACTTCCAAATTGCGCAGTGAATGAACAGGATTTAGGTGTGTGTGTGTGTATGTGTGTGAGAGAGAGCGCATGTGCGGATACGAACATAAACACTCCTTACCGCTCTTAATTGTGCTAATTCCTCTGAAAATATAGAGGCTACGCTATTGCAAGTGAAACTCGTTGTGTATAAGTGTTTCCAGCACAGTATGAGGTCGACAGGAAGATAATTGAATTATTTGTTATTGAAAAATAAATTATAACAACATTCACACCATTCTGCCCTCTCGCCCAGACTGTGCCCTCTATTGGACGAATCTGCCATACTCCTTAACAGTAATTACCAACACTTGTTTAATCGTCATATTTTAGTGAATAAAGTGTGCTTAATTGTGTCATTTATTGAAATACAAGTGTGAAATAAGGAGGTAAACTGTCTAGAAAAAACAATAAATAACAATCTTGATATACATTAATGCCACTATACACCTTTACTAGTTAACTCATTATTTATGTGCATAAGTGTAAATAGTACTTAGGTGTGTGACGTTTGTAATATTTATTTATACAAAACATGAATAGCAGAACAGCTCTACCCCCACCTGGTGTTAAGTGTAAAACCTGCACCAAAGACTGTGTCATAGAGTGCATAAAGTGTGAACAGTGTAGCAGCAATGTCCACACAGCCTGCTCACATCTTCCAGTATACGGCTTGATAAATCTACAGTTATACTACCCCTATTTTGTGGCTATTCTGTTGGTACTAATGGGTTAATATTATTAGTAGTAGACTTAGTATGGTTTGATGATGCGCGGAAATGTATATTTGACTTGAAATATATACATTGAAGTATTACAAAACCTTCGCGAACCCATACACAGGGAACGTGAGCTGGGTTTAGACCGTCTTGCACCCATAAACAGGAAACGTGAGCTGGGTTTAGACCGGTCGCGAGACAGGTTAGTTTTCGGTTAGGTTAGGTTAAGTTAGGTTAGGTTAGGCTAATGTTAAAAATACTAAAATGCGACGGTCCTCGGCATTAAACAACATTGTATATCAAATAAAAACTTAAAAACAACAATAAATTATCTGAAAAACTCGTATCTGGTTGGTGATAAATTTGTATCAAAATACGTTTTTTTCCAGTTTCCACGTCTGCTGAACCATCCAAAATCACGCTAAAAGACGTGTTTTTGAAGGGGGGAGGTGGTGGGGTGTATTGGGGGTGGGGTAGTATAACTGTAGATTTACCCACTACCGACATACAGCATAACTCCTCTCTAAAACATTAACCTAACCAAACAACTTAATTAACCTAACCTAACCTAGTATTCATGTAGTAATGAGAATACTAGGTTAGGTTAGGCTTTTTAGTTAGGTTAAGTATTTATAGATTATTTATGTTGTATGTCGGTAGTGGTACGCCCGATAACACAACTCTTACCCAAATCTTCCCAGAAGTAGCCAGCACAGAACCAAAATTTTCTATCCTTAGATGACAGTAGGAAGGAGGCACTAGAGGAAATATTGGAAGAAAGACCTGCACCAATATGCCACTTATACCATCGCAACGTTTTCCGAGGATGCCATACTGGTCGTCATGGAAAAGAATGCAATTATGAACATCCGAAAGTATGTTGGTGCTACCTGAACCATGGACCAAATAAAGCTTAGGGATGCAGTTTGGGCAAAAAGTGTTCCAGGTTCCATCCATTGCTATGCAGAAAGGTTGTCTCTACTGGTGAGTGTCACAATAATTATTGTAAATTCAATCACCTAAAAGGTACCAATCATTCACAAACTCTGACTTCAACGTACGTTTACAAATAAGATCTCCTCCGTGCAACATCTCGACTACTGAGGAAGACTTAGAACACTTGAATTGTACTCGTTAGAACGACGGCGCGAGCAGTGCATTGTTACGTATGGAAAATGCTGAATGATCATGTCCCAAACTTATATAATAAGTCGACAATAAGTGAGAAAATCAGCAAGAGGCGAGGCAGGCTCTGTGAATTAAGAAACTTCACTAATAGAGCCTTGGCCAGAGTGGTGACTCAGAGAATGACCTCAATATTGTACCAGGTCCCAACACTCCTTAATGCGCTGCCAAGATATGTGCGTGATGCGGAGTGCTCCTCGGCTGACCAGTTGAAGAGGGTGCTGGACAGGTTCCTCAATAGTGTCCCTGACCAGCCAAAAATACCGCACTACAACATCAGCGCACTGAGTAACAGCATTTCTGATCAGCTTACCCTGATGAGGGCAGACGGTAATTTTATTTCCGATCTGTCTACCATGGACAGTCCATCTAATGGTCCCCTTGCCCCCGTGTCTTCCACTGGGGATGGGTACGAGTGGTAGATGACTACTACTGGCGGTGGTGCATCAGCATGACCGATGGACGACCAGACGTCCTCAACTCATCACCAGGATCACCAGGTGTGTGTGTGTGTGTGTGCGTGTGCGTGTGTGTGTGTGATTTTCTTTGCACACTGAGATAACATGCCTTAAACGTTTCATTGGCTTTTGCGAAATTTAGTAGTTTAGGTTCGCTCTCTCGTCCCCCACCCCTCAGAGAGCTGTCTTTATTTCCATGTTCCCAGTTACCACGTTATTCATACTTTTATTCATTTCGAAGAGAGGGATGTTCAGTATTACAGTGTAAATGTTTACCTTGCATTGGTGTGTAATAAACAGTTGTTGTGTAAAGTAACGATGACAATTATGAGGTGAATTGCTAGTCACGATTAGTCGAGTGTGTGTGTGTGTGTGTAAGTGAACCGATGTGTGTTGCAATAGACATAACTGACAAACACTGAAAACAAAAGTGTCTGCCTCATGACAATCATACAACAGAACGAACTATGCAATGTAATATTACATTTTATCATCTGGTTATGAAATTCAGGGGTGAAACGGCACTGAGCTATCAGTAGTGATATATGGGAGTATTATGTAATACCACACAAAGCGAAGCTTTGGACACTGATAGATTTATATATTCGGTATTAATTTAGTACAAAATTTATATAACACTCCAAAGGGTAAAGGTTATAATTGCATCGCATCGTGATATTACGTTAAGCAATGGATATAGATACCTACTCGATGTTAGTATAATATTTTCAAATATATTGCAATGTATACACAGTGCAACAAGGTTAATATGATGATAGAAAATTGATGAATTATATGTGAGTACCGGTATGTGTTTAATAGTAACTACTTTGGATGACGTCTGATAAATCTCTCACACGCACACACACACACACTACTAAAGCCTGTCCATTCACTGCTGTTTGGTAGTGTTTCTTTACATTCTTATTTACTTAATAGCTATCCGTGTTTAATGTAGATACAAGAGGGAATAACAAAACATTGTATTTTTGTCATTTTTATATCAGATTTTGTAGTATGAATCGTACTGTAGCATAACAACAGCACACTAATTTTACATGGCAGACTGAGTGATGCATCTATTGGTTCGAAACGTGTTTTTCGTACATGTGCGGCCATGTGATAGTTAATGTGGGCTGGGAGTTAAATGGGCTGTGGTCGCGGTCGGACGTCTTCAGTGCCCGGCGAATCTGCGGCAATAAGGGGCAACTCTACATAGTCAGTCCCGGTGATTGTGGGCCGCGTCTGTGGTCCAGCGGCCTCTCCTCCCCGCCTCCATCCCCTTCCTCCATGCTGCCCTGCTCTGCCTTCGTCATCCTCTGATGATCATCTGTGCCGGCTTCGCTCTGCGCCATCTTCGTTCTTCTGGCTGGTGGGGGCCGGCGATTCCCTGGACCTGTGACATGTGGCTCGCCCACTGGAGGGACGCGGCGCCCACGATGGTCGGCTTTGGTATCGGCAAATCCTCGGCTTTCTTCGGGGTTCCTTAGAGGACCCCACCTCCCCGTCGGTGCCTGGGCGGCCTTCAGCTTCTGGGGTTTGTGTTGGCGCCTCCGTCCTCGCCTCTTCACTTCACCGCGTGTCTTCTTCCTGCCGGGTGTCATCGTTCCTCACTTCATCTTCCCTTCCATCCTCGAGTCCTGGGAGCGTTGTTGCCCTTCTACAGCCCCTCCTGGGTCCCTAACGTTTGAGCCTCCTTGCAGGGAGGCCGCTGCGGCTTGACCACCACTGCATCAGGGATAATAGGGCTCTGCCCTCACAACCCTTAACTCAAGAATCAAGATCAAGGTTAATGTGGGCTGTCGTCCATAAACAATACGCTCCCAATGTCCGGGCCCTATCCAGGTGTATCAGAAACTGCGGTTTCTGACTGTACATGGGATGGTTTGACCCTTGCTTGATTTTGTTGTTATTTTGTTTTACTTTTTTTGCTGTGTCAGTTTTCGTTTCAGATTTTAGTTGGTTTATGATTTTCTGCGTTGCTGTTTTTGTTGTTTTGTTCATGTACTTGAGATGATTTGACCGTTCTGTGATTGTTATTATTATCTTTATTATGTCTGCCTGCCGAGATCGGAACCTCTCCGGGTGGTCGGGGGCCGGGGGAGTGCTGGAGCGACCTTGGTGACCCTGGTCTCTGGGTCTTCTCCTGGGTGACCTGGATGTGTGTGAGTTTGTGCTTTTTATCTGTGTTTATTTATTGCTTTATGTTGTTTTTTGTGTTTTCCCTGTTCTTGCTCTGTCTTGAGTCGGCTACCCCCAAAATGGGGATTGGGCCTGAGCATATAGATAGATAGATTGATATATCTTTATTATTTTTTATTTTTTATTTTTAATATTTTTAGTTTGTTTATGGTTTTCTATGTAGCTGTTTGTGTCGTTTTGTTCTTGTACTTGCGATGGTTCGATCCTTTTTTTATGTTGTTATTATTTTAACTCTTTGCTGTTTTTAAACTTCAGGAGTCTTCGGCCCTACCACCCTTAAGATGGTGAATGAAATAGGCCGTAAAATCAGAGAAGTTTCAGGAGAACCCCGGGAAACCCTCTGGCTCAAGCAAAGACTAGGGATGGCTATCCTCCGGGGCAATGCCACCAGCGTCATTAGCTCAGTTCGACTGGACTGGGTCATGCCACTGTGTGAGGCCCGGGCAGGAGTGGTGTATCCGTAGTCTTTCCACAGTAGGGTAAAACAAAACATAAACTTTATTTGTATGTAACATGAGTGATGCACATAAATAAAAGGGGATGTGTCGGATGGTTGAAAGCCACAGTTGCTCGCGCGTTTGGGGCTAGCAACACGTATTATGAAAAACATGTATCCTCCTTCATTCACTGTCCCCCCCCTTCACTCACTCAACCCCACAATTTGCCGGAGGATAACAGGTTTTTCACAATACGTAGACGGAGGTCTTTTAAAAAAAAAATATATATTGTTTATGGTTTTCTATGTAGCTGTTTTTGTCGCATTGTTCTTGTTTTTGTTCCTTTCTTGATGTTGTTGTTTTGTTATGACTATTTTTGCTGTGCCGGTCTTTGTTTATTGTTTATAGTTGTTTATGTTTTTATCATAGCTGTTTTTGTCCTTTGGTTCTTGTACTTGAGAGATAGTTCAACCCTCTCTTGTTACTGTTGTTTTTGTTTTAACTCTTTTTGCTGTGTCGATATTTAATTTAATTTTATAGTTTGTTTAATGGGGGAGGGACTATTTATTGTTCGATTTTGATTGTTTATTTGTTTCCCTTCTCTAGACTTCTACCAAGTAAAAATAAATAAATAAATAAATAAATAAAATCCCCAAGATCCCCCTTTTAATTAAATGTGTAAATTTTTGGGTAGATAAATGTCCCGGCCAAAGGCCGGTTCCTTCTATATTACAGGCTCGCTATCCTTCGGCAGGAAAAAATTGACACCTAAATGGCACGAAAGGTCTTAATATTGACAAAGAAGTGGAGCGTAAAGTCTCAAAATCTCCCAACTAATGATCCGATCATCTTATAATGTGAAAACTAATAGTGCTAAACATAAGGGAGAAAGGAGCCCAGAAAAACCGACCATCTCCCCTTAAAACTTTCTGCATTGCTGTTTTCATCGTTGTTTATTTATCTTGTACTTGGCATGTTTTGATCCTTCGTTGTTGTTTTTGGTGTTGTTGTTGGTGTTGGTGTTGTTGTTGGTGTTGTTGTTGTTGTTGTTGGTGTTGTTGTTGTTGTTTTTGTTGTTGGTGATGTTATTGTTGTTGGTGGTGGTGTTATTGTTGTTGGTGTTGTTGTTGGTGGTGTTTTTGGTGTTGTTGTTGGTGGTGGTCGTGTTATTGTTGTTGTTGGTGTTATTGTTGGTGTTGGTGGTATTGTTGCTGGTGTTGTTGTTGGTGTAATTTTTGTTGTTGTTGTTGGTGATGGTGGTGGTGGTGTTATTGTTGTTGTTGGTGGTGTTATTGTTGGTGTTGGTGTTGTTGTTGGTGGTGGTGGCGGTGTTAATGTTGTTGTTGTTGGTGATGGTGGTGGTGGTGTTATTGTTGTTGTTGTTGTTGGTGGTGTTATTGTTGGTGTTGTAGTTGTTGGTGGTGGTGGTGGTGTTATTGTTGTTGTTGTTGGTGCTGGTGGTGGTGTTATTGTTGTTGTTGTTGGTGGTGTTATTGTTGGTGTTGTTGTTGTTGTTGGTGGTGGTGTTTTTGTTGTTGTTGCTGTGGTGGTGGTGGTGGTGTTATTGTTGTTGTTGTTGTTGTTGTTGTTGGTGGTGGTGGTGTTATTGTTGTTGTTGCTGTGGTGGTGGTGGTGGTGTTATTGTTGTAGTGGTGGTGGTGGTGTTATTGTTGTTGGTGTTAGTACAAAGGAGTACAAAGTACAAAGGAAATCAAGCAACAACAGATCTAGTGACCCTTCTAGGTTGCTTGTCCTCCAAAACACTGAGGATCAAGTGTCCAAACAGTGGTTTAGAGTGGGTAAGGGAACATTGGAAAGGGAATTACTGCCCTGGAACTAATGTCCGTGGCAGGATTAGGAAGTTAGTAGGAGACAGATGGGTTAGTAACTGAGGGGGGGATAAAATAAAGTTATTCATTTACAAACGCAGTCAGTCGCGGGTTTGATGCGAGATATTTGTCTAGGCGGAGTTTAAATGAATCAACGGTGATGCAGTCTATAACGTCTCGGGGAAGCCCATTCCACAAGTTAACAACTCGATTGAAGAAGAAATTCTTAGATTCGTGTGAGTTAAAAGATTTACCAATAATTTTGCAACCGTTTCCCCGCGTGTAATTAGATTGGTCGATAGTGAAGTACTTACTAGAGTTCATATTGTCGATGCCTTTGATGATTTTGAACACTTGAATTAAGTCACCTCTTAATCTGCGCTGGGTTAAAGGAAATAGATTTAATTCTCTAAGACGCTCTTCGTATGGTTTGTTCTTTAGGCTAGGTATCATTTTGGTAACTCTACGTTGAACTCGTTCTAGCTTGTTTATATCTTTTTGGTAATAAGGGCACCAGGATTGAACGCAGTATTCCAGAAGAGGGCGGACTAAGGAATTGTAAAGGGTTAGGATAACTTCTTTGGATTTATGCTCAAATGACCTGCCTATAAAGCCAATTATTTTGTTTGCCTTCTTAACTACTTCTGAACATTGTTGACTCGGTTTTAGGTTACTCGATATTGTTACTCCCAGATCGGTTTCTCTGTTTACATTCTTAAGCCGAGTGCCATTCATCGAATAGTTTGCTTTCTCATTTAGGTATCCGATATGTAGTACTTTACATTTATCCGCATTGAAACTCATTTGCCAAATTTGGGCCCAACATGACAATTTATCTAGATTGTGTTGCATATCGTCAACTTGTTCTTTTGAGAGTACGCTATTTGCAATTTTTGTATCGTCAGCAAATTTTGAGATTGTACACGTGAGACCCTCATCTATGTCGTTGATGTAAATTAGAAAGATAATTGGTCCTAGTACCGATCCCTGGGGTACCCCGCTACTTACATTGGTCCATTTAGATGCCTTACCGTTTATGACTACTCTTTGCTTTCTGTCGCTGAGCCAATTTTCTATCAATTTCAACACACCGTCTTGTATTCCATGCGCTTTTAGTTTTAGCAGTAAACGTTTGTGGGGAACTTTGTCAAAGGCCTTTTGAAAATCAAGGTATATAATATCTACAGCTTTGCTCTGATCGTAGAGGTTGAGGATATCGTGGAAGAAGTCTAAGAGGTTTGTTAAACAGGAACGTTTTTTACGAAAGCCGTGTTGAGTATCTTTAAGTATGTTATTTTCCTCTAAGTGATTTACGAGTCGGTCTCATATGACCGTTTCTAGCATTTTACATACAACTGAGGTTAAGCTAATTGGACGATAGTTACTGGGTAGGGATTTGCTGCCTTTTTTTAATATCGGTGTTACGTTGGCTAGCTTCCACTGATCGGGCATAGTTCCAGACTGCAAGGATTTATTGAATAGTAATGTCAGTGGTTTGGAGAGCTCATCCTTAGCTTCCTTTAGAACTCTAGGCGAGATTGTATCAGGTCCAGGCGTTTTATTTACCTTGAGTTTATCTAAACAATTCAATACTTCTCTCTCTGCAACGGTGATATTGCTTAGAACATCTGAATTATCAATCTGAATCGGCGATGGTGTAGGGATATCACTGAGGTCTTCTGTTGTAAAAACTGATGCAAAGAAGGTATTGAGGGCATTACTCATTTGTACTTCGTCTTTGGTGTATTCTCCATTTTCATCGACTAACGGTCCAACAGTTGAAGTAACTACTTTTTTCTTTCTGATATAACTATAGAATTCTTTCGGGTTTGTTTTACTTTGATTCGCAATATGTAACTCTAAGGTCTTTTTACTTTGCTTAATTAACTTTTTGGCTTTGCGTCGTAGCTCTACAAATTTCACCCGTTCTTCGTCATTTTGTGAGGATTTTAATCTATCATTAGCAAATTTTTTAGCAAGCAGGCAGTTTGAAATATCTTTATTCCACCATTTGGGCTTATTATTATGGCCTGGACGCCGTATTTTCGATGGTATGCAGTCTTGCACTGCTTTTAGGTAAGTGGCTTCGAATAACTTCCAAGATGTATTTATGTCGTTATTGTGAATTAAAAAGCTCCAGTCAGTTTCTTTAAACATAGCTCTAAGTTTATGGAAGTTTGCTTTCTTGAAATTAGGGACTTTTTCGATGCTACTATTTGGTTCGTTACTAGTAAACTTTAAAGTTAAATTTATCGTACGATGGTCGCTGTTACTGAATTCATCACCAACATTCAAATTCTCTATTAATTCTTCTTTTGTTGCAAGTACAATGTCGAGAACGTTATTACCACGGGTTGGCGTTCGAACAAATTGATAAAGCGAACTCTCTTGCAAGTTCGTATACAAGTCATGTCCGGAGTGTGAAGTAAGAGTATCGCCCCACTTGGTCACAGGTGTTGTTGTTGGTGGTGTTATTGTTGGTGTTGTTGTTGTTGTTGTATTAATATTATGTGGTATGTTAACCCCTTGAGGATGATGACTCGCTTTGACAGTTTTTCTGGCTATTATTAGAGTCTTTAGACGGTATTGTGTAGATTAAAAAGGGTATATGTAAGTCAGATGGTTCTTTGAGATAGTCTTTACCCTTATAATTCCCACATATCCTTCCTAAACTATCTAAATTTTGCTAATGATAGCCAGAATATACTGTAAAAATGCACCATAATCTTCAAAGGGTTAAACCTCTATAACTCACAAAACACTAAAATAAGCGAGCTATTATGTCTACTAGTTGGGAAGGGTCAACCAGGGAATAGGTGTGTAAATGTGCAGCCCATTTGCTCTGGCTCTTTTTGATGAGTTATAGAGGTTAGGGTTCACGATATATTGACGATTTATTTGTATATACAGGTATATATATATATATATATATATATATATATATATATATATATATATATATATATATATATATATATATATAATTACTGTATACATTTTTTAGTTTCCTACCTAGACCTACATCAAGCTTAACAATACATCCCCAAGATCCCCCTTCTAGATTAATTTGTATATTTTTCGGTAGCAAAATTGCTCTGCCAAAGGCCGGCTCCTTCTATATTTGGAACTGGGTATAGTAATATTTTGTGTTATGCCACCCTCGGATTCTTCTTCAATATTGGGTTTTATTCGGCTGGAGGTATGATTTCAGAATATGTTTGGAAATTTTGTATGTTGTATTTTTCTGTTTTATTGTTTTCCAGTTGCTTTGGACCGTATTTTCCCCCACTTGAACTTGTGTTGTTCTGGTCATTTGTTATTCCTTGTTCGTGTTCCTGTTGTTTGCTTGTTGTTTTACTTTTATTATACTTGTTTTGGCCATTTGTTCTTTGCTTTTGTTGTTATTGTTTTGACCAATTTATCTCTGCTCATGTTGCTGTAGCTTTTGGTGTTATTTTAGCTTGTTTATATTGTTTTTCTCTTTCGTTGCTTTTGTTTTTGTTGGGGTTTTGCACTTATCTGTTCTTCATTGTTTGTATTTGTTTAATGTTTTATTCTTGTATTGTACTTATTGTCTTGACTGTTTGTATTTGATTACTGTTTTTGTTGTTGTTTTCCACGTCTCTCGGATTTTGAGGATTTTTGCTGCTGTGTTCCTGTTCTGATGGCTCTGTTTTCTGTTTAACCTATTCTGTATCGGAGACGTCTTTTACATTTTATTCTAGCTCAATGTAGATGGTATTCTTCAGTTTAAGAAGGGCGTCCATCAATTAACAGGCTTCGAACTATCTTCTTTAACCATATTTACTACCACATATCCTTCTTAAGCTGCACAAAATCGTCTAAATATAGCTAGAATATGATACAAAAGACGTCGCCGGTTCAGAAGGGGTTAATGTCTGTTTGGGGCCATTTATCCTGTACAGTTCTAAGCATAAATGTCGACTCACTGAATCAGTCTCGAACGCTAACGAGACACTAGAAGACTTTATTATTGCCCCAATGCTTCAGGACTTGGTTGTAAGGGGTGATATTTTTGTTTTAATTAACTTATTGCTCTTAGTTTCCTCCCTAGACCTCCATTAACCCTTTCACGCATATGACGCGATTTTGAGCCTATTGGGGATACTTTAAAGCCTTTGTTACCATCAGGGGTATTTAGAAACCTTTAGTTTAGTTACTTCAACCTCTGCAGTTGTCTTTGAGTTAGCTGTGGGTAGAAAACTAATTTTGGAGAGGTAATTATAAGAGTGAGAGAACTCTATTTCTTATTGCTCCTCTGGCAACTTCTGCGTAATAAATACGTGAAAGGGTTAAGCTTGAAAATAATACCCCCAAGACCCCATTTTAAGATACATTTGTGCATTATTCGATAGGAAAATGCCCCGGCCGAAGGCCGTTTCCACCTACATTGCAAGCTTGCTAGCTCTCGCCAGTCAAAACTAGACACATAAATGGCACGAAGGGTCTTAAAATCGCCAAACTAATGGGTTGAATGTCTTAAAACTAATGGGACTAAACATGAGCTACATGGGGGTCCAGAGACCATTCCTTCCTCATCTCTTCTACATTCATATTCCCTCCTTTACTCTCTCTCTCTCTCTCTCTCTCTCTCTCTCTCTCTCTCTCTCTCTCTCTCTCTCTCTCTCTCTCTCTCTCTCTCTCTCTCTCTCTCTCTCTCACTCTCTCACTCTCACTCACTCACTCTCACTCTCTCTCTCTCTCGCTCAGAAAGAAGAAGAAAAGTAGTTACTTAAACTGTTGGACCGTTAGTCGATGAAAATGGAGAATACACCAAAGACGAAGTACAAATGAGTAATGCCCTCAATACCTTCTTTGCATCAGTTTTTACAACAGAAAGACCTCAGTGATATCCCTACACCATCGCCGATTCAGATTGATAATTCAGATGTTCTAAGCAATATCACCGTTACAGAGAGAGAAGTATTGCATTGTTTAGATAAACTCAAGGTAAATAAAACGCCTGGACCTGATACAATCTCGCCTAGAGTTCTAAAGGAAGCTAAGGATGAGCTCTCCAAACCACTGACATTGTTATTCAATGAATCCTTGCAGTCTGGGACTATGCCTGATCAGTGGAAGCTAGCCAACGTAACACCGATATTCAAAAAAGGCAGCAAATCCCTACCCAGTAACTATCGTCCAATTAGCTTAACCTCAATTGTATGTAAAATGCTAGAAATGGTCATAAGAGACAGACTCGTAAATCACTTAGAGGCAAATAACTTACTTAAAGATACTCAACACGGCTTTCGTAAAAAACGTTCCTGTTTAACAAACCTCTTAGACTTCTTCCACGATATCCTCAACCTCTACGATGAGAGTAAAGCTGTAGATATTATATACCTTGATTTTCAAAAGGCCTTTGACAAAGTTCCCCACAAACGTTTACTGCTAAAACTAAAAGCGCATGGAATACAAGACGGTATGTTGAAATGGATATTGGCTCAGCGACAGAAAGCAAAGAGTAGTCATAAACGGTAAGGCATCTAAATGGACCAATGTAAGTAGCGGGGTACCCCAGGGATCGGTACTAGGACCAATTATCTTTCTAATTTACATCAACGACATAGATGAGGGTCTCACCTGTACAATCTCAAAATTTGCTGACGATACAAAAATTGCAAATAGCGTACTCTCAAAAGAACAAGTTGACGATATGCAACACAATCTAGATAAATTGTCATGTTGGGCCCAAATTTGGCAAATGAGTTTCAATGCGGATAAATGTAAAGTACTACATATCGGATACCTAAATGAGAAAGCAAACTATTCGATGAATGGCACTCAGCTTAAGAATGTAAACAGAGAAACCGATCTGGGAGTAACAATATCGAGTAACCTAAAACCGAGTCAACAATGTTCAGAAGTTATTAAGAAGGCAAACAAAATAATTGGCTTTATAGGCAGGTCATTTGAGCATAAATCCAAAGAAGTTATCCTAACCCTTTACAATTCCTTAGTCCGCCCTCTTCTGGAATACTGCGTTCAATCCTGGTGCCCTTATTACCAAAAAGATATAAACAAGCTAGAACGAGTTCAACGTAGAGTTACCAAAATGATACCTAGCCTAAAGAACAAACCATACGAAGAGCGTCTTAGAGAATTAAATCTATTTCCTTTAACCCAGTGCAGATTAAGAGGTGACTTAATTCAAGTGTTCAAAATCATCAAAGGCATCGACAATATGAACTGTAGTAAGTACTTCACTATCGACCAATCTAATTACACGCGGGGAAACGGTTGCAAAATTATTGGTAAATCTTTTAACTTTCACGAATCTAAGAATTTCTTCTTCAATCGAGTTGTCAACTTGTGGAATGGGCTTCCCCGAGACGAGACGTTATAGACTGCAGCACCGTTGATTCATTTAAACTCCGCCTAGACAAATATCTCGCATCAAACCCGCGACTGACTGCGTTTGTAAATGAATAACTTTATTTTATCCTCCCCTCAGTTACTAACCCATCTGTCCCCTACTAACTTCCTAATCCTGCCACGGACATTAGTTCCAGGGCAGTAGTTCCCTTTCCAATGTTCCCTTACCCACTCTAAACCACTGTTTGGACACTTGATCCTCAGTGTTTTGGAGGACAAGCAGCCTAGAAGGGTCACTAGATCTATTGTTACTTGATTTCCTTTGTACTCCTTTGTACTCTCTCTCGTTTCTTATTATCGCACTCCCCTTTCCTTATCTTCGATTTTTATCTTTTCTCCACTTCCCAAATCCTCCTCTCCACCTCTCCTCTTCTCTCTCTTCGCCACTTATCTCACCTTTTATCTCCTCTCTATTCATCTGTTTATTATTTCTTATTTTGTTACGCCCCTTTGATCTTCCACGGTAATGGTGTTTTTCCTTTAGGTGTGAAGGGAGGAACTTTAGGTCTCCTGCTATGGCATCCTGTGACTGGAGTTTTTGAATATATATATATACAGTATAATTATAACATACAATTTATTGGGTATATATTGTTGTGTTAAAATGTTGTTCTATCCTCATTTTGCTGTACATTTTATTTATGCGTGTGTGTGTGTGCGCGTGTGAGGGTGGGATAGGGCGGTTGTTTTGTATATTATAATTTTGTATATATATTTGATTATATTTAAAACGTTTCTGGGCTCCTGGGGTTATGTTGGTCTAGGAAATGTATTGTTCTAGCAGTCTCCCCCTTACCTCTCCATTGTCTTTGTTCGGCGTTGTGGTGGTATACTGTTTTCTTTCTTGCTATCACTATCGGATTTTCTCCGCGCCTCCTGTGTTGTTTTGGACGTGTTAGGACTTAAGGGGAGACTGGCCGTTTGTTTGATCTATTAATTAATTTATCAACTCTGCGAAGCAGAGTGGTATCGCGCACACAGATCCCACCCGTATACTGTGCACCACCATTCAGCTTGCCTGTCGTCGTCGTCGTCCGTCGTCGTCCGTCGTCGTCGTCCGTCTGTCTGTCCGGAAACTCCTCCTAGACCGTTTGATGGATTTTCACCAAATTTCACATGTATATTCATTTGGTCAATGCGAAGGTCAGCCAAAAAGAAATATTCCATTTAACTTAAAGGTTAAGGTCAAAGGTCAAGGTTAAAAATATGGTCAATATTTCATATTTTTTAGTTTTTACTCAAATGTCTTCATTTTCAATATACAAGTTACTGGTAACATATATATTGTATTGACCAAATTTTAGGTAAATATATATTAGGGTAAGGTCAAAGGTTAAGGTCAAAGGTCAAAATAAGTTTTTCACTAGTATTTCTTATACTAACTGTTAGATTCTCACTAGGCTTACCATGTATATTCGGAATACCTAGGCCAAGGTCATACAAGAAACTATACAATTCCATAAGAAAGGTCAAGGTCACAGGTCAAGGTCAAATAAAAGGTCAATATGCTATTTTCTTTACTTTTCATGCAAACTTCACAAAATTTGGTGAGATAGCTGCACTTTAAATGAAAAGGAACATAATACATTTGGACACACATATCATAAAGGTCAAGATAAAGGTCAAAGGTCAAAGTCAACTATTCTATTAATATATATGAAAGTAACTGAGGGGTTTTAATGAAACTAGGCATGCTTATTTGATTTTCCGGGGCAATGTCAATAAGAAAAAAACAATACTCTTATATAAAGGTCCAGGTCACAGGTCAAGGTCAAAGGTCAACTTTTACTAATTATTTTACTTTTTACTCAAATGCCTTCATTTTCACTATACAAGTTACTGGTAACCTTGATATCGTATTGCCCAAATTTATATAAATATTCTAAAGGGTAAGGTCAAAGATCAAGGTCAAAGGTCAAAATTGATTTTCTACTAGTATATCTTATACCAACTGTTAGATTCTCACTAGGCTTACCATGTATATTCGGAATACCTAGGCCAAGGTCATGCAAGAAACTATACAATACCATATGAAAGGTCAAGGTCACAGGTCAAGTCTAATAAAAGGTCAATATGTTATTTTCATGCAAACTTCACAAAATTTGGTGAGATAGTTGCACTTTAAGTGAAAAGGAAAATAATAAATGTTGAGACATATAAAGGTCAAGATAAAGGTCAAAGGTTCAAGGTCAACTATTCTATTGATATATATGATACTAACTAATGGGTTTTAATGAAATTACGCATGCTTATTTGATTTTCATGGGCAATGTCAATGCAAACAAAAATGTACTCTTACATAAAGGTCAAGGTCACAGGTCAAGATCAAAGGTCAACTTTTATTATTTATTAAAAAAGATTACTCAAATTTTGGAAAACTGGCTGTGTTATGGCATATTACTTAAATATTATATATATATATCAAATTTCACATAAATATTGTAATAGTTAAGGTCAGAGGTCAAGGTCAAAACAAGAGTATTTGTAATTTTCGCTAAACTCCTCTTAGAGTGTTTAATGTAATGTCACCAAATTATACTGGCAAATTCAGTTGGTCAATGCGACGACCATCCAAATATATGTATTTTATTTTAAGTCAAAGGTCAAAGGTCTAGGTCACAGTATTTGATCACTATATGTAATAAATAAGTTTTGTATACGAATTATACCATAGTCATAATGCTAGTTAATACGAACATTGCTGTTAAGCTAACTAAATCCTCGATAAGAAAGTCTAAGGTCGAAGGTCAAGGTCAAAGGTCGAAATATGATTTTAAATAGTATGTCCGATTTAATGTAAGATTCTCATTAGGCATATAATGCATATTCGGAATGCTTAGACCAAGGTCATATAAGAATAAACATAATTCCATTTCATAGGTGAATGTCACAGGTCAATGTCAAATATAAGGTCAATATGCTAATTTCTTTACTATTCATGTAAATTTTATATTTATATATTTTATATTTCGCTGAAAATAAAGCCTGAGAATATGAGTAAGAATAATTGTCTAGATAGGGTAAATTGCCGTACTGGTACATCAGATAGGAATAGAAAATATCAGTCACAGGATTTTAATTGTACTGCTAGTAGAAATATTAAAGGTGTAACAGAAGATGGGAATTCAGTTAGAAATAAAGGTAAATCCGATACCAGTAAAATAAATTCATTGCGATTATATTATACAAACTGTAGGAGTTTATGTAACAAAATGGATGAACTTAGAGCACTTGTTAGCAACGAAAATATAGACATTATAGCACTGACTGAAACATGGATTAATACAGAATCAAGACATTTTTTAGCAGAATTCCATATACCAGGATATAGTTTGTTTAAACGCGACCGAACAAGTAGGAGGGGCGGCGGAATAGCAGTGTTTGTCAGGAGTTCTTTAAAAAGCTGTATTAAATCAGGTATTAGACTAAATACTGATAACGAAAGTGTTTGGGTTGAGGTTAGCGAAGGTAGTGAGACCATAATTATTGGAGTTATTTATAGACCACCAAATATGAGTAGAAACGAAGGTACAGCTTTATGGCAGGAAGTGAAAATAGCATCAAGGTTTAGCAATGTGTGTATTATAGGGGATTTTAATTTTCCGAATATTGATTGGCAGCATCAAATCGGCGACTCAGATTCAAACGAGTTTTATTGAGGCGGTACAGGATAGTTTTTTATTTCAATTCATAGACTCGCCTACTAGAGGTAATAATATCCTCGATTTAGTTCTCAGTAATAATGAACAAATGATAAATAATGTAGAGATAGGAGACCAACTAGGAAATAGTGATCATAAATCAATTTACTTTAACATAAAATGGACAGGAAAGGCTAAAGAGAATGCGACACTTATCCCAGATTTCAGAAAAGCCAATTATGGTGGATTAAGAAGAGCCTTAAGAGTTGATCCTATGGTTAAACTATTAAGTGGACCCAGGTGCGCTAATGAACATACTCTCTCTCAGATACCTGTCCTAACTCAGGATAATTTGACAGCTACATATAATCATTTTATTTCTTCACTCCACAATGCGCAAAATAAATATATCCCCAAAAGAAAATTTAGATCAACACAGAACCAACCCAAATGGATGAATAATAGACTATTAGACCTTCTAGGAAAAAAAGAGGAATATATCGAAAAATTAAGAAAGGCGAAATTCACCTACTTGCTTACTATCAGAATCTATCAAGAGAGGTTAAAAAATGTATAAGGACAGACAAAAGAAATTATGAAATCAGGATAGCCAATGACTCAAAAAATAACCCTAAGGCTTTTTACCAGCTATATAAATCTAAAGTTAGAGATAAAATAGGCCCCCTTAAAACTTCGATAGGAGAAATGACAGAAAATGATTTAGAAATGTGCAGTACATTAAATAGTCAGTTTCTATCCGTTTTCACTAATGAAAATTTGGCACAGATTCCAGAAGTCCGTAAGGTATATAGAGATAGTATAGAAAATAGGTTAAGTACGGTTACTATAAGTAGAAATGATGTGCTTAAGGAAATTGACAGACTGAAACCTCAGAAATCGCCTGGTCCCGATGAGGTATATGCCAGAGTATTAAAAGAATGCAGAGATGAGTTAAGTTACCCATTAACATTTCTTTTTAACAATTCATTAGAAACTGGTATAGTTCCAGAAGCTTGGAAGCTTGCAAATGTAGTTCCGATTTTCAAAAAAGGTGATAAATCAATAGCATCCAATTACCGTCCCATTAGTCTCACTTCAATCATAGGAAAGCTACTAGAGTCAATTATTGCTAGGAAAATGAGAAACCACTTAGAAACATTTAACTTAATCAATTCTTCTCAGCATGGATTCACACAGGGACGTTCTTGCCTTACTAATTTGCTTAGTTTTTTCTCAGAGGTATATGAAGCAGTAGATAATGACAAGGCATACGATATTATATATTTAGATTTCAGTAAAGCTTTCGACAGAGTCCCTCATGAGAGATTGATGAGAAAGGTTGAGGCACATGGAATAGGTGGGGCGTTGTTGGGATGGATTAGGTCATGGCTAATTGGTAGGAAACAGAGAGTCAGCATAAATGGTACCAAGTCAGAGTGGGAGCAGTCAAAAGTGGTGTCCCCCAGGGATCGGTATTAGGTCCCCTGTTGTTTCTTATATACATAAATGACCTAGATTTAGGTATAACTAGTAGGATAAGTAAATTCGCAGACGATACTAAAATGGGGAGATCAATTGATTCAGATAGCGATATAGAGTGCCTCCAAAGGGATCTAGATACCTTTCATGAATGGTCAGTAAATTGGCAGATGAAGTTTAACATTGACAAATGCAAGGTATTAAAGATAGGGAAGATGCAAACAAATGTTAAATATAAACTAGCTAATTTAGAATTAGAAAATTCAGACTGCGAGAAAGATCTAGGTGTGTTTGTTAGCAATGATTTGAAGCCTAGAAAACAGTGTATAGGCGTTCGTAATAAGGCAAACAGGATTCTCGGGTTCATCTCTAGGAGTGTGAGTAACAGAACTGCTGATGTTATCTTAAAACTTTACTTGTCATTAGTGAGACCCCATATGGATTATGCTGTCCAATTTTGGTGTCCTTATTACAGAATGGACATAGATTCATTGGAGAGAGTACAGCGTAGAATGACAAAAAATGATCCATAATATTAGAAATCTTCCGTATGAAGAAAGGTTGAAGAAATTAGGTTTACATTCGTTAGAGAGACGCAGAGTTAGAGGGGATATGATAGAGGTGTTCAAGTGGGTTAGTGGGATTAACAAAGGGGACATGACAAATGTACTAAAGCTCAGTGATAGCGAAAGAACTCGTACCAATGGTTTCAAATTAGATAAATTTCGTTTCAGAAAAGATATAGGCAAATATTGGTTTGGTAACAGAGTTGTAGATGGGTGGAATGGACTACCAAGTGCTATAGTGGGATCTAAAACTGTAGGGAGCTTTAAGATAAAATTGGATAAGCATATGGACGAGAAGGGTTGGGTGTGAAGGGGGATCAGCCGGGTTGGGCCAATCAGCGCTCTGCAGACCCCCATAATCCTGCGTTAATCTCTAACCGTTTTGGTAAGATGATCCTCAGGGTATTAGAGTGTTGAGCCTATAATTGGGCTTTGTAATTGATTTGGGGTTGTGTGGGACAGGGATCTGCCTTGCTTAGGCCAATCGGCTTTCTGCAGACTCCCATTTTCTTATGTTCTTATGTTCTTATGTTCTTATGTTCTTATATATATATATATATATATATATATATATATATATATATATATATACAGTATATATATATATATTCAAAGAGTGTTAAACTACAACAGGTACTTTGCAAATATTAAAAATGTATAGAATAGAGATCGTCGAAATATTTTATAAACAAAGTGGGAGTTTTTTAATATAGTTGTGAAGAACATTTAATACTTTAGCTGCGCCTGCATGCTACGGATTAACATGTAATATTTTGAAACGGAATTATTCAGAGCTCAACAATGCTAAGAGAAAAATGAGAGAAAGAGGGAGGGAGTGAGTGAGATTGAGTGTGTGTGTGTGTATGTATGCTTGAGAGAGAGAGAGGGGGGAGTGTGTGAGAGTGAGTGAGTGTGTGGGTGTGGGTGTGCATGAGAGAGAGAGAGGGAGAGAGAATAAAACGCTCTTTGAAGTGAAATTGATACTACATGCTCCGATAAAATATATAGAATCGTTGCGAGATTCAACAACATTGCAAAACCTAAACCCTATTTGGTCAGAGGGGAGTCTTACTTTACTTCACCTGTTTCGCTCCATTAGTTTTGACATTTTAAGACGTTTCACCACATTAGTTTGGCGATACTAAGCCGGCCATACACTTGCAGGCCTGGCCTGTCCGGCCAACGAAAAGGGGCGGGGCAAGAGGCGGCCTCTGTGTGTAAGGGGGAATGTTTCATCCGGCCAGGTCTGTCGCAGCGGCCGGATGAAAATCAGTTGGCGCTTGAAAATTCCGTCCGTTGCGGCCTGTCGCCTGCGTGTGTGGGGGTGCATTCAGGCGCGGTCTGCCCCTAGCTCGCCAGACTCTTGCTGTCAGCTGTGTTGTTAGACATTTATTGAGAATGACAAATAGATTACAAAACATCCGTTTATATCTATATGCAATTAACATTATCACCTGCATGTCAATGATGTCGCACAACAGAAAAGGTAGACGAGAACCCAATACAAATAGGCTAATATGTCCAATTAATGCAGGCCTACTCCCTTCGTACCTGTCACAACACAATCAACCCTAGTTTATGTTAGACAAGAACCCAAAACATATACAAACTAACCCTTTCCTATCACCTTGTACATTGGATACAAGATCGACTAACCCTTACCTACCACCTAGTACATTGGATACAAGACTAACAAAGCATATAGTAGGCTACAGGTGGGTTAATTAATGTTACTAATATACTGTACATATCATGCTATCCCAATCTGTGTTTATTTTATCAGTTTTCGTTGGAAAACCATAAAATCGCCCCCAAACGTCTCTATTCAAACTCCTTATCGGACAACCGGCTCATGTTATCATCACGGTAGTGCGACGTATACTGTGTATTTTCGTGAGGCGGCCTGAGTGTGTGTGGGTCTCGTCCGGCGGACGATGCCCCGCCCCTTTCCGTTGGCCGGACAGGCCGAGCCTGCAAGTGTATGGCCGGCTTAAGACGCCAATTTACCTCATTCAAGTGTCGATTTGTGTATGTTTAATTTTTCTCCCTAGACCTCCATCAAGCTTAAGGGGGGTCACCGGTTTGTTTCATCTTTCTCTCCGTTTCTCTCTTTCCCTGGCTTGTATCCATTCGGCCCCATTCAGCCAACTGTTTTAAGACGTTTATCCCCATCCAGGTGTCGATTTCTTCCTGGCGAGCGATAGCGAGCCAGCATTGTATGGAGAAATCCGGCTTCACCGGAGACATTTTTCTATCGAAAAATGTACAATTTTAGCTTGCTGTCAAAGCAAACATATACTGTGTATATGTTTGCTCGCTGGCTCGCTACCGCTCGCCAGGAAAATATTGACACCTGGATGGGGGTAAGCTTCTTAAAACAGTTGGCTGAAGGGGGCCGAATGGATACAAGCCAAAGAGAGGGGGAGAGAAAGAGAAAAAAGCGAGGTGGGCTCCCTTAATTTAACTGACTCGCCAACTGATAATTAATAGAAACCACAATTGTTATTCATTCATACTAGTTTTATTTTCATACATGATATTATGACGAGGACCAGAACTTATTTGGGCGACTGTACACTCGGATCCCATAGTCTCTAGCTCACTGATAAGAATTCGTGGACCCCCCCCTCCCATATTGTTTTATTTTATTTGATTTATGTATTTATGTTTCTGCTTAATGTAACCATCTGGATTGACTTTGGGTAGAACTTGTTTTTCAATAAATAGTATTATTATGTTCTCTCCACCAACCGACTTTACTCCTAAACTCAATTAATGAAATTAACAAATACATGTGGCAGTCCAGGGATTCGAACCTAGGATGCTCACACCGAAATTCAGTGCATTTATCCATTGCGCTACGAAGGCAGTTTTATAGTTTTGTAGTTGATGTATAGGAAATTAAATTCATAAATTCGTGTCCAGAGTTATACTTCTATGATTAAAAATAAGAGAAGCCCAAGAATATTTATGCGTGGGTTAGAGACTGTGGCATCCGAGTGTACATATAATTGCAAACAGGGAGTGCTGGAGGGACCTTGGTGATCCCTGGTCTCTGGGTCTTCTCCTGGGTGACCTACTATGGATTTCAAAGGCATCGTCACACTGTTTTTCGCAAATATCTCCCAAATGAATTGTTGTATCAGTATGGTATTTCAGCACAAAGCCTGTTACACCCCGACCTAATTTATAGATAATATATTACATTGCCATAAGTGTTTAGTCAGAAGTTTACTGAAGCATATTAAGTCTAATCCAGTCATCGCCTCTAGGGTCTTGTACACATTCAGACGAGTGTGGGGTACTGTATAACCCCTCCAACCCCCCTACCAACCCCCAGACCATTACCCCAGTGCCTAGTTCACCCTCTCCCCGTCTCCCTCATTACTCCCACTCACCCTCCCTCTTTCAAAGCTGTAGTATACGGTTTATGTTATCGTGAATACTTAGGTTATTGTGATTACGTACATTAAATACTATATAATTATGTATTTAAGTATCATACTTTGCTATTATTCATACAGTTACTGCTATGTCTGGGCATGGAAACGAGAAGTGGGGCGAACGAGCATGAAAGCAAGGTATAATCCCCTTGGTAATGGCTGTTTTGCCGTATGTGTGTATTAGGAGGCCAATGCATGCAGTCATGTGTAGTAAACCAAATAAACGGAATCGGATGTTATTACGTGTGTTCTGAACCGTGTCATGATATGTAAAGTGTACCTTTATTGAATACATTCCGCCTCCTGTAATTGCCCCCCCCCCCCCCCCTCGTCACTTTCTGACGAGAGCCCACCCCCACCCCCACAACAGGTGAGGTTTCCGAGGCTATGACTGTAGCAATGACAGGTGAATATTTATTGAGGCGCGAGGCACGACCACTAACAACGATGACCAGCATGTTGCTCCATTGCCCCCGTGGCTGCAGGACAGCATTTGTCCTTCGCCATGCCACCTTGTACAACAGGGAGATGACCCGCGGTAGAACATACATACGTTTGAATAGGTAAGTAGATGGCTTTGTCTATATTTATAGTATCTACGTTGTATTTCACCTGTTTTGGCAAAATAAGCGTTCTCACTGTGTTTTCGACCAGTATTTGTGCCGTAGGAACCATGGTTTTAACAGTAACAATCACAATCACCAATCAGCTGGAACTATTGCCATATACTGTTAGAGGACTACAATTTTGCTACAGCATTCTGAAGAGAAGTCCGGCTTCGCCGGAGACATTTTTCTACCAAAAAATCTACAAATTTCGCCTTCTGTCTAAAAAAACTCAAATATGCTGGCTCGCTATCGCTCGCCAGCTAAAAATCGACACCTGGAGAGGGGTAGACGTTTAAAAACAGACGGCTGAATGGTCCCGAATGGATATAATCCGGCCAAATGGCATCCCTGGATCCATACATAAATTCCAATGCTTTATCATGACAGAGATATTGAGTGTTGCAAATGATATACAGTCAGTCAGTAGCCTTCCCATATTTCCATATTAGACCGAGTAATGTGAAATTTTTGTTAAAATGACAATCCTGGAAGGACTTATCCCAGATACTGTATTAGCATCTGGGGTGAATCCATTTTTCTGGGGAATGTGTGAGTATTTGTATTTTATATATATATATATATATATATATATATATATTATGTACTGTAGTTCTTGCTGATCCTCCCTACCCCCTTGTGGGAATATGAGAAGGCAAATTATATTTTCCCATGTATTTACCCACAAGGCTGGTCCAGCTGTCAAAAGGGCCTATCCCACACCCACGTCAGTGTGTACATTATTTAAATTGTGTATTTAAGGAGCACAGAGCCAGATATCATGTTATGTTCTTGTGGCTGACAATCATTCCGTCTCTCCGTGAGGCTACAATTACCATTGAGGGTGAACGAGGCCTCATGCTGGGTGCCAATGAGGCTGTACTTCAACTCAAAGTGTGCATCCCTAAACATTACTGTAACATTTGCACCAGCGGGCGGGAGTATTGGTGATGAGGACGTGGGTAAATGTTACGCCACAACATAATTTCCCATTACCTCCCCCACCTTTTCATTATTCCTATAGTTAGCAACCAAATCTTTTATTGGAATGGTGTTGATGGTAATAGATATTCCTGTGTAAGAGACCATGTTGTGTATTATATACCTCGTGTCCGTTTTACGTAATACGTATACGTTTCATACATACAATTTTATGCATGATAATTTATATAATATAATTTCTATAACAGTAAGACATACACTGCATTGTATCGCAATATCATGTTTAGAGAGAGGATAGACGAAATACAATAGGCCTATATAAAATAATAACATTGATCATTATCCACACAGGCCTTACCACCGAGTTGCACACACCATGGGCATGACTGCGGCAGGAGTGAGGCAGATGGTCCAACGCGCTACCACGTCCTCCCTTTCCACACCTGCACCACCGCCTACACCTGCCGCCATCAACAACTTTGCTGTCGGTGCCATACGCCGCCACATTCACCGCAAGTTTGCCGACAGACAACATCTTACACTCAGTGTAATAGCGACGGACCTCAAGACAGCTGGTATTATCCCGAATGATACCTCTGAGACGGCAGTTTGGCGGCTCATACACACCATGGGATTCCAATACAAGACATCACAGAGAAAGATGTATGTGAGGAGGGAATCTCTGGACGTGGTGTATCGCCGGATTGCTGCTCTCCGGGCTCTCCAGCATCACTGGAGGGAGGGAAGGAAGGTGGTGTATGTTGACGAGACTTGGTTTACCACCAGGATGGGCCACAGCAGGGAGTGGGTGGATACCACACAGCCTGCCACCAGCACCACCTACAGTCGTCAGGTACCACCAGGAGAAGGGGAGCGATTTGTGGTGGTCGCAGGTGGCACAGCCGAAGGCTTTGTTGACGGGTCCTATCTGTGCTACACGGCCAAGACAACCCAGGGTGACTACCATGGGGAAATGAACGGCGAACTGTTCCTGCGGTGGCTAACAACACACCTCCTGCCATCATTGCCAGAGCCATCTGTACTGGTGCTGGATAATGCACCTTACCACAGCCAACTGATGGACGAGTGTCGATGCCCTACCACAGCCACCAAGAAGGCGGACCTCATCAGCTGGCTGGAGCACCGCAGGATTTCCATCCAACCTGTTGCCACATGACCTGAGCTGCTGCTCCTCTGCCAGCAGAACCGTCCACAGCCCAAGTACAAGGTCGACAACACCATCCGTGAGTGGGGCCACGAGGTCGTACGGCTGCCACCTGGTCACCCAGAGCTCAACGCCATTGAGCAAGTATGGGGAACCATGAAGCACCATGTGCGGTCCTCCCTCCAGCGGTTTACCTGGGCGGATCTACAGGCCAGGTTGGAAGAAGCGTGGCTATTGGCAAACAAGGACGTGTGGCAGGGTGCTGTTCAACATTCCCGGAACTTTGAAGAGGGATACTGGAAGTCCGACAACATACACGAGAGCGTGGAACCTGTAATAATCAACGTCGCCAGCGACGATGAAGGCGAGGATGACGATGTTTTCATGGGCAGTGATAGCGAATAAATGGTTTACAGTATTGTCATGTTTGCCTCATTTTATTCCTACAATATATATATCGATCATAATGCATCTACTTCATGACAGTAATGTAATGTATGTAATAGTCCTAATGATACGTCACATTATATGCAGTATATTTGGTACTTTATATTTATTTGATAAGGCTACAATGAGAGATGCAGTGATGGAGAGAAGTATATGCAGTCTATAGGTGATGATGTGGTTATCAAAGACACAAGTTAACAAAATATTAATATCTTAACTTAAAAAAGTTTATATTTTATGATGAATGCACAGTATTTAGCACAAATAAAAACAAGTTATCACAATAGGTCCAGACCACAGGTAATACCAATAGAACGTGTTCTTTGTCCTTCTACCACATGTGCACAAACATCCGGTTATACAGTAATTAACAGTGTGGAATACGTCTTGCCTCCATAACAATTTGCACTACCCCTTGTTTACGTACTCAATAATATCGTAAGCTGCATGAATATTAGTTAGTTAGTTATGTAGAGCAGATTAACCAGACCACTGAGCTCCATACGGAACTCTCATAGGTCTGGCCCGAAGGATTGGATCAGATTACTGAAAGGAGCTTAAGGCGACGCAAAAAACGGACGATAGGGGGGAAGGAAAATGACGGAGAATCGGATAAAAGGTCAGTGAATGATTTAGTACCAAAACAAACCGTACGCAGACGGGCAGTATCTGGGCAGTCAAAGACGTGGCGAACAGTTAGAGGGGAATGACAGGAGGAGCAGGTAGGGGGCGGAGTGCGGGGAGTGGACATCAAATAACCGTGGGTCAGCCGGGAATGGCCTATCCTAAGTCTAGTTAGTAAAACTTCCTCACACCTGTGAGACCTGGAAGAAGAGGGCCAAGGACGGACAGAAGGTTTGATTGCACGGAGATTATTATTGCAGGGTAGAGCATCCCAATGAGATTGCCACGTCCAAAGAATAGAAGGCTTGAGTAAGGACAGCCAATCACCTAACGGAAGGTGGGGCTGGCGAGGGATCATTAAAATAGCATTCTTAGCCGCAGCATCGGCGTCTTCATTTCCACGGACACCGATGTGAGCAGGAATCCAACATAACTGGACCTTGAATCCACGTAGGCTCATCTCGTGGAGAGCGTGTTTTATGGCTAAAACTATTACGTGGGAGGACGAATAAGCACGGAGCGCTTCGAGGGCACTACGAGAGTCACTGTAAATTATAAAGGGCTGTTGAGGGGTGTCACGTATAATGTCAATAGCAGATTGGATAGCTAAAAGTTCAGCAGTAAAGATAGAGGCTTGGGGCGGGAGAGAAAACTGAAGGAGCTTAGTAGAGGACACAGCAGCGAGGCCCACCCCAGAGTCAGTCTTAGACCCGTCAGTGAAGATGGCAAAATGGGGGCCTTTACGACGTATGTGTTCGAGTGCGTGTTGGCAGTGATGGCTAGGGACAAAAGGATATCTCTTAGAGAGGAAGGAGAGGTGAGTGCAAACATTGGGGAGAGAGATAACCCATGGGGGGGAAGGGGAGACAACAGGCGGCGAAACAGCAATGTGAAAGTCAAGAGAGTTGAGGAGAATTGTAGCACGAATCGGAAAGGAGGGGGAAGATGGACACGGATCGGGAATGAAGATATCACTGAAAAGGGAATTAGTGGGAGAGTCACTATGTTTAATTTTTAATGCACGGCGCATAGTAACTAAATCGCGATGGAGGGAGAGCGGGGGCTCGCCACTCTCAGCTAAGACGGAGGTATTTGGGGAGGAACGGAAAGCTCCAGTACAGAGACGCATACCCTGCGTATGAACAGGGTCCAACATCTTCAAAACGGAAGCAGAGGCAGACCCATAAATGGGGCAGCCATAGTCGAGGATGGAAAGAACCACCGCATTGTAGAGCATCAACATAGTGGTACGTCTGGCACCCCAAGCGGTATGGGATAGTTTTCTAAGGAGGTTGAGAGCACGAAGGCCTTTACCTTTAGTATACTGAACATGGTCTCTCCAGTTGAGATGTTGGTCAAAGATGATGCCTAAGAATTTAACACTGGGATAGAAAGAAATCTGAGAGGGTCCCATTCGAAGCGATATTGACTGGCCACGGAGCCAGCGTTTGTCTCGATTACTGACATAATATAAGTAGCTACAAGTACAGTGCATAACATGAACCGTATAATATATTGATGGGAGATGCAGGGAGACGAGAGTGAGGAGGGGGTGTGGATGGGGAGACGGTGAGGGGTAAGGAAGGTGAGGAGGGGGAGATTTAGGGGTAGCTAAGGAGTGGTTTGGGGGGTGTTGGGGGGGGGGGGGGGCAAGACGAATACTACACATTCCTTTGAATGTGTACACGTGACCTCCCGGCTTCGTCTTTATATTCACGAGTAAACTGCTAACGTAACACATATAGCAAAATGCTATATCGTCCATAAATTAGGTCGGGGTGTAACAGGCTTTGTGCTGAAATACCATACTGATACAACAATTCATTTGGGAGATATTTGCGAAAAACAGTGTGACGCTGCCTTTGAAATCCATAGTAGATGTGTGTGAATTTGTGTTCTGTTGTGTGTGTTCATTATTTTTATGTTGTGTTATGTTGTCCCAGTTCGGGCTCTGTCTCGAGTTGGCCACCCCCAGATTAAAAAAAAAAAAAAAAAAATTGGAATGTGCCTGAATAACTAGATTAATAGATAGATAGATAGATAAATCGATAGATAGATAGATTATTTGCAGCGAACCAGCTCATCACAGGCTTCGTATCACTCCGCCAATTAGACATATTAATTGACACAACATTTCCGCTGAAGTGAAAATACCTGTTTGCTGATTACAGGAATTAGCATAAAGATATATTAGGGCTTCATGTGTTTTCGCCGAATGGGATTATACTCTAGCGAAATAGTGTGTGATTACGTTTCCATATAGCTACATAGAGAACTAGTCTGTTTGTTTGGATAATAATAATAATAATAATAATAATAATAATAATACAAATAATTATAATACAAAAAATACAAAAATAAAATAATAATAATAAAGTAGGTGTGCAGTTTCGCATTACCAAAAAAAGAAAAACAAAATGCATACCTAACTCTGCGACCTATAATTTTGCAAGTAGTATTGAATCTCTTCGGTAAAATAGGTATATATACAGTATATATATATATATATATATATATATATATATATATATATATATATATATATATATATATATATATTTTTTTTTTTTTTTTTTTTTTTTTTTTTTTTTTTTTAATACATACGAGGTTGAAAGAAATGGCAATTTCTGTGTTGGAAATTTTATTATTCAAAGTTTCCAGGTCTCTGATGAGTTTTCGCTGGGTGGCAGGAAGTAGATGAAGGAAATGAGCAAAATTCATGGTGGTACAGGGTTACATTAATGTACATGATGATACAGGATATACGACGCATTTCACTGGACAACCAGCATTATCAAGTAAGGATAGAATGATATACTGGAAACTGGAAACTGGATGTGAGGTAGAGTCCCCACAAGTGTAGAAAGTAGAGGTTGAAGTTGAGGGTAAAGTGGTGAGTATGAAGAGTTGGAGAGATGAAAGATGGTGGGCTAACCACCTTGCTATTGTCGGCTGAGGTTTTTGAGCCTTTGTGTCATTTGCTGATATTGTTGTTGTTGCTTGGTTTATCCCTCAGGTTCGTCGAAGACCATTGGCATAGATGGTAGAGGCAGAGATGGTAGAGGCTTAGCGATGGTGTCAGGCTGGAGGTTTGAGGTGGTCCGAGATGTTGTTGGAGTTGGAGTTGTTGGAGTTGTTGGTGGTGCTGGAGGAGTTGTTGTAAGCTCCTCTGCTTTCCTCTTATGCAGGTTCGGTGGTTGTGGAAGCTTGGACTGCTGCTTGGGAGCACTTTTCGTCTTTGC
This sequence comes from Paralithodes platypus, assembly GCA_032716605.1. Taxonomy (NCBI): domain Eukaryota; kingdom Metazoa; phylum Arthropoda; class Malacostraca; order Decapoda; family Lithodidae; genus Paralithodes; species Paralithodes platypus. Next base: position 12,777,430 of record CM064546.1, on the reverse strand, counting down.
TGATGTTGGCCCAGCTGGTTGAGTCTTCGGGTTATTGGACGGCTTCTTTTTGGACGGCTTCTCGGTTGTTGTTCGAGCAAGGAGATCTGGAGGGATGATGATAGTTGGAAGTTTGTTGGCCTTCAGAAGAGCAGGTAGAAGCACAGATATTCGGCTTCTGTCCTCCCCAGCAAGCGCTATTGCAGTTTGCACTACAATAGTGATGATGTCGATCTTGTTGCTAGATGTTTTGGGGATTGTTGTTCCTTGCTGCTTCCTGGGTGCGTGTTTTGAGCCTTTTACAGGTTTGTCATAAAGAGCTCGTACACCCATTACGTCGTCTGTTCCCTTCTTCCCGATCTTGGTGTAGAAGATCACTTCCTCTCCTTCTCCCAGTGACGCTAGTTTGTGTTCTGGGTTGGGCTTGTCGATGTTTTCTCTGTGAATAAAGAAATCATCACCTCCACAGGTGATAAAGCCATAACCTCTCTGTACATTATACCACTTCACCAGTCCATGGTAGTATTGGTGGTGGTTGATGATAGGGCAAGCGGCATTAATGATGATCAATACAGGAGGTTCCAGGGAGGTGTGGTGCTGGAGGTGAGTGGATATAAGGTAAACAGAGAGATATATAAGAGGTGGAGGATCAGAGGAGGCGAAAATCAGGGGGCAAAAGTCTGCTATTGGTGGAGGGGTATTCTAGGAGAGAGAAAGAGAGAACCGCTTCACACATGCGCACTGGATTCGGGATGGTGGTCAGTTGGCGGGGTCGAAGCTGATTGGCTGCGTGTCGAGGGGCGTGGCCTAAGTTGTGTAGTACGTGTGGCGCCTGCGGAATACGAAGCTGAAGGAGGTAGCGCGGGGGGCTGCGTCAAGGGCACCGGGGGGCGAGGGGGGGTGTTAGGTCCAGTAGGAAAGTGCCTTTTGGCAGAAGGAAGGATCTAAAGGTCCAGAGTTTGGTTGTTGATGTTGGGATGTAAGGCTTAAAGCTTCGAGTATGTAATCTCCTTGGGTCACTTTCTTATCGAGTATGGTGTGTTTCTCTAACTCGTTGCGTGTGAGGTGGGGGTGGTTAGGGGTGAGATAGTGGTCTTTGATGGCTCCAGCCTGAAGGTGAAGGGTTAACCGACGTGAAAGACGAGTCTGCGTCATACCAATATAGGAATGAGGTCCACAGTCCTCATAATTACAGGTATGTTGGTAAATGACGTGATCGTCGGTCATCGGGCTCTCTATCTTGGTGGAAGCTGGTTTGTTGCGGAGAACGAGGTTGGAGGTCTTGGGGGATTTGTAATAAATTATTAATTTGATTTTGTTTTCCGGGTTGGTTGGGTGGACATGCTCCAAGCATGTACTACACAACTTAGGCCACGCCCCTCGACAACACGCAGCCAATCAGCTTCGACCCCGCCAACCGACCACCATCCCGCATCCAGTGCGCATGCGTGAAGCGGTTCTCTCTTTCTCTCTCCTAGAATACCACTCCACCAATAGCAGACTTTTGCCCCCTGATTTTCGCCTCCTCTGATCCTCCACCCTCTATATATACCCTTCCTGTTTACCTTTTATATCACTCCACTCCACTCCAGCAGCACCACACCTCCCTGGAACCTCCTGTATTGATCATCATTAATGCCGCTTGCCCTATCATCAACCACCACCAATACTACCGTGGACTGGTGAAGTGGTATAATGTACAGAGAGGTTATGGCTTTATCACCTGTGGAGGTGATGATTTCTTTATTCACAGAGAAAACATCGACATGCCCAACCCAGAACACAAACTAGCGTCACTGGGAGAAGGAGAGGAGGTGATCTTCTACACCAAGATCGGGAAGAAGGGAACAGACGACGTAATGGGTGTACGAGCTCTTTATGACAAACCTGTAAAAGGCTCAAAACACGCACCCAGGAAGCAGCAAGGAACAACAATCCCCAAAACATCTAGCAACAAGATCGACATCATCACTATTGTAGTGCAAACTGCAATAGCGCTTGCTGGGGAGGACAGAAGCCGAATATCTGTGCTTCTACCTGCTCTTCTGAAGGCCAACAAACTTCCAACTATCATCATCCCTCCAGATCTCCTTGCTCGAACAACAACCGAGAAGCCGTCCAAAAAGAAGCCGTCCAATAACCCGAAGACTCAACCAGCTGGGCCAACATCAGCAAAGACGAAAAGTGCTCCCAAGCAGCAGTCCAAGCTTCCACAACCACCGAACCTGCATAAGAGGAAAGCAGAGGAGCTTACAACAACTCCTCCAGCACCACCAACAACTCCAACAACTCCAACTCCAACAACATCTCGGACCACCTCAAACCTCCAGCCTGACACCATCGCTAAGCCTCTACCATCTCTGCCTCTACCATCTATGCCAATGGTCTTCGACGAACCTGAGGGATTAACCAAGCAACAACAACAATATCAGCAAATGACACAAAGGCTCAAAAACCTCAGCCGACAATAGCAAGGTGGTTAGCCCACCATCTTTCATCTCTCCAACTCTTCATACTCACCACTTTACCTTCAACTTCAACCTCTACTTTCTACACTTGTGGGGACTCTACCTCACATCCAGTTTCCAGTTTCCAGTATATCATTCTATCCTTACTTGATAATGCTGGTTGTCCAGTGAAACGCGTCGTATATCCTGTATCATCATGTACATTAATGTAACCCTGTACCACCATGAATTTTGCTCATCTCCTTCATCTACTTCCTGCCACCCAGCGAAAACTCATCAGAGACCTGGAAACTTTGAATAATAAAATTTCCAACGCAGAAATTGCCATTTCTTTCAACCTCGTATGTATTAAAGACAATTTATTACCTGGCTTTACTAACATATATATATATATATATATATATATATATATATATATATATATATATATATATATATATATATATATACTGTATATATATATATATATAATATATATAAGAAAGAAATAGTGACCATAATCTGTGACCTTTACCATTCACCTTGACCTTTGAATAACAAAGAAAACAAAATGGACAATCGTTGCATTGACCAACCAAATTTGCCAGCAAAATTTGGTGAAGATACGTAACCCGTTCAGTACAGTTCTGTCGGTTTCATTTCATACTGGATACTAAGACGATTTTATTTAGTTTATGAAGGACCTCCATAAATGTAGCAGGCTTTCAACTATCTAACCCTTTTTACTACCACAGATCCATCATAAGCTCCACAAAATTGTCTAATTATAGCTAGAATACAATGAAAAAGACGTCACCGGTACACAACGGGTTAAACAGTCTAGGAAGAGTTTAAAGACAATTATCAACACTCTTCTTTTGTTCATTTACCTTGACCTTTAACCTTAAGTATTATAATATGTATATACTGTATATATGATTGAATTATATGTGATTTAAGTAAAATGCAACTAACAGTCGTCAGCTTATCGAAAATTGATTTTTTTTATGATGAAGGTTAACTTATGACCTTGGCCTGTGACCTTGACCTTTATGTAGAATTATATTTTTGTTTGCTTTGCTGTAACTAGAATATCAAATAAGTGTGTCAAATTTCATTAAAGATCATAAGTTAGTTTCAGAGGTATTAAAGGAATAGTTGATCTAGACCTTTGACATTCATCTTGACCTTCATGATGTCTGAAAATTTAACATTTTAATTTTCCCTTAATGCACAATTGTCTCAACGAATGTTGTGAAGTTTACATGAATAGTAAAGAAATTAGCATATTGACTTTATATATGACGTTGACCTGTGAACTTGACCTATCAAATGGAATTATGCTTATTCTTGTATGACCTTGCTCTAGGCATTCCGAATATGCATGATATGCCTAATGAGAATCCTACATTAAATAAGAAATACTAGTAAAAATCATATATCGACCTTTAACCTTGACCTTTGACCTTCGACATTAGAATTTCTTATCAAGGATTTAGTTAGCTTAACAGCAATGTTCGTATTAACTAGCATTATGAATATGGTGTAGCCTAATTCGTATAAAAACTTATTGATTGCAAATAGTGATCATATACTGTGACCTTGACCTTTGACCTTTGACTAAAAGTAAAATACATACATTTGGATGGTCGTCGCATTGACCAACTGAATTTGCCTGTATAATATTATGACAATACATTAAACAGTCAAGGAGGAGTTTAGGGAAAATAACAAATACTCTTATCTTGACCTCTGACCTTAACTATTACAATATTTATGTTAAATTTGATATATATTAGGCCATATTTAAGTAATAAGCCATAACACAGCCAGTTTTCTAATATTTGAGTAATCTGTTTTAATAAATAATAAAAGTTGACCTTTGACCTTGACCTGTGACCTTTATGTAGTTCATTTTTGTTGTATTGAAATTGCCCATGCTCATCAAATACGCATGCCTTATTTCATAAAAACACATAAGTTAGTTTCATATATATTAAGAGAATAGTTGACCTTGACCTTTGACCTTTATCTTGACCTTTATATGTCTCAACATCAATTATTTTCCTTTTCACTTAAAGTGCAGCTATCTCACCAAATTTTGTGAAGTTTGCAGGAAAAGTAAAGAAAATAGCATATTGACCTTTTATTTGACCTTGACCTGTGACCTTGACCTTTCATATGGAATATAATAGTTTATTGAATGACCTTGGCCTAGGTATTCCGAATATACATGGTAAGCCTAGTGAGAATCTAACAGTTAGTATGAGAAATACTAGAAAAAATACTATTTTGATCTTGAACTTTGACCTTACCCATTAGAATAATTATCTAAAATTTGTGAAATTTGATGTCAATGTTACCAGTAACTTGTAAACTGAAAATTTGAATAAAACTAAAAATATATTGTATAAGTTGACCTTTCACCATGACCTGTGACCTTGACCTGTATGTAAGAGTAAAACATAGTTTTCATTGACATTGCCCAGGAAAATCAAATAAGCATGACTAATTTCATTAAAACCCATCAGTTAGTTTCATATGTATTTATAGAGTAGTTGACCTTGACCTTTGACCTTGACCTTGACCTTCATGATATGTGTCTCAAAATGTATTATTTTCCTTTTCATTTAAAGTGCAACTATATTGCCAAATGTTGTGAAGTTTGCATGAAAAGTAATGAAATTAGCATATTTACCTCTTATTTGACCTTGACCTGTGAACTTGACATTTTGTATGGAATTGTTTAGTTTCTTGTATGACCTTGCCTTAAGTATTCCGAATATACATGGTAAGTTTAGTGAGAATCTAACAGTTAATATAAGAAATACTAGTAAAACAAATATTTTGACCTTTGACTTTGACCTTTTACCTTACCCTTCAGAATATTTAACTAAAATTTGGTCAATAGGATATCGAGGTTGCTAGTAATTTGTATAGTAAAAATGAAGAAATTTTAGTAAAAACTAAGACACATGAAATATTTACCTTATATTTAGCCTTCACCTTTGACCTTAACCTTTAAGTTAAATTGAAAATTTCTTTTCGATTGACCTTCGCATTGACCAAATGAATATACATGTGAAATTTGGTGAAAATCCATCGAACGGTTTAGGAGGAGTTTCCGGACGGACGACGGACGACGGACGACAACGACGACGACGGACGACGACGACGACGATGGACGACGACGACGGACAAGCTGAATTGTGGTGCACAGTATACGGGCGGGACCTGTGTGTACGATACCACTCTGCATTGCAGAGTTGATAATAATAATAATAATGATAATAATAATAATAAAGTAGGTGTGCAGTTTTCGCATTACCAAAAAAAAAAAAAAATGCATACGCAACTCTGCGACCTATAATTTTGCAAGTAGTATTGAATCTCTTCGGTAAAATAGGTATATATACAGTATATACAGTATATATATATATATATATATATATATACATATATATAATATATATAAGAAAGAAATAGTGACCATAATCTGTGACCTTTACCATTCACCTTGACCTTTGAATAACAAAGAAAACAAAATGGACAATCGTTGCATTGACCAACCAAATTTGCCAGCAAAATTTGGTGACGATACGTAACCCGTTCAGTACAGTTCTGTCGGTTTCATTTCATACTGGACACTAAGACGATTTAATTTAGTTTATGAAGGACCTCCATAAATGTAGCAGGCTTTCAACTATCTAACCCTTTTTACTACCACAGATCCTTCATAAGCTCCACAAAATCGTCTAATTATAGCTAGAATACAATGAAAAAGACGTCACCGGTACACAACGGGTTAAACAGTCTAGGAAGAGTTTAAAGACAATTATCAACACAATTCTTTTGTTCATTTACCTTGACCTTTAACCTTTAGTATTATAATATATATATATATATATATATATATATATATACTGTATATATGATTGAATTATATGTGATTTAAGTAAAATGCAACTAACAGTCGTCAGCTTATCGATTTTGTTTTGTTATGATGAAGGTTAACTTACGATCTTGGCCTGTGACCTTGACCTTTATGTAGAATTATATTTTTGTTTGCTTTGATGTAACTAGAATATCAAATAAGTGTGTCAAATTTCATTAAAGATCATAAGTTAGTTTCAGAGGTATTAAAGGAATAGTTGATCTAGACCTTTGACATTCATCTTGACCTTCATGATGTCTGAAAATTTAACATTTTAATTTTCCCTTAATGCACAATTGTCTCAACGAATGTTGTGAAGTTTACATGAATAGTAAAGAAATTAGCATATTGACTTTATATATGACGTTGACCTGTGAACTAGACCTATCAAATGGAATTATGCTTATTCTTGTATGACCTTGCTCTAGGCATTCCGAATATGCATGATATGCCTAATGAGAATCCTACATTAAATAAGAAATACTAGTACAAATCATATATCGACCTTTAACCTTGACCTTTGACCTTCGACATTAGAATTTCTTATCAAGGATTTAGTTAGCTTAACAGCAATGTTCATATAACTAGCATTATGAATATGGTGTAGCCTAATTCGTATAAAAACTTATTGATTACAAATAGTGATCATATACGGTGACCTTGACCTTTAAGTTAAATTGAAAATTTCTTTTCGACTGACCTTCGCATTGACTAAATGAATATACATGTGAAATTTGGTGAAAATCCATCGAACGGTCTAGGAGGAGTTTCCGGACGGACGACCGACGACGACGACGGACGACGACGACGGACAAGCTGAATTGTGGTGCACAGTATACGGGCGGGACCTGTGTGTACGATACCACTCTGCTTCGCAGAGTTGATAATAATAATAATAATAATAATAATAATGATAGTAGTGATAACAATAACCTAAATTTTTACATTTTTCGATGGATAAATTTCCCAGTAGAAGGCTGATTTCTCGTTACATGTACCCTATCCCTTGCCCAGAAAACAATCAACACCTGAATGGGGTGAAGCTTCTTAATTATTGACAAGCTAATGGGGTAAAACTTCTTAAAATCCTAACCAAATCTTAGTTAATTCACCTATCAATGCCCAATCTAACCTAACACCACACTTAAAATAACCAAACCTAAACTAACTTCTAACCAAGCCTTGACAAATGTAATGCATCGTAGCACAGAGTTTTAAGGGGAGGTTTTTTGTTTGTTCGCTAGATCTTCATCAAGCTTAAAATTACACCACCTATATAGACCCCTTTTCAAGATAAATTTGTAAATTTTTCGGTAGAAAAACGTACCGGCCGAAGGCCGGTTCCTCTTAAATTACAGGCTCGCTATCACTTGCCAGGAGAAAAAAGATACCTAAATGGCACGAAAGGTCTTATAATTGACAGAAGTGTGGCGAAAGTTCTCAAAATATCCTAACTAATGGGTCGAACGTCTTAATATCTATAAAACAATGGGGCTAAACACGAGGGAGAAAGGGGTCAAGAAAAAAAAACCTCAAGTGTAAATCTCCACTTATGATCATGACCATTTTGGTTGTGGCCGTTTTGTTGGTGGCCGTATCAAAATAGTTTCCCAAAATAGTCCATAAATTCCGTATCAATATAGTTTCCCAAAAATAGTCCATACATTCTGTATCAAAATAGTTTCCCAAAGTTTCCCAAAATAGTCCATAAATTCCGTATCACAATAGTTTCCCAAAAGTCCCAATAAATTCCGTATCAAAATAGTTTCCCAAAATAGTCCATACATTCTGTATCAAAATAGTTTCCCCAAAATAGTCCATAAATTCCGTATCAGAATAGTTTCCCAAAGTTTCCCAAAATAGTCCATAAATTCTGCACCAAAACAGTCTCAATAAATTCCTCCTCGCGAGTGTACATCAATATTCTGAAAGCATTGTGAAGAGCAGGCAATCTTTTAGTCGACTGTGAGCTCGGGATTTCAGTGTGAGTTTTAGAGACAGAGAAGTGGACATAGTTTAACAACATCTTTGATGGCAAAGAAATAAATTACCTTTCTTATTAATCGGTAAGCTACACGTGGCAACACACATAGGAGGTTCAGTTAACCCCTGCTGTAGCGGCGGCGTCTTTGTCATTTTAGTCTACCAATATTTAGATGATTTTGTGCAGTTTAAGAAGGATTTGGGGTAGTAAAAAGTTTGTGTAGTCTTGGTTAGGTTAAGTCTGGTATTAGGTTGATTAATCAACTCTGCGAAGCAGAGTGGTATCGCGCAAACAGATCCCGCCCGTATACTGTGCACCACAAGCCAGCCTGTCTGTCGTCGTCGTCCGTCGTCGTCCGTTGTCGTCCGTCTGTCTGTCCGGAAACTCCTCCTAGACCGTTCGATGGATTTTCACCAAATTTTACAGGTATATTAATTTGGTCAATGCGATGGTCATTCAACAAGTCATTTTCCATTTAACTTAAAGGTTAAGGTCAAAGGTCATGGTTAAAAATAAGGTCAATATTTCATATTTTTTAGTTTTTACTCAAATGTCTTCATTTTCACTATACAAGTTTCTGGTAACCTTAATATCGCATTGACCAAATTTTGGGTAAATATTCTAAAGGGTAAGGTCAAAGGTCAAGGTCAAAGGTCAAAATAAGTTTTTCACTAGTATTTCTTATACTAACTGTTAGATTCTCACTAGGCTTACCATGTATATTTGGAATACCTAGGCCAAGGTCATACAAGAAACTATACAATTCCATATGAAAGTTCAAGGTCACAGGGCAAGTTCAAATAAAAGGTCAATATGCTATTTTCTTTACTTTTCATGCAAACTTCACAAAATTTGGTGAGATAGTTGCACTCTAAATGAAAAGGAAAATAATACATTTGGACACACATCATGAAGGTCAAGTTAAAGGTCAAAGGTCAAGGACAACTATTCTATTTATATACAGTATATGAAACTAACTGATGGATTTTAATGAAATTAGGCATGCTTATTTGATTTTCCAGGGCAATTCATTAAAACAAAAAAAAACTCGAAAGTAAAATTTTACTATTTATTTTACTTTTTACTCAAATGTCTTCATTTTCACAATACAAATTACTGGTAACCTTAATATCGTATTGCCTAAATCTTATATAAATATTTTAAAGGGTAAGGTCAAAGTTCAAGGTCAAAGGTCAAAATGAGTTTTTACTAGTATTTCTTATACTAACTGTTAGATGCTCACTAGGTTTACTATGTATATTTGGAATACCTAGGCCAAGGTCATAGAATAAACTATTAAATTCCATATGAAAGATCAAGGTCACAGGGCGAGGTCAAATAAAAGGTCAATATGCTATTTTCTTTACTTTTCATGCAAACTTAAAAAAAATTGGTGAGATAGTTTCACTTTAAGTGAAAAGGAAAATAATAAATGTTGAGACATATAAAGGTCAAGATAAAGGTCAAAGGTCAAGGTCAACTATTCTATTAATATATATGAAACTAACTGATGGGTTTTAAGGAAATTAGGCATGTGTATTTGATTTGCATGGGCAATGTCAATGCAAACAAAAATTTACTCCTACATAAAGGTCAAGGTCACAGGTCAAGGTCAAGGTCAACTTTTATTATTTATTAAAAAAGATTACTCACATTTTGGAAAACTGGCTGTGTTATGGCTTAATACTTAAATATCATATATATCAAATTTCACATAAATATTGTAATAGTTCAGGTCAGAGGTCAGGGTCAAAACAAGAGTATTTGTCATTTACCCTAAACTCCTCCTAGACTGCTTAATGTATTGTCACCAAACTATACAGGTAAATTCAGTTGGTCAACCCGACGACCATCCAAATATATGTATTTTATTTTAAGTCAAAGGTCAAAGGTCAAGGTCACAGTATATGATCACTATTTGTAATCAATGTTTTTATACGAATTACACCATATTCATAATGCTAGTTAATATGAGCATTGCTGTTAAGCTAACTAAATCCTGGATAAGAAATTCTAAGGTCGAAGGTCAAGGTCAAAGGTCAAGGTTAAAGTTTGAAATATGATTTTTACTAGTATTTCCTATTTAATGTAAGATTCTCATTATGCATATCATGCATATTCGGAATGTCTAGACCAAGGTCATACAAGTATGAACATAATTCCATTTGATAGGTCAAGGTCACCGGTCAACATCAAATATAAGGTCAATAAGCTCATTTCTTTACTGTTCATGTAAACTTCACAACATTTGTTAAGACAGTTGTGCTTTAAGGGAAAATTAAAATTTTAATTTTTCAGACACCATGAAGGTCAAGATGAAGGTCAAGGTCAACTATTCCTCTAATACCTCTGAAACTAATTGATAATTGTTAATGACATTTGACACACTTATTTGATGTTCTAGGGTTACATCAAAGCAAACAAAAATATAATCCTACATAAAGGTCAAGGTCACAAGCCAAGGTCATAAGTTAACCTTTATCATAATAAATACTAAATTTTCGATAAGCTGACGACTGTTAGTTGCATTTTACTTAAATATCATATATTTCAATCATATATATAATACTTAAGGTTAAAAGTCAAGGTCAAAGAACAAAACAAGAGTTTAATCATTTTCTTTAAACTCTTCCTAGATTGTTTAACCCTTTGTGTACCGGTGACGTCTTTTGTATTGTAGTCTAGCTATAATTAGACGATTTTGTGGAGCGTTTGAAGGATCTGTGGTAGTAAAAAGGGTTAATTAAGATAGTTGAAAGCCTGCTAAGTTTATTGAGGCCCTTCATAAACTAAATAAAATCGTCTTAATGTCCAGTATGAAATGAAACTAACAGAACTGTACTGAACGGGTTACATATTGTCACCAAATTTTGCTGGCAAATTCAGTTGGTCAATGCAACGATTGTCCAAATTTTGTGGTTTTGTTATGCAAAAGTCAAGGTGAATGGTGAAGGTCACAGATTATGGTCACTATTTCTTTCGTATATATATTCTAAATTTGAATTACACCATATTCAAAATGCTACAAAATAATGTTATGCTGACCTTATTATAGATAAATATTCCAATGGTTAAGATTCAATGCGATCATAAATGTAATTATATATGTATACGAGTGTCTATGCTTTAATCCACTGCACACAAGTATCCTCTATCACGCTGTGGTATAGTGGATTAAAGTATGGGTACTTGTTCTGACTGTCGGTGGTTCAAGTCCGGCTGTGAGTATAAAAACATTTAGTATACATACTGTACATACTGTATATATATATATATATATATATATATATATATATATATATATATATATACCGATTTTACCTAAGAGATTCAGTACTACTTGCAGAATTCTAGGTCGCAGAGTTGCGTATGCATTTTTGTTTGTTTTTGTTTTATGTAATGCGAAAACTGCACGCCTACTTTATTCATATTTACGTAAATTAAGTACTCTTTGGTTAGGCTCTTAAGACGCTTCCTCCCATTCGTTTGACGATTATATGACCCTTCTCCCCATTCATGTGTCGTTTTTTATGTATGATTTTTGTTGTCTTGTTTTACTGTTTTTGTTGTGTTTTGTTTGTGTTAATATTGTTTTATTTGATTTTGCTGCATTACATACATACATACATATATACATACATATATACATACATTTATACATACATTTTATTGAGCGAGTGCTCCACACGAAGTGTGGTTCTGGTTTCACGTCCTAGTGGCGGCGCCCCAGACAGCCCTTTTCAGAGCTGCCTCACTTGTCAGGTTTGTTAATCAAGATTAGACCTTAATGTCTGATCCCACATCTTTCTTGGTCTGCCCCTTAGTAGAGTTCCCCCCACATTCACGGACTTGCACTTTTGTTCACCCAGCTTACAGTAGTTCATCCATCCTCTCCACATGCCCGAACCATACAAGCCATCTCACCACTGATACTCTTGATACCTTTCCGTCTCCTTAAGGGAGCCCACCTCGCTCTTTCTCTCCCTTTCTCTTTGGCTTGTATCTATTCGGCCCCATTCAGCCTACTGTTTTAAGATGTTTACCCCCATCTAGGTGTCAATATTTTCCTGGCGTGCGGTAGCGAGCCAGCATATATATATTTTTGTTTTGACAGCAACCTTAATGTGTACATTTTTCGATAGAAAAATTTCTCCGGCGAAGCCGGATTTCTCCATACAATGTTGGCTCGCTAACGCTCGCCATGAAGAAATCGGCACCTGGATGGGGATACACGTCTTAAAACAGTTGGCTGAATGAGGCCGAATTGATAAAAGCCAGAGAAAGAGAGAAAAGGAGAGAAAGATAAAAAAAGCCGGTGACCCCCCTTAACTCTTCTTCACTAGATATCCTATCTTGCAGTATGGCCCCAAACATCCATCCCCCCATTATCATCTCGTTGCGTTACATTCTGTTGGTATCATCCACTATAACAGGCCACGATTCTGAAGCATATAATCATTACGCTTCTGACTCATGAAGCCTACTGTATACATATTACTATTTTAATTGTTGCTTTACTGTTTGTTTTTCGTTGTTCTACTGTGTGCTTAGTTTTCCTACTTTTTGTTTTGCTTTGTTGTGTTGGTGCTTTACTGTTTTAGTTTAGTTTTGTTGCTTTAATGTGTTGTATATATATATATGTGTGTGTGTGTAATTTGTTTCAGATTTGCTGTGTTTGCCTTTGTATGTTTTTGGTTTACTGTATGCAAATAAATGCAGCCTGTTTCCTGGAATTATTACAAATATTGTATAAACAATTTCTTTAAAAGACCGACACCTTCAAATCTAACACTCACAATATATAAACGATGCATGAAGACTGTTTTCTTTTACCTCTCTCTCTCTCTCTCTCTCTCTCTCTCTCTCTCTCTCTCTCTCTCTCTCTCTCTCATTTTGTTTTTATTTTGTTTACCATATCATTCAGCACATAAAAATCCCTCAATGTTTAATAATTAACGGGTTTCTTTACAGATGGGCGTTACTACAGGCATCAGACGGTAAATGGAATATAATGTCTTGTATATTTGTAGATTTATTTATATTCTGTATCTTCCACCCTATCTACTCAGTTGTATTGGGGATAGTTTTAGGCGACTTGATTCCGATTGCAATGTTTCTTTCATAGTCAAATAGCCGAGTAATGTTTAAACTGCATTTGTTTAAAAATGTAATATATATATATATATATATATATATATATATATATATATATATGTGTGTTTTTCTTTATTTTGTATCTTCTACCCTTCCACTGCGATTATTTCTGCTTGATTATATGCGAGATAATTCTAGACGTGTTAATTCAGATTTAAGATATACTTTTAATAGTCAAATAACCGAATATGTCAGTAGTAAAGCCTCTAATATACTGTTTATTTTGGCAAACACTAAATAATTTGTCTACATTTAGCGACGACCTCTCAAAGTATATGGAGTATCTCATTTTAAGGGGAGATGGTTAACTGTTTGGTCGTTTTTTTTTCATATATTAATTATTTTCTAGTTTCCTCCCTAGACTTCAATAACAAAAATAAATAAATCCCCTAGGTCCCCTCTCAAGATAAATGTGTAAATTTGTTGGTAAATTTTTCGGTACCGGCCAAAGGCCGGTTCCTCTAATAATTACAGGCTCGCTGTCGCTCGCCAGGAAAATATCGACATCTAAATGGCACGATAGATCCTAAAATTGACAACAAAATGGGACGAAAGGTCTTAAAATCGCCAAACTAATGGGCCTAACGTCATAAAATCTGAACACGAATGAGTCTAAACATGATGAAGGAAGAGGGCCAGAGGAACGACCCATCTCCCCTTAATCCCTATCTTGTTTCCTCGTGTGTCTCTCTTAGAGCTATCTAACTTAGTCCACCCTGCTGCCTTCAATACATGTTATCCGTTTTCTTTTATGCATTATCTCTGTCCCTTTATACATTGTTCCTGTCCCTTGATACATTTGTCCTGTCCCTTTACAAATTGTCCCTGTCCATTTATGCATTTTCCCTGTCTCTTTATACATTTTCCCTGTCCCTTGATACATTTGTCCTATCCCTTTACATTTTCTGTCCCTTTATACATTTTCCCTTTACACATTTTCTGTCCCTTTGTACATTTTCCCTTCATATATTTTCCCTGTCCCTAATTATACATTTACCCTGCTATCTTCAATACATTTTAGCTTGTCCCTTTATACATAATTATTCCCTGTTCCATTATATATTTACCCTGTCCCTTTATACATTTTCCCTTCATATATTTTCCCTGTCCTTTTATGCAGTTTACCAGTCCTTTTATAAATTGACCCTGCTACCTTCAATACATTTTACCTTGTCCCTTTATATATATTCCCTGTTCCGTTATAAATTTTCCCAGTCCCTTTATACATTTTCCTTGTCCCTTTAATACAGTTTATCTTGTCCCTTTTCTACATTTTCCCGTTCTACATTTCCCTGTCCCTTTAAATATTTTCCCTTTATATAATTTCCCTATCTATTCATACATTTTCCTTATCCCATTTATCTACCCTGTCCCTTCAATAGACTTTCTCTTGTCCCTTTACACATTTCCCGTGTACCTTTATACATTTTACCTTAATAAATATTTCCTGTCCCTTTATACATTTTCCATTTATACATTGTCCATATCCCATTTAGTATACCCTGCTGTAGTCCTTCAATAAACGTTCCCTTGTTCCTTTAGTAGACATTTTATCTTGTTTTTGTATTTACCCTGTCCCTTTATACATTATCCCTATCCCATTATACATTTTGTCCTGTCCTTTTATACATTTTCCCGTTATACATTACCCTTTGTACATTTTCCCTGTCTCTTTATACAATTTCCCTGCCTTCAATAGACTTTCCCTTGTCCCTTTAGTAGACATGTTATCATGTCCCATTTGTCCTCGTTCTGCCTGTGTGTCCTAGGAAGAGGATTTAAGGGGGTACTGCTTGGTTTTTGGTATATACAGTATATTTATCTATTAATTTATTTTTGAGTTTCCTCTCTAGAGCTCCATCAAGCTTAGAAAAACACCCCCTAGACACCCTTTTAAGATAAATTTGTGTATTTTTCGATAGAAAATTGTCCCAGCTGAAGGCCGGTTCCTTTTTAAATTAGAGGCTCGCTATCGCTCACCAATATAAAATCAACACCTAAAGGGCATGAAAGGTCTTAACATTGACGAAGAAATGGGACGAAAGGTCTCAAAATCGACAAACTAAGGGAACGAACGTCTTAAAACCTCAAAACTAATATGCTAAACATGAGGGAGAAGGGGGTCCAGAAAAACCGAGTAGTACCCCCTTAACGACCAGGGCTGGGGAACAACACCTTTATTTACAAAACGTTTATATATTTACAAAAGTCTATATTTCGAAACGTTTAGATCACTTTATTTCCTGTATCGTTTTCTTTATCTCGTTTTCTTTTCGTTCGAGTTTTCATGGCTTTTCCCGTTTCTAATGCTAAATTGGGGAGGATAGGTTTTTCTTGAGCATAATAAAATGGTATATTGTACTCCAGATTACCCCACCCCCCCACCTCTCTCTCTCTCTCTCTCTCTCTTTCTTTCTTCTTTGCTATCCTTTCTTTCCACTGTCCCTTACTCTAAGGTTAGTTATATCTATTAGAATCAAGTCCTGACCACCTTGCTGGGATCGTAAGGTCAGTGTATCTATGTAAATCTCTCTCTCTCTCTCTCTCTCTCTCTCTCTCTCTCTCTCTCTCTCTCTCTCTCTCTCTCTCTCTCAGCAAATTCAATGGAGTGCCGTTTCTTTCATGGCTAAATTAAAACCAATATCAGGTCCCTGGGTCTTCTTCAACAAGGCTGATACAGAAATGAACCTGGGAAAGAGAGAGAGAGAGAGAGATTTACATAGATGTACATATATACACTGGCCACACAGACCTTACGATCCAAGCGAGGTGATCAGGACTTAATTCTAGTTGAGATGGCATATCCAATAGAAAAGGAAAGTTGAAGGAAAGGAGAGAGAGAGAGAGAGAGAGAGTTTGAGTGTAAGGATAGTGAAATGAAAATTATGCTGATATATATATATATATATATATATATATATATATATACATATATATATATATATATATATATATATATATATATATATATATATATATATATATATACATATATATATATATATATATATATATATATATATATACATATATATATATATATATATATATGTATGAGAGAGAGAGAGAGAGAGAGAGAGAGTGAAAATGACTAAGCAAAAATATATCGTAAGCTGAGAAATGGAGAAGGCTCTAAATAAAAAGTGAGCAAATAATCCGATAAATGGTCTTACCCACTTACACATTAAGGGGGGTCACCGGTTGTTTTTATCTTTCTCTCTTTCCCTGGCTTGTATCCATTCGGCCCCATTCAGCCAACTGTTTTAAGACGTTTATCCCCGTCCAGGTGTTGATATATTCCTGGCGAGCGATAGCGAGCCAGCATTGTATGGAGAAATCCGGCTTCGCCGGAGAAATTTTTCTATCGAAAAATGTACAAATTTAGCTTGCTTTCAAAACAAAAATATATATATGCTGGCTCGCTACCACTCGCCAGGAAGATATTGACACCTGGTTGGGGGTAAACGTCTTAAAACAGTACAAAGGTACAAAGGAGTACAAAGGAAATCAAGCAACAACAGTTCTAGTGACCCTTCTAGGCTGCTTGTCCTCCAAAACACTGAGGATCAAGTGTCCAAACAGTGGTTTAGAGTGGGTAAGGGAACATTGGAAAGGGAACTACTGCCCTGGAACTAATGTCCGTGGCAGGACTAGGAAGTTAGTAGGGGACATATGGGTTAGTAACTGAGGGGAGGATAAAATAAAGTTATTCATTTACAAACGCAGTCAGTCGCGGGTTTGATGCGAGATATTTGTCTAGGCGGAGTTTAAATGAATCAACGGTGCTGCAGTCTATAACGTCTCGGGGAAGCCCATTCCACAAGTTGACAACTCGATTGAAGAAGAAATTCTTAGATTCGTGTGAGTCAAAAGATTTACCAATAATTTTGCAACCATTTCCCCGCGTGTAATTAGATTGGTCGATAGTGAAGTACTTACTACAGTTCATATTGTCGATGCCTTTGATGATTTTGAACACTTGAATTAAGTCACCTCTTAATCTGCGCTGGGTTAAAGGAAATAGATTTAATTCTCTAAGACGCTCTTCGTATGGTTTGTTCTTTAGGCTAGGTATCATTTTGGTAACTCTACGTTGAACTCGTTCTAGCTTGTTTGTCTTTTTGGTAATAAGGGCACCAGCATTGAACGCAGTATTCCAGAAGAGGGCGAACTAAGGAATTGTAAAGGGTTAGGATAACGTCTTTGGATTTAAGCTCAAATGACCTGCCTATAAAGCCAATTATTTTGTTTGCCTTCTTAACAACTTCTGAACATTGTTGACTCGGTTTTAGGTTACTCGATATTGTTACTCCCAGATCGGTTTCTCTGTTTACATTCTTAAACTGAGTGCCATTCATCGAATAGTTTGCTTTCTCATTTAGGTATCCGATATGTAGTACTTTACATTTATCCACATTGAAACTCATTTGCCAAATTTGGTCCCAATGTGACAATTTATCTAGATTGTGTTGCATATTGTCAACTTGTTCTTTTGAGAGTACGCTATTTGAAATGTTTGTATCGTCAGCAAATTTTGAGATTGTACAGGTGAGACCCTCATCTATGTCGTTGATGTAAATTAGAAAGAGAATTGGTCCTAGTACAGATCCCTGGGGTACCCCGCCACTTACATTGTTCCATTTAGATGCCTTACCCTTTATAACTACTCTTTGCTTTCTGTCGCTGAGCCAATTTTCTATCCATTTCAACACACCGTCTTGTATTACATGCGCTTTTAGTTTTAGCAGTAAACGTTTGTGGGGAACTTTGTCAAAGGCCTTTTGAAAATCAAGGTATATAATATCTACAGCTTTACTCTCATCGTCGAGGTTGAGGATATCGTGGAAGAAGTCTAAGAGGTTTGTTAAACAGGAACGTTTTTTACGAAAGCCGTGTTGAGTATCTTTAAGTATGTTATTTTCCTCTAAGTGATTTACGAGTCTGTCTCTTATGACCGTTTCTAGCATTTTACATACAACTGAGGTTAAGCTAATTGGACGATAGTTACTGGGTTGGGATTTGCTGCCTCTTTTGAATATCGGTGTTACGTTGGCTATCTTCCAATAGGCTGAATGGGGCCGAATGGATACAAGCCAAAGAGAGAGGGAGAATAAGAGACAAACAAGCGAGGTGGGCTCCCTTAATACTGCAACACCAACGAACAACTTGGACGGAACAGCTGCATCTTTATAACTGGCTCTAACTTTGGTCATGAATATCACCCCCAAGAAGAAACTCGAGGTGGAGAGGAGAGAATGGAGAAGGAGGAGGAGGAGAAGGAGGTGTGGGAGTGGGAGGAAAAGGCAGAGGAGGAGGAGGAGGAGGAGTGCGAGAGGGAGAAGAAGAGGAAGCGGAGGAGGAGGAGGAGTGATAGGGAGAAAGGAGGAGGAGGAGGAGGAGGAGGGAGATAGAAACGAGGAGGAGGAGGGGGTGCGAGAGGGGGAAGATGAGGAGGAGGAGGAGGAGGTGTGGGAGTGGGAGGAAAAGGCAGAGGAGAAGGAGGAGTGCGAGAGGGAGAAGAACAGGAAGCGGAGGAGGAGTGATAGGGAGAAAGGAGGAGGAGGAGGAAGGAGATAGAAACGAGGAGGAGGAGGGGGTGCGAGAGGGAGAAGATGAGGAGGAAGAGGAGCAGTGATAGGGAAAGGCAGAAGAACAGGAGGGAGAGAGCACTTTGGCAATCGGCAATCATAGCCCTCTATAAAAATCATCATTTGGATAACTACCTTGTATTTGATAATCTTGCTAATTGCAAAGCAACTTAAAAAATGACTAACATTTACCTGTAGTCACGGTTACGATTGAATTAATATACATGGCTTAAGAAGAGAATGTGTCGAAATATATTATGGTGCGAATACGTTGATCCCACGATTCTCATCAAAATAACACCAGTGTTCAGTGTTTGTGTTTGTGAGGACGGACTTGGCTTATTTCAGGCTTCTCCAGTGTCCAACCATTATTATTTGGAGTGAGGGTAGTAATAATACTTATTAAGAGTTAATGGGTGTTTATTGAAATAGAAAGACCCTTGTGCTGTGCCCTGTATAGGCTGTATTAGTCCGTTTTAACTTGTGTTGGCCTGCTGGGTGCCGTGGGCTGGTCGGCTGGGCCCTGAATCTGAAAATAGTAAATCATTATTTTCGTATATCGGTAGTAAGATACAAAATGACCTATTTCGGCACACTGGGAGAGAGAGAAGTGGAGTTCAAAGGAAGTCAAGCAACAACAGGTCTAGCGACCCCATGAAGTTGCGTGCCCTCTAAATCACTGCTGCGCTTGTGTTCAACAGTGGCTTAGAGTGGGTAAAGGACAATTGGAAAGGGAAGTACTGCTCTGGGAATAATGTCCATTGTTGGGTTAGATGTTAGTAGGTGGCAATTTGAGTTAATAACATTGCACAGCTATAAGTGATCTGTTGTGTATCTGAAGGAAAAGAGAATAACATATTAGTTATATATTTATATATGCAGTGATCCTTGAGGTATCTGATGAAAACAAAACCAAAAATGGTTATTCATATAGAAATGCAATCAGTCGCAGTTTAAGACAAGGTGTTCGTCTAGTCGATTTGAGACAAGGTGTTCGTCTAGTCGATGTTTAAAAGAATCAACGGTGCTGCTGGAGTCTAACATTTCGAGGAAGTCCATTCCGCAAGTTGTCAAGTCGATTGAAGAAGAAACTCTTTGACTCGTGTGTTAAGAAATTTACCAATGAGTTTGCAACCATTTCCCCGTGTCTAATTTGATTCGTCGATTGTAAAGTACTTAATATTTGATAAATTAGGTCATTTCTTAATATGTTCTGGGTTACAGGAAATTCATTCAATTGTCTAAGAAGCTCTTCATACGGTATATTCTGTAGAATAGGTATAAGTTTTGGTAGCTCGTTCTAGTTTGTCTATTCCTTGTTCGTAGTAGGGGCACCAGGATTGAACATTTCAGAAGAGGGCGGATTAGGGAATTGGAAAGAGTGAGGATTACATCTTTTGATTTATACTCAAATGACCTGCAAACAAAGCCAATTATTTTGTTTGCCTTCTAAACAACTTCTGTACATTGCTGACTGAGTTTTACAGTAGGTTACTCGATTTTGTTACTCCAAAATCTGATTCGCTACACTCTTAATTAAGTTGGGTGCCATTCATTGCATAGTTTGCTTTATCATTTCGATTTCCGATATGGAGTACTTTACATTTATCAGCATAAAAACTCATTTGCCAAATTTGAGCCGTACATGCCAACTTATCAAGATTATTTTGCATACCTTCTTCATGTTCAATAGACAGTACAGTATTTGCATTTTTGTTTTGTATCGTCAGCAAACTTTGGTATTGTAATGGAACGAAACAGGGGTGGTAAAAACAGAAAAACAAAACTATTATGGTTAAAATTGAGGCAGTGGGAGGCAGAAGGATATGAAGGAAAAGAAAACGAGAGAAACCTTGATAGTGTCGGGAGGGGGAACTAAGCCAAATTTAGTACCCATAAGGAAAATGATGATGCAGAGGAAGAAGGACGAGGAAAGAAAAAGAAGAAGAAGAAGAAGAAGACGAAGAAGAAAAAGAAGAAGAAGAAGGGGAAGAAGAGCAAGAACAATAAGAACATCAAGAAGGAAAAGAAGAAGGATTGGAGGAGAAAAGCGCACAAGAGTAAAAAAGAAGACGTGAAGTATTGGGAGGAGGACCAACGTTAATTTGTGTGACTATAAAGAAGAAGAAGAAGTAGGAAGAAAAAAGAAGAAGGAAGAGAGGGAGAAGAGGGATAAGAAGAAATGGGAGGAGGGAGAGGAAGAGGAAGTAGGTGGAAGAGGTAGATGAAGAGGAAGAGTAAGAGGTAGAAGAAAACGAAGAATAAGAAGAGTAGAAGGGAGAGGTAGAGAAGGAAGAAGAGGTAGAAGAGAAGGAGGAGGAGATGGAGACAAATGAAGAAGAGAAAAACATAGAAGTGAAGCATGGGAAGGGGACACTAAGCTAATATTTGGGGCCATTAAGAAGATGGAGAAGAAGGAAGAAGAAGGAATACAAAGTAATTCAAAGGAGAACAAACTGCACAAGACCTATTGGTCCTTACGGTGCAGTTTGGATATCTAAAACTACTAATCTATTGACAACGAGGTAGAGAAAAGGATAGCAAGAGGAATTGCAGGAGGAGGAGGAAGAGGAGGTAAAAGAAGACACAGAAGAAGGGGGAGGAGGAGAATATGAGCAAGAACAAAAGTAAGTATTTGGAGTGGGACCGGGGTAAAATGTGAGTCTATAACGAATATGAAGAAGGACAAGACGTAAGCAGAAGCGGGAAGAAGAAGAAGAAGAAGAAGAAGAAGAAGAAGAAGAAGAAGAAGAATAAAGAGGAAACACACGAGCAAGAAGAAGAAGAAGGAGTAGGTGGAGGAGGAGAAGAAAGAAAACGAAGAAGAAAAAATATGATGCGAAGTATTGGAAGGGAGGACGTAGGTAAAATATATGGCCATTAAGAAGAAGAAAACAAATAAAAGACAGGAAGAAGACGAAGAAAACGAAAACAAAGGAAGAAAAAGAAGAAGAAAGAGGAAGAGAAGGAGAACAAGAGAATGAACAAGGAAAGTATACGAAGATGGAGCAGAGTGTAATAGAGACAGACGAATAATGATCAAGTCAAGTATTGGAAGAGGGATGGAGGTAAAATTTGTCACCGTTAAGAAGAAGAAGAAGAAGGGAACGAAGAAGAAGAGAGTAAGAGGAAAAGGGATGAGAAAGCGAATGAGGAGAAGAAAATAAACAAGGACATATAATAAGAGTGAAGTATTGAGGAGAAGAAGAAAGAAAACGAGGAAGAGGAGTAAATCAGAAAACGAGGGAAAAATGAAGGGAAGTATTGGAAGGGGGGACGGAGGTAAAATTTAACACCGTTAGGAAGAAGAAGAAGAAGAAGGGAGTTAAGAAAAAAGATACGGAAGAAGAATAAAGGAAAAGAAAAAGGAGATAAAACAGGAGAAGGAAGAAAACGAGAGAGACGAAAAAAGATGAAGCGAAGTATTGGAAGAGGGGACGGAGGTAAAATTTGTCACCGTTAGAATATACACACAAGTTTGCCGCGAGAGAGCACCGCAATTTTGGTGGGTAAAAGGTCGAGTCTCCGCGGGGGAATTGTGGGTCAACCTTCAAAGGCTCCTCAGGTCAGGCCAGGAGGGGAATATCAAATAGGTTACTATAAAGTTATATGATGTACTTGGGTATATAGATGGTGTACCTTTTCTATGTTTTGTCTTTGATACCTTTAACTCAGGTTAGGAGGGGAATAAAAATAGGTTACGATAAAGGTATATGATGTAATTGGGTATATAGATGGTGATGTACGTACGATTAAATAACGGATACAGGACAAATAATTTTTTATTTTTTTTTAATTTGGCTCAATTACAATTAGATGTCCGACAACCTCTGCGGAGCGGTCCGAGCTAGCAGACTCAGGTTACTGGGTCACAAACGCTCATAGGTGGTCAATGTGACAATTGTATTAGCGTGATTTGTATTGTTATTGTTACTTTTATTTGTTTGTGATGATGATGATTTATAGTTTAAATGTTCTTGTTTACATTAATACAATATATCATAACTATAATTTACTCTGATAAACCGTTTATTTGTATATTTCAGTAGTTATATTCAGCCCCAGATCAGGTCAGGTGAAGGTATTGAGAGATAAGCCTTTACAACGGCACCTCGTATCTACTTTCATACTTTCCGAAGAGTGTTGAGAGGGGGGAAGGGGTGTTGGAGAGAAGAGTGTTGAGAGGGGGGAAGGGGTGTTGGAGAGAAGAGTGTTGAGAGGGGGGGGGGGAGCGAGAGGAAGCTGTTGGAGTGGCTTTATTGAGTGTGTTATTAGTCTGTGTACGTTGTCGAGGTGTCCCCCGACAGGGTGCGCCAGACAACATTATAATCCATGAATTACATAAACTCGTATACAGTCACACACACAACTCTCACTCTCACTCACACTCACACTCTCTCGCTCTCTCTCTCACACCATAATACTGTGAATCCAACTCGATTTTTTGCTTAACATTGGTTTTATTAATGTATTAATTGATGTTCTATCGTAGAAATATATCAATCAATAAATACGCCTGATATTAGCAAGCAGATCAGATCAGATGAAGTATTGAGGGATAAGCCTTTAAAACGGCACCTCGTATCTACATTCTACTTTTCCTATTTTTCTGAAGAGTGTAGAGAGGGAATAAGGGGTGTTGGAGAGAGAGGAAGCTGTTGGAATGGCTTTGTTATGTGTGTTTAGTCTGTATACGTCGTCAGGATGTCCCCTGACTGGGTCCTAGCATGTGAAACATGCTAGGACGTACTTCCACACCCACTAAATGTCCGCCGTGGCAGGGATTCGATCCCGGGTCTTGCAGATTCACACATGAGCGTGGTCACCACTCGACCACCATACAATAAAGGTTAAAAGTAGTTACGGGAAGAACACGATAAATGAGTAAACATTTTATATCAGTGACAAATAGATGGTTGACGGTCTCTCTGCAGCGGTCCTATCTCACACACTCTGGGGTCAGGGTTAGAACGCTCATATAAGCCATGAACATTGTTTTATACGTGTATAACAATTATTATTATAATTATAATTGTTTTATATTAAAATTATTATTATCATAATATTTTATTATTATTATTATTATTATTATTATTATTATTATTATTATTATTATTCAAATGCTATGTTTTAAAATTCATCGGCAATCCATAAAACTAAATATTTCCACAGGAATATCCGAAGTAAGAACATCACACCTAACACTGCAATCATTTATGTCCAGAGACTACAGGAAAGGAAAACAAAACTTTAACATGTTTTAGATTAATATAGATTAATGCCCTACAATGTTGTGAAGGACAGGCAGATGTATTAAACAATATCGCAGACTGTTTTTCTTGGTGGTCGGTGTATATTACTACAATTTGTTGTAGTATTATATGTACACAAAACTGCACAACTTCCAAATCACGCAACAAACATCAACATTTATGATTAGCTTATTGTCATTCGTATATGTTAGTCAAACAATCGACAATGGTGTTAAACAGATTGAAATATGCGTGTTGATTTTTACAGTAAATAAACAATTGGCAATTGCATTGAATAATTAATCAATAAGGGCATAAACTACGACGACCAAGTAAATTGCATTTTGTCGTTAGTAGTAAAGCAATGATAAAATTCAAGAGGAAAAGTATCACAAGGCTATAGGTAGCGAACAACATCTTTATTTTGGATCCAACGATTCGACATATCAACTTATGTCATCATCTTTTGTCATCGTACTTTTAAGACACGTGGTGAAGTACCTATGATAACGCTCTTCAAATCTCTAGTGCTACCGCGGCTTGAATATTGTAGCGTATTAACATCCCCATACAAAGCAGGTGAAATAAATGACGTAGAGAGTGTACAAAGAAATTTCACTTCGCATATAAGTTCGATAAAACAGCTACACTATTGGGAGCGTTTAAGAGCACTGAATCTGTACTCACTGGAACGTAGAAGAGAACGTTACCTAATAATATACACGTGGAAAATCGCAGAGGGTTTAGTACCAAACCTACATACTCCGATAGTCATGAAATTCAGTGATAGGAGAGGCTGGGAATGCGAAATCCCCCGGATGAATAACAGGGGTGCTATGGGCTCTCTGTGAGAGGGCTGGTTATCACACAGAGGCCCACGTCTCTTCAACAAACTCCCACGGCGAGTAAGAGACATGAGGGACGTCTCGTTAGACAGCTTCAAGAGAGCCCTGGATGTCGAACTGCAAAAGGTGCCAGACGAGCCCATCCTCGCAAGGGAGCGAGCTGTCGCTTCAAACATTCTACTGCACCAAATCACCACCCAAAACGAGGGGCGTCGCGCTCCTTGGTGCCGCTAGAAGAGTGGCGAACACATCAAAAGGTATCAAAAGGTAAGGTAAGGTATCAGGGTCTAAAAATGAGAGAGAAAAACACACGATATAAAACTAACTTATAAGTTATTCAAAGGGTGTTACACATACTAATGTACAACGTTTAAAAGGGCTTGAAAGGGGCAAATTATACAATGTATAAAGGGGAGAACATGTAAAGTATTCTATGGGAATTACACATTAATGTACAATGATTAAAGGGGCAGAACATTCAAATTATTCTAGGGGAGTTACACATAATAGTTCACAATGCTTAAAGGGGCAGAACATACAAAATATTCTATGAGAGTTACAAATCTTACTGTAGTTTAAAGGGGAAGCAGATATGGTATTGTTAAGTTGGGGTTTCATTTTTTGTATATATATTGACTCTAGGGTTTTCACACTTTTACCTGGGCAAGTATCTAAAATTTGAAAAAAATCCGGTTTAAGTCTAACTTTGCAAAACTCTGCATGTTCTCTTACTGCTGAGTGAGGAGGGCTTTGTAGGGGGCGACCTGTCCGGCTCGACTGACTAATGATAAAATCACATTGAACCTCACAATGTTCCTCGCTTCGACCAATCATGTCCCTCCTTTCACACGTCTTTCGGTTCGAGTGATTCATTCATAAAACTACATTGTTTACTATGGATGAAATGCCAAACACCTCCACACACCACAACATTTTGTCGCAGGACTAAGTTGGCCAACTGTACCTTTCTATCTTGTGTTTTGGATGTTTATTTGTACCAATAATATACCTTTTAATGCTCCCCAGGTCAGGCTATGAAGGCTATATAAAGGGTATGATAAAAGTATATAATGTAATTGGGTATATACTGTAGATGGTGAAATACCTTTTTATCATTTATGTTGGATGGGATTTATTTATTTTGTTGTTTTCTATGTGTATGACACCAATAGACTTCCAGGTCAGGCTAGGAGGGGAATATAAAATAGGGTTACGATAAAGATATACAGTATAATGTAATTCAGTATATTGATGGTGATATACCTTTTCTATCTTTTGTATTGGATACCTGTAGGTCAGGCTAGGAAGGGTATAACAACAGTATGAGAATGGTAAGGTATATGATGTAACTGAGTTTGTTGATGATGATGTACCTTTGTATCCTTCATGTTGCATAAGTTTATTACCACCAATATAACTATAGGTCAGGCTAGGAGGGGTCCTTCTTCCTCTGCATCATAACTTTCATTATGGGTACCAAATATACCTTAGTTTCCCCCCTCGATACTGTCAAGTCTTCTCTCGTTCAGTTTTTCTTTTCCTCCACATCCTTCTGCGTTCCACTGCCTCTATTTTAACCATATTAGGTCCGAATTTTGTATTTTTATATACGTTATATATTTTGTAACCTCCCGTTCTATTACAATGACACTCAGCTTAAGCGTAGACAGGGAATCACATTTGGTAGTAACAATATCGAGTAACCTAAAACCCAGTCAAAAAGTATTTGGCTATATAGGCAGGTCACTTGAGCATAAATCCAAAGATGTAATCCTCACTCCAATACCTTAATCCGCCCTCTTCTGAAATATTGCATTCAATCCTGGCGCCTTTACTACCAAAAAGGTATACACAAGCTAGCAAGAGTTGTTGTTGTTGTTGTTCCCTAGCTGCCTGGCCGAACAGCCCCGAAGGCCATGGCCACGATCGGGCTTTCCCACAGAGCTCTCATTGAGTGTAGATTGTGTTGTTGGCGTAAGTGGTTGTGTGAAATTATGTGTTTAATGGTATGGGGTGCTGTGTTACATCCCGTGCATGCAGCTGCGTGTTGTCTGTGAGTGAGTGGATGGATTGGCGAGAGATATGAGTATGGATGTGCTTCTGGAAGTTTGTTCGGGGTGGGCAGGGAGGGAGAGAGGATAATAATTGTGTGTGATACCGTGTGCTGGGTGTTGTTTTGATATTTCTTGGTGTCTGTGGGTGTGTTGCCATGTAGTTTAGTGGGTGGTCTTGGTTCGTGGAGGCTGCTGCCAGGAATTGAGTGCCTCTCATGTCCAGATGGTCTTTGACTTTGAGGATTTTGGTTTCTTGATGTAGGTGATCTGTGGGTGCAGTAGCTGTGCAGCCTGTAATGATCTTCAGGGCTTTGTTTTGAATAGTCTGTAAGGTCTTATGATGTGTTTCAGCTATGTTAGAAGCCCAGGCTGGGCTTGCGTATTCCATCACTGATCTTATGTATTGTTTATATACTGTGGTGGTAGTTTCTTTGTTGTGTCCAAATTTTGTGTGAGCAAGTGACCTGAGGGCGTTAAGTCTGGGTGTCAGTTTCTTTTTAATGTTTGTGGTGTGCTGTTTGAATTTCATATGAGTATCATATTATGTTACTCCAGCTAGGAAGAGTCCTGATGTGGCGGCGTCTACGCCGTGGGACCACCTCCCGGAGCTGCCAATCGCGGATGGCTGCCGACCCTCCACGGCCGGAGACAAGATCAACGACCAGTGGAGGACAACCAGATGCCGGCCGCGGGAAGCAGTTTCGGGAGCCAAACCGTCACAACTATCCCCTTCCCCCTCCCTGGGGCACGGGTCCTTGGAGCGGCTTCGGTGCGACCGGGAATTTCCAGCTAGGAAGAGTTCAACGAGTTACCAAGATGATACCTAGTCTAAAGAACAAACCATACGAGGAGCGTCCTTGACAATGGAATCTATTTCCTTTAACCCAGAACAGATTAAACCCTTCTTTACCGACACCGCCCTTTTCACTTTATTCTGGCTACTATTAGACGATTTTATTCAGCTTAAAAATGGCCTGCAGCAATCAATAGGCTTCGAACTATCTCACTTAACCCTTTTTACTATCACATATCCTTCCTAAACTGCGCAAAATCGTCTAAATATGTAACAAATGAAATATAAAAGACGTTGCCGGTATAGACGGGGTTAAGAGGAAGCCAGTTATTTGCGGAAGGCCTTTTGAAACTAAGTAAAACCGTTCATTAGTAGCCAGCATAAATCTAATAAAACCGTTCATTAGTAGCCAGCATAAAACTAAGTAAAACCGTTCATTAGTAGCCAACATAAAACTAAGTAAAACCATTCATTAGTAGCCAGCATAAAACTAAGTAAAACCGTTCATTAGTAGCCAGCATAAAACTAAGTAAAACCGTTCATTAGTAGCCAGCATAAAACTAAGTAAAACCGTTCATTAGTAGCCAGCATAAAACTAAGTAAAACCGTTCATTAGTAGCCAACAGAAAACTAAGTAAAACCGTTCATTAGAAGCCAGCATAAAACTAAGTATAACCGTTCATTAGTAGCCAGCATAAAACTAAGTAAAACCGTTCATTAGTAGCCAGCATAAAACTAAGTAAAACCGTTCATTAGTAGCCAGCATACAACTAAGTAAAACCGTTCATTAGTAGCCAGCATAAAACTAAGTAAAACCGTTCATTAGTAGCCAGCATAAAACTAAGTAAAACCGTTCATTAGTAGCCAACATAAAACTAAGTAAAACCGTTCATTAGTGGTCAGCATAAAACTAAGTAAAACCGGTCATTAGTAGCCAGCATAAAACTAAGTAAAACCGTTCATTAGTAGCCAACATAAAACTAAGTAAATCCGTTCATTAGTGGTCAGCATAAAACTAAGTAAAACCGGTCATTAGTAGCCAGCATAAAACTAAGTATAACCGTTCATTAGTAGCCAGCATACAACTAAGTAAAACCGTTCATTAGTAGCCAGCATAAAACTAAGTAAAACCGTTCATTAGTAGCCAGCATAAAACTAAGTAAAACCGTTCATTAGTAGCCAGCATAAAACTAAGTAAAACCGTTCATTAGTAGCCAGCATAAAACTAAGTAAAACCGTTCATTAGTGGCCAGCATAAAACTAAGTAAAACCGTTCATTAGTAGCCAGCATAAAACTAAGTAAAACCGTTCATTAGTAGCCAACATAAAACTAAGTAAAACCGTTAATTAGTGGTCAGCATAAAACTAAGTAAAACCGGTCATTAGTAGCCAGCATAAAACTAAGTAAAACCGTTCATTAGTAGCCAGCATAAAACTAAGTAAAACCGTTCATTAGTAGCCAGCATAAAACTAAGTAAAACCTTTCATTAGTAGCCAGCATAAAACTAAGTAAAACCGTTCATTAGTAGCCAGCATAAAACTAAGTAAAACCGTTCATTAGTAGCCAGCATTAAATGAAAGGGGCGGCACTGGTACTGAAAGGGTTATCACAGCCCCCTCGTGAGATATCGTGGGGGGGCCCCGGGGGGTCTTTACTGGAGAGGCAGTTTATCAGCTGGGCTAAAAATGTGTCGAGCTTGGATTTAGCGCTAGATGGCAAGCCTAGGCCTTTATTGTCACGGGGACCGGCCGCTTTTTACTCAAGAACGTGTCAATGGAATTTGTCTGTATTTCATAAGAGTTGGTACACATATAGGGCACCTAAAATAAGAGATATTTCCAAAATTTTAATTATCTAGGACAATTATTTGTTTTGAGTTAGGTGAGAATTAGTGTGAACATTTATGTTGTTTTGTAAAATCGAAGACTCATTTAAATGTTGTTGCTTGATTGTGTCAATGCATTGGAGGTACTAACAATAGGTGTAGTTACAATAGCTAATCTTTACTTTTTCCATTTTTGATCTAATTTTGCAATGAGGGAGTTTGCAATTAGGTACAAATTAGGTGACAAATGTCTCGGGTTGCTGTGTCGAAATGGTTAAGAAATAACAACAAATGGAGATGTTGTTTTGTAGGGAATTGTATGCCCTTTCCAATAACATCAGAATCATTGTTGTAGCTGAGCTCTGGAACTCTCTCCCAGAATCAGTCTTTCCCTCTTCCTATGACTTAAATTGCTTCAAACTCCGTGTGTCCAGGCATTTTGGCTCGAACGTCCCTTGATTTTGGCCCTGTCACTCTTTCAACTATGGGGGAGGCACTCGCTATAGGCAGTTATGCCTTTTGCCTCCCTCAATCACATAGAAAAAAACAAAAAACAAAAAAATGTTTGGTTACGGAGATAAAGCGCCGACAAGTGAACTTTCTTACGTGAGGTACGAAGGCACGAGAGCTGTTGCAAGCCAGCCGGCCAGCCACGCCCTACCTCTCTCGCGGCTTGGAGCTCACTGCTCTTTCTCCTCCACCACCACCACCACAGTGCTTCCATGAGTTGATGAAATCTTACCCTAGATTTTTGTCGATTTTACCCTAGATTCGAGTGTTTTACCCTAGATTGTCGAAGTTGCCCATTAATTGTTGATTAATGCACTCTATCATACATAAGTATATATATTGCCCCCCCCCCCACACACACACACAGGAAAAAAAACAAATGTATCGTAAATTAATGGGTATATTATTTAGAAATATGCAGTTGTAGCAACATAGTCTAAACATTTATACTTCCTATGCTTTTCTATTTCATATACCTACTGTAATGGGCTCACATATGACATGCAGTCCTATAAACAAGACAAGTAAAATGTAAAAGCAATTACATTGCATGAACTAAAGAATAAAGGGTTGTTTTTCTTATGAAAAACAAAAAATATAATGTAGATATACAGTAAAAATGTATACCCAATACAGTTTTACATTTACATTCACGTAGCACTTGTTTGAAAGATGCAAATGTTTTCTAAATATCCATCAAGCTCCTTGTTTTACTTATAAAAATCGTAATGCTTTTTCAATAATGACATGAATAAGAAATTAAGATTGCTGATTGAAACAATAAAAATGCAATGTTGTAACACCTCCAGAGGACTTACATATTTGCAGCCTCAGAACATGTGGCATCACTCTTAACATTATTCATTGTTTTTAGCATATTATCATCAAAACCTAGGTTGTAAGAGGAAACATTAAGCCGTTTCAAGTAATAAATTCCATGCATGAGACTGACTGCAAGTGTCTGGCTCTGTGTGTGAACTGTGATCTGACCGTCCGAAGAGTACAGGTCCAAGACGTGTACGTGTAGTAGACGGGTGAGTGGAGACTGGGGAGGAAGGGGATAGGAGGGGGGGGGGGGGAGGGATTGAAGGGACGATACAAGTCACGGGGATGATATGTACATGAATCGGACACGGTTGAATGAGAACCAGCCTGCCACCAGATTGGCACCATCCCAGGCACACCTATCCATAGGACGGCAGATTACCCTAAAATTACCCTAGTTTATGCATTACCCTAAACACTACCCTAGGAAGGGTCCAATTACCCTAGTTTAGGGTATTTTACCCTAAAATGGAAGCACTGCACCACCACAGTACACACCCTTCGTTGTTACCTGGGTTGAGTATCAGATACTGCTAGGAAAAATATCTAAGAAAGTCATATTTTCACCAAAAATTCATCTTTTTCGTATTTTTTGTTTGCAGTTCCGAAACCAATACAACATTTTCTACGCGTCTGCGCGACCCGCGACCCGCGAAAGTTTTAAACTAGCCCAGAAATAATATGCTTCCAGACGGAATATTGCCTCAAGATTTTAACTGATGATAGAGGGATGGGTGATGATGCCATATATCGGGTTGCGCAATATTGCCGTTTTGAGCACTTTTCCGAGTAAAAAGCGGCCGGTCCCCTTGGGCCCACCTCGCTTTTTTTCTCTTTCTCACCCTCTCTCTTTGGCTTGTATCCAATCAGCCCCATTCAGCCTACTGCTTTAAGACGTTTACCCCCATCCAGGTGTCAATATTTTCCTGGCGAGCGGTAGCGAGCCAGCATATATATATATTTTTGTTTTGACAGCAAGCTAAATTTGTAAATTTTTCGATAGAAAAAATGTCTCCAGCGAAGCCGGATTTCTCCATACAATGCTGGCTCGCTAACGCTCGACAGGAAATAAGCGACACCTGGATGGGGATAAACGTCTTAGAACAGTAGGCTGAACGGGGCCGAATGGATACAAGCCAGAGAAAGAGAGAACAGGAGAGAAAGACAACAAAAGCAGGTGGCCCCCCTTAAGGACAATTACTCATATGAAGTAGTACACAGATTTATCCCTTTCAAAACCGCTGATGGTTACTGTATTTTATTATACCTACAGTATATTATCACGATTGTATGCAGCTTAGGAAGGATCTGTGGTATTAGGAAGGATTGATGGAAAGTGTTAGAAGCCTTATAACTATTTAGGGGGGATGGTTCACTTTTTGGGCGATTTTTGCATGTATTCATTATTTTTCTAGTTTCCTCCCTAGACCTCCATCAAATTTATTTTGTACATTTTTCGGTAGAAAAATGTCCCGGCCGAAGGCCGGTTCTTCCAACATTACAGGCTCAATATCGTTCGCCAGGGAAAAAATCTACATCTAAATAGCACGAAAGGTCTAAATATTGACGACGAAATTGGGGAAAGGTCTTAAAATCGTCAAACTCATGGGGCAAACGCCTTAAAATCTCTAAACTTATTGGGCTAAACATGAGGGAGAAAGTGGTCCAGAAAACCGGCCCATGTCCCCTTAAAGGCCCTTCTCTGAACTGAATAAAGTCGTCTAATAGTAGCCAGAATAAAACAGGACGTTATCGGTATTGAAGAGGTTAAAGGGAGATCGTTGTTTTTTCTGGCCTCCCTTCTCCCTTATGTTTAGCCCTATTAGTTTTGAGATTTTAGGATGTTCGCTCCATTAATTTGGCGATTGTATGATCTTTTGTGCGCTATACCCTGTTCCAAATAAATAGGCCCGAAATGTGAACCTTAACTTCTGTAGCTGAAAAGGGATAGAACAAATGGGCTGTTAATTTGCACAGCTATTCCCTGGCTGACCCTGCCCGAATGGTAAAAATATTAGCTGTGTGTGTGTATATATATACAGTAAATATATATACCTGCATATTATATATACCTGTATATATATATATATATATATATATATATATATATATATATATATATATATATATATATATATATATATAGTATTATACATTTATATATATATATATATATATATATATATATATATATATATATATATATATATACAGAGAGAGAGAGAGATAGATAGATAGATAGATTTACGTAGCAAAAGCATCCACTGAGTTTTATTTATACATCGAAATTGTTTGTGGAAAAACGTGTAGCTCTTTCTTCATGCATTGTACCCAACGCAATTCTAAAATCTTTGAATATGTGAGCCGACTAAATGTGGTGGTGGGATGACAAGTGAGGCTTAAATACCGAGGTTTGTTGTGGCAGATAACTTTCTCCCTCATGTTTAGCACCGTTACTTTTGAATTTTTAAGATGATTAGTGTGGTGAATTTAAGCCCGATCGTCCCATTTCTTTGTTAACTTTAAGACGTTTCGTGCCATCTAGGTTTCGATTTTTTCCTGGCGATCGATAGCGAACCTGCATTATAGGAGGGACTGGCCTTCGGCCAGGACATTTTTCTACCGAAAAATGTACAAATCTATCTAGAAGGAGAGTTTTGGGGTGTTTATATTTAACTTCGAGGAAGGTCTAGGAAGCAAATTGAAATAATAGAGAAGTCATACAGGTATTCCTGTATTCCTGTACACCAAAATTTAAAAAATTATGAATTTCAGCCCAGCCTCCGAGTCCCCAGGGGGGGGGGGGGGAAACCATAAATGCTCCCTCACCCGACCGACCATCCCCTGACGACTCCACAAAATTACCTGGACCTCGGCCTGTTACCCTTTCTATTGATTTCTGCAACATTCGCGAACTTTCCACTAACTTTCACTCCGTTGAACACCATCTCTCCTCCTACAAACCTGATCTTCTCTTCCTCACCGAAACTCAGGTGTCTGTAGCAACATCCAGCAACCCCTTTTCTGTATCCTCCTACTTTCTCTATCCTAGTTTCAAAGCCAAAGGTGGATGTTGTGCATATGTGCACAACAAACTCACTTGCTCTGGTGTTCCCGATTTCGACTCCTCTGAATTCTCTACTTTATGGCTCAAACTTTCCTGTCATTCTCTTACTAAATATTTCTGTGCTGTCTATCTTTCCCCTAACTCTACCAACTTTTCCAAATTCTTTGACTAGGCCTATCTAAACTCTACAGTGGAACACATTCTATCCATTTCTCCTTTCTCAGAAATCTCCATCTTAGGAGATTTCAACGTTCACCACCGCCAATGGCTCTCCTCTCACACTACTGACCCACCTGGTGAACAAGCCTACGTCTTTTCTATCATAAATAACCTAGAGCAGTTAGTTCAGCAACCCACCCGTATCCCGGATCGCATCGGAGATCGGCCCAACATTCTTGACTTGTTTCTAACTTCTAAACCTTCTTCTTATACTGTCGATCTTTTCTCTTGTTTGGGCTCCTCCAACCATAAACTTATCTCTGTCAACTGTCCTATCTCTCCAGTACGGCCACCCGATCCTCCTAGCCGGCGGCGCTTGTGGCACTTTGGCGCTGCCAACTGGGAGGCTCTCCAGCAGTACTTCTTTGATTTCCCGTGGAATGATTTCTGCTTCCGTGGCCGGGGACCCTCGGAGTGTGCTGAACGCATTACAGAGGTAATCCTATCGGGCATGGAAGCATACATTCCATTCTCTTTCTCTCAGACTAATGCTAAAAAATCTTGGTTTACTCACACCTGTTCTACTGCTCTCCACAATAAGGAGGAAGCATTCAAACGGTACCGACGCCTTAACACCTTAAGAGCGGCCTAGGCGGTATATAATATGTAGCCACCAGCGGGGTGTTTTTACCCAAAATAGGGCTGTTTATGTGATCATTTTCATGCCTAAATAAGACCCAGAGCGTAAAACAAGTATCTATCCCTGAAAGGGCATAAACTGAGCTTTCCAATGACACCATAACGATCCTTTTATGATGGCTAGTTTTCTTGCAACAACCGCGCAACGCGAGTGCAAAAAGCATGTAATTCGGCACTTTCCCCCATACAATTCCGTATGTAGCGAGTGAGAGAGGGAGGGAGGAGGTGGGATTCGTGTCAGTAGGTTCGCCACGGTGGTGTGGAGCAGTCATACGCTCGCTACTCTCCTGCCACCACTTGTCTCTCTCTCTCAGCAACATTACGTGCTGAAATTGCCACACGACCTATGTCGAGCGCCGCCAGATAGTCCAGATTTATTATACTCGACTTATGTTGCGCGCAGCTAGTTATGGGTTAAAACTCAAGACTCTCATTCTTCCTATGTTTCTGCCCGGAATCAAGCCAAATCTGTTCTTCGACTTGCCAAACACTCTTTCATCAATAATAAATGCACTGAACTATCCAACTCTAGCTCTTCCCAAGCTTTCTGGCATCTAGCCAAAAACCTCTCCAACAATTTCTCTTCCTTGTCTTTCCCTCCCCTTTCCCATTCTGATGGCACAACCATCACTTCTTCCTCTGACAAAGCTAAACTCTTCGCTCAAACTTTTGCTAGAAACTCCACCTTGGATGATTCCGGTGCTATTCCTCCCTCTCCACCCTCCTCTCTCTTACTTATGCCTAATATCCTAATCTCTTCTAAAGATGTACTTTCTACTCTCTCTGGGCTTAATACTAATAAGGCATACGGTCTGGACGGTGTTCCTCCTGTTGTTCTCAAAAACTGTGCTTCCGTGCCGACTCCCTGCCTAGGCAAACTCTTTTGTCTCTGTCTATCCTCTAACGTCTTCCCTTCATGCTGGAAGTTTGCTCACATTCGACCCGTCCCAAAGAAGGGTGACCGCTCTCAACCCTCCAACTATCTTCCAATTGCTCTCATCTCTTGTCTTTCTAAAGTTTTTGAAACTATTCTTGCTTCCTAATTTCTTAAGCATTTTTCTTCTCATAATCTGCTCTCAGATCGCCAGTATGGCTTCCTTAAGGGTCGCTCTACTGGTGATCTTCTTTCATATCTTACTAACTCTTGGTCATCCTCCTTTCGGGACTTCGGTGAGACTTTTTCTATTGCACTAGACATATCGAAAGCCTTCGATAGAGTCTGGCACAAATCTTTAATGTCTAAACTACCCTCCTTCGGTTTCTATCCCTCCATCTGTGCCTTTGTCTCTAATTTCCTTTCCGGCCGTTCCATAGCCGCGGTTGTGGACGGCAATTGTTCACTTCCTCACCCTATAAACTCCGGTGCTCCTCAGGGCTCTGTCCTATCTCCTATTCTCTTTCTAATTTTTATAAATGATTTCCTCAACTGTACCTCAATTCGCATCCATTCATACGCAGACGACTCAACCTTACACTACTCCATTAGTTTTTCAGAACGCCCCAGGCAGCAATCCCTCAACGACAAACGTAATGAAGCCATAGAACTCTTAAATTCTGATCTACATACTATCTCCAATTGGGGCAGAGAATACCTTGTTACCTTTAATGCTTCCAAAACCCAATTTCTCCATCTATCTACCCGTCCGGAACTCCCAGCGGACTATCCCTTATTCTTCAACAATACAAAAATCAATCCTTCATCTTCTCTCAATATTCTTGGTGTCTCTTTTTCTTCTGCTCTCAGTTGGAAGGACCATATTACCAGTCTTGCTAAGGCAGCCTCCCAGAAGCTGGGTGTGCTCAACCGCCTTAGGGGGTTCTTTTCCCCTACACAGCTTCTTGCTCTGTACAGGGGCATAGAGCGTCCTTGTTTTGAGTATTGTTCACATGTGTGGGGAGGTTCCTCTCACACCGCTCTCCTAGACAAAGATGAAAGGAAGGCCTTTCGTATCATTAACTCCCGTCCACTCACCAACTCTCTACAATCTCTCTCTCTCCGCCGCAATGTTGCATCTCTCTCGCTATTCTATCGCTACTATAATAATCAGTGTTCCTCAGAGCTTTCCCAGTGTATACCACCTCCTTTACGTAGGGCACGTGGTACCCGTCTTGCAACTCAATCCCACCCCTACTCTTTGCAACTCTCCAACCCGAGAGTGAAACGTTACTCTCAGTCTTTCTTCTACTCAACAGCTGAGCTCTGGAACTCTCTCCCAGAATCAGTCTTTCCCTCTTCCTATGACTTAAATTGCTTCAAACTCTGTGTGTCAAGGCATTTTGGCTCGAACGCCCCTTGATTTTGGCCCTGTCACTCTTTCAACTCTGGGGGAGGCACTCGCTATAAGCAGTTCTGCCTTTTGCCTCCCTCAATCACATAGAAAAAAATAAAACATAAAAATGTTTAAATAGATAAACAAATTTAAGTAACACCCCTTAACCCCTTCTGTGCCAGCGACGTCTATATATATATATATATATATATTGAGAATATATCACAAATACACGTGAGCCACTAAATGTTTCTAGTCTCTCAGTGGGGATCGAACCATCGAACGATAGCCGACGCTTAATCAATTACACCACGGCAGTCTAAAAGACACTCAGCCTTCTATCCTATTTATGTTAGGGAGAAGGGAAACCCACTAGGCGAATATATTTCAATTCAAACCTAGTTGTAGGATCCATATTTCCAGAATACCATACACGGATTTTTGAGTGTCCCGACGCAACTCGGGTTGAAATTGATTTCATTTAATTCTAACCCACAAAGCATGAGAGTTACAAATATTGAGAATATATCACAAATACACGTGAGAGTTGTAACTCTCATGCTTTGTGGGTTAGAATTAAATGAAATCAATTTCAACCCGAGTTGCGTCGGGACACTCAAAAATCCGTGTATGGTATTCTGGAAATATGGATCCTACAACTAGGTTTGAATTGAAATATATTCGCCTAGTGGGTTTCCCTTCTCCCTAACATAAATAGGATAGAAGGCTGAGTGTCTTTTAGACTGCCGTGGTGTAATTGATTAAGCGTCGGCTATCGTTCTGATGGTCGATGGTTCGATCCCCACTGAGAGACTAGAAATATATATATATATATATATATATATATATATATATATATATATTCTAGCCATATTTAGACGATTTTGTGCAGTTGAAGAAGGCTCTGTGGTAGTATAAAAGGTTAAGTGAGATTGTTCGAAGCCTGTTAACTGCTGGAGATCCTTTTTAAACTGAATAAAATCGTCTAACAGTGGGCAGAATAAAGTTAAAAGAAGTTTGGTGATTTTAAGACCTTTCACCCATTTCTTTTTCAACTTTAAGAACTTTCGTGTCATTTAGATGTCGATTTTCTACTTAGCTAGCGATAGCGAGCCTGCATTATATGAAAAATCAGCCTTCGAATGGGACATTACTTACCGAGAAATATTCAAATTTATCTCCAAGGAGGATTCTTAGTGAGATTCATTAAAGTTTGATAGAGGTCTAGGGAGCAAAAACATAAAAATAAAAAATAAAAATAAAATATAATAGAACAATATATATATACAGTATACTGTATATAACCCCCCCCCCCCCCCTTAAATTTATGAGCCAGCAAACTGTGGTGGTCGTAAATCTCGTAAAAACATGTTAGTAAAATACCGGGACTTGTGGTGAGAGATAACAATTGAGAGTCCACCCACGGCCTTAATGGCTTAATGGGTCAATGGGTTTTTTTTTCTCTCACTCTCTCTCGCTCGCTCTCTCTCTCTCTCTCTCTCTCTCTCTCTCTCTCTCTCTCTCTCTCTCTCTCTCTCTCTCTCTTTCTCTTTGGCTTGTATCCATTCGGCCCCATTCAGCCTGCTGTTTTAAGACGTTTTCCCCCATCCAGGTGTCAATATTTTCCTGGCGAGCGGTAACGAGCCTGCTTATATATATTTTTGTTTTGACAGCAAGCTAAATTTGAAAACATTTCGATAGAAAAATTTCCCCGGCGAAGCCGGATTTCTCCATACAAAGCTGGCTCGCTATCGCTCGCCAGGAAGAAATCGACAGCTGGATTGGGATAAAAGTTTGAAAATAGTTGGCTGAATGGGGCCGAATGTATACATGCCAAGGAAAGAGAGAAAAGGAGAGAAAGATACAAAAAAGCCGCTGACCCCCCTTAATACAATAACACCACCACGGAAATGGTTTAGAGTCGTTGGCAAGCGTAACGATACAACAATAATATTAACTTTAACCCCTGGAGGATTATGATGCATTTTGACAGTATATTCTGGCTAGCATTAAACGATTTTATGCCATTTGTCAAGGCTCTGTGGGCATCAAAAGGCTAAATACCATCTCAATTAACCCTCTGAGCTGCCGACTTGCGAGTTTTGTTCTATGTTGGAGCCATACATATCGATATTAAACAGAAATACAATAATAAAGTAGATGTCTAATGGATAAAACGTATGTTGAATTTAGTTGTATGTATTTATAAATGTACTACAACCACATTTTAGCCGGTAATTCTGTTAAATATCGATGTCTACAGCTCCAACTTCCTTATAGAACGAAACTCGCAAGTGGCCAATTCCATGTACAGTTTGCTGCACATATTGTATTCCGTTGGGGTCGTGGTTTGGCAGCGCTACACCCACCTCCCCAACCCCCCTCCCTCACTCCACCTCTTATTATTAGGAGGTGGAGTGAGGGATGGGGGTGCAGCACTGTCATATCACGCCACCAACGGAATAGAATATGTGCGGCAAACTGTACCCTTCCTATCTATTCCATTCGGTTCCATGGCATCTCAACCAGGAGACCATTTCAACCAGTAGCTCTCACCCAGTGCCAAATTTAACCAGTAGCTCTCAACCAGTGCCAAATTAACCCAGACCAACCAAACCAGTGCCAAAATATAGTACTAACCTAACCTAACCTAACCTAACCGTATTGGTTGATTTGGTACTGGTTGAGAGCTACTGGTTGAAATGGTCTACTGGTTGAGTTGACCGGTCACCGTTCTATTCTATATACTCAGGCCCAATCCCCACTTTTCCCTTTTTTCTTTTCTTGTTCCCACTTTTCCTTAATATTTTTTTGGGGGGTGGGGGGGGGGGCGACTCAAGACAGAGCCAGAATAGGGACAACACAATAACACACCATAAAATCGTTTAATGCTGGCTGGAATAAACTGTCAAAATGCGTCATAATCCTCAAGGGGTTAACCTGTCCAACAATAAATATATATTTTGTTTACGATTTATTTGTTGTATAATTGTATTGTATAGGGGACGTTATTAGTTGGTTCCCTAACTCTCCATCAAGCTTTAGGGGGGTTTGCATTTGTTTATATTTGATCATGTATATATTTATCACCTCTGCGAAGCAGAGTGGTATCGCATACACAGATCCCGCCTGTATACTGTGCACCACAATTCAGCTTGTCCGTCGTCGTCCGTCCGGTAACTCCTCCTAGACCGTTCGATGGATTTTCACCAAATTTCATAGGTATATTCATTTGGTCATTGTGAAGGTCAGTCAAAAAGAAATGTTCAATTTAACTTAAAGGTTATGGTCAAAGGTCAAGGTTAAAAATAAGGTCAATATTTCATGTGTTTTAGTTTTTACTCAAATTTCTTCATTTTCACTATACAAGTTACTGATAACCTCGATATCTTATTGGCCAAATTTTAGATAAATATTCTAAAGGGTAAGGTCAAAGGTCAAGGTCAAAGGTAAAAATATTTGATTTACTAGTATTTCTTATATTAACTGTTAGATTCTCACTAAACTTACTATGTATATTCGGAATACTTAGAATAAGGTCATACAAGAAACTATACAATTCCATATGAAAGGTCAAGTTCACAGGTCAAGGTAAAATAAAAGGTCAATATGCTAATTTCATTACTTTTCATGCAAACTTCACAAAATTTGGCGATATAGTTGCACTTTATATGAAAAGGAAAATAATGCATTTTGAGACCATATCATGAAGGTCAAGGTCAAAGGTTAAGGTCAACTATTCTATAAATATATATGAAACTAACTGATGGGTTTTAATTAAATTAGTCATGCTTATTTTGATTTTCCTGGGCAATGTCAATGAATGTTTTTTTTACTCTTACATAAAGGTCAAGGTCACAGGTCATGGTGAAAGGTCAACTTATACTATTTATTTTTAGTTTTTATTCAAATGTCTTCATTTTCACTTTACAAGTTACTGGTAATATTGATATCGTATTGCACAAACTTTAGATAAATATTCTACAGGGTAAGGTCAAAGTTCAAGGTCAAAGGTCAAAATAGTATTTTTACTAGTATTTCTTATACTAACTGTTAGATTATCACTAGGCTTACCATGTGTATTCGGAATACCTAGGCCAAGGTCACACAATAAACTATTATATTCCGTATGAAAGGTCAACGTCATAGGTCAAGGTAAAAAAAAAGGTAGATATGCTATTTTATTTACTTTTCATGCAAACTTCACAAAATTTGGTGAGATAGCTGCACTTTAAGTAAAAAGGAAAATAATAAATGTTGAGACATATAAAGGTCAATATAAAGGTCAAAGGTCAAGGTCAACTCTTCTATTAATATATATATGAAACTAACTTATGTTTTTTAATTAAATTAGGCATGCTTATTTTATTTTCATGGGCAATGTCAATGCAAACTAAAATGTACTCCTACATGTAGGTCACAGGTCAAGGTCAAAGGTCAACTTTTATTATTTATTAACAAAAATTACTAAAATTTTAGAAAACTGGTTGTGTTATGGCTAATTACTTAAATATAGCCTAATATACTTCAAATTTCACATAACTATTGTAATAGTTAAGGTCAGAGGGCAAGGTCAAAATATGAGTATTTGTCATTTTCCCTAAACTCCTCCTTGACTGTTTAATATATTGTCATGAAATTATACAAGCAAATTCAGTTGGTCAATGCGACGATTATCCTAATATATGTATTTTACTTTTATCAAAGGTCAAGGTCACAGTATAATTATGATCACTATTTGTAATCAATAAGTTTTTATACAAATTATTCATAATGTTAGTTAATACGAACAATGCTGTTAGGCTAACTAAATCCTTGATAAGAAATTATAAGGTCGAAGGTCAAGGTCAAAGGTCAAGGTTAAAGGTCTATATATGATTTTCACTAGTATTTCATATTTAATGTAAGATTCTCATTAGGCATATCATGCATATTCGGAATGCCTAGACCAAGGTCATACAAGAATAAATACAATTCCATTTGCTAGGTCAAGGTCACAGGTCAACATCAAATATAAGGTCAATATGCTAATTTCTTTACTATTCATGTAAACTTCACAACATTTGTTGAGACAGTTGTGCATTAATGGAAAATTAAAATGTTAAATTTTCAGACGTCATGAAGGTCAAGATGAATGTCAAAGGTCAAGGTCAACAAATCCTTTAATACCTCTGAAAGTAACTGATGATCTTTAATAAAATTTTACACTCTTATTTGATTTTTTAGGGTTACATCAAAGCAAACAAAAATAGTCCTACATAAAGGTCAAGGTCACAGGCCAAGGTCATAAGTTAACCTTCATCATATAGTCCATGAGCCAAGACCCGAATTTTGGGATATCGGTACCACCCGGGGTGACTAATTCTCTTAGGTGTTTTTAGCTTGCTACATGTCTCTAGTTTATGTTTTGATATGATAGCCCTTGCACATTGGTAGCTTAATGGTCGTTATCACTTCTTGAATAGACATACCCTACCGAAAATTCCGAAATTTTTTAAAATGTCAAATTTGGGGACAGGAATGCCTAAATGTCAACAAAATGCATATAGTAATTGTCACATTTAATACAAGTCCTGTAAATACACACTAAGCATGCCATGGGCTTGTACATACTATTATGGCAAATTACTACTCCTAAAT
The DNA here is from genome assembly GCA_032716605.1 of Paralithodes platypus. Lineage (NCBI taxonomy): Eukaryota > Metazoa > Arthropoda > Malacostraca > Decapoda > Lithodidae > Paralithodes > Paralithodes platypus. The sequence goes on along the minus strand of CM064546.1, from coordinate 12,734,404 downwards.
ATCATCTACGTCAGACTCGGAATCTGACTGTTGTGCCACCGGCTCTTCTTCAATAGCCTTGTTCTGACATGTCTGTAACCTGCACATGTCCGTGCATTTTAGACCATTGCTGAGGCAAGTACACTTAGGGAGTTCGCATGACCGCACACACTTGCAAGACAGTAGCTGCATAACAGCATCTGGTGCTGGTGAGCCTCGCATCCAGTTGACGGCAAGCTTACCGTCCTCATCTGTCATCCAACCGCAGTCTGTTGGGTTCGCAACAAATGGCTGGCTCTGAAGACTTCTCCTCCAGATCGCAGCCTGGTAGTTTGCACGCAGTGCATGCATGAAGAGGCAGTCCTCACAAGGAGGGAGTTGACTTGACTCTACCTCTCCACGTCTTGCACAGAACAGCTCATACCGAAGCTTGTTTACCTTAGTTGTGTGGGTAGATGGTAGGTACATGTGGCAGGTGATTTCCTGTAGCTTCTCAAAGAGTTCAGGAGACACTTCCCATGAGCGTCCAAGTTCGTGAAAAGCATGCTGGTATGTCTTGTCCATCTTCACCTGCTTGAGTGTCGTCATCTTCCCTCGGCCAGCGAATGCACTGACGGTATCACAGCCTGTAAAGGCATGCATACCAATCAATGAATCACACACGCTGCCTCCCAGTGTGCGGCTCAGTGTGGTGATATCCAGGAATCTTGTCCGGTTCTTCGTCCCGCACTTCTGGAACAGATGGGATGGGATCTTGTGGCACATGCCAAGACACAACACCATGACGTCTGTATCTTCTGCAGTGATGATGACAGACTTGTTCCCAGATTCTGCTGCATGAAGTGCATGGAGAAGAAGGCGTGTGTCTGCTTCTTCTTGAGTTGACTTAAGCTCAGGAGCCTCTTCCCACTGCTCTTTGGTGATCTTGAAGCAGCGCTGCTCACATGTGACATACAGCTCCTTGTCCTTGAGCTTCTCCCTGTGCTGTGGTGCCTTCCATTCTTCTACCAAGAACTTGATAAGACTTGCCTTGTTGGAGGAACTACCGAGTAACTTTCTCCACTGCTGGATGTTGTGCCCAGGTTGAATGTTCTTGAAATGAATTCCTGTGCCTGCACTTCTTTTGGCTCGTTCTGCATCCTTGATGGATGTCTCCTTGTAGATATCAAACACAACATCAATGCGCCTGCTCTTAGCACCTTCATGAACAGCGTGACTCAGTGCTGTACCTGCAAGCTGTGAAAAAGTTTTGTCGTTTCCCTTCAGTTTGTGGACCAGGCTCATCCCATCAATTATGGTAGCAGAGGGCTCGGGTATCACTTCTGCAGGAGAAACATTCCTCTCTAACTCCTTTGCGAGGGCAGCCTTGTTGGTCTTGCGGAGAGACCCATCACCGCTGGCAAGTGCCCAAGGCAAAGGCCCCAGGGGATGAGCCAAGACATCACTCATTTTGAGCTTTCTGTTCTCGGCAACAAGGATCATCTGGCCAAATAGGTTCCTGTCAGCCTTTAAGATAACCTCCTTGGCATGGTCTTGTGAGCGTGGCTTCATTCTGATGTTAGTGAACGTTCTCAGTTTCGTCTTCGTCATCGTGTCATGAAACTGTATAGTTGGCGTATCGATCTCCAGGCGCTCTTCCTTGAAGGCTTGATATGCATCCTCTCCTATTCTGTAGGCCCCTAGAAGGTCTTTGACAACTTCTGGTGGTGCCATAGTCGCAGTTGACAAACTGACAAGATCTTCTTGCTCTGCGTTGAAGGGGTTCAACCAGCTGGTCTCCATCAGTTGAACTAAAGATTGGACATCGGCCTCATCTCTTCTAATCCTGGGCATCTGTAGGTCTGGGTGGCTGAAGTCAGTATACTTTTGGCCTACTACCATAGTCCTGAGCTGCCTTAAGTACCTGCTGCGATACTCCGATGTCAGGTAGTACCTGGCGACAGCTCCGCCTTTCAGGCTGAAGCCTTTTGTGCCCCCTGGTGTCTGGGTGTCTTTGTTGATCGTCTCTTCGATTGTCTGGTCCACAGGGATCCGTCCAAAGGGATTCTTGCTACCGATCTGGACCGAAAAGCCACCTTGCATGAAGTGTTCATGGACCTCTGGGTGTTCAATGGGCAGTCGAGACATCAAGGCATAGTAGTAGGTTAGGAACCGGGCATAGTTCACTTTGTCATAGGCAAAACACCACGGTATCATCTGTCGGATTGCTCCTAGGTGGAGCATCCAGTTGCCTTCTCTGGAGGCTCGAATTAAGTCCAGCATGATCTCAACCATGTCCAGGTATGACATCCAGAATGCTGAGAGGTTGTGTTCATCTCTGAGGGTCTCAAGATAAACTTGGAAAAGCTTCATGATATGTGTGCATGATTCACTCTCCATCAGCTCTTGAAAGAGTCCCTGAGACACATTGCTGTGAAAGCTGTTGATGTCCTTCAGTGTTTCATCTAGATGGTGTATGTCCCTTGAATGGTTTTCTTCTAGCCATGAAAGGAAGCCTTTCCATGCAAGCCTCATCAGTGCTTCATACACGAGCTTGTGTAGTCTCACTGCTCTGTTGTACCTCTTGCCGTTCATCACTCCTGACACTGATCCTTCTGCGATGATACCTGATTCCACACACAGATCTCTAAGACCTGCATCTTGAAACCTCTTTCCTATGGTGGAGATGAGATTACAGATTGTGTGGAAGACGCCCATCCTGATGATAATGGTCTTGAACTTCTCTTGTTTCCAGATAACTTCGGCAGCTTTGGCATAGAGTGCTTGATCAAACACGCACACAATCTTGTTAAGCTGTAAGGACTGCATGATAGCATGCGTTTGTTCCAAGATTTCATTAACGGTGGACATTTCTGTTGCGGGAGCATTGATAGTGGGCAGGTAGCTTACAGTGTCCTGAACCACTGCAATGTCTCTGCGCATTTTGATGTTGAACCCAGTCCAACTGCTGATGGACTGGTCCTCATGGTCTGACATTCGAGTAAGAAGCCAGATATGGTTCTTTGTCTTTGAATCCTGGACTTCCTTGGTAGTGTCGACATACGCAGTCTCAATCCTAGGTGGCCCTGCCCGCCGCCCAACATTGTATATTGGCAGCATTGATGATGTCTGAGTGATGCTTCTTATCTTGGACTTGGTAATCTCTGGCAGGACTTTCTCTGGCACAGAGCCTGCAACCTTGGACTGGACAGCAATGCCATTGACTCTATGAGAAGTACCTGCTCCACTTAGGGTCTCTTCAAGTCGGTCAATGTTATCCCAGGCCAGGGTTGTGAACACACCAGGGTAGATGTTTGCTGGCAGTGGAATGTCATCCTTTGAGCATTCCAGCTTCTGGATACAAAGGGCTGTATCGATCTCCTCAAACATTGAGTAAGACACACAGTGACCAAGACGATTCAGAGTTCGGATCAGTTCTGTGTTTCCTGTCAAAGACTTTACAGCATTGGTCAGCAGTACGTGCTTGGGTGGTTTTGTCTTGCCACTGGTAACAGCAAAGACCAAGTCACTGCCAAAGGAAGTGGCAAGACGTTGAGCTCTTTCAGAGGGAGTTTCACACTCACACTCTCCTGTCAGCAGGGTGTGCAGGAATTGAGTGACTGCTGCAGGAATGACATTCTGATCTGTATCGGGAGGCCATGGCTGACTCACATCTTGTTTATTGATCTCATTCCTCAGCTGCATTCCTGCTTTGGTTAAGACATCTTCAGAGTTAGCTGCTCTTGCTTCTTGCAGGTCTTTTGCCATTTTGTGTGCTTGCCGGGCAAGGTCGTCCATTGAGAGGCTGCGTGGATAGATTAGAAGCTTTCCTTTCTCATCTGGGACAAAGCGTAGTGATTCTCCAAACTCGGTTTCAATCTTTCGGCGAACATGTTTCTTTGTCGCTGGTTTCAGTTGGATAATACCACGGGACATCATGGATCTCTCAAGCCTAGATGTGAGGTTTGTCATAGGCAGTACCTCTGGGTTGGGGAATAATTTGGTCCTTATATACAAGCAGAGTTCCTCGAGGGCTTCTGTCTCAACCTCTTCGTAGCGTGCTTCCTCGCTTTCTTCCTGATTTTCACCTGCACCCGACCTGGCGGCCGCTGGGAAATCATCTTTTGTGAAGAGTTTGTAGCACGACTTGTGGTAGTGACCCTCTGCAGCAACAAGGTCTCTGCTAACTAAACCAAGGATTCTCTGGTTGAGTTTCCTTATTGCTGCTCTGCGAATCTTCTCATCTGCTCGTAGCTCAACACACTGTATGAGTGGCTCCCTTGTCTTTGTTGTTTTTATGTACTTGCTTGACTTCTCGCAGAAGATACATACTTTGGCATACACCCTGCTAGTACTAGGGGCATCCCTTGATGCCCTCCTCCTGGGGTCGACGCTTGCTGAATCTATCTTGACACCCTTGGCAAGGATAGAATCCAGTGACTTCTTCATTGTAAAGAGACTACGACATTTACGGTGATAATGTATGTGTGGGATTCCTCCTTCTTCAAGGCCCTTGGCTGCTTCCAGGACTGGATCATGCTGCCTGATTTCTGCAGCCCTGAGCAATGTGTTCCAGGAGTCCAAATCCTGTGGTGACACCAGAGCATCGCTGTCATCATCAGAGCAGTGGATGATACAGTCGATCCGTGCTCTCTTCCTCGCAGATGGTTCCATCCTGCCGTCAAACAGTCGACACACACCTGCAAAAAATATCACCATTAAACCATGAACAAACAAACACATTACATGGAAACCACTCTACATATGTTTGCTCCTTCCAATAATAAATTATCCCCAAAATATAACAAAAAATCCCCAAATATGAAATAAACCCCTAAATATGGAGAAACTTGAAATACACATCGGAATAATTCTTGTAGAGAATCAAATAAGCTACAAGAGCTGTTGGAATATATTTTTCAATGTTCCCCATATTTAAGGATTTATTCTAGATTTAGAGGAAAATACCCAAAATATAGAGTATATTCCGAAATATGAGGAAATTTGAAAAATACCTAGGAACAACTCTGGTAGAGAATATAATTCTACATAGGCGTTCAAAGTTTCGCGATGATTGTGTGATGGATTTTAAAGAAAATGAGGAAAACGCCGAGCGTCACGCTAAAAATCTTTATTTTTGGGTAGCGCCCCTATTGCATCAAAAAAATTAGACTAAGCTACCAGTGCGAGAAGGCTATCATATCTTAATGTACTTACAGTCACTCTATAAACATTTTAGTACCATTCGTGTTTAGTCACCCCAGGTGGTACCGATATCTGGCCTGGCTCATGGACTAATAATTTGTTTTCGATAAGCTGACGACTGTTAGTTGCATTTTACTTAAATAATATATATTTCAATCATATACAGTATATATATATTATAATACTTAAGGGTAAAGGTCAATGTCAAAGAACAAAGGAAGAGTGTTGATAATTGTCTTTAAGCTCTCCCTTGACTGTTTAACCCTTTGTGTACCGGTGACGTCTTTTTTATTGTATTCTAGCTATAATTAGACAATTTTGTGAAGCTTATGAAGGATCTGTGGTAGTAAAAAGGGTTAAGATAGTTGAAAGCCTGCGAATTTTATGGAGGCCCTTCATAAACTAAATAAAATTGTCTTAGTATCAAGTACGAAATGAAACCGACAGAACTGTACTGAACGGGTTACGTATCGTCACCAAATTTTGCTGGCAAATTTGGTTGGTCAATGCAACGATTGTCCAAAGTTTGTGTTTTTGTTATTCAAAGGTCAAGGTGAATGGTAAAGGTCACAGAATATGGTCACTATTACTTTCTTATATATATTTTATATTTATTTTATATATACTGTATATATATATATATATAATACTGTATTTATCAGTGGCCCCTCCATCATTGACGAACATGCCTATTACATAAGGCATCCTCTTCAAACACTAATCCGCCGTAGTTTGAATCTACCGCGCGGAGCATTTAAAAACTGAGGAGCCTTCATCATGAGCGCACGCGACCTCACTCATGGCTTCAGTCATTATGAATTGGGGTCTCACTACGAAAAAACTTCGTAAAAAATAAAAACAAAAACAAAATAAGAATAACTATCCAATAAGCTTTCCATCATATCGTGGATGTACTTGTGTGGATTTCTGACCAGACGCTGATTCAGGCGTCATTCCTCCTTCTCTGCTCTGCGCTCAGCCTGCCCGGACGTGCCTTCCACGCTCCGCTGGTTCCGCATTCGTTGCGTCCCTAGTGAGTTTTTTCTCATTTGTTTACTCCAGGATGTATCGAGTAAGGTTAGGATAGGCGTAGCAGGAGTGTCCTGGGCTGGTTGCCCGCAGTGCAGTGTATTTTGGGTCGTGTGTATGGGGCATCTATTTCGGATGTACCCTCGTGGTCCTGTTGTGGACACGTGAACTTTTCACAGTTGTGTTAGTTTGTGATGCAGGCGGCTTTCATTACGCGTTAATTATTGCTGCCTTTTATCCTTCTGATGAGGTAAGCTGTGTTTTTCTGACGTTCCCAGCGTATTTTTCTTCACTTAGTGAAGTTTTTTCTGGGTCCTTGTCAGGCTTCCCGGGGTGGGAAGTTGTCGCTACGGTGGTGTGTTGGCGGTGGTTCCTGTTGTGTTATTCCAGTGTGTGTTTATATTTCAACTATTTTCATGCCGTCTACCTAGGCCTAGCCAGCCGCTCGTAGCTTTGCCACATGTCTAGTGTTATTATTTATTATTATAAATATGCCCTACTGTGTCATGTGTATCCGGGTTTTAGTTGTGTATTGGCTAATTCCTCGGACTATAATTGTTTCCTGGTTTAGTTGTGTATTGGCTAATTCCACGGATTATGTTGTGACCTTGGTTAGTCGTGCGTGACTCTCCTCGTGTCGTATTGTTCAGATGGTGTCTGTTCAGGGTGGGGCTTGCCTTCCGGCGGGTTTTTTCTCGGTTTCACCATGAAAAATCCTGACCGATGAGCCGTGTTGGGCCACACGTGGTTTTTAACTCTGGCTGGTTCCCCGGCGTGGGGAGGTGTCTGTGGCTCTCCAGGACTGCGTCTCTGTGGGTGCCTGGTTTCAGGCCTCCTTTAATTCCCGGCGGGATGGCTGTACCCATCCTTATATATATATATATATATAAAAAACGACGTTCTTGCGAACATTCGTTTTTATAGGTTTTTTCTACCTGGTTTACGACAACCACATGGAAAACCTAGCTGTTGTTTAGGCGTTCCTCCCCGGCGATCTTTTACAAAGAAGTGGGGTCAGGAACTTGTGGGGTTAACTTTTAGACTTCTCACCCGGCGGGTGCACCTGAGCAGGGTGGGATAAACGACTTAGGTCTCATATAGTTAACCAATCCATTTAGGTGATACTCTGTGTATCGCTGCCTTTACTCTTACGGCAATTGAAGGTTCAATGAGGTTTAACCAAATCGATTCCCACACCCGGCGGGTGCTCCTAAGTGGAGGAACTAAGGAATTTATAACAAATTCAATTTCGATTAACCTTAATTTGGTGATACATTCAGTATCGCCGCCTTCTATTTTTACGACGATCTTTTGGGACAATTCGTTAAAATATCAGATCTCGTATATTCCTGCCCTGGGCTATTCTACTAAAATATTTCAAGGGCCGGCGTCTTTATGAGGGGGGCTTTGTTACAAAATTGAATCTTGAGACAGTCACCACCTCCTACAGACTATAAGTGCCATGCTGGACCATTATATCAGAGGGTATTCTTCATGTTCTTTAGCTAAAAAGATTTGTTTAGCCTCTTTACACCCCCGCGTAGCGAGATGTGTTAGCTGTGTCTTTGCATCCCGTTACCCGGCGGGTTATTAACACTTGTATGCGAACACTTGGGTTAACCTTATGAGCATTAATTCCTGGAAATTTTTCTTTATTTTTCCAGAGCTGAGCTCCGGCGGACCAATACAGACCCGGCGGTAGTTTCCTCACACCAGTCTCTGTCATGGCTACTTTGGCCCCAGTTTTTGCCCTGTGCATTACCCCTACTTGCGCGGGTATCCCGATTTTTGCGCATACCCTTTGCATAAGGTGTGTTAATGTCTAGACCGTTCAAGGGGTCTCTGGGTTACACTTAATTGTTCCTTTTGCTCCCAACTAGCCAATAAAGTCCTGTGTGACAATGACAAGACCGCGGCGGTAGCGTTGAGAGAGGTCAGACAACAGATGTCGGCCTACACTACCATTGTCGCACATAAGTCACTTCAATGTGACAACGTCCCACTTTGGGATAAGTTGCTGTCAGAGCACCCTCCCCCTAAACGTACCTCTAGAGTAACGGGTTTTAAGCCGACAGAGACTAGCCAGGGTTCTGTATCGTCTGTGGATACGTCTAAACGCCCGAGAGAGCCTACTCCCCCGGCAGCCACCTCCTCGTCGCGGGCGAGATCGAGGTCAAGGTCACCTCTCAGACAGCAGTCTTCAAGTCGTGCCTCTTCCCCGGCGAGTAAGAAGAGTAAGACGGAAGCTTCCACCAGTGGTCATGGTGGTGATTCTTCCAAATCTAAGTCTAGTTCGCGGTCACACCGTAGCCACAAATCCTCCAAAAAAGGATTCCCATAGGAAGTCCTCTCGACATTCTCCTAAGTCTAGTGCATCTCGTCGTACCTCTACACCTGAAAATGTTTCTGTTACAGCCTCAGAGTATAGTGAAGCGCCTGTCCCTAAACAAGATTTACCTATTGATATTTTAACCCTAGAAATAGAAAGTTCAGGAAATTCAATAATTGAGAATGTTTCAGACTCTCAAGAGAGCGTAGGCCAGAGCCTCGGTGTTTGGCGGTTTGCTCAACCAGGGTCTGACCATCCACGTCCGACTCATACGAGTCACACAGTAGCCGATGTCCACAGGGACGCGGCGACCCCATCCTCTATCCCTGACTTATCTTGGAAACAAGGTACCCCTGCCTCGGCGGGGTCTTCTCAGGAGGATCGGGAGGAACAAGATGAAGTGTCAATAATTTCAGATAGGGAAGGACAAGGGTCAGGCTCAGGCTTGGACGCCGCCCATGATAATACTGATTCACCTGTAAGTTCTGCATCTAACCAGTTTGTTACAGCACAAGAAATTGATGGGTTACTTACTCATGCTCTATCTAAATTCTTTAGTCAACAAAAGAAAACCCCACAATGGACTTGGGGGCTTCCTTGACAAGTTCTGCGGTACGGCCTCTGATAACGTCAATCGATTTATCTAAGATTCCTAACCCTCCTACTCTGTCACCGGCAGGGAGCTCTAAGCCAGCTACGGCGGCATTCACTACGTCAAATGTCAGGGTCATCACGGATGTTAATCCACCCCCTCTAGACAAAGCGCCTCTTAGAAAGGTAGCTATGCCCCTGCTTTATGGGCCAGACGAGTCATGGGTTCTTTTGAACCCCTCTAAGCCAGAGCTTGCCCAGCCTACCTTGTCAGGGGAACTCCCGGTACCACGTGAGTGGTTTATCCAGGGAAATAAGTCAAAGAAATTAAGGGCATTGGATGCCTTGGGTAATGTTTTGGACGTAAATATCAAGGCTATACCTAGTTATTATCATCAGGATTATTTTGTTTATGCATCTAAGCCTGCTTTACCCCCTGCCTCAGCTTCAAAACTTTTTTCAGACTGGTCTAAGCTGGATGGGTTTAATGATATTAAGGCTCTGTCGGCTCTTACTCCTGAACTGGATTTACAGACCGTCACAGACGAGACAGCTAATCCAGTTTTGAAGGTGGGACAGTTGGGACCAGGACCTTGGGTGGATTGGGAGGTAGAGGCTCAAAACTTTGCAACCACTTTCACTTCTAAATCTTCCCACCAGATCCCTCAGGATACACATTCATAGGTTCTCCATGCCGGTGGGTTCCGCCGGCGGAGTTCCGTCAGCTTTATTTTCTTTTCTAGCTGCCCCTAAGATTAATCTTTGTGAACTAAAGGACCCATTCACTACCCCTACCCCTACTCACCTAGACAGAGAATTTAGGCTAAGGGGAAAAGCTTTCCGCCTGTTTTCACAGTACATAGTTTCTCAGCAGGTGGCTAAGTCTTTACTCCGGTCCACTCAGGCAATCGCAGACGCGGATGCTCGAAGATCAGTTGAGTTATCCCGGCGTCTGATTCTTCAGTCGTCGATTCAATCCTTAGGTGACATACGCACAGCCTTACTTGAGGCGGTGCGAGCACGACAGGATCTTAGGATGTCATTAGTTCGCAAGCTGCCTGATCGCATTGCTAACCAGGTGGTAATGTCCCCAGTACTTACTCCTTCTTTAATGTCCCCTGATGTATGGCGAACAGTGTTTAACATGGCACAGGCCGTGAAGCACAGTCCCGCACAGGCTAAGAAACCTGCATTTAACTTCCCCAAACCTAGGCCTCCAACTAAAGCTCAGCCAGGGGGTTCTAAGCCTTTTCTTCCGCCTAAGTCCTCCCAATCCCCCCTGGGTCAGTACAGGCATAGACAGAGAGGGTTTTCAGGACAGAGAGGACGCGGCCAGTATAAGCCGGGGCAGGGCCAGTCTTCGGCCCACACCAGCCAGCCGGCGAAGCGTCCAACACCACCAACCCCACCATAAAAAAACTAAAGTCTCTCTCACTCCCAGTGTCTATCTTAAGGCCGGAGGAACCGAGGGAAGTACAGCCGGCGAACCCTTGTCTGCTAACTGGGTCGTTCCGAACGTGTCACCAAGCATGGCCGTTAAAAACCTGGGCACGGATGGTGGCACGCAAAGGCATCACTTGGCAGTGGCTCCGGCGACCTCGCTTACGTCAGCCGACAACGGCAAATTGTGTTTCTGGTTCCCAAACGGGACAGTGTTCAGATGAGGCCGGTCGTAGACCTGTCTTATCTGAATCTTCACATTTACAACGAGTCTTTCAGAATGTTAACAGTTCATCAAATCAGGCTAACACTTCCGCCGGGAGGCTGGATGTGTTCCCTAGACCTGACAGACGCCTATTGGCACGTGTCGGTCAACAAAAGATTTCAAAGGTTTCTGGCCTTGAGGATCAGGCACCAAAATTTTGTTTTTCAGAGGATGCCGTTCGGTTTGAACCTAGCACCTCGAGTATTCACGAAACTAGTCCGGCAAGCCCTGATGCCGTTGTTAAAACAGGGAATCAGAGTGTTGTGGTATCTAGACGACTGGCTGGTGGTGGCAGAGACACAACAATTATGCATAAAACATGTCAATATCATTTTAAATCATGTCAAAACTCTAGGCTTCAAGGTAAATCTGGTAAAGTCAAACCTTGTTCCCTCAAGAGTAATTCAGTGGATAGGGCTGGTCTGGGACACCGCCGCTCTCACTCTGAGTCAGAGTGTGGACAATCGCAACAGGTTTTGCAGGAAACTGTTCAGGTTTCTTCACAGTCTGACTACGACACGAAGAGTCTGGGAGTCTCTGGTCGGCTCTCTCAACTGGATTCAGCTAACTGTCAAGTTGGGCCGGTTGAAAGTAAAACGATTAATATTGGAAGGCAACAAATATTTCCCACTCTTACCGGCGGGAAAATTATGGCCCATACCAAAATTAATCCACACCTTACTAGCGGTCTGGGCGAAGAGGGAAACATTGCACTCAATCATGTCATGGACCTCTCCTCCTCCAACGGTATGGGTAGACACGGATGCGTCGGGCACCATAGGGTGGGGATTTCAGTCAAATCAGGGGCACCAGGGTCAGGGGCTTTGGTCCCACTTAGAAATCTCTTACATAAATGTCAAAGAGTTACTAGTCCCCTTGTATTTCCTTCAGGCTCACGGCCCGGCGTTACGGGGCAAGTCGGTGGCCTTCAGAATGGACAATCTGAATACAGTTCACTGTATTCAGAAACAAGGGTCAACGAGGTCAAGGAAGTTGCTACTCGTGTCGGAAGAGATTTTTGTTCTAGCCAGCAGTCTAGATATTTATCTTCACGCATCTTATCTCCCAGGCGTAGCGAACGTCTGGGCAGACGCTCTGTCCCGGAGACAGAGCACGACAGTAGAATGGGAGCTCAAGCAACCCATTTTCGACCTAATGATTGCGGAGCTCTCCCATCCACAAGTGGATCTTTTTGCGTCCGAGGAGACTCACAAGCTCCCTCTATACCTCACCCGCCGGGCGATAACGCCGGCAGGGGGGCCAGACGCCCTAGTGACAGACTGGAACAGATGGAGCTCCATCTATCTGTTTCCGCCGCCAGATGCGTCACTAATGTGCCACGTAGTGAACAAACTACGAGTTTATCGAGGCTTAGTCTCGCTAATCGCGCCCCTGTGGCCGGCGCAGGTGTGGTACCAGCAATTAATAATGTGGTGCCCGGACCCGGTATCGCTCCCGGTCGGGTACTTCCACTTAGACACGATTGGCAACCTAGCGACCTCGCTGACTTTTGCATTATGGACATTCAGGAGGCCAAGTGGCTAGCACCATACGGTAGGGATGTGACCAATAAATTGCTCAATCAATATACTCAGTCTACTAAGCGACAATATCAATCACATTGGAAAGCTTTTACTTCTTGGATTGTTAGAACGGAACAAACTGTACCCTCAGTGGCATTGGTTTTTAATTACTTGAACTATCTGTTTGAGCAGAAACGTTTATCTGTGGTAACTTTGAAGAATCACTTAACTGCGATTAGAGTGCCCTTTTTTCGACCTTACAGGTCTATCCATACCGGTGGCGGAGGAAACAGGATTTATGAGAGCGTGTTTTAAACTCCGCCCACCTCCCCGTCAGCTCATGCCTACTTGGTCTCTGGACAAAGCTTTGTCTTTACTTCATTCTCGTCTGTATCAAAATACTGCAGACTTTGCTTTAATCTTAAAGAAGGCAGTTTTCCTTTTGGCTTTGGCCACCGGAAACAGAGTGTCTGAGCTGGCGGCGATGAGCAACACACCTAATTGTCTTAGGTTTGGTAGACTTAATGATTCAATTTCCATTGCACCCTCCCCGGCGTTTGTAGCCAAGAATGAGCATAGTGCACACGTGTTTTCTGAGTTCACGGTGCCGGCGTTAAAAAGGGGAAAGGTGCATCATAATTTATGTCCAGTGCAAGCTCTAACCAAATATTTGAGAATAGCTCCTCAAAACCCCCAAGGTGCTTTATGGGTAGCGAGTACGGGTAAACGCTTACTTAAACGGCGATTAGCCTCTCTTCTGGTAGAAGTCATTAAAGAGAGTAATCCCGGCGTTGTGGGTAGGGCCCACGATTTACGCAAGTGGGCGGCCTCTTTACGTTTCCTGAAAAACTTTTCAGTTGAAGATATTGCGTCCACACAGTTGTGGGCGTCTAATCATACGTTTCTCTCTAGATACTTGTCAGTTGCTCTAGACAAACCTTCCTTACCATGTATAGCTTTAAGGCAGAGGGTCTAGTTGGCCCTGCAGTCACTTATGTTTACTTTCACGGAAGGGGGGGGGGGGTGCAGTCAGTTGACATAGGACACCCTAGACCCCGCCGGAATATGAGAGCTGTGATACAATTTAAGGTTAAAATGTGATATGAAAATTTCTCTGCGAGAAATTGTGCTAGTACAAGGTTTAGTACAAAACAACGGTGTTGTTATAGTAGTTTTAGCTGCGAAAGCAATGTAATATTAGTTCAATGGAGTTCATTTGCAATTGATCTCCACATGTATTTTGGGGTTTATGATGTGCACATATAAACTTATAACTTATTATTTTTGTCACCACTCGTTGAGTGGGGTGCCTTTTGTAACTACAGATCTGTGTTCAGAATCTTCAGGGTTACCCATTTTTGTCGGGCAGGCTTCTTTGAAGCACGCACCTGCCTGAACCCCTTTTTCTTGTATATTTCCGGCCTACGCCGTATTAAATACATTTTTCAAAAGTAAGAATACTATGTGGTTGTTTTTATTATCTGCTTTTCTAGAGTTATGATATGATTACGAATGTCCCCCTCCAGTCTTAGATATCAGGCATGTTCGTCAATGATGGAGGGGCCACTGATAAATTATAGGTTTGACTCCTGTAAGGAGATAAAGAAAACCTAATATTTAGTAGTGGCCCCGTAATCATTGACGACTGGGGCCCTCCCGACCGTCCCCTTCCCATTCGTTGATGTATTAAGGATTTTGGTTTACTTGATATGTCAGTGAAGGAGGAATGACGCCTGAATCAGCGTCTGGTCAGAAATCCACACAAGTACATCCACGATATGATGGAAAGCTTATTGGATAGTTATTCTTATTTTGTTTTTGTTTTTATTTTTTACGAAGTTTTTTCGTAGTGAGAACCCAATTCATAATGACTGAAGCCATGAGTGAGGTCGCATGCGCTCATGATGAAGGCTCCTCAGTTTTTAAATGCTCTGCGCGGTAGATTCAAACTACGGCGGATTAGTGTTTGAAGAGGATGCCTTATGTAATAGGCATGTTCGTCAATGATTACGGGGCCACTACTAAATATTAGGTTTTCTTTATCTCCTTACAGGAGTCAAACCTATAATATATACCTATTTTACCTAAGAGATTCATTACTACTTGCAGAATTATAGGTCGCAGAGTTGCGTATGCAGTTTTATCAACTCTGTGTAAGCAGAGTTTGGTATCGCCCCCCTGTATAGTGGGTACCACACGAAAAAAATGTCTGTCGTCGTCGTCGTCGTCGTCGTCCGTCTGTCTCGAAACTCCTCCTAGACCGTTGGATGGATTTTCACAAAATTTCACACAAACATTTGTTGCGTGAATGCGAACGTCAGTCAAAAAATATTTTTTGAATTTTTGCAATAGTTATGATTTTAGGTCCAAAATATGGTTTCCCCCCCCCCCCCCTCCTCCTCCCAGACCCTCCCCCTCCTCCCAGACCCTCCCCCTCCTCCCAGACCCCCCAGCAATGATGGCGTTATTAGTGTGTGAGCCCCGAAGGGGCTCGCACACTAAGAACGCATTCGTTCTGGGGGCGAAAACATCTCGCTCCGCATTTGCTAGGTTAAGTTAGTTTAGTTGGCATTAGAAGTGATGGTAGTAATAGTGGGATTGATGGTGATAGTAGTGATGATGGTGATAATAGTAGTGATGATGGTTGTATTTGTATTGATGATGTTTGACAGTAGTGATGATGATGACAGTAGTAGATATGATGGTGACAGTACTAGTATTAGTGATGATGGTCATAATAGTAATGATGATGGTGACAAGTAATGATGATAGTTGTAGTGATAATTATGACAGTAGTGATGATGGTGTGAGTATTAGTGATGATGGTGAGTAGTAGTGATGATGGTGAAAGTTGTAGTGATGATGACAATAGTTGTGATGATGAAGATCATAGTAATGGTGATGATGGCAGTAGTAGTGATGATGGTGATAGGATACATGATGGTAATAGTTGTGACAGTAGTAATGATGATGGTTATAGTAGTAGTGATGATGTTAACAGTAGTAATGATGATTGTAAGATGGTGGTGATGATAGTAGTAATGATGGTTGATAGTTGTAGTATCAATGATGATAATAGTGATTAAGATGGTAGTGACAATGGTGACAGTAGTAGTGATGATGAGAGTAGTAGTGATGATTGTAATTGTAGTAGTGATGATGACAGTAGTCGTGATGATTGTGGCAATTATAGTGATAATGGCAGTAATAGTGATGATTGTGATTGTTGATGGTATTAGTAGTGATGATGGTAACCTATCGCAGAGTTGGGTATGCCGTTTTGATTTTAGGCAAAACGGCACGTCTACAGATAGTAGTAGTAGTAGTGATGATCATAGTAATGGTGATGGTTACAGTAGTAGTGATGGTAGTGCAGTTATAGTGAGGATGGCAGCTAAAATCTTTCGTGATTACCGTGAGCAGAGGAATGCTATGAGAAACTTGTAGCGAGATATTCTTTATCTAAATGTCAACAAGAAATGCCACAACCAGCTAGCTGTATCTGAGCATTCCTCTGCTCAAGGTAACCACGAAAGATTTTAGTTGTATTTATTAGCTACTGTCAACTATATTCTGGTATCGCCCCCCCCCCCCCCACCTGAAAACATATCTGTCGTCGTCGTCGTCATCGTCCGTCTGTCCCAAAACTCCTCCTAGACCATTGGACGGATTTTCTCCAAATTTCACACGAACATTTGTTGGGTGAATGCGAACGTCAGTCAAAAAATATTTGTTGAATGTGTGCAATAGTTATGATTTTAGATCCAAAATATGGTTCCCCCCCTCCCCAGCAATGATGATGGTGTTCTGTGTGTGTGTTTGCACACACACAGAACGCGATCATTGCTCGGGGCGAAAATATCTCGCTCTGCATTTGCTAGGTTAAGTTAGTTTAGTTGACATTAGAAGTGATGTTATAAAAAATAGTAATAGTGGGATTGATGGTGATAGTAGTGATGATGGTGATAATAGTAGTGATGATGGTTGTAATTGTAATAATTATGATTACAGTAGTGATGATGACTAGTAGATAATTATGATGGTGACAGTACTAATAGTAGTGATGTTGGTCATAATAGTAGTAATGATGTTGACAAGTAATTATTATAGTTGCAGTGATAATGATGACAGTAGTGATGATGGTAGTGACGATGGTGACAGTAGTAGTAATGATGGTGAGTAGTAGGGATTATGGTGAAAGTTGTAGTGATGATATGCAAGCAACCATACCACTGGATTTGCATAGGATTGACACCAATAAATGAGGCATACAATACAAGAGGGAAGAACCTCCATTTCTTCGATAGTTGTTTCGATATCACATGGCAAGTCATACAGACTGTAGAAAATACAGAAGTACAAGATAGACTGAAATATAGCCAAGACATAGCTACCTTTCACAGAAAATGGGGAACTATTGGGGCCTCAGGGCCCATACTAATATCACAACCCACACACGCACACCTTCCCATGATAATGCCCACATTGCCTCCTGCACATCAACACACATCGCCTGCCGAACAACAACCTTTCGCACCCTACATATCCACAAACCCTGCCGCACATCTCCCCACACCTCCCCAGACCCAGAAAACACCCACATTAATCCCATCTATGGCCATTGACCACCCTACTGCTGTTGATCAAATACATTTGCAGGATGAACGTAGGATGCAACAAGCCCCCATATCAGGCTCCCCTTCCACATCGTCTCCCCCCTCACCACTGCCACCTGCCCACCTACAACCGACCGGTAACTCCACCCCCCTGCAGGCCTCACCCACCCATACACCAAGCCCACTATCACCCTCAACCACACTTAGCTCACCACATAACCCCTTGCAGCCCCAGCCACACCTACTGGGGTTGTCTACACCAGTGTGCAGATATTATCTGGAAAGAAGGTTCTACTTTGGTCAAAAGGGCGAATATAATGGGAATTCATGTAGATTTGCTCATCCCAAAATTTGCAACAACATAACCAGTCATGGAAAATGTAGATTTGGTGAAACCTGCAAATACCACCACCCATCCCTTTGCAAGACATCACTTGATAACAAGACCTGCTACAATATGAAATGCCCAGCTTTTCATATTAAAGGGACTTGGAAATATGCTAGACATAACACGAATGGTAGCCCAAAAAACTCTCTAGCTATGCGAGGACGAGACAGAGGAAAAAGGCAAGGAGGGAAAGGGCAGATTAAGATGAAGAGACTGAGGGAGATGGAAGAGCACATAGAACACCTCGAGCACCTCCTGGCCTCCCAAGAGTGGCCAATACATCCCGAAGACTATTAGGTACACATAGTACTCCAAACAATCCCTCCCCAATCTTGTTTGCAAATATCCAAGGCCTAAAAAATAGAACCACGAACAAAGTACCATTTATTAAGGGCCTGCTAGAACAAGGTAACGCTATATTTGCGGCTCTCACAGAAACTCACATTAAAGATCAGGAAGATAGTGAGGTATGGATTCCTGGTTACAACCTACATAGGGCGGACAGAACGCATAGATCACATGGAGGTGTAGCCTTGTACATACATGACTCACTGATATGTACTGAATTCCTAAATAACAGTAATGAAGTGGTGGAAATACTTGGAGTTAAAATAGAATCCCTAAATTTAGCAGTTATTGTTACATACAGGCCTCCAGACTCATCCCGAGAAGAATTCAAAACCCAGCTCAACAAAATAAAATCAGAAGTGGAAACCCTGGGGAACCCAACACCAAATATTATATGGCTAGGAGACTTTAACCTACCAAACATTAAATGGAGACAACTAGAAAACCAGTTAGTGGCAAATAACACCGGAGAAGCAAATACTAATACGAGAGAGCTTTTTGAACTTTGTGATTTATTTAGTCTTACCCAACATATTGCTGAACCCACACGGGAAAACAATATCTTAGACCTGGTCTTCACTAACAACGACTCTCTAGTACACAGCATTAACATATCGGACACAACATACTCAGATCATAAATTAATTGAGATCAAAACAACCTTAGAAAGTGTACAGACAACCTCAGAATCGAGAACAAAAACCGGCCCCTTCAGTAAATTTAACTTCAATAACAAAAACATTAGGTGGGAAGAGGTAACTCAAGAAATGGAGGAAATAGACTGGGAAGATTTAATGGATAACCTGACACCAGCAGAATGTCTAGTCTTAATAACAGAAACCATGACCCAAATCTGTAGCCACCATATACCTGCAAGACAAACAAAACGAAGAAGCAAACAAGATCGGGAAAGGAGGAGGCTGTACAGAAGAAGACAATTACTCACACAAAGACGCACACATCAAAATCTACAGGATAGGCAAAAGGTCGAAATAGATAGAGAAATTGTGGAAATTGAACAAAGGCTAAGAATATCATATGAACTACAACATATGGAAGAGGAGAGGAAAGCTATTGCAGGTATAAAGGAAAATTCCAAATACTTCTTTTCATATGCCAAACAAAAGGCTAAAACAACATCAAACATCGGCCCACTGAGCAAAGGGGACGGCTCTTTCACAGGGGACAAAAAGGAAATGAGCGAACTCTTAAGCAGGCAGTATGAAATGGCATTCAGTGAGCCTGATGAAACAAAAGTCATCAGAGACCAAAATATATTTTTCATGGAAACCTCCCCCCACGGAAACCCCTCAGATGCTGGATATTGATTTCGGTCCAAAAGACATAGAAGAGGCCATTTCCAACATGCCATCCCACTCGGCACCAGGCCCGGACTCATGGAATTCGATCCTAATGAAAAAATGTAAGGAAAACCTCTCAAAACCCCTGGCTATAATGTGGAGAAGGAGTCTAGACACTGGTGACATACCAGATAGCTTGAAAAACGCAATAATTGCCCCACTGCATAAAGGAGGGAGTAAAGCACTACCAAAAAACTACCGCCCGGTAGCTCTAACCTCTCACATCATTAAAGTTTTCGAGCGAGTCCTGCGAAGCAAAATTTCAACATTCATGGAGACAAATGAACTACACAACACCGGTCAACATGGGTTCAGAGCGGGAAGATCATGTCTCTCACAACTTTTGGAACACTATGACAAAATTCTTAAAGCGCTAGAAGAAAAGAAAAACGTGGATGTCATTTACACCGATTTTGCTAAGGCATTTGATAAATGTGACCATGGTATAATAGCCCACAAACTGAAAGCAAAAGGTATAACTGGGAAAATCGGACGGTGGATATACAATTTCCTCGTAAACCGAAAACAATCGGTAGCAGTAAACCAAGTCACTTCTGAGCCTTCGGATGTCAAAAGCTCAGTGCCCCAAGGAACAGTGCTAGCGCTCCTTCTGTTCCTCATACTAATTTGCGACATAGATATCAACACCAGACACAGTACGGTGTCGTCTTTTGCTGATGACATAAAATTAAGCAAGATAGTAAACACACAAGAGGACACGGGCCGACTGCAGGAAGACATGAATGTAGTGTTCCAGTGGACCAGGGAAAACAACATGCAATTCAATGAGGAAAAATTCCAATTAATACGGTACGGAGATAATAATGGTGTTAAAGAAATTACAAATTACTTAACAGAATCTAACCACATAATAGAACGGAAAGACAGTGTGAAAGACCTTGGGGTATTAATGTCTGAAAATATGGGTTTCAAAGTACATAACCAGGTCAAAGTGGTGGCTGCGAAACGTCTAACGGGTTGGATTCTGCGTACTTTTAAAACACGCGGTGAATTGCCTATGATAACGCTCTTCAAATCTCTAGTGCTACCGCGGCTTGAATACTGTAGCGTAATAACATCCCCATACAAAGCAGGTGAAATAAATGACGTAGAGAGTGTACAAAGAAATTTCACTTCGCATATAAGTTCGATAAAACATCTACACTATTGGGAGCGTTTAAGAGCACTGAATCTGTACTCACTGGAACGTAGAAGAGAACGTTACCTAATACTATACACGTGGACAATCGCAGAGGGTTTAGTACCAAACCTACATACTCCGATAGTCATGAAATTCAGTGATAGGAGAAGCTGGGAATGCGAAATCCCCCGGATGAATAACAGGGATGCTATGGGCTCTCTGCGAGAGGGCTGGTTATCACACAGAGGCCCACGTCTCTTCAACAAACTCCCACGGCGAGTAAGAGACATGAGGGACATCTCGTTAGACAACTTCAAGAGAGCCCTAGATGTCGAACTGCAAAAAGTGCCAGACGAGCCCATCCTCGCAAGGGAGCGAGCTGTCGCTTCAAACAGTCTACTGCACCAAATCACCACCCATAACGAGGGGCGTCGCGCTCCTTGGTGCCGCTAGAAGAGCGGCGAACACATCCAAAGGTATCCAAAGGTAAGGATGACAGTAGTAGTGATGATGAGAGTAGTAGTGATGATGGTAAAAGTAGTAGTGATGACTATAATAGTAGTAGTGCTGATGATAGTGATGGTAATAGTAGTAAGGATGATGGTGATAGTAGTACTGATGGTGATAATAGTAGTGATTATGGTGATAGTTGTAGTTATAATGAAGACAGTTGTGATGATGGTGACAGTAGTAGTGATGATGTTAACACTAGTAATGATGATTGTAAGATGATGGTGATAATAGTAGTTATGATGGTGATAGTTGTAGTAACAATGATGATAGTAGTAACAATGGTGACAGTAGTAGTTATGATGGTGGCAGTAGTAGTGATGATGGTTGAGAGTAGTTGTGATGATTGTAATAGTAGTAGTCATGATAATCATAGTAATGGTGATGATGACAGTAGTAGTGATGATGGTGGAGTTGTAGTGGAGATGGCAGTAGTAGTGATGATGGTGATAGTATGATTGATGATGGTAATACTTGTTATGATGGTAACCCATTGCTGAGTTGGGTATGCCGTTTTGATTTTGGGCAAAACGGCACGTCTACTTTATAGTAGTAGTGCTGATGATAGTAATGGTGATAGTGAGTAGTAGTGATGATGGTGACCCATCGCAGAGTTGGGTATGCCGTTTTGAATTTGGGCAAAACGGCACGTCTAATTTATTTTTTATTATTTTTTATTTCGTAATGCGAAAACTGCACACCTACTTTATCAACTCTGCGTAAGCAGAGTTTGGTATCGCCCCCCGTATAGTGGGTACCACACAAAAAAAATGTCTGTCGTCGGCGTTGTCGTTGTCCGTCTGTCTCGGAACTCCTCCTAGACCGTTGGACAGATTTTCACCAAATTTCACACAAACATTTGTTGCGTGAATGCGAACATCAGTCAAAAAATATTTTTTGAATTTATGCAATAGTTTTGATTTTAGGTCCAAAATATGGTTTACAATTCCATTTGATAGGTCAAGGTCACAGGTCAACATCAAATATAAGGTCAATATGCTAATTTCTTTACTATTCATGTAAACTTCACAAAATTCGTTGAGACAGTTGTGCATTACGGGAAAATGAAAATGTTAAATTTTCAGACGTCATGAAGGTCAAGATGAAGGTCAAAGGTCAAGGTCAACAAATCCTTTAATACCTCTGAAAGTAACTGATGATCTTTAATACAATTTTACACACTTATTTGATTTTTTAGGGTTACATCAAAGCAAACAAAAATATAATCCTACATAAAGGTCAAGGTCACAGGCCAAGGTCATAAGTTAACCTTCATCATAATTTTTTTTTTTTCGATAAGCTGATGACTGTTAGATCCATTTTACTTAAATAATATATATTGCAATCATATACAGTATATAGATATTATAATACTTAAGGTTAAAGGTCAATGTCAAAGAACAAAAGAAGAGTGTTGATAATTGTCTTTAAGCTCTTCCTTGACTGTTTAACCCTTTGTGTACCGGTGACGTCTTTTTTATTTTATTCTAGCTATAATTAGACAATGTTGTGAAGCTTATGAAGGATCTGTGGTAGTAAAAAGGGTTAAGATAGTTGAAAGCCTGCGAATTTTATGGAGGCCCTTCATAAACTAAATAAAATTGTCTTAGTATCAAGTACGAAATGAAACCGACAGAACTGTACTGAACGGGTTACGTATCGTCACCAAATGTTGCTGGCAAATTTGGTTGGTCAATGCAAAGATTGTCCAAATTTTGTGTTTTTGTTATTCAAAGGTCAAGGTGAATGGTAAAGGTCACAGATTATGGTCACTATTTCTTTCTTATATATATTTTATATTTATTTTATATATATATATATATATATATATATATATATATATATATATATATATATATATATACTGTATATATACCTATTTTACCTAAGAGATTCAATACTACTTGCAGAATTATAGGTCGCAGAGTTGCGTATGCATTTTTTTTTTTTTTTTTTTGGTAATGCGAAAACTACACACCTACTTTATTTTTAGTTTCCTCCCAAGTCCTCCATCACGCCTAAAACAATACCCCCAATACCCCCCTTCAAGATACATTTGTGTATTTTGTATAGATAAATGCCTTGGCCGAAGGCGGCTTCCTCCTAAATTGCAGGCTTGCTGACGATCGCCAGGAAAAAATCGACAACTAAATGGCACTAAAATTCTTCAAATGGATAACGTATTGGGCAAAAAATCTTATAATCGCCAGAGTAATGGGGAGAACGTCTTAAAATTTCCAATCTACTGGGGCTAAAGATAAGGGAGAAGGGGGTGTCCAGAAAAAGCACACCCCCATTTAATTCCTTCCCGTGACTCTGCTCCGGGTCCGCTCTGTCACCCTCATCCACCGCTCCCACCTTAACCCTATTAGATGCAGGGCGGCCCAATTTGGATCCTCCCAGTTTTACTCCATTAGCTTGAAGATTTTTAGACGTTTCATCGCATTAGTTTGGCGATTATATGATGCTTCAACCCAATAAGGTGTCGATTTTTCCTGGGCGAGCGGAAGCGAGCCCGCAATTTGGGAGAAACCGGCCTCTGGCCGGGAAAATTGTCTACCGAAAAATGTACACATTTAGCTTGAAGGGGGTCTGGGGGACGTTTTTTGAGTTTGAAGAGGGTTTGGAGAGGCGTTTTTCCAAGTCTAGCGGGTAAACTAAAAGCACTTTGTTCGAAAATGGCTAAAACAAATAAAAACCTCTAATAATTCAACAACAATACCATAATAACCCCCAAGACGTTGCACCAAATAGTGTTAACCCCTCGTGTCTCCCAGCCGGCTTGTCAACTTCACAACAGATTTAAGGGGAGATGGGCCGGTTTTCTAGACCCCTTCTCCCTTATGTTAGCCCCATTATTTTTCAAATTTTAAGTTATTTCCCTCATTAGTTTGTCGATTTTAAGACCTTTCTCTCCAATTTGTTGTCAATATTAACACCTTTTCGTGCTATTTAGGTGTCGATTTTGTTCCTGGCGAACGATAGTGAGCCAGTAATGTTGGAAGAACCGGCTGACATTTTTGTTTACCGAAAAAATGTACAAATGAATCTAGAAGGGGGATCTAATGTATGTTTTGTTTTTAAAGTTTGATGGAGGTCTAGGGAGGAAACTTTAAAACAAATAATCAATATATGAAGTAATCGACCCCCCCCCCCAAAAAAAAAAAAAAAAAAATCCTTCTTAAGAGGAGGTTTTAAGTTTTTGTTCCCTAAACCTCCATCAAGCTTAACCCCTTCCGTACCGGCGCCGTCCTTTTAACTTTATTCTGGTTGCTATTGGACGATTTTTATTCAGTTTCAAAAGGTCCACCAGTAATTAACAGACTTCGTACTATCTCAATTAACCCTTTTTACTACCACAGATATTTCTTAAGCTGCATATAATCCTTTAAGTGTATAATTGAAAAAAGACGTCGCCAGTACAGAAAGGGTTATGGGGAGGTTTATAGTTTGTTCCCTAAGCACGAAATGACACGAAATTCTAAATGTTGACAGAGAAAAGGGGCGAAATGTCTTGACCACCAAACTAATGGGGCTAAGCATGAGGGAGAAGAGTGTCCAAAAAACCAGCCCATCTCCCATTAAGGTGTCAGCGTTGGATAAGAGTGACAGAGCGGCCCCGGAGCTTAATGACAAGATGGGATTAAGGGGGGGGGGGGGGGGGGGGGCTATTTTCTGCCTCTCTCTCTCTCTCTCTCTCTCTCTCTCTCTCTCTCTCTCTCTCTCTCAAAAAAAACGCCATCCGAGAAGAAGCAGCAGTGACATAAATCATCTAACGCCAAGCAAAAAACAGAGGCAACCGATGACCACCAGCGATAAGGACCGAGGACAGCCATGAACATAAATGTAGATCCGACAAGAACCAAAAATATTATTAAAGAGCGTTCCGTGAGTTCTAAAATACAACAAAATAAAGGTTTTCTATGCAAACGCTCGTAGCATATGCAATACATTTTCAGATTTAGAGGAGCTAGTGTTTACAGAAAATTATGATGTGATTGGCATAACAGAATCTTGGCTCAATACAGAAGATAGAGACTTTTTAGCAGAATATTCACTTCCCGGTTATGTAATGTTTGAGAAAAGCCGAATAAATAGAAATGGAGGTGGCGTTTTCCTTTATATCAAAGAAAGTCTTAACCCTACTCTCTTGTCAAAACTTCAAATTGTGAACGTCGACACATGTTTTGTGCTAATAAAGAATAATAAAGGTACAACAATAATATTTGCGTTAATATACAGACCTCGAGCTCAATCAGTGCAACCTGATCAAGAAATTTACGAACAAATTGCAGATGTAAGTAACTCACAAGATACCGTAATTTTTGGCGACTTTAATTTACCTGTGACCAAGTGGGGAGATACTCTTACTTCACACTCCGGACATGACTTGTATACGAACTTGCGAGAGAGTTCGCTTTATCAATTTGTTCGAACGCCGACCCGTGGTAATAACGTTCTTGACATTGTACTTGCAACAAAAGAAGAATTAATAGAGAATTTGAATGTTGGTGATGAATTCAGTAACAGCGACCATCGTACGATAACTTTCACTTTAAAGTTTACTAGTAACGAACCAAATAGTAGCATCGAAAAAGTCCCTAATTTCAAGAAAGCAAACTTTCATAAACTTAGAGCTATGTTTAAAGAAACTGACTGGAGCTTTTTAATTAACAATAACGACATAAATACATCTTGGAAGTTATTCGAAACCACTTACCTAAAAGCAGTGTAAGACTGCATACCATCGAAAATACGGCGTCCAGGCCATAATAATAAGCCCAAATGGTGGAATAAAGATATTTCAAACTGTCTGCTTGCTAAACAAAAATTGCTAATGATAGATTAAAATCCTCACAAAATGACGAAGAACGGGTGCAATTTGTAGAGCTACGACGCAAAGCCAAAAAGTTAATTAAGCAAAGTAAAAAGACCCTAGAGTTACATATTGCGAATCAAAGTAAAACAAACTCGAAAGAATTCTATAGTTATATCAGAAAGAAAAAAATAGTTACTTCAACTGTTGGACCGTTAGTGATGAAAATAGAGAATACACCAAAGACGAAGTACAAATGAGTAATGCCCTCAATACCTTCTTTGCATCAGTTTTTACAACAGGAGACCTCAGTGATATCCCTACACCATCGCCGATTCAAATTGATAATTCAGAGGTGCTAAGCAATATCACCGTTACGGAGAGAGAAGTATTGAATTGTTTAGATAAACTCAAGGTAAATAAAACGCCTGGACCTGATACAATCTCGCCTAGAGTTCTAAAGGAAGCTAAGGATGAGCTCTCCAAATCACTGACATTACTATTCAATAAATCCTTGCAGTTTGGAACTATGCCTGATCAATGGAAGCTAGCCAAAGTAACACCGATATTCAAAAAAGGCAGCAAATCCCTACCCAGTAACTATCGTCCAATTAGCTTAACCTCAGTTGTATGTAAAATGTTAGAAACGGTCATACGAGACAGACTCGTAAATCACTTAGAGGAAAATAACATACTTAAAGATACTCAACACGGCTTTCGTAAAAAACGTTCCTGTTTAATAACCCTCTTAGACTTCTTCCACGATATCCTCAACCTCTACGATGAGAGTAAAGCTGTAGATATTATATACCTTGATTTTCAAAAGGCCTTTGACAAAGCTCCCCACAAACATTTACTGCTAAAACTAAAAGCGCATGGAATACAAGACGGTGTGTTGAAATGGATAGACGATTGGCTCAGCGACAGAAAGCAAAGAGTAGTCATAAACGGTAAGGCATCTAAATGGACCAATGTAAGTAGCGGGGTACCCCAGGGATCGGTACTAGGACCAATTATCTTTCTAATTTACATCAATTACATATTTGAGGGTCTCACCTGTACAATCTCAAAATTTCCTGACAATACAAAAATTGCAAATAGCGTACTCTCAAAAGAACAAGTGACGTTATGCAACACAATCTAGATAAATTTTCATGTTGGGCCCAAATTTGGCAAATGAGTTTCAATGCGGATAAATATAAAGTACTACATATCGGATACCTAAATGAGAAAGCAAACTATTTGATGAATGGCACTCAGCTTAAGAATATAAACAGAGAAACCGATCTGGGAGTAACAATATCGAGTAACCTAAAACCGAGTCAACAATGTTCAAAAGTTGTTAAGAAGGCAAACAAAATAATTGGCTTTATAGGCAGGTCATTTGAGCATAAATCCAAAGAAGTTATCCTAACCCTTTACAATTCCTTAGTCCGCCCTCTTCTGGAATACTGCGTTCAATCCTGGTGCCCTTATTACCAAAAAGATATAAACAAGCTAGAACGAGTTCAACGTAGAGTTACCAAAATGATACCTAGCCTAAAGAACAAACCATACGAAGAGTGTCTTAGAGAATTAAATCTATTTCCTTTAACCCAGCGCAGATTAAGAGGTGACTTAATTCAAGTGTTCAAAATCATCAAAGACATCGACAATATGAACTGTAGTAAGTACTTCACTATGGACCAATCTAATTACACGCGGGGAAACGGTTGCAAAATAATTGGTAAATCTTTTAACTCACACGAATCTAAGAATTTCTTCTTCAATCGAGTTGTCAACTTGTGGAATGGGCTTCCCCGGGATGTTATAGACTGCAGCACCGTTGATTCATTTAAACTCCGCCTAGACAAATATCTCGCATCAAACCCGCGACTGACTGCGTTTGTAAATGAATAACTTTATTTTATCCTCCCCTCAGTTACTAACCCATCTGTCCCCTACTAACTTCCTAATCCTGCCACAGGCATTAGTTCCCTTTCCAATGTTCCCTTACCCACTCTAAACCACTGTTTGGACACTTGATCCTCAGTGTTTTGGAGGACAAGCAGCCTAGAAGGGTCACTAGAACTGTTGTTGCTTGATTTCCTTTGTACTCCTTTGTACTCTCTCTCTCTCGCTCTCCATGTTGACGCATTGCTTTCCACGGATCTATCGTATAAATTAACTCACTTCCCCCTATAAATATTTGGGTCATGCTATTATTTCGTCATTTTCTCGTGTAGCATTTTGTATTTTATATTTACACCTTCCTGCTCTTATTTAGTGTTGTTTGCTTGCTTTGCCATTTTCTAGTAATATATTTTTGTTAAGCTTTACAATTTAGAAGCTTTAACAAAAAAACTTAGCTCTTCACAGGGTTCTCTCTCTCTCTCTCTCTCTCTCTCTCTCTCTCTCTCTCTCTCTCTCTCTCTCTCTCTCTCTCTCTCTCTCTCTCTCTCTCTCCTTTTTTACACCAATTGTTTCGACTGCCCCTCTTTTTTTTTCGACCACTCTCGCCCTCCCCAATTTACCGTCGGCCCATCCCACCAACCAGTTTTTACATGCAACCTAGTTCTGTGTGTGTTTTCTTTTTTTCTTCTTTTCCTTCTACTAATTGCAACACAAATGGTACAGATGGCCTAATAAGTGATGTCTCGGCCCCAATTATGTTTTGATCAATTATTGGTATCAGCATATTTACACACGATTTTTTTTTTTTTTTTTTTTTTGAGTGAGATATACCAACATGTTCCTACACTTACCCGTCCTATTCAACACTTGACAGACAGTAATACAGCACAGAGCGAGCCAAACGTAATAACAGCGGAGACATGATGTATTAGCGCCATTTTTGTTTCGGTTTATCTATTCATATTAGAACACATACGTTATTAACCTCTTCTGTACCGGCGACGTTTTTATAGCTTCATTATAGCAATATTTAGACGATTGTGTGCAGTTTAAGAAGGATCTGTGGGAGTATAAAGGGTTAAGTAAGATAGTTCCCAGCCTGTTAATTGCTGGAGGCCCTTTTTAAACTTAATAAAATCGTCTATTAGTAGCCAGAATAAAGCTACAAAGACGGCGCCGGTACAGAAGGGGTTGAAGCACCTTGATGTGTACCGTATTTATTACAATTAAGGGGGGGGGGGTCATTTTTTTGTCAATATTTTTATTTATGTATTATTATATTAGTTTCCTCCTTAGACCTCCATCAAACTTAAAATAACAACTCCAGGATCCCCCTTCAAGATATATTTGTTCATTTTTCGGTTTCCTCTTAAATTACAGGCTCGCTATCGTTCGCCAGGAAAAACTCGACACCTAAATGACACGAACATTCTAAATATTTACACAAAAAAGGGGCGAAAGGTCGTATAATCGCCAAACTAATGGGCCGAACGTTTTAAAATCTGAAACCTAATGGGGCTAAACATGAGAGAGAAGAGGGGCCAGAAAAGCCGACCAAGGGGGAAGGGTTTATCTTTTGGTCTATTTATTATTTATGGATTATTTGTTTTCGTTTCGTCCCTATAGTCTATTCGCTGTAAGTAGGCCAGAAATCATGACCTCTATCCTCTGTAACTAAAAAACGACAAGAGTAATCAACCTAATATTTCTACCAAATAGGAAGAGTCAGTCAAGGAATAGATGTGGAAATTTACAGCCAATTTGCTCTAGCCCTGTTTGAGTTACAGAGGATAGAGGTCATGATTTCTCGCCTACTTATAAGCGAATAGACTATAGGCCTCCACCAAGCTTACAAAACAATCTCCAAGAACCCTATCGAAATAAAGCTGATCGCCCTTACTCTTTCTCTCTTGATTATATTTTACCCCCCCCCCCAAACTCACACACACACACACACACACACCCACATCCCCACACACCCCCACACCCACATCCCCACACCCACCCACACACACACACATCTTTTGGTAGAATAATGTCCCGACCGAAGGCCTCCTAAATTACAGGCTCGCTATCACTCGACAGGAAAAAATCTTAAAAACACCAAACTGTCTTGAAATCTGACAATTAATGGGGCTAAGCATGAGGAAGAAAGGAGGCCAGAAAAACAACCATCTCCCCTTTAGGTGGGTTTTTAGTTCGCTCCCTAGGCCTCTTATCAAAGTTTTAAAAGCCCCCCTCCCAAAAAAAAACAAAAAAACAAAAAAACAAAAACAAATATATATATATATCCCCCTTCAATTTAAATTTATATTTTTTTTGGTTGAACTATGTGCTGGCCGAAGGCCGGTTCCTTCTAAAATACAGGCTCGTTATTGCTCGCCAGGAGAAAAAACTGTCACTAAAGTTCATATTATTGACAAAGAAAATTAGTGAAAGGTCTTGTAATTGCCAATCTAATGGGGCTAACGTCTTATAATTTCAAAACTAATAGCACTAAACATGAGGGAGAAGGGGGTAAACAAAACTTAAGAATTGTTGATTAAAGTGTACCTACAGACAGCACCGTTCCGTTTTCTTTATAACTATTAACTGGTTACACTTACATAGGTTTGGAATAACTTTAGAGTACAGGCGGTCAAATAAGTGATGTCGCGGCACCAAGTATATTTCGATCAATAATTTGTATCAGCACAATCTAAACATTAATTCATCGTTTCGAGTGAGATATACAAACCTGTTCCTATCTGTACACACACTACTCAACATCTGACATACATTAATACAGCATACGGCGAGCCAAACGTAATGACAGCGGTGACACGACTTATTTGGCCCACTGTACCTATAGCAATCTACCCAGTCAAAGGTGTGTTGGTTGTGATAAATCCAGATAATGGGGAATGGTTTTTATTTATTGGTCGATATTTTATTATTTTGTTTTTATTTATTTTTTATCTTTTTAGTTTTCTCCCTACTCCTTCATCAAGCTTAACCCGTTCTCTACCGGCGACACTTTTTTTATTTTTATTATAGCTATATTTAGACGATTTTATGCAGTTTAAGAAAGATCTGTGGTAGTAAAAAGGGTTAAGTGAGATAGTTCGAAGCCTGTTAATTGCTGGGGGTGCTTTTTTAGCTGAATAATATCGTCTAGTAGCAGCCAGAGTTAAGTTAAAAAGACGCCGTGGTACAGAAGGGGTTAAAGAAACATGCCTAAGATTCCCCTTCTAGATAAATGTGTAAATTGTTTGTAGAAACATTTCTCGGCCAAAGGCCGATTCCTCCTAAATTACAGGCTCGCTATCGCTTGCCTGGACAAAAATCGACACATAAATGGCACGAAATGTTTGAATATTGACGAAGAAATGTGATGAAATGTTTTAAAATCCCAAACTGGTGGGCCGAACGTCTTAAAATATGAAAACTAATGGTGCTAAACGTGAGGGAGAAGGGTGTAAAACAAAACAAAATCCCTCTTCATTGTATATACCTTGTTCATACCCTTGCCATACCCATTATGTGTAAGCCGGTATCACACGAGCGCTTTTATAGTCAACATTGGATGATCAACATTTGTCTGGCAACATTGGTGGACTATTTTGCTCTGGTATCGGAAACTAGACTGTTGGTGGATTAATTTAGGTAACCGAAATATTGTAAATATTGATCTCATAAGCTGCCAGACCAGTGGATGAGGATAAATGTTGAGTGGAAAAACGCTCGTATGATACCGGCTTTACAGTGCAAGCCAATCCTCCAGCACATCCGTAAAGGGTTCTCTTGTCCCTGACTGTACGAATGTAACTTATAATAAATCGCCCTTCGGCCAGAACATTTTCCTATCGACAAATTTACAAATTTAGCTTGAAGGGAGTTTGTGGGTTTTTTTTATTTTTTAGTATGGAATAAGGAGTCTGGGTGGTCATTTATTTAGTTTGGAAGAAAGGGTCTGGTTGGTAATATACCGTATATGGTTGGGAAGAATTGGGTTGCGCAAAATTAACTCGCATCCAGTCAGAACCAACTCACATCCCTTCCACTCCCCCCCCCCCTCCCCCGTCCCCCTTGCTTCGCCACAGTGATTGGCTTCGCGTCCAAATGAGTGAGTGATTAATCCGGTTGAATATTTAGCCCATCCCCTTCCCCTCTGACCTTCTCTCTCTCTCTCTCTCTCTCTCTCTCTCTCTCTCTCTCTCTCTCTCTCTCTCTCTCTTCCCCTTCGCCCCATCACCTCCCCCTCCTCTCTTGTATCTCTCACCCCTCTCCCACCATACCCTTCCATCCTCCCACTCCATCCTTCCTCTCCCTCTCCATCCTCCACCTCCCCCTAAATACTCCCCCTCCCTCCCTTCTTTCTCTCTCCTCTACCCCCCCCCCCCTCTCTCTCTCTCTCCCACCCCTCTTTCGAAAATATTTATTTATTCCCATTGACGTTTCCCACCGGTTGGACAGACCGTATGGAACACTGTCAAAATTCAAAGGGCATGGAAAGTGAATGAAAAAGGTATATACGATCACTGGGTATATTGAAAATGGCATAACAAAGGTATATGCTCACTGGGTTTGTTGAAAAAGGTTTATATGGTCACTGGGTAAATGGAAAAAGGTATATACAGTACAATCACTGGATATATTGAAAAGGACATGGAAAGAGTAAATATGTTCACTGGGTATGTTGAAAAAGGTAACTGTCTTGATAGCGTAATGCATAGGTGCGCGGAATTTCGATGTGAGTGTCCTAGGTTCGAGTCCTTGGAGTGCCACATGCATTTGTTGATTTCATTAATTAAGTTTAGATGTAAAGTTGGTTGGTGAAAAAATATGAATAGGCCTATACGATCACTGGGTATATTGATAAAGGTATATAGGATCACTGGGTATATTGATAAAGGTATATAGGATCACTGGGTATATTGATAAAGGTATATGGGATCTCTGGGTATATTGCTAAAGGTATATAGGATCACTGGGTATATTGCTAAAGGTATGTAGGATCACTGGGTATATTGATAAAGGTATATAGGATCACTGGGTATATTGATAAAGGTATATAGGATCACTGGGTATATTGATAAAGGTATATTGATAAAGGTATATAGGATCACTGGGTATATTGATAAAGGTATATATAGGATCACTGGGTATATTGATAAAGGTATATAGGATCACTGGGTATATTGCTAAAGGTATATAGGATCACTGGGTATATTGGTAAAGGTATATAGGATCACTGGGTATATTGATAAAGGTATAATTATAGGATCACTTGGTGTATTGCTAAAGGTATATAGGATCACTGGGTATATTGCTAAAGGTATATAGGATCACTGGGTATATTGATAAAGGTATATAGGATCACTGGGTATATTGATAAAGGTATACAGGATTACTGGGTATATTGATAAAGGTATATAGGATCACTGGGTATATTGATAAAGGTATATAGGATCACTGGGTATATTGATAAAGGTATATAGGATCACTGGGTATATTGATAAAGGTATACAGGATTACTGGGTATATTGCTAAAGGTATATAGGATCACTTTTTTTTTTTTTTTTTTTTTTTTTTTTAAGAGACAATGAACGGAGGAAGGAAAAACACAGATAAAACAAAAAAGGTCCATGTGCCTAAAGGCATCCTCTATTCATAAAATGTTTGTAACAACTGGATTTAAACTGTTGTAGATTGTAAGTTTGTGGAAAGCAACTCGAGGGAAGTGAATTCCAAAGAGTAGTAGATCTGGGGATACATTAATTTTGATAGGCAGAAGTTCTGCATTGTGGAGGAGAAAGTGTAAATTCATGGGCGCTCTCAGCTGCCCTAGTTCTACGGGGAAAGATGTGGAGAGGAGGCACAATTGAAGCAAGTTCCTCGGAACAATTGCTGTGAAAATATCTGTAGAATAATGCAAGGGATGCAACGTTTCTTCGTATGGATAATGTAGGAAGGTCCTGTGTGATTGCAGGGTTATTGATTAATCTAATAGCTTTAATTTGAATTTTGTCCAACTGCCTCAATGCAACCACTCCACTTCCACTCCACAGAGGTGAACAGTAATCCATCTGAGAACGCACATGACTTTTATATATTACGGCCAACTGCTCGTCAGTGAAGAATTCTCGAACTCTGTACAGGAGTCCCAGTTTTTTAGAGGCATTCTTAGCAATGCTTCTAACATAATGTGTCCAGCTCAGGTTAGTAGTTAATGTTACACAGAGAATGTCAATACTAGGGGAAGTGGGAATATTTACATAATTAAAAAATATATGGGAGTCAGTGAGATTCTGTCGGTTAGAAAATTGAATGTACTTGGTTTTCTGTGCATTAAAGGAAACTAGATTCTTTTGTCCCCATTCATTAATTCTAGAAAGGTCCTGGTTCAGAGAAATTGCAGTGTTTATTTTTGAATTTGTAAGATCGGGTTGGGTGAAAGAATTGGTAAATATGAAGGAACTGTGGAGTGTTGAGTCATCTGCGTAGGAATGTATTGGATTATGAGTGGTAGATAAAAGATCATTGATATGAATGAGGAACAGAGTTGGGGCCAAAACTGATCCCTGGGGAACACCAGCATTTATTGAGTGAAATTGAGAATAAAGGCCATCTACCATTACACGTATTTTTCTGTTATGAAGATAAGCAGAAATTAGTGGAACTAATGATGCTAGGCCGTAGTGTGACATCTGCGACAATAAGGATTGATGCCAGACTCTATCAAATGCCTTTGATATATCCAGTGCTATTGTATGTGTTTCACCATGTTGGTCTGTAGATTTGATGCGTAAGAAGGCAAAGAATGTCTGCAGTTGATCGACATCGTCTAAAACCATATTGCCTATCACTGATTCATTTATTATTCTCAAGATGCTTAATTATGTGATTATTTAATATAATTTCAAAGACTTTACCAAGAGTGGAAGTTATAGCTATTGGTCTGTAGTTTGATGGATCTGAAGAAGCTCCCTTTTTAGGAACTGGATGGATGTTTGATTCTTTCCAGGATACTGGGAAGCATGAGGTATGAGTACACAGACGGATTTGTTTTGCCAATACAGGTGCGAGCACCTAGGAGCAATTCTTAAGTACTATTGGAGGAATTTCATCTGGACCAGGAGCTTTATCTACTGAGAGATTCTGCAAAATAGTTTTGACATGTCTGGTGTGGATCTTAAGTGAGGGAATTTCAGGCAAATTAAAATTAAGTACAGGGACATCTTGATTTATTTCATCTAAGGTTGAGTTGGTGGAGAAAATATCCGCAAGAAGGTTAGCTTTACCTCGTGGGTCACTTACAAGATTGCCAGTCGGAGATTTTAATGGTGGAATGGATGAAACAGTAGTGAAGTTGGATTTGAATGAGTTAAGAGTAGACCAAAATATTTTGTTATCATTTGGATTATTTAGAAGTTTATTTGCCTGCTTGTGGAGAAAGTTTGATTTAGTTAGGTTTAATACAATTTTGGCATGATTTCTGATGTTTCTAAACTAATTAAAGACTGCATGTGTTTTTTATGTTGTGTATGCATTTTAGGCTATTGCTTTTTGTTCAGTTACTCTAGCACAATTATGGTCAAACCATTTAGGTGAATTAGATCTTTTACTGTACTTTTTATGAGGAATAAAAGTTTCCATTCCAATTTCTATAAAATCTTGTATGTGGCTCAAGGTGGAGTATGCATCATTAGAAGAAAAAAAAATGGTATATTGATAAAGGTATATAGGATCACTGGGTATATTGATAAAGGTATATAGGATCACTGGGTATATTGATAAAGGTATATAGGATCACTGGGTATATTGATAAAGGTATATAGGATCACTGGGTATATTGATAAAGGTATATAGGATCACTGGGTATATTGATAAAGGTATATTGGATCACTGGGTATAATGATAAAGGTATATAGGATCACTGGGTATATTGGTAAAGGTATATTGGATCACTGGGTATATTGATAAAGGTATATACAATCACTGAGTATATTGATAGTGATTTACCTAGCCAGACTTCCTTCAAACCAAACAAAAATGCCCACCCAGACCCTCTTCAGACTAAATTTGTACATTTTCCGATAGTAAAAATGTCCAGGCCGAAAGGAATTTCTTTTTAAGTTACAGGCTCGGTTTCGGTCGCCCAGAAAAAAATAACACCTGCATTGGATAAAGCGTCTTATTATCACCTAACTAATGGGGCGACATATTTTTAAACCTCCAAGCTAATAGAGCGAAACAGCGTTGGTCCAAAATTACCCCCTTCGGACGATATATGGTCAACATAGAATCAAAACCTGAACAAGCCAGTGTATATTTTATGACGTTAGCCCCCCCCCCCCCCGGTTCTGTTGAATTGTATTTGCGGGGTTCATATTACGATAAATTGATCGTAATTGCATTTGCACTTCCAATACTTCCATCCCTTGTCGAGAGCTATATATATATATATATATACGGTATATACTGTATACTGTATATCCACGTGAATTTCGACGTTGGAATTGTGTAGGCGTAACGAATATTGTTTGTTATATATTCTAAACACACACACACACACACACACACACACACACACATATTGAATCCCAAATTGGAAGTACTGCATACATTGAGTCACATAGCACAGCAGAACACACAAGCTTACACTGTCAAAATAATGCCTGCAAAAATCACACAACTAACTAATATCTTCTTCTTCTTCTTCTTCTTCTTTTGTTTCCTTTTCTTCTTCTTGCTTATTAGCATGACTACAATGTAAGTAATTTTAATAATACATTTATAGATTTTTTTTTAAATTTAGTGTAGCTGTATAGATTATATATTACCCTCCCCCCCCCCCCCCTTCCCCCCCACTCCATCAGCCTGTCGGTCTGTCAGTCTATTCCAGTCCCCCCCCCCCCCTGTAATCATCCCCGGCTTTCGGCTGACACTGACGGTTGACTCAGGGATAATGAATGGTGGCTGAGAATAGGGGGAAGAGGGGGGTGTCTATGGCTGGTGTAGGGGGTGGAGGGAGGGATGTCTAAAGGGTGGGATGGGAGAGATGTGTCTATGGCTGGTTAAGGGAGGGGGGGGGAAGAGGGGGATGTCTATGGCTGGTGTAGGGGTGGGGTGGGGGACGGTCTATGGCTTGGTTGAGGGGGGGGAGGAATGTCTAAGGGTGGGGTGGGAGTGATGTGTCTATGGCTGGTTAAGGGAGGGGGGGGGGGGGGGGATGTCTATGGCTGGTGTATGGGGGAGAATGTCTAAAGGGTGGGGTGGGAGATATGTGTCTATGGCTGGTTAAGGGTGGGGTGGGGGAAACGGGGGTCTATGGCTTGTGAGATTTAACCCTATTTGAACCGAGGGGGGTCTTTTTGGAATGGTATTTCGCTCCACTGGTTTGGAGATTTTAAGGCGATACGTCCCATTTGTTTGACGATAATATGACGTTTCACCCCATTCAGGGGTATTTTTTTTCTTTTTCTGAGCGAGTGAACCTGAAACTTAGAAGAAATTGTCCTTTGGCCGGGACAATTTTAGTTTTAAAAAGTTTGGGAAGGCGTTCTTGTTAGCGTAGGGGACAAGCTAAAATTAATTGATCATAAATGACAAAAACAAGCAAAATCCTCGATAATTAACGGTGATCTACTTTTTCGTATTTTCTGGCAGCTATTAGACGATTTTGTTCAGCTTAGGAAGGACGTCTACTCATTAAAAGGCTACAGACCATCATAATTACCCCTTTTAAATACCATATATCCTTCCTAAATTTCACAAAATTGTCTAAATGTTGCTGAAATCAAATACAAAAGACGTCGACGGTACAGAAGGTGTTAAACAAAATATATCCTAGTAACCCACAAGATTCGATTCAGTTCTGGACAGCTTCGAAAACGTCAGATTGCGATTTACGTCCTAGCGCGTGCGTGAAACCGGTTAACACGTCATGTTACAGGTATATTAAGGGGGGTCACCGGCTTTTCTTCTCTTTCTCTCCTTTTCTCTCTTTCTCTGGCATGTATCCAATCGGCCCCATTCAGCCAACTGTTTTAAGACGTTTATCCCCATCCAGGTGTCGATATCTTCCTGGCGAGCGATAGCGAGTTAGCACTGTATGGAGAAGTCCGGCTTCGCCGGAGAAATTGTTCTATCGAAAATGTACAAATTTAGCTTGCTGTCAAAACAAAAACATATATGGTGGCTCGCTACCCCTCACCAGGAAAATATTGACATATTAAAACAGTAGGCTGAATGGGGCCGAATGGATACAAGCCAAAGAGAGAGGGAGAGAAAGAGGAAAAAATCGAGGTGGGCTCCCTTAAGGAACTATAACAAGGTAGCGAGAAATTGACTCATCCCCATCTTAAGAGAGGAGTTTAGTTTCCTCCCTATACCTCTTAACAAGCTTAAAAATACCCCCATGACCCCCTTCGAGATAAATTTGTACATTTTTCGGTAGGAAAATGTTCCGGCCGAAGGCCGTTTCTTCTTAAATTACAGGCTCGCTATCGCTCGCCAGGAAAACATCGACACCTAAATTGCATGAAAGGTCTTAATAATGGCAAAAGGTTGGGGCGAAAGGTCATAAAATCGCCAAACTAATGGGCCGAACGTCATAAAATGTCAAAATCAATGGGGCTAAGCTTGAGGGAGAAGGGATGTCCAGAAAAATTAACCTCCCCCCCCCGTTAAATTGGTGCTTGTTACTTGTCTGCCTATAAATACAAGGGAAGCGGTGCAATGCAATGAAAATGGTTGTGTGTGGGCTGTGTTTTTGTTTTGACCATACGTTTTCTGTTTCAACTGTTATATCTCTCTCTCTCCCTCCCTCCCTCCCTCCCTCTCTCTCTCTCTCTCTCTCTCTCTCTCTCTCTCTCTCTCTCGTTATTCATCCATCTATCTATCTATCTATCTATCTATCTATCTATAACAATTGATTGTAATCTTAATAATGACTTGGATATGATAAGATGCAGATACAAGTTTGTTCAATGAGTTTAATTGTCTTTTAAGAAAGTTTAGCAACACGAGTACTGAAGTATTTTTAAATTTATTTCAAAGCTACTGTTTGAATTTTTATGGCGCTGAACTTTGGTTTAATAATAGAAAATGTTATATACCATTTAAGCAGTTTTCCATTGGATACCACAAGGCAATAAAGAAAATATTGAATATGAAGTACTGGGAGAGCAACCACAGTGCTTGTAGAGAATGTGGATTGATGGTGTTTAAGCATTTGGTTAACTGGATGAAAATAAGATTTGTATATAGAAATATCATAAAGCCTTGTAATTTTATAGAGAAGAACATTTATTACATGTTACATAGATCTTTTCTTGTAAAGGATGTTGAAAAAATAA
This sequence comes from Paralithodes platypus, assembly GCA_032716605.1. Classification (NCBI taxonomy): domain Eukaryota; kingdom Metazoa; phylum Arthropoda; class Malacostraca; order Decapoda; family Lithodidae; genus Paralithodes; species Paralithodes platypus. The sequence continues at coordinate 12,695,649 of CM064546.1, read as the reverse complement.
TCCTACATGAGTATGGATTTAATAACTTATTGCTAAATTATATCAATGCTATCAGATCAAGAATTGTTTATGTACAGAACACAGAACCAACTATGCGCTAAGGACTTTTAGATTAATGTTTATTACTTAAATAACTCTGTAAAAAGAGTATATATATATATATATCTTTTTATGAAATAAAATCATGACTAACTGACTATCTTGGCTATCCTTCTTACTGTCCTTGGTTCGATCTTGGGTAGGGGTAAAAACATATATATTCATGCATCTCATATATGTTTGTAAGATATATACTTCATATATACAGTATATATAGAATGTATATACAATTTTCAATATAGCAGAGCATATATTACAGCACTATATATCTGTCACAGTTTGCATACGAAATAGATGCCAAAAATGTGAAGGTATGCAATGAAAGTGTTGGTGTGTGTGTGTGTGTGTGTGTGCCTTTTTTCTGTTTTTGTTTTTGTTTTTTTACCAACCCTTTACTGTTTCTCTCGTAAATCTCTCTCGTTCCCCTATGCTTGTTGGTCAAAAGTAATAAATCATTCTCAGTTTAATTTATAACAAATATTTACCCCATTCAGTCCTTTGGTATCACATTCTGACAGCTGTTATACGATTTAATTCAGCTTATGAAAGACCTCTCGCAATACTAAGGCTTCAAACTATCTCAGTCAACCCTTTTAACTACCACAGATCCTTCTTAAGCTACATAATATCGTCTAAATACAGCTAGAGTAAAATATAACCCGCGCCGCTGGTACTCAAAGGGTTAGGGGGAGGCAGACCGTTTTTCTGGACCCCCTTCTCCCTAATGTTTAGCCCCACTAGTTTTGAGATTAAATGACGTTCGGCCCATTAGTTTGGCGATTTTAACACCTTTCACCCCATTTCGTTGTCAATTTTAAGACCTTTCGTGCCATTTAGGTGTCGATTATTTCCTGGCAAGCGTTAGCGAGCCTGCAATTTTAAGAGGAACCGGCCTTCGGCCGGGACATTTTTATACCGAAAACTTTACAAATTTATCTTGAAGGGGGGTCTAGGGGGTGTTTTTCTAAGCTTGATCGAGGTCTAGAGAGGAAAGTAAACAAATATATGAATACATTAATTATTAGACCAAACAAACGGCCAGTCTCCCCTTAAATACTTGAGGCAATTACTATATACTGTATATTATATAAATGTTACCCAATGTCTAATGTGTATATGCACTTAATTTGGAGCTTAAGGAGAGATGGGCCGTTTTTCTGCTTTCCCTAATAGTTTTGAGATTTTAAGACGTTTGCCCTATTAGTTTGCCGATTGTAATACCTTTCGCCCCATTTCTTTGTCAATATTAAGACCCTTCGTGCCCTTTAGGTGTCGATTGTTTTCCTGGCGAGCGATAGCGAGCCTGTAATTGTGGAGGAATCGGCTTTCGGCCGGGACATTTTTCGACAAATTAATCTCGTAGGGGGATCTAATGGATGTTTTTTTTAAAGTTTGATGGAGGTATAGAGAGGAAACTAAGACATATATGAATATGTAAATTAATAGACCCCAAAAACTAACCACTGTCCCCTGAAGCCAAAGTTAGGGATACTGTGTTATTTACATCTGCCCATATGTTTTTTTTCTTTCGAAATAACAAAAATAGAATCGATGAATACAAGAGGAGGCTGCCATGGTATGCAATACAATGTGAGTGTGTATGTCCCGGTTATTACTTCCACTATCCGTTTTCTACTGTCCCGTTTTCTTACTTCCACTATCCGTTATCTACTGTCCCGTTTTCTACTGTCCCGTTTTCCTACTGTCCCGTTTTCCTACTTCCACTATCCGTTTTCTACTGTCCCGTTTTCTTTCTTCCACCATCCGTTTTCTACTGCTCTCGTTTATAATAGCTCGCCATTGTATATATTTTACTGATTGATAAACACAATTTTTGTTATATACACATAATAAAATTGGAGTTTATGAAATAGTTGAGATACTGTATTATTAAGAGAGCCCACCTCGCTTTTTTCTCTTTCTCTCTCTATTTGGCTTGTATCCATTCGGTCCCATTCAACCTACTGTTTTAAGACGTTTATCCCCATCTAGGTGTCAACTTTTTCCTGGTGAACGGTAGCGAGCCAGCACATATATATTTTTGTTTTGACAGCAAGCTAAATTTGTACATTTTTCGATAGAAAAATTTCTCCGGCGAAGCCGGATTTCTCCATACAATGCTGGATCGCTCTCGCTCGCCGGGAAGATATCTACACCTGGATGGGGATAAATGTCCTAAAACAGTTGGCTGAATGGGGCCGGAAAGAGAAAAAAGAAGAGAAAGATAAAACAAATAGCAGGTGACCCTCCTTAATAAAATTCGAGTTTATTAAATCATGAAAATGTACCTGTATTCTCCAGACATAAATACGAGATGAGCGC
>CM064546.1:12685728-12690728 GCA_032716605.1 Paralithodes platypus | reverse complement strand
TGTGTGTGTGTGTGTCCTGGGTGTGTGTGTGTCCTGAGCAATTGAGCATATGTCCTGGTTGTGTGTGTGTGTATGCCTGGTGTCCTGTGTGTGTGTGTGTCCTGGGTGTATGTGTGTCCTGAGTATATGTCCTGGGTGTGTGTGTATGTCTGGTGTCCTGCGTGTGTGTGTGTGTGTGTGTGTGTGTGTGTGTGTGTGTGTGTGTGTGTGTGTGTGTGTGTGTGTGTGTGTGTGTGTGTGTGTATGTATCCTGGGTATGTGTATGTGTGTATGCATGTGTCCTGGGTATGTGTCCCGGGTGTCCTGGGCGGGTCACCACTGTTGTACTTTACCGCTGCAATAAGCTGTACTCCAAGGATTTACGACGGGGTATGCGTTTCAGAATAGGGGGGAGGGGAGGAGAGGGGGGGGGGGTTTAGTGTGTGTATATATATATATGTGTGCTCTCTCTCTCTCTCTCTCTCTCTCTCTCTCTCTCTCTCTCTCTCTCTCTCTCTCTCTCTCTCTCTCTCTCTCTCTCTCTCTCTCTCTCTCAACTAAACTAATCCCTTCATTGAGAAATGAATCATATGATGAAAGACTGAGAGCACTTGATCTGTTTTCACTTAAGAAACGAAGGATGAGAGGCCCATTGATAGTGTTTTAAAATTCTAAAAGGATTCAGTAACATTAACCTAGATAAGTTATACAAGAAAACCGAAGACACGTCTACAAGAGGAAACAATTTAAAATTATTAGGTCGGAGAGCGAATCTAGATACAACAAACAAATTCTTCACTCACAGTGTAATTGATGAGTGGAACAAACTTCCAAATAAAGTAATAGACAGCTCCTCTATAGATACATTTAAGAAAAATGTAGACTCATACCACAGAAAAATTGGTATGGAGTAGGCAGTAATTATCACCGTTATTATTTGTTCAGCTGAAGAGAGCAGCGTTAGAAAAGAAAAAAAGTAAATACACAAAAAAAGAATAATAATTATAAAAATCATCATTAAATATGTACATACTACTAAGGGTGATGGGTTGGATGATTCCAATTAACCCCAAAATGTACATGCTGCTAAGGTGAAGGGTTGCATATATTTGCATTTCTTTTTATATTCCTTTTTTTTTCTTCTAATCTTTCCTGTAAATTTCTTGTGGGGATATCGAAGCCCAGCAAGGTTAATCACTTCCAACTTGTTCATGTACGGTAATTGCTGGAGGGAACGGAGGATGGGGAGCGAGCCTTCTTCTTTGCTATACTTTCCTTTAACTTTCCTTTTCTATCGGATATGCATCTCTACTAGAATTATGAACTGTATTAAGTACTTCACTATCGACCAATCTAATTACACGCGGGGAAACGGTTGCAAAATTATTGGTAAATCTTTTAACTCACACGAATCTAAGAATTTCTTCTTCAATCGAGTTGTCAACTTGTGGAATGGGCTTCCCCGAGACGTTATAGACTGCAGCACCGTTGATTCATTTAAATTCCGCCTAGACAAATATCTCGCATCAAACCCGCGACTGACTGCGTTTGTAAATGAATAACTTTATTTTATCCTGCCCTCAGTTACTAACCCATATGTCCCCTACTAACTTCCTAGTCCTGCCACGTTAGTGGCAGGGCAGTAGTTCCCTTTCCAATGTTCCCTTACCCACTCTAAACCACTGTTTGGACTTGATCCTCAGTGTTTTGGAGGACAAGCAGCCTAGAAGGGTCACTAGATCTGTTGTTGCTTGATTTCCTTTGTACTCCTTTGTACTTTAAGTCCTGACCACCTCGTTTGGATCGTAAGGTCTGTGTGGCCAGTGTATCTATGTAAATCTATGTAAATCTCTCTCTCTCTCCGGAACTGCATCTTACTTAGGCCCTAATGCGGTTACTTGTGCGGAGTTTTTGTAATCAGCCGGGATTTGAATTCATAACACAGCGATTACACCGGGAAATATCTGCCCGCTTACCTCAGAATAATGGCTGAGAGAGAGGGGGAGGGAAGGAGAGAGAGAAGGTGGAGAGGGAGAGATGGAGAAATAGATAGAGAGCTGGGGATATAGATGAAGTGTAATAGAATAACATATTATATATATATATATATATATATATATATATATATATATATATATATATATATATATATATATATATAATTATATATATAATATATATATATATATATATATATATACAGTATATACAGTATATATATATATATTTTTTTTTTTCTTTAATACATACGAGGTTGAAAGAAACGGCAATTTCTGCGTTGGAAATTTTATTATTCAAAGTTTCCAGGTCTCTGATGAGTTTTCGCTGGGTGGCAGGAAGTAGATGAATGAGATGAGCAAAATTCATGGTGGTACAGGGTTACATACATGTACATGATGATACAGGATATACGACGCGTTTCACTGGACAACCAGCATTATCAAGTAAGGGTAGAATGATATAAACTGGAAACTGGAAACTGGAAACTGGATGTGAGGTAGAGTCCCCACAAGTGTAGAAAGTAGAGGTTGTAGTTGAAGGTAAAGTGGTGAGTATGAAGAGTTGGAGAGATGAAAGATGGTGGGCTGACCACCTTGTTGTTGTTCATGTGGCTGTTTTAATGAAGTTGCTGATTCTGTCGGCGCTCTTAGTCGTGTTCAGGGGAGGTGTAGAGATTTATGTGCTTAGATTTTTTTAGTTTGGTCACCCGTTGATGTTTGGCTGCTGGTGTATCTGGTTGCCAGCGGATGTTTTTCGTTGCGGAGGGGTTGAAATTCGTCTGGTCGAAGAATGGTTGATCTTGCTCGATCTCTGGTTGCTGTGTCTCCATTTGGTGGTAGGTCGACTCCGGTGTTGGTGATGATGGTGTTGAAGCGGTAGATGGTGTAGAGGAGTGCCCCAGTTTGCTCCTGCTTAGACAGAGAGGTCTTGGCAGAAGCAGCTGTTGTTTTGGGGCACTCCTCGGCTTCTGTGGTGGAGCTGGGTCTTCTTGGGTGTTGGAGGGCTTCTTCCTCTTGGTGTTTGATGGGGTTGCAGAGAAAGCCTCCTGAGGAATGATGATTGTCGGCAGGTTGTTGCAACTCAGCAGATAGGGGATCAGCTTGCAGATTCTAAGCTCATCCAAACCAGCGATGGCTATAGCTGTTTGAATGCAGGCATAGATCTTTGCCCTTAGAACCGCTTCCCCCTCTGCTGTAGTTGTTGTGGTCGCCTTTGGTGGATGATTCCAGGGGGAGAATGAGGAGCCCTTGACTGGGGCTCCTTCAGGGCCTTTGATGTTAATGGCCTCAGGTCCTCTCCTCCCGGAATAGACGGTGAATTCCACTGCTTCTCCATTCTTCAGCGAGGCTCTCGTTCTGCTTTTGTTGTTGTTGCTGATATTAGAATGGTGACAAAAAATGTCCTCATTGATGGTCATAGTAATGAAGCCAAAACCTGCCTTGTGGTTGAACCACTTGACCATACCACTGGCTGTGGTAGTGCTGGTGGCCATGGTAGTGGTGGTCAAGAGCGAGTTGAGAGGCAGGTGTTAGCAGCAGGAATCAGTGGTAGTGGTAGTGGAATCCATTGGTAGATGTCCATTGTTGGTATGGACATCCCGGAGAAGGCCCTGAAAACACTACTGGAGCTGTGTACCAAGGAGGCCCCCTTCCTTTGCCCCCGGGGCAACATGTACAAGCATATAGACGGTGTGGCGATGGGCAGCCCCCTAGGAGTTCTTTTTGCGAACTTTGTTATGGGTACCATCGAGGTACCGCCGTCTACTGTAGATACGTGGATGACATCTTCGTGCAAATCAAGGACCTCCACGAACTACAGGAACTCCAGCGTCGCTTCATGACCTCCTCCGGACTTAACTTCACCTTTGAAAAATCAAACAATGGACAACTCCCCTTCCTCGACATCCTCGTAGCTCTGAACGACCATGGGTTCAAAACCACCCTCTACACTAAACCAACTAACACAGGACAATGCCTCAACGGCGATAGTGAATGCCCCCGCCGTTATCTTCTATCCTCCATCTCCGCCTATGTAAGGAGAGCCCTCACGCACTGCTCTACCTGGGCCGACACCCACCAGGAACTAGAAAGACTATCCCAAGTTTTAGTGAATAATGGATACTCCAACTCCGACATCTCCAGCACCATCAACCACCATCTTGAAAAATGGTACACCCAAAGCCCTCCCAACATTGACCCCCCCAATGAAATTAAGATCTTCTACCGCAATTACATGTCCTCTGAACACAAAAATGACGAGGCCGTCTTAAAAGAAATAATCTCCAAGCATGTCCACCCAACCAACCCGGAAAACAAAATCAAATTAATAATTTATTACAAATCCCCCAAGACCTCCAACCTCGTTCTCCGCAACAAACCAGCTTCCACCAAGATAAAGAGCCCGATGACCGACGATCACGTCATTTACCAACATACCTGTAATTATGAGGACTGTGGACCTCATTCCTATATTGGCATGACGCATACTCGTCTTTCACGTCGGTTAACTCTTCACCTTCAGGCTGGAGCCATCAAAGACCACTATCTCACCCCCATCCACCCCCACCTCACACGCAACGAGTTAGAGAAACACACCACCATACTCGATAAAGAAAGTGACCCTAGGAGATTACCTATACTCGAAGCGTTATATATCCAAGCCTTACATCCTAACATCAACAACCAAACTCTAGACCTTCAGATCCTTCCTTCTGCCAAAAGGCACTACCCTACAGGACCTAACACCCCTCCTCGCCCCCCGGTGCCCTTGACGCAGCCCCGCGCGCTACCTCCTTCAGCTTCGTCTTCTGCCAGCGCCACACGGACCACACAACTTAGGCCACGCCCCTCGATACGCAGCCAATCAGCTTTGACCCCGCCACCCGACCAACACCATCCCGCATCCAGTGCGCCTGCGTGAAGTGGTTCCCCCTTTTGCACTCCTAGAATACCCCTCCACCAATAGGAGACTTTTGCCCCCTGATTTTCGCCTCCTCTGATCCTCCACCCTCTATATATACC
>CM064546.1:12650728-12683228 GCA_032716605.1 Paralithodes platypus | reverse complement strand
CAGACAGTAGTCAACAGGCGTAACAAGAACAAATCCCAAGGGAATGGGAAAGCGACACCAGGTATCCCTATCAAAAACAGATTTGCTGTTCTCGCCGAAAACAATGAACACGAGGTAACTGACCACGTGAATGGGAATGGGAATGGAAAAGCGACACCAGGTAACCCTATCAAAAACAGATTTGCACACGAGGTAACTGACCACGTGAAAGCAAGCTCGAAAGGCAAGAAAATTCCTGACAGGAAAACAACGAAACCATCAAATCACGGAGTCAGCGGGAATGAGAAACTCACCCTAGTCTATGGTGACAGTCTCATGCGAGGTCAAGGAGCTGCCTTTGCCACCAAGAACAGAGGAAAAAGGTCAGTAAAGGTCATTCCAGGCGGTAAAGTCGAACATAATTATCTTGAAAGACATAACTAACTCCACCATACCAGAGGGCACCTGTGTAGTCGTCAATGTTGGCTCAAATGACTGTTTTGACGGAGGTAAGGCCCCAATTAACCCTCTCCGACATATGACGCAATTTTGAGCCTATTAGGGATACTTTAAAGCCTTTATTACCATCAGGGTTTTTTACAAACCTTTATTTTAGTTACTTCAACCTCTGCAGTTGTCTTTGAGTTAGATGTGGGCAGAAAACTAATTTTGGAGAGGTAATTATAAGAGTGAGAGAACTCTATTTCTTATTGCTAATCTGGCAACCTCTGCGTCATATATGTCTGAAGGGGTTAAGACCATATAATTTTTTGTCGAGAACCTAATTAACACCTTACGAGCGGCCTATGCGGTTTATTTATGTGTACCGCACAGCGGGGTGTTTTTAGCCAAAATAGGGCTGTTTACGTGATCATTTTCATGCCTAAATAAGACCCAGAACGTAAAACAAGTACCTATCCCTGAAAGGGCATAAACAGAGCTTTCGAATGACACCATAACGATCCTTGTATGATGGATAGTTTTCTTGCAATAACCGTGCAACGCGAGTGCAAAAAGCAGGTAATTCGGTACTTTCAGTACATAATTGAGTATGTAGCGAGTGAGAGAGGGAGGAGGGAGCTGAGATTTGTGTCAGTAGGTTCGCCGCGGTGGTCTGGAGCAGTCATACGCTCGCTAGTCTCCTGCCACCACTTGTCTCTCTCTCTCAGCCACATTACGTGCTGAAATTGCCACTCGACCTATGTCGAGCGCCGCCACATAGTCCAGCTTTATTTAACTCGACTTATGTTGCTCGCCGCTAATTAAGGGTTAAAGTCATGAAAAGGAAGACCACGAAATGTGTGGTAAGCGGCGTCATACCCCGGATTAAAACAAGCTCATACGGACAAAATAGAGCCATAGAAATTAACAACGCAGTCAAGGTCATGTGCGAACAAGAGAAGGTACTGTATGTGGACAATTGGACAACCTTTGTAGGGAACTCGTCCCTGTACAGCGGAGATGGCATTCATTTATCAGAAAAAGGCGTTCAGCACATGAGTGACACCCTAAATCAGGCAACCTACATTGCCCATGAAAACAACGCCAGTCAGGACCGAGAGATAACTATGCTAATAGACTCCTCTGAGTATTGACATCGCTACCCCCGGAAAAGCCCCCCCCCCGCACAGTTAAGATAAATAAATAACCCCGCCCAACCCTTCCAAGTCCATCACAACCATTTAAACGAAACCGTCAACCCCAATGGCCCACAAGTTGCGAAAATTTACCTACCTGAACCACAAAACAAACTAAACAACCCCACCCAACCCCATCCAAGCCAACCAAACCAACTGAATGAATTTGACAACCCGCCGCGGCTTCAAGTCACAATCCCAAACCCATCCCCACCAATAAGAAAACAAATCCAGCGCATGCTGAGAGAAATTATATAAAAATAATATCCATAAATGCCTGCTCAATAAGAAACAAAATAGACGAACTCAAATGTCTGTTATTAAATGAGAAAGTTGACGTTATTTGTATAACGGAAACACATCTGAACCTTAAAAATAAAGATCTACTTCATGAATATCACATAGAGCCATATAAATGTTTTCATAAAGACCGTAACAATGGAAAACAAAGAGGGGGGGTTGCAATGTACGTTGCAACCTACTTAACACCTTACGAGCGGCCTATGCGGTTTATTTATGTGTACCGCACAGCGGGGTGTTTTTAGCCAAAATAGGGCTGTTTACGTGATCATTTGCATGCCTAAATAAGACCCAGAACGTAAAACAAGTACCTATCCCTGAAAGGGCATAAACAGAGCTTTCGAATGACACCATAACGATCCTTGTATGATGGATAGTTTTCTTGCAATAACCGTGCAACGCGAGTGCAAAAAGCAGGTAATTCGGTACTTTCAGTACATAATTGAGTATGTAGCGAGTGAGAGAGGGAGGAGGGAGCTGAGATTTGTGTCAGTAGGTTCGCCGCGGTGGTCTGGAGCAGTCATACGCTCGCTAGTCTCCTGCCACCACTTTTCTCTCTCTCTCAGCCACATTACGTGCTGAAATTGCCACTCGAGTTATGTCGAGCGCCGCCACATAGTCCAGCTTTTTTTAACTCGACTTATGTTGCTCGCCGCTAATTAAGGGTTAAACCCAGTTGAGGTGACTCTCCCCGAAAGTAATGCAGAAATAGTGTGCGTCAAAATAAATACAAAAAACATGAACTTAAATATCACTACAGCGTACCGACCACCGAGGCTAACTGTTGCCGATGATACAATTTTTTTAGGAAATACTAGAGAAAACCCTTCATTCCGACGAAACAGTTTTACTAGGTGACTATAACCTCCCCCTAATTGACTGAAATACCCTGACCGGAAAAAATGCTGAGTCACGCCTAATGACAAGCTTCATCCAGGACAATTTGTTGACTCAACACGTAAAAACAGCCGACGCGAGACAGGAATATATTAGACCTCGTAATCACTACCCAAGAAAATCTATTATCAAACCTGGATGTAGGTGAACATCTGGCAACGTCCGATCATAAAATCTTAAGAATCAACGTTATAAGCAAATATTCCTCAGTAAAAACAACAGGAATGGTTTCGGACTTCAAAACGCAAATTATGACGGACTTAAGGAATCGCTATCAAACATACACTCAAACCTCATAAATATAAACGAAGTAAATGAACTATGGGGACATTTTAAGTCTACAATTACAGAAGCGCATAAACAATTTGTACCCATGAAACCAAAACGTAATACGAAATCAAGTATGCCCCCTTGGTACAGTAGAGACATTGGCAAGGCAATAAGGAAAAGGAATCAACTCCACAAACTTGTAAAAAATAACACAAACACTGAAGTAATTAAACACTTGTACAAAAATAGTAGAAGGGAAGTGAAAACAATAATTAGGGCGAACAAACAAAATTACGAAATGACTATTGCCAGAGAAAGTGCCACAAACCCCAAACAAATTCTACAGTTACGTAAATAAAAATAAACAGATCAAAAGCGGAATCGGACCGCTAATAGAAAGAAGATGGCCAAACAATAACAGGTGACACAAACACGGCAAATCTGCTCAACAAATATTTTGGCTCAGTTTTCACTGAAGAAATTATCGATCATACCCTTGAAAATAACACCTCAATTCATGTGATAGGAGATTTCACCATCAGTGTTAGCGAAGTACAAAGCAAATTGAGTAATTTAAATGTAAATAAGACCCCGGGACCCCACATGCTCCACCCGAAAATAATTAAGAATGTTAAGGACGAAATAGCAAAACCCCTGACACAACTATTTAACTTATCATTACTACAGGGGATTGTACCGAGTGATTGGAAAGATGCGAACATTACGCCGATATACAAGAAGGGTAGCAAGGCCAAAGCGAGTAATTACAGACCAATTAGTCTAACTTCAATTGTAGGAAAAATCATGGAAAAAATCCTTAGAGATAAGATAGTAGATTACCTCGAATCAAACAACCTAATCAAAAATAGTCAACACGGCTTTAGATCAAATAAGTCATGCCTAACAAATTTGATTGAATTTTATAACAAACTAGTCACATATAACGACATGACGAAATCACTAGATATAATCTTCTTGGACTTTCAAAAAGCTTTCGACAAGATGCCCCACCGAAAACTATTGGCTAAACTGGAGAGGATAGGTATCAAAGATGAAATTCATTCTTGGATACAAAATTGGCTTACCGACAGAAGACAGAGAGTGGTGATAAATGAAGTGGAATCGGAGTGGGAGCCTGTCACTAGTGGAGTTCCACAGGGTTCAGTCCTTGGACCGGTCCTGTTTCTCATTTACATTAACGATATTGATGTAGGGGTAAACAACACCATTTCCAAATTCGCCGACGATACAAAAATAGGAAATACAGTCCTGAACGAAGATGATAGAAATGCGTTGCAATCTGATTTAAACAAGATATCAGAGTGGTCGAAAAAATGGCAGATGCCCTTCAATGTCGATAAATGTCAGGTGCTGCAGGTTGGTAGCAGAAATATGAAATACAAATACGAAATGAATGGCAAACAAATAAAAACCGCAACGGTAGTAAAAGACCTAGGGGTACTAATATCTGAAAACCTAAACACTTCCGACCAATGTATAGCAGCTGCAAATAAGGCAAACATAGCATTGGGCTTTATTAAACGAAAATGTATATATAAACATGAAAACGTAATAGTGCCACTGTTCAAAAGTATGGTGAGGCCCCACCTTGAATATGGTGTGTAGTTCTGGTCACCTTATCTGATCAAGGACATTGTAAGACTCGAGTCAGTACAGCGTAGAGCGACGAAGATGATACCCTCATTAAGAAATAAACCATATGAAGAAAGACTTAAACGATTGAACCTGTTCTCATTAAAATATTATGTTCTCTCCACCAACCAACGTTACTCCTAAACTCGATTAATGAAATTAACAAACACATGTGGCAGTCCGGGGATTCGAACCTAGGATGCTCACATCGAAAATCAACACACTTATGCATTGCACCACGAAGAGGAGGTTGAGGGGTCAGCTTATTGAGTGCTTTAAGATACTAAAAGGTTTCGACAAAGTCGATGTAAATGCACTATTCACATTAAACAATACTAATCAAACTCGCGGAAATGGAATGAAATTAAAAACCAAAAAGGCAAACCTAGATGTCACAAAGAGTTTCTTCACCTACAGTGTGGCGACAGAGTGGAATTAACTACCAGCGAGAGTGGTGGAGAGCGACACAATAAACGCTTTCAAGGGAAGGCTTTACCTCTATCTGCAGAGGGCTGGGGTGATATGAAAAAAAAAAAAAAAAAATGTATGTATGTGTATGTGTGTGCACTGTACAGTATGTATATATATACTGTATATATATGAATGTATGTGTGTATGTATGTATGTGTACAGGTATATGTGTGTGTGTGTGTGTATGTGTGTATATATGTATGTACCGGTGTATATATATATATATATATATATATATATATATATATATATATATATATATATATATATATATATATATATATATATATATATATATATATGCATATATACATATATAGTTTGTAAGGCCAGACGGCCTAGTAAGGACCTTGAGGTCTGTGTGGTCTGTGTATCTTTGTAGCTCTATGTAGCTCTCTCTCTCTCTCTTTCAGTAGTGGTCATGTTGTTTGGTGTTGGGGTCAGTGGGGCCAGTACTTTACGAGGGACTGTATCTGTCCTCGTTTGCTGTTTGCTGCTGTTTTTGCTGCGGTGTTTGTGGATTTGTGTGTGTGTGTGTGTTCATACTTCCAGCATATATTAAAATAGCTATGTGCTTTATATACTTGTACGTGTGTATCTACAGTATATATGTGTGTGCTTGTGTGTGGGTGTGTGTGTGTGTGTGTGTGTGTGTGTGTGTGTGTGTGTGTGTGTTTCTCCCCTAGATGGGTTGCCGACCATGGCTAATGAGTCCCATCCACCTGGTCTAATATACCATTTTCATGTCCTTGATTTGTCTGTAGTGTGGTACCCCCTTTAGTAACGCGTCCAGATGTTAGCCCCTTATGTACCGGCGATGTCTTTTTTATTTTATCAACTCTGCGAAGCAGAGTGGTATCGTACACACAGGTCCCGCCCGTATACTGTGCACCACAATTCAGCTTGTCCGTCGTCGTCGTCCGTCGTCGTCGTCGTCCGTCGTCCGTCGTCCGTCCGGAAACTCCTCCTAGACCGTTCGATGGATTTTCACCAAATTTCACAGGTATATTTATTTGGTCAATGCGAAGGTCAGTCGATAAGAAATTTTCAATTTAACATAAAGGTTAAGGTCAAAGGTCAAGGTTAAAAATAAGGTCAATATATCATGTGTCTTAGTTTTTACTCAAATGTCTTCATTTTCACTATACAAGTTACGAGTAACCTCGATATCCTGATGACTAAATTTTAGATAAATATTCTGAAGGGTAAGGTCAAAGGTCAAGGTCAAATGTCAAAATATTTGTTTTACTAGTATTTCCTATATTAACTGTTAGATTCTCACTAAACTTACCATGTATATTCGGAATACTTAGGGCAAGGTCATACAAGAAACTAAACAATTCCATATGAAAGGTCAAGTTCACAGGTCAAGGTCAAATAAGAGGTCAATATGCTAATTTCATAACTTTTCATGCAAACTTCACAAAATTTGGCAATTTAGTTGCACTTTAAATGAAAAGGGAAATAATACATTTTGAGACACATATCATGAAGGTCATGGTCAAGGTCAAAGGTCAAGGTCAACTACTCTATAAATACATATGGAACTAACTGAAGTTTTAATGAAATTAGTCATGCTTATTTGATTTTCCTGGGCAATGTCAATGAAAACTATGTTTTACTCTTACATAAAGGTCAAGGTCACAGGTCATGGTGAAAGGTCAACTTATACAATTTATTTTTTGTTTTTATTCAAATGTCATCATTTTCAGTTTACAAGTTACTGGTAACATTGACATCGTAGTTCACAATTTTTATATAATTATTCTAAAGGGTAAGGTCAAAGTTCAAGGTCAAAGTTCAAAATAGTATTTTTACTAGTATTTCTCATACTAACTGTTAGATTATCACTAGGCTTACCATGTATATTCAGAATACCTAGGCCAAGGTCATACAATAAACTATTATATTCCATATGAAAGGTCAAGGTCACAGGTCAAGGTCAAATAAAAGGTCAATATGCTATTTCTTTACTTTTCATGCAAACTTCACAAAATTTGGTGAGATAGCTGCACTTTAAGTGAAAAGGAAATTAATAAATGTTGAGACATATAAAGGTCAAGATAAAGGTCAAAGGTTTAGGTCAACTATTCTCTTAATATATATGAAACTAACTGATGTGTTTTAATGAAATAAGGCATGCGTATTTGATGTGCATGGGCAATGTCAATGCAAACAAAAATGAACTCCTACATAAAGGTCACAGGTCAAAGTCAAAGGTCAACTTTTATTATTTATTAATAAATATTACTCAAATATTAGAAAACTAGCTGTGTTATGGCTCATTACTTAAATATGGCCTAATATATATAAAATTTCACATAAATATTGTAATAGTTAAGGTCAGAGGTGAAGGTCAAGATAAGAGTATTTGTCATTTTCCCTAAACTCCTCCTTGACTGTTTAATGTATTGTCATAAAATTATACAGGCAAATTAAGTTGGTCAATGCGACGACCATCCAAATGTATGTATTTTACTTTTAGTCAAAGGTCAAAGGTCAAGGTCACAGTATATGATCACTATTTGTAATCAATAAGTTTTTATACGAATTAGGCTACACCATAATTATTCATAATGCTAGTTAATACGAACATTGCTGTTCTATCTATCTATCTATTGCCTGACGCCGTGATCTCCGAAAGGGTGGCCACGAACGAACCGCCCCCATGCTCATCTGTCCCCAGTCAGTCGACGCCCCTCCCCCCCAACCAGCACCGCCTTCGTTCATGTACTTCCTCACTCCATCCTTCCACCTCTCATTCGGTGTACCTCTCCCTCTCCGTCCCTCCACCTCGCTCTCGTACACCCTCTTAGTCATTCTCTCGCTTTCCATACGTTCCATATGGCCGAACCATCTCAAGTTGTTCCTTTTCACACTTTCCAGCACATCCATCTCCACACCACACCTCCTTCCCACCTCCTCACCAGCCCGCCCATCCCCCTATGCAACCCCGCACGCACCCCCCAAGCAACTCACCTCCACCGCTCCCACTCCCGGCCCGAGTCCCCCAACCAACGTCCACGCCCCGCCTCCGCAAGTCAGCGTCGGGACCACCACACAGCCATGCAAAGACCCCCCCACCTCCACACTGACCACCCCACCTCCCGCCACTGCCCTCAGCGATCCCACAACCCTCCCCTCCATCCACATTGCTGTTAAGCTAACTAAATCCTTGATAAGAAATTCTAATGTCGAAGGTCATAGGTCAAGGTTAAAGGTCGATATATGATTTTTACTAGTATTTCTTATTTAATGTAGGATTCTCATTAGGCATATCATGCATATTCGGAATACCTAGAGCAAGGTCATACAAGAATAAGCATAATTCCATTTGATAGGTCAAGTTCACAGGTCATAGTCATATATATCGTTAATATGCTAATTTCTTTACTATTCATGTAAACATCACAACATTCGTTGAGACAGTTGTGCATTAGGGGAAAATTAAAATTTTAAATTTTCAGACATCATGAAGGTCAAAATGAATGTCAAAGGTCAAGATCAACTATTCCTTTAATACCTTTGAAAGGAACTGATGATCTTTAATGAAATTTGACACACTTATTTGATATTCTAGTTACATCAAAGCAAACAAATATATAATTCTACATAAAGGTCAAGGTCACAGGCCAAGGTCATAAGTTAACCTTCCACATAAATTTTTTTTTTCTTCGATAAGCTGACGACTGTTAGTTGCATTTTACTTAAATCACATATAATTCAATTATATATAAATATATATATATATATATATATATATATATATATATATATATATATATATATATATATATTATAATACTTAAGGTTAAATGTTAAGGTAAAAGAACAAAAGAAGAGTGTTGATAATTGCCTTTAAACTCTTCCTAGACTGTTTAACCCGTTGTGTACCGGTGACGTCTTTTTCATTGTATTCTAGCTATAATTAGACGATTTTGTGGAGCTTATGAAGGATCTGTGGTAGTAAAAAGGGTTAAGATAGTTGAAAGCCTGCAACATTTATGGAGGCCCTTCATAAACTAAATAAAATCGTCTTAGTATCCAGTATGAAATGAAACCGACAGAACTGTACTGAACGGGTTACGTACGTATCGTCACCAAATTTTGCTGGCACATTTGGTTGGTTAATGCAATGATTGTCCTTTTTGTTTTCTTTGTTATTCAAAGGTCAAGGTGAATGGTAAAGGTCACAGATTATGGTCACTATTTCTTTCTTATATATATTTTATATATATACAATATATATATATATATATATATATATATATATATATATATATATATATATATATATACTGTATATACTGTATATAAACCTATTTTACCTAAGAGATTCAATACTACTTGCAGAATTATAGGTCGCAGAGTTGCGTATGCATTTTTTTTTTTTTTTTTTTTTTTGGTAATGCAAAAACTGCACACCTACTTTATTATAGCTATATTTAAACGCTTATGTGCAGTTTAATTACGATCTGTAGTAGTAATAATTGTTAAGTGAGATAGTTTAAAGCCTGTTAATTGCCGGAGGCCCTTTGTAAACTGCATACAATCGTCTAATAGTAACCAGAATATAGTTAAGAGGACGGTACCGGGACAAAAGGGGTTAATAGCACTCGCTGTACCCGGATACTATCAGAACATATAATTGATCAAGCTTAATATATATATGTAATATACGGTATATATATATATATATATATATATATATATATATATATATATATATATATATATACAGTATACTGTATATATATATATATACAAAACTAAATCGAGATGAATTTGAGTAGTTTTCGCTCACCATGAAAAAATCAACACCTAAATGGCATGAAAGGTCTTAATATTGACAAAGAAATGGGGCAAAAAGTAAAAATATTGCCAAACTAATGGAACCAAACATGAGTGAGAAGGGGTGGCCAGAAAAAACAGCCATTACCCCCTTATTAAAAAACAGCCATCACCCCCTTATTAAAAAACAGCCATTACCCCTTGCACAGCCATCACCCTTATTAAAAACAGCCATACCCCCTTATTCAGCCATCACCCCCTTATTAAAAACAGCCATCACCCCCTTATTAAAAAACAGCCATCACCCCCTTATTAAAAACAGCCATCACCCCCTTATTAAAAACAGCCATTACCCCCTTATTAAAAAACAGCCATTACCCCCTTATTAAAAAACAGCCATTACCCCCTTATTAAAAAACAGCCATCACCCCCTTATTAAAAAACAGCCATCACCCCCTTATTAAAAACAGCCATCACCCCCTTATTAAAAACAGCCATCACCCCCTTATTAAAAAACAGCCATCGCCCCTGATTAAAAACAGCCATCACCCCCTTATTAAAAACAGCCATCACCCCCTTATTAAAAACAGCCATCACCCCCTTATTAAAAACAGCCATCACCCCCTTATTAAAAACAGCCATCACCCCCTTATTAAAAACTGTGAATTCTTTGGGTCTCCGACCACTTACAGTCACTTATAACCGCCACTTTATGACCACTAAGTCTTACAGTCCCTTATAACAGCCACTTGATGACCACTTACAGTCACTTATAACAGCCA
This sequence comes from Paralithodes platypus, assembly GCA_032716605.1. Taxonomy (NCBI): domain Eukaryota; kingdom Metazoa; phylum Arthropoda; class Malacostraca; order Decapoda; family Lithodidae; genus Paralithodes; species Paralithodes platypus. Next base: position 12,672,448 of record CM064546.1, on the reverse strand, counting down.
CTTTATGACCACTTACATTCACTTATAACAGCCACTTTATGACCACTTACAGTCACTTATAACAGCCACTTTATGACCACTTACAGTCACTTAAAACAACCACTTTATGACCACTTACCGTCACTTAAAACAACCACTTTATGACCACTTAGTCACTTATAACAGCCACTTTATGACCACTCTAATACCTCTTAACTGTGTCTATCCGTGGGTGGTCACTTTAATACCTCTTAACTGGTGGGCTGGTATATTGGGACTCCCTTTCATCTGTTTCGTCCCATTAATTTTGCGATTTTAAGATGTTTCACCTCATTAGTTTAGCGATTATAAGACGCTAAGAAGCTTAACAAAAAAAAAACACCCCCTAGACCCAATTTCAAGATACATTTGTACATATTTCGGCGAGTGAAAGCAACCCTGTAATTTAAGCCGGTATCACACTAGCGCTTTTTCACTCAACATTTATCCTCAACACTGGTCTGACAGCTTATGAGGTCAACATTTATACTATTTCGGTCACCTAAACTCATCTACCATCAGTCTAGTTTCCGATACCAGGGTAAAATAGTCTAGACAAATTTTGATCATCGAAAGTTGACTATAAAAGCTCTCGTGTGATACCGGCTTTACGAAAAGCCGTAAAAATGTGCAATGGTAGCTGGAAGGTGGGTTTAGGGGTCATTTGTCTAGTTTGAAGTGGGGGTCTGGAGAATGTTAAGGGGAGATGGGCCGGTTTTCTGGACACTTTTCTCCCTCGTGTTTAGCCCCATTAGTTTTAAGATTTTAAAACGTTAGACCCATTAGTTTGGCGATGTTAACACCTTTCGCCTCATTTCGTTGTCAATTTTAAGACCTTTTGTGCCATTTAGGTGTCGATTTTTTCCTGGCGAGCGTAAGCGAGCCTGTAATTTTAAGAGAAACCGGCCCTTGGCCGGGACATTTTTCTACCGAAAAATTTACAAATTGATCTAGGGGTTGTTTTTCTAAGTTTGATGGAGGTCTAGCGAAGAAATTAAGAAACAAAAGAATAATTGAATTAATAGACCAAAAAAGCAGCCCATCTCCCCTTAATGCTTGAAGGAGGTCTAGGGGGTAATCTTTAAGGGGGAGGTACTCGCTTTTTCTGGACCCCCTTGTCCCTCATGTTTAGACCCATTAGTTTTGACATTTTAAGACGTTCCTTCACTAGTTTGGCGATTTTGAGACCTTTCACCCCATTACTTTGTCAATATCAAGACTTTTTGTGGCGTTTAAGTGTCGATTTTTTGCTGATGAGCGAAAGCGAACCTGTTATTTTTTCAGGAATTTTCTACGTAAAATGTACAACTATATCTTGAAATGGGGTCTAGGGGGTGTTTTTTAAAGCTTGATGGAGGTCTAGCGAGGACACTCAAAATTAAATAAATAAATGAATAAGTATCCCCAAAAAACAAGCACTACCCCCTTAAAATATATGCTCAAGAATTACAGGAAGAATCTTACATGCAGTGTTTGGAGTGAAGCCTGGGCACTTAGAGCCACTTATACCAGCCACTTTATGACCGCTTCATCACCTCTTAACCTAGCACCACACTTGGCCTAGTTCTTAAGGGGAGACTGACCGGTTGTTTGGTCTATTAATTCATTTATTCATATATTTGTTTAGTTTCCTCCCTAGACCTCCATCAAGTTTAGAAAAACACCCACTAGACCCCCCTTCAAGATAAATTTGTAAATTTTTCGGTAGAAAAATGTCCCGGCCGAAAGCCGGTTCCTCTTAAAATTGCAGGCTCGCCATCGCTCGCCAGGAAATAATCGACACCTAAATGGCACGAAAGGTCTTAAAATTGACAACGAAATGGGGCAAAAGGTGTTAAAATCGCCAAACTAATGGGCCGAACGACTTATAATCTCAAAACTAGTGGGGCTAAACATTAGGGAGAAGGGGGTCCAGAAAAACGGTCTGCCTCCCCTTAAGGTGCAGTGGATACATAGACCTACTCCATCACGCACTCCTGACGTGGGAATGTACAGGTGGACGTACAAGTCCTGTTTCTCACCATATCACTGAAATCGTAATTTGGCAGTTTCGTTAGTTCAAATAGGACTTCAGAGGCTATCAACCCTGTCTTGATAGCGTAATGCATAGTGCGCGGAACTTCGATGTGAGTATCCTGGGTTCGGGTTCTAGGAGTGCCACGTGTATTTGTTGATTTCATTAATTGAGTTTAGATGTGAAGTTGGTTGGTGTAAAAAACATAATAATTATTAAGCCAGCACACTGTAAGTCAAGAATAACGTCAGGACTGGAGACTCTCTGCGATAACTCCAGTCCCTTGTGTGTGGAAGGGAGACAGGAAAGGTGAGGTGGAAGGTAGAGGTGGAGTGAGGGAGGGAGGTTGGGGAGGTGTGTGCGAAGTTGCCAAATTACGAATTCACTGAGATGGTGGGAAACAGGACTTGTCCGTCCGTGGAAACGCACGCACACACACACACACACACACACACACACACACGCACACGCGCACACACACACAAACACACTCACATTCACACACACACACACACACACACATATCCACACACATACACATGCACGCACACACACACACATACGCACATCCACACACACACGCACACACACACACACACGGTCACGGTCACGGTGGCCCAGCGCGCTTAGTACACTGTATTGGGAGTGCTAGCTCTGGTGTTGGGGGTTCGATCCCACGCGCCGGCAGGGGCAGTTTTCTCAAAAACTGTCCCTGGCTGTGAATGCAAAGTTTGGACGGACCACCTTGGGCGACACACAACATATCCTGCCCACGTCCTACTCTCTCGGGGGTATGTAGGCGCGCTCGTTAGCAGCCAGGATCAGTCTGTTGATCCCTTAGGATAAGAATCTAGGTTAAGTCTGTGTACTATCAGCCCCATTGGCTGCCAGTTGAAATAAACCGATTATTATTATTATTATTATTATTATTACACACACACACACAACCACGCCCATTATGTTGGCGATTTTAGGACCTTCAACCCCATTTCTTTGTCAAACTTAAGACCTTTCGTGCTATTTAGGTGTTGATTTGTTCATGGCGAACGATAGCGAGCCTGCAATAAAGGAGGATTTGGCCTTCGGCGGGGACATTTTTCGACCGAAAAATACTCAAAATTATCTAGAAGGGGGATCTTGGGGATCCTTTGTTTAGGTTGATGGAGGTTTAGGTAGGAAACTTAAAACAAATAATACATATATATTAATGTATCTACCAATAAGTAAACCCTTTCCCCCATAAGGGGGGATGGGCCGCTTTTCTGGATCACTTTCTCCCTCATGTTTAGCCCCATTAGTTTTCAGATGTTAAGATGTTTGCCCCATTAATTAGTCGATTATAAGACCTTTCGCCCTATTTGTTCGTCAATATTTAGACCTTTCGTGCTATTTAGGTGTCGATTTTTTTCCTGGCGAACGATAGTGAGCCTGTAATGTTGGAAGAACCGGCCTTCGGCGGGGAAATTTGTCTACCGAAAAATGTACAAATTAATCTAATGGATGTTTTTTTTTAATTTGGTGGAGGTCAAGGGAGGAAACTAGAAAATTAATGAATACGTGCAAAAATCGCCCAAAATGTGAACCATCCCCCCTAAATGTGAACCATCCCCCCTAAATGTGAACCATCCCCCCTAAATGTGAACCATCCCCCCTAAATGTGAACCATCCCCCCTAAATGTGAACCATCCCCCCTAAATGTGAACCATCCCCCCTTAAGGTTCTTCCTATTCCAATTTGCTTTTAGTTCCAAACTTTCGCTCGGTTTTCCTATTGGTGGTACGGAGGCGCTAATAAGTCATGGCTCAGCTGTCATTACGATTGGTTCGTTCTGTGTTGTATTAATGTCTGTCAGATGTTGAATAGGGTGGGTAAGTGTACGGACATGTTGGTATATTTCACTCAAAAAGAAGAAATCCTGTGTAAATATTGCTGATAAGGTCAAAGGTCAAGGTCAAAGGTCAAAATATTTACTAGTATTTCTTATATTAACTGTTAGATTATCACTAAACTTACCATGTATATTCGGAATACTTAGAACAAGGTCATACAAGAAACTATACAATTCCATATGAAAGGTCAAGTTCACAGGTCAAGGTCAAATATAAGGTCAATATGCTAATTTCATTACTTTTCATGCAAAATTCACAAAATTTGGCGATATAGTTGCACTTTAGATGAAAAGGAAAATAATACATTTTGAGACATATCATGAAGGTCAAGGTCAAGGTCAACTATTCTATAAATATATATGAAACTAACTAATGGGTTTTAATGAAATTAGTCATGCTTATTTTGATTTTCCTGGGCAATGTCAATGAATTTGTTTTCTCTTATATCAAGGTCACAGGTCATGGTGAAAGGTCAACTTCTACTATTTAGTTTTAGTTTTTATTCAAATGCCTTCATTTTCACTTTACAAATTACTGGTAACATTGATATCGTATTGCACACATTTTAGATAAATATTCTAAAGGGTAAGGTCAAAGATCAAGGTCAAAGGTCAAAATAGTATTTTTACTAGTATTTCTTATACTAACTGTTAGATTATCACTAGGCTTACCATGTGTATTCGGAATACCTAGACCAAGGTCACACAATAAACTATTATATTCTGTATGAAAGGTCAAGGTCACAGGTCAAGGTAAAATAAAAGGTAAATATGCTATTTTATTTACTTTTCATGCAAACTTCACAACATTTGGTGAGATAGCTGCACTTTAAGTGAAAAGGAAAATAGTAAATGTTGATACATATAAAGGTCAATATAAAGGTCAATATAAAGGTCAAAGGTCAAGGTCAACTCTTCTATTAATATATATATGAAACTAACTGATGTTTTTTAATTAAATTAGGCATGCTTATTTTATTTTCATGGGCAATATCAATGCAAACTAAAATGTACTCCTACATATAGGTCACAGGTCAAGGTCAAAGGTCAACTTTTATTATTTATTAACAAAAATTACTCAAATTTTAGAAAACTGGTTGTGTTATGGCTTATTACTTAAATATAGCCTAATATATATCAAATTGCACATAACTATTGTAATAGTTAAGGTCAGAGGGCAAGGTCAAAATATGAGTATTTGTCATTTTCCCTAACTCCTCCTTGACTGTTTAATGTATTGTCATGAAATTATACAGGCAAATTCAGTTGGTCAATGCGACGATTATCCAAATATATGTATTTTACTTTTATCAAAGGTCAAAGGTCAAGGTCACAGTATATGATCACTATTTGTAATCAATAAGTTTTTATACGAATTATTCATAATATTAGCTAATACGAACAATGCTGTTATGCAAACTAAATCCTTGATAAGAAATTCTAAGGTTGAAGGTCAAGGTCAAAGGTCAAGGTTAAAGGTCTATATATGATTTTCTCTAGTATTTCATATTTAATGTAAGATTCTCATTAGGCATATCATGCATATTCGGAATGCTTAGACCAAGGTCATACAAGAATAAATATAATTTAATTTGATAGATCAAGGTCACAGGTCAACATCAAATATAAGGTCAATATGCTAATTTCTTTACTATTCATGTACACTTCACAAAATACGTTGAGACAGTTGTGCATTAAGGGAAAATTAAAATGTTAAATTTTCAGACGTCATGAAGGTCAAGATGAAGGTCAAAGGTCAAGGTCAACAAATCCTTTAATACCTCTGAAACTAACTGATGATCTTTAATCAAATTTGACACGCTTATTTGATTTTTTAGGGTTACATCAAAGCAAACAAAAATATAATCCTACATAAAGGTCAAGGTCACAGGCCAAGGTCATAAGTTAACCTTCATCATAAAAAAAATCAATTTTCGATAAGCTGACGACTGTTAGTTGCATTTTACTTAAATAATATATATTTCAATCATATACAGTATATATATATATTATAATACTTAAGGTTAAAGGTCAATGTCAAAGAACAAAAGAAGAGTGTTGATAATTGGTCTTTAAGCTCTCCCTTGACTGTTTAACCCTTTGTGTACCGGTGACGTCTTTTTTATTGTATTCTAGCTATAATTAGACGATTTTGTGAAGCTTATGAAGGATCTGTGGGAGTAAATAGGGTTAAGATAGTTGAAAGCCTGCACATTTTATGGAGGCCCTTCATAAACTAAATAAAATTGTCTTAGTATCAAGTACGAAATGAAACCGACAGAACTGTACTGAACGGGTTACGTATCGTCACCAAATTTTGTTGGCAAATTTGGTTGGTCAATGCAAAGATTGTCCAAATTTTTTGTTTTTGTTATTCAAAGGTCAAGGTGAATGGTGAAGGTCACAGATTTTGGTCACTATTTCTTTCTTATATATATTTTATATTTTTTTTATAGATACTGTATATATATATATATATATATATATATATATATATACTGTATATATACGTATTTTACCTAAGAGATTCAATACTACTTGCAGAATTATAGGTCGCAGAGTTGTGTATGCATTTTTATTTTTATTATTTGGTAATGCGAAAACTGCACACCTACTTTATTATTATTATTATTATTATTATTTTTTTAATTTTTTTTAATTTTTATTTTTTTTAGTATTGTAAGGGAGAGTATGCCACAAAGAAGATGGGAAATGACAACTAATAACGATTGACATGTAATGGGAGAATGGTATGTTATATATTTTAGATTTGTTATTATTGTTGTTTGTTTTTATTATTCTTTTAGTTTCCTCCCTAGACCACCATCCAGCTTATCAAAATACCCCCAAGACCCGCATTTGAGGTAAATTTGTGCAGTTTTCGGTAAAAAATGCCGTGGCCGTAGTCCGATTCCTCCTAAAGTGAAGGCTCACTATCGCTTGCCATTCTGCTGTACTGTCTTTCCCTTAACCCTTCCTACCCAGCCAGTCTTACCTAAGGACGGTCGCCCGTACCCGGGCGAAATGGCTGAAAAACGTCTAGGCCTAGGCTATCGTATTTATGTTTATTTTTATTGCTAGAACTTTCCCACTCATCTATAATCATAGTGCGGTTTTCAATCTGTATTTTGGTGTTGAGTAGAGCTCTGTCAGTCAACTGGTTCAGTTGTGATGACGATTTCAGTGGAGCAAATATTGCAGAGATGTTGCCAATATGGGGCTTTTCAGACACTAATTTCGTCTGACGTCAGAACAATAACATTGAAGAATCTTCTCCTTCTTGTTTTCGGAGGTGCGGTGACGCAACGCTTGGGTTTGTTGACATACGTCGTACGCACGGCGTTTAGACCAAGCTTAATTAGGCTATTAAGCTGCTGTCTTAGGTAAGGACGGCCGGGTAGCTGCCCTTCTGCCGAGCTGTCCTTACCTAAGGCAGCCCGGGTAGGAAGGGTTAAACCCAATACCATCTACATTTTTATATTTAAGGGGGCCCACCTCACTTTTTTCTCTTTCTCTCCCTCTCTCTTTGGCTTGAATCTATTCGGCCCCATTCAGCCAACTGTTTTAAGATGTTTACCCCCATACAAGCGTCAATATTTTCCTGGTGAACGGCAGCGAGGCAGCATATATATTTTTTGTTTTGACAGCAAGCTAAATTTTTAAATTTTTTCAGTAGAAAAATTTCTCCGGCGAAGCCGGATTTCTCCATACAATGCTGGCTCGCTTTCGCTCGCCACGAAAAAAAATTGACAGCGGGATTGGGATAAACGTCTTAAAACAGTTGGCTGAATGGGGCCAAATGGATACAAGCCAGAGGAAGAGAGAAAAGGAGAGAAAGAGAAAAAAATCAGGTGACTCCCCTTTAAAGCCGGACTGCCAAGTAGGTACTGCAAACTCTGTGTCGTCTGTTTATCTACGTAACTCTTCTATATAACTTCAAAATTTGCAGAAGATATACAAATTGCGAACACGGTTATTCCTACAGCACTTGTTAACCTAATCCAAAATTATTAAGATAAATGATCAAAATGGACCCGCTTCTGGCATATGAGTTTCAGTATTGAGAGAGAGAGAGAGAGAGAGAGAGAGAGAGAGAGATAGTTCAAAGGAGTACACAAGAGAGAGAGAGAGAGAGAGAGTGTGCGGGAGTTAGATACACAAACACACACACACACACACACACACTTGCGACTAAGTATGCACAATGACGAATACAAACCCCATTCACGCAGACACACACACATACACGCACACACACACACACACACACACACTTGCGACTAAGTATGCACAATTGCGAATAAAGCCCTCATTGTCATTACCCTCGGGCTGGGAAGGGTTAAGGGGATAGTGGCCGATTTTTTGGTCTATTATTTCATGTATTAATTTAATTTGTACTTTCCTTGCTAGACCTCCATCAAGTGTAGTAAAATACTCCCTAGACCCTCCTTCAAGATAAATTCGTAAATTTTTCGGTAGAAAAATGTACCGGCCAAAGGCCGGCTACTCTTAAAATCACAGGCTGGCTACCGCTCGCCAGGAAAAAATCGACACCTAAATGGCATGAAAGGTCATATAAAGGACGACGCAATGAGGCGAAAGGTATTAAAATCGCCAACCTAATGGTCAGAACGTCATAAAATCTAAAAACTAATGGGGCTAAACATGAGGGAGAAGGGGGTCTAGAAAACGGAACCATCCTCCCTTCAAGCGGCGGACACAAACCAATGTTCCCGCTGTCACGCCGAGGAAAAGTTCTGATTGGCTAATTTCCCCGACCGGTTCACCCGAGCGGACCAATGGCTGATCGTCTGGTGGGAGGGGAGGAGGTGGAGGGAGACTGAGAGAGAGAGAGAGAGAGAGAGAGAGAGAGAGAGAGAGAGAGAGAGAGAGAGAGAGAGAGAGAGAGAGAGAGAGAGAGAGAGAGAGAGAGAGAGAGAGAGAGAGAGAGAGAGAGAAAGAGAGAGTGAACGTTATGTTTGAGAGTTTGTGTGTGAATGTGCGAGAGAGTATGTGAGAGAGAGAGAGAGAAAGAGAGAGTGAACGTTATGTGTGAGAGTTTGTGTGTGAATGTGCGAGAGAGTATGTGAGAGAGAGAGAGAGAGAGAGAATGTCTGAGTGAATGAAAAAGAGAGAGCGATAGCAAGAGTGAGCTATGTAGGCGGTTGCTTTTACCCCCTTTCGAAGTACTTCAGGTGTACAATTTAATTAACTCATTATTAGATTTAAGAGAGAGAGAGAGAGAGAGAGAGAGAGAGAGAGAGAGAGCGAGAGAGGCTGTGGAATAAATTTACGGTAATTGTATTCCTTTTAGAAGCACTGTAAGTTATTCATTTTAGTTAATTCGTTAATTAAATATACAGAGACCGTGCCAGTGAGTGACTGAGTGAGAATTGGAGAGAGAGACAGACAGAGAGAGCGAGAGAGAGAGAGCGAGAGCGAGAGAGTAGGGGGGGAGGGGTAAGAGATTGAGAGTGGGGACTGTTAAGGGGGGTGACCTGCTTTGTTTCTCTCATTTTCTGTCTTTCTCTGGCTTGGATCCATTCTGCCCCATTCAGCCTACTGTGTTAAGATGTTTATCCCCATCCAGGTGTCGATTTCTTCCTGGCGAGCGATAGCGAGCCAACATTGTACGAAGAAATCTGGCTTCGCCGGAGAAATTGTTCTATCGATAAATATAGAAATTTAGCCTGCTGTCAAAAACATTATTAAAAATATGGTGGCTCGCTACCGCTCGCCAGGAGAAAAGTGACACCTGGTTAAGGATAAACGTCTTCAAGCAGTAGGCTGTATGGGGCCGAATGGATACAAACCAGAGAGAGAGAGAAAACAAAACGAAAACTGTAGATTGCAGCAAAGCTTATCGTACTGTCTCCATTATAAATCCGGGTACGACCGTTACTGATTATGTCCTGTCTTTTCTTCCATAGCTGGTGAGTGTGTGTGTGTGAGAGAGAGAGAGAGAGAGAGAGAGAGAGAGAGAGAGAGAGAGAGAGGGAGAGAGAGAGAGAGAGAGAGAGGGGGTGGGAGTGAATGGGGATTGGTAACTGTAGATTGGAGCAAAGCTTATCGTACTCCCATTATATAACTGGGTACGACCGTTACTGATTATGTCCTACTGTCCTTTATTTCATAGCTGGGGAGAGAGAGAGAGAGTGTGTGTGTGAGAAAGAGAGAGAGGAATATATAGAGAAGTGGAAAGAGAGTGAGAGTGAGGGAGGGGAAGATATAGAGAAATGGATAGAGAGAGAGAGAGAGTGAGGGAGGGGAAGATATAGAGAAATGGATAGAGAGAGAGAGAGAGAGAGAGAGTGAGAGTGAGGGAGGGGAAGATATAGAGAAATGGATAGAGAGAGAGAGAGAGAGTGTGAGTGAGTGAGTGAGTCAGTGAGTGAGTGAGGCAGCACATACCAGACTCGACCCAAGCGCACCTATCAATCAGGTGATAAGTTGTACCATGTGCATTAAGGGGGTAGTGCTTGGTTTTTGGTCTTTATATATATACATATATACTATATATATTATACATATACTGTATATATTTCTTAATTTATTTTTAAGTTTCTTCGCTAGACCTCCATCAAGCTTAGAAGAAACACCCCTTAGATCCCCCTTTCAAGATAAATTTGTACATTCTTCTGTAGAAACATTTCCTGGCCGAAGGCCGATTCCTTTTAGAATTAGAGGCTCGGTATCGCTCGCCAGGAAAAAATCGACACCTAAAGGGCACGAAAGGTCTAAAAATTGACAACCAAATGAGGCGAATTGTCTAAAAATCGCCAAAGTAACGGAACGAACATCCATATGCTAAACATGAGGGAGAAGTGGGTCTATAAAAAGCGAGTACTACCCCCTTAAACCCGACATTAAACAACAAACCTGAACTATCGCTATCGCTCCAAACACTGCAATAAAAGCCTACTGCCACAAACCCGACTACTACATCGGTAACTTCTAATTTATTGAGAGAGAGAGAGAGAGTGAGAGAGAGAGAGTGAGTGAGTGTGTGTGTGTGTGTGAGTGAGTGAGTGTGTGTGTGTGTGCGAGTGTGTGTGTGTGTGTGAGTGAGTGAGTGAGTAAGTGAGTGTGTGTGTGTGTGTGTATTATTTTTATGTATGTGTGTTGTGTGTATATACAGGTATATATAATGGTTACTTCAATATACGGTATTATTTGTATGTGTGTGTGTGTGTGTGTGTGGTGTGTGTGCGTGTGTGTGTGTATGTGGTGTGTGTGTGTGTGTGTATGTGGTGTGTGTTTGTATGTGGTGTGTGTTTGTATGTGTGTGTGTGTTTGTATGTGGTGTGTGTGGTGTGTGTGTGTGTATGTGGCGGTGTGTGTGTGTGTGTGTGTGTGTGGCGGTGTGTGTGTGTGTGTATGTGGGGTGTGTGTGTGTGTATGTGGTGTGTATGTGGTTGGTGTGTGTGTGGTGTTGGTGTTGTGTGTGGTGTGTGGTGTGTGTGTGTGTGGGTAGTGTTGGTGTGTGTGTGTGTGTGTGTGTGTGTGTGTGTGAGTGTTACGACTAGTTCCATACATCATACAGTATTCCAGTTACTAGCGCTGCCAGAAGCTTGTTTTCATCCCAAGAATATTCCTTAACCCCTTCTGTACCGGCGGCGTCCTTTTAATTTTACTCTTGCTATATTTAGACGATGTTGTGCAGTTTATGAAGGATCTGCGGCAGTAAACAAGGGTAAGTGAGATAGTTGGAAGCCTGTTAATTGCTGGAGGCCCTTTTTAAACTGAATAACATCTTCTAATAGTAGCCAGAATATAATAAACAGACGTCTCCGGTACAGAATAATATCTTGATTGATAATATTATCTTGCTTACTTGAAATTGTCAACCATATTGAACTGCAAGCACAATTGACTACTTGCGAGTTTCAGGCTATAAGGAAGTTGGAGCTATAAATATCGATATTTAGCAGAATTAACAAGTCAAATACGGTCGTAGTACATTTATAAATACACAAAACCAAACTAATTATACTTCCTGTCAATCAGAAATCGACATTATTATTGCATTTTTGTTCTTTATCGATATGTATGGCTCCAACTTCCTTAAAGCCTGAAACTCGCAAGTGATCAAATACCTTACTACAGCCTGCATATTTCTCTATTACTTCAGTATTAAGGGGAGATTTCCACTGGAGGGATTTTTTTCTTGACTCCTTTCTCCCTCATGTTTAGCCCCGTTGCTTTTCTAATTTTAAGACGTTCGCCCAATTATTTTGACGATTTTAAAAACTGTTGACCCATTTCTGTCAAATTTAAGACCTTTTGTGCCATATAGGTGTCGATTTTATCCTGGCGAGCGATAGCGAGCCTGTCATTTAAGAGGAACCGGCTTTCAGCCGGGAAATTTTTCTACCGAAAAATGTACAAATTTATCTTGAAAGGTGCTCAAGGGGGTGTAATCTTAAGCTTGATGGATATCTAGGGACCAAACTATAAACCTCCCCTTAATATGGATAGGGATGGGGGAGTTGCCATTTATTATTTGTGTTACCCTCTACATATTGTACTCTATATATTATACAGGGGGGCGGGGGGGGGGGGGGGGGGGCGGAGTTCGGTTACCCAGTGGATAAAGGCGAAATTTGTATTTATTAGTTTATTTAAGGGGGGGGGGGGACCTGCTATTGTTCTCTCTTTCATCTCTTTCTCTGGGTTGTATCCATTCGGCCCCATTGAGCCTACTGTTTTAAGACGTTTATCCCCATCCAGGTGTCGATTTCTTCCTGGCGAGCGATAGTGAGCCAGCATTGTATGAAGAACCCCGGCTTTGCCGGATAAATTTTTCTATCGAAAAATGTACAAATTTAGCCTGCTGTCAAAAAACATTTAAAAATAATATGCTGGCTCACTACCGCTCGCCAGGAAATAATCAACACCTGGATGGGGATAAACGTCTTAAAACAGTAGGCTGAATAGGGCCGAATGAATACAACCCAGAGAGAGAGAGGGAGAGCGAGAACAAAAACGAGGTGGACCCCCTTAATGATTTTAGTTTCCTCCCTAGACCCTCATAAATCTTATACGAAAATATCCAAGAACCCAAGTCGAGATAAATTTGTGCATTTTTTTGGTAGAATTATGCTATGGCCAAAGGCCGATTCCTCCTAAATTGCAGGCTTGCTATCGTTCGCCAGGAAAACATCGTCACCTAAATGGCAAGAAAGGTCATAAAATCACCACAGTAATGGGCGAATGCTTTAAGGGGGCCCACCTCGCTTTTGTTCTGTTTATCTCCCTCTCTCTTTGGATTTTATCCATTCGGCCCCATTCAGCCCACTGTTTTAAGACGTTTACCCCATCCAGGTGTCATTATTTTCCTGGCGAGCGCTAGCGAGCAAGCAAATATATATTTTTGTTTTGACAGCAAGCTAAATTTGTAAATTTTCGATAGAAAAATGTGTCCGGCGAAGCCGAATATTTCCATACAATGCTGGCTCGCTATCGCTCGCCAGGAAGAAATCGACACCTGGATTGGGATAAAAGTCTTAAAACAATTGGCTGAATGGGGCCAAATGGATACAAGCCAGGGAAAGAGAGAAAAGGAGAGAAAGATAAAAACAGCCGGTGACCCCCCTTAAAATCTCAAAAATAATGGTGCTAAGCATGAGGAAAAAAGGTGGTTCACTTTTTGATAGATGTTTTCATGTATTTATTATTTTTGTTAGTTTCCTCCCTAGACCTCCATCAAACTTAAAAATAAACATCCATCAGATCCCCCTTCTAGATTAATTTGTAAATTTTTCAGTAGAAAAATGTCCCGGCCGTAGGCCGGTTGCTTTTAAGATTACAGGCTCGCTATCGCTCGCCAGGAAAAATTTGACACCTAAATGGTACGAAAGGCCTTAAAATTGACAACGAAATGGGGCAAAAGGTATTAAAATCGCCAAACTAATGGGCCGAACGTCATAACATTTGAAAAATATTGGGGGTAAGCATGAGGAAGAAGGGTGACCAGAAAAACAGCCCATGTCCCCTCAAGTTGGCGCCTACCCTGTACAGTCGCGCTAGTAAGTCAAGTCTCAGCTGTCATTACGTTTGGCTCGCTCTGTGCTGTATTAATATTTGTCAGGGTGGGTAAGTGTAGGAACATATTTTGTATATTTCACTGGAAATTAAGAAATGAATCGTAGATATTGCTGATACTAATTATTGATCAAAACATACTTGGTGCCGAGTATTCACTTATTAGCGCGACTGTACAGTGGCGCTAAATAAGTCATGTCTCAGCTGTCATTACGTTTGGCTCGCTCTGTGCTTTATTAATGTCTGCCAGATGTTGAATAGGGTGGGTTAGTGTACGAACATGTTGGTATATCTCACTCAAAAAGGAGAAATCATGTGTAAGTAATGCCGATACCAATTATTGATCAAAACATAATTGGTGCCAGGAAATGACTGTATTAGGCCGACTGTACAATCCCCCCCTATCGCTCTATATTGCTCTATGTATTACACCGCGACATTACTCTACGGAACCCTCTCACCTTGCTTCACATATATGCATTCGTTTTGGTCCATTTAAATTTTAAGGGGACAGTGGGTATATATATATTTTTTTTTTTTTTTTTTTTTTGGGGGGGTCTATATATTTATATATCAATTTATTTGTTTAGTTTACTCCCTAGACCTCCATCAAACTTAAAAACAAATACATCCATCCCCCTACGGCCTACGAGATTGATTTTTACATTTTTCGGTAGAAAAATGTCAAGGCCGAAGGCCGGTTCTTCCACAATTACAGGCTCGCTATCGCTTGCCAGGAAAACAAATCAACAGCTATAGGGCACGAAAGGTCTTAAAATTGACAAAGACATGGGGCGAAAGGTCTTAAAATCGACAAACTAATGGGGCAAATGTCTTAAAGTCTCAAAACTAATGGGGCTATGCATGAGGAAGAAAGGGGACCAGAAAAATGGCCCGTCTCCCCATAACTCTCATATCCGATGACGCAATTTTTTCTGTTTTTTGTTAGACGATTATCGTTAGCTTAGGAAGGGTGTATGGAAGTCAGGGAGTTAATGGAGATAATATTTACCATTATTATGTTCGGTTTTCTGGCTATTATTAGACGATTATATTCAGATTAGGAAGGGTATATGGCAGTCAAAGGGTTAATTGAATTAATATTTAGCCATTTAATCCCCACAGAGCCTTCCTAAGCTCTATATAATAATCTAACGATAGCTAGAATAAACTGTCAAAACGCGTCTTAATCCTCAAGGGGCTTTGCCAGTTTTCATTTTGTATAGACTTTATTGAGAATACATCCATCATTTTCAAATACATCCATCATTTTCAAATACATCCATCATTTCCAAATACATCCATCATTTCCAAATACATCCATCATTTCCAAATACATCCATCATTTCCAAATACATCCATCATTTCCAAATACATCCATCATTTCCAAATACATCCATCATTTCCAAATACATCCATCACTTCCAAATACATCCATCATTTCCAAATACATCCATCATTTCCAAATACATCCATCATTTCCAAATACATCCATCATTTCCAAATACATCCATCATTTACAAATACATCCATCATTTACAAATACATCCATCATTTACAAATACATCCATCATTTCCAAATACATCCATCATTTACAAATACGAAAACGTTAACGTTGATATTTAAGGGGAGATTTCCACTTGAGGGATTTTTTACTGAACTCCTTTCTCATTCAGGTTTAGCCCCATTGTTTTTGAGACTTTAAGACGTTCGCCCCATTAGTTTGGCGATTTTAGGAACGTTCGCCCCATTTCTGTCAATTTTATGATCTTTCGTGTCATTTAGGGGTAAAAAAAATCCTGGCGAGCGATAGCGAGCCTGTAATTTAAGAGGAACCGGCCTTCGGCCGGGAAATTTTTCTACCGAAAAATGTACAAATTTAGCTTGAAAGAGGGTCTAGAGGGTGTAATTTTAAGCTTGATGGAGGTCTAGGGAATATACTAGAAACCTCCCCTTTTAAGAGTTTTGGACTAAATCCGTCAATCAGATGTCGCCATTTTTGTATTTACTCCGAGAGAGAGAGAGAGAGAGAGAGAGAGAGAGAGAGAGAGAGAGAGCGAGATCACAGAGAAAAAAGTACATAAACACTTTAAACGGAAAACAAAAAAAAAATCCTCTGAGAAGGAGAGCAGACGGGACAATTAATCGCGTTGAAAAGACTGGCGTACTTTTTCCTGGCGAGAATTTAATTTAATTCTCGTTAATGAAAGCCGGAGCCATTGGAATTCCCCTACAGCTGTCCTGGCCCACCCTTGGTATGTAAAGGGGACCACACGAATAACCTTTTCCATCAACTATTTTGAGCAACTTTGATTTTGAAGCGTCTAAGATATAGTTTTGTTGTAGACTAGGTTTAATTAGATGGGGTTTGGATAGGTTAGTTTAAGATAGCTAGCATTTGGGTTGGGGTTAATCAGGTTAGGTTAAGTTACGTTAGGTTAGATTGGGTTTTGTTAGATTAGGTTACGTTAAATTAGATAAGGTTAGGTTGAATTAAGTTGTTAGGTTAGATAAGGTTTTGTTAGTTTAGGTTATGTTAAGTTAGAATTATGGTTTTGTTAGATTAGGTTATGTTTGGTTAGGTTAGGTTTGATTAGATTGGTTTGTACTGCATTAGGTTAACTTATTTAGGGTGTATTATGTTAGGTTAGGTTAGATTCGGTTATGCTAAATTAGGTCAAGGTAAATTCAAGAAATTACACTTCAATAAGGCGAAACGTCTTATGATCACCAAACTAATGAGGCCTAACGTCTTACAATCTCCAAACTATTGGAGTGAAATAGGGAGGATTAAAAAAGCCCAACCTCAGTTTATAAATGGTTAAGGCAAGAGGGAGTTATGGACCCCCTTCTCCCTCATGTTTAGGCCCAATCATTTTGATATATTAAAACAATCGCCTATTAAGGGGAGACGGGCTGGTTGTTCGGTCTAGTCTGTTATGCATATATTGTTTTAGTTTTCTCGCTAGACCTCCCTCAAACTTAGAAAAACAATCCCTAGACACACCCTCAAGATAAATGTATACATTTTTCGGTAGAATAAAAGTCCCGGCGAACGCCGATTCCTCTTATAATTACAGGCTCGCTATCGCTCGCCAGGAAAAAATCGACACCTAAATGGCACGATAGGCCTTAACATTTACAACAAAAATGGAGCTAAAGATATCAATATCGCCAAACTAACGGGCCAAACGTCTTAAAATCTGAAAACTAATTGGGCTAAACATGAGGGAAAAGGAGGTCCAGAAAATCGGCCTGTCTCTCCTTATATACCTTCGGTGCCATTTAAGTGTAGAGTTTTGTTTTTCCCGGCAAGCGATAGCGTGACTGCATTTTAGGAGGACGGGGCATTTGTCTACCGAAAAATGTATAAATTTATCTCGAAGGAGGGTCATGGGGGTATTTTATTTAGTTTGATAGAGGTCTAAACTGTATAAAATCGTCTAATGATAGCCAGAATAAACTGTCAAAACGCGTCATGAACTTGAAAGGGTTAAAGGGGTGGTGCTTGGTTTTTGGTCTATATATTTATGTACTCATTTAATTTTTAGTTTCCTCGCTAGACCTCCATCAAGCTTAGAAAAACACCCCTAGACCCCCTTTCAAGATAAATTTGTAAATTTTTCGGTAGAAAAATTTCCCGGTCGAAGGCCGTTTCCTTTAAAAACTAGAGGCTCGCTTTCGCTCGCCAAGAAAATATATACACCTAAACGGCACGAAAGGTCTTGATATTGATAAAACAAAATAGGTGAAAGGTCTCAAAATCGCCAATTTAATGGAACGAACGTCTTAAAACCTCCAAACTAATATGCTAAACATGAGGGAGAAGGGGTCCAGGAAATGCGAGTACTACCCCCTTAATTCAGAAGATGGCAACCGCCATTGCCGGAAAGTATTGTCGGAAATATAGCTAGCTCGTGTGACACCGGCTTACGGGGCAGGAAGGGGTTATCTAAAGCCGGAGTCACACGAGCCCTTTTTCGAGCAATTATTCCGGGCAATTTTGGTCTGGAAGCTTAAAAAATCACATATTATTATAATTCAGCCACCTAACTTAATCTACCTTCAGTCTATTAACCAATACCAGTGAGAACAAAATCATGAAATAATACGAGAAAAAACTTGCTCATGGAATATTGACGGAAAAAGCACTCGTGTGACAGCCGAGCCCTTAAGACAAGGGACATGGCTACTAGGTTCTATTCGCTGTAAGTAGGCAAGAAATCATGACCTCTATCCTCTCTGTAACTCAAAAAGGGCTAGAGCAAATGGGCTTTACATTTAACACACCTATTCCTTGCCTGCACTCTTCCCAAATGGTAGAAATATTTGCTCGATTACTCTAGTCGTCGTTTTTGAGATACAGGGGTTAGAGGTCATGATTTCTCGCCTACTTACAGCGAATAGACTATAGCATCCACTAAACCCCCCCCCCCCCCAACCTGGCCCTCACAAGAGTAATTAGTCTGTTTTCTCGCTCTGAATAATGAATAGCCGTGAGAGAGAGAGAGAGAGGGGAGGGTGTGGAAGGAAAGAGAGAGAGCGAGTAAGAGAGAGAGAGAGAGTAAGAGAGAGAGAGAGAGACAGAGAGAGAGAGATAGTGATGGAGTGAGTTTGAGAGTAAGAGAGAAGGGGGGGAAGGATCAATGAACGTGGATGAGAAAAGAATAGACACGGAGAGACGCAATAGGTGTAGATAGATATATAAGCAAGGAGTACAAAGGAGTACAACGGAAATCAAGCAACACACTGATCTCGGTGACCCTTCTAGGCTGCTTTGTTCTCGACAGACAACAGTGAGGATCAAGTGTCCAAACAGTGGTTTAGAGTGGGTAAGGGGAACATTGGAAAAGGGAACTACTGCCCCGGAACTAATGTCCGTGGCAGGATTAGGAAGTTAGGAGTAGGAGACAGATGGTTTGTTTAGTTAACTGAGGGGGAGGAGGATATAAACATAAAGTTATTCATTTACAAAATAACAGTCATTTGCGGGTTGGCTGAGAGATATTTGTCTAGGCGTTTGGAGTTTAAATGAATCAACGGCTTGGGCTGGCAGTCTATAACCATCTCGCGGGAAGCCCATTCCACAAGGTGACAAACTCGATGGAAAGCAACGAACACAGTTTTAGCTTCGGTGTGCGGTTAAAAGATTTAACCAATAAATTTTGCACCCGTTTCCCTGCGTGTAATTAGATTGGTCGATAGTGAAGAGTACTTACTAAAGTTGCAGATTGTCGATGCCTTTGATGATTTTTGAAACACTTGAAGTTAAGTCGCCTCTTAATTCTGCGCTCTGGGTTTAAAGGAAATAGATGTAATTCTCTAAGGACCGCTCTCGTTATGGTTTGTTCTTTAGGCTAGGTATCATTTTGGTTAACTCTACGTTGAGAGAGAGAGAGAAACTAATTAGATACAGTTAGAGTTAGTGAGTTGTGTGAGACTGATGAGTTGAGGGTAAGAGAGGAAAAAGAGAGGAGATAGTAATATAGCGAGGAATTGTGTGTGTGTGTGTAGTGGTGTTGTGTGAGAGAGAAGAGTGTGTGTATGCACGTTTAAGACAGTGTGTGTGTTTGTTTGAGAGAGAGTAATGTGGTGTGTATGAGAGAGTGTGTGTGTGTGGAACGGTAAGAGAGTGTGTGTGTTTGTTGGAATGAGAGTGTATGTTAATGTGATATCGTGTGAGTGTGTGAGAGAGTTGTGTATGAGAGAAGCGTGTGGCGGTTGGTTTGTTTGAGATAGATGAGAGTATGTGTTATTTTTGTGGTGGGTGGTGTGTGAGAGCAGAGTGTGTGTATGCACGGTCAAGAGAGGTGTGTGTGTTTGTGTTGAGAGAGAGACGGCGTATATATGGGTGTGTGTGTGTGTGTGTTGTGGGTGTGTGTGGCGTGGAGAGAGGAGTGTTTGTGTGTACGGTACGCAGAGAGTGGTGTGTTTGTTTGTTGACAGATGAGTGTATGGGTATGTGTATCGGGTGAGTGCTTGTGAGGAGAGTGTTGGTGTGTGTGTACGGTAAGAGAGTGTGTGTATTGCACGGTTAAAAGGAGAGTGTGTGGTTGTGTTGTTTTTTGACGAGAGAGGAGTATAATGTGTGGGTTGTGTGTGTGTGATGAGGAGAGAGTGTTTGTGTGTACGGTAAGAGAGGGTGTGTGTTTGTTTGGAAGAGAGTGTATGTGTAGTGTGTCTGTGAGTGTGTGAGAGAAGTGTCTGTGTGTACGGTAAGAGCGTGTGTGTTGTTGAGAGATAGAGTATGGGTATTTGTGGTTATGTGTTGTGTGGTGGTGTGTATGGTGGGGGGTATATTTGTGTTGTATGTGGTGAGAGCTTATGTGTGGTGGTGTGTGTGAGAGAGAGGGGTGTCGTATGCAAGGTAAGGAGGAGGGTCTGTGTGTTGGTTTCGAGAGAGAGTATATATTATGTGTGTGTGAGAGGAAGAGGAAATGTTTGTGTGTACGGTACGAGAGGTGTGTGTTGTTTGGAAGAGCGTACAATATGTAGTGAAGTGTCTCTGGGAGGGTGTGAGAGAAGTAGTGCAGAGACCGTGTACCGGTAAGAGAGGGAGAGTGTGGTTATGCACGGTAAAAGAAGTGTGTGTGTTTGTTTGAGGGAGAGAGAGGTATATATGTTGATAGTGCAAATTGTGGGGTGTGTGATGTGGGAGGAGAGAGTGTTTGAGTGTACGTATTAAGAGAGTGTGTGTGTTGGTTTGGAAGAGAGTGTAGTTGTATGTGTATCTGTGAGTGTGTGTGTGAGAGCGTCGTGTATTGAGGAGAGACGTGGTGTGATGGGTTTGAGATAACACAGGGGGAGTGTATTTGTGGGTGCGTGTGTGTATGGGTGGGTGGGGCGATATTTGTGTGAGTGTATTGTTGAGAGAGAGTATGTGTGTGGTGTGTTTATGGGTGGTGTGGGGTTTAATTTGGTGTATGTATGTGAGCGAGTATATGTGTGTAGGGGGTGGGGAGGGTAGATTGTGTATGTATGTGAGAGAGTATAGAGCTGTGGGTGTGTGGATGTGTGTGTGAAAAGAGAGAGATGTATATATATGTGTATCTCGGTTTGTGTGTGGTTGTGTGTTTGTAGGGAGAGGGAGTATTATGTGCTGTGTGTGTGTGTGTGTGTGTGTGTGTGTTCCTCACCTCCACCCACTTGGACTTGGAATAACACGGAACGCTCACAGCCAACATGGATGCCTGAAGGCCCAATTTTTTGAGAGGTATTTTTCGTATGTTAAGGGGACGAGGGGGAGAGCTGCCAAAAGATATATATTCAAGAGGAGCAAAAGATATTTAGGAGGGTGGGTATATTTGGTATAGGTGGGGTGGTGTAGTAATGGAAGGTCTAGATGCCTCTCTCTCTCTCTCTCTCTCTCTCTCTCTCTCTCTATATGGATATTATTATATAGATAATATATTATACGATATATATATAATATATCAGTATGGTTATTTATGATACTTACTTGGTATATTATATAGATCTATATATATAATTATATATTATATAATATATATATGATATATATATATATAATTATATACAGTATCTCGCTCCATCACATCTCCACATACACACAGATCACTCTCTGCTCTCTCTCAATTAAAGTGTGATATACTATTGCCCTCTATATAACTATTATCTTCTAATGTTGGGGATATTCTCAGCTAATGCCACTCTATATAAATATATACTAATAATAGTTGTGATAATATACAGTTCGTAGCCACTCTGATAACAGAATCTATATACTAATAAAGT
>CM064546.1:12636331-12650628 GCA_032716605.1 Paralithodes platypus | reverse complement strand
ATATATATATATATATATAAATAGAGAGAGAGAGAGAGAGAGAGAGAGAGAGAGCAAACTGGGTAAAAGAGGAATGTTAGATAAGAGCTATTGAGGGGAGAGGGATTCTAGATACTGCCTGGGGCCTAGAGAGAGAGAGAGAGAGAGAGAGAGAGAGAGAGAGAGAGAGAGAGAGAGCAGAAGACGCTGTCAGGGAATGCGGTTACAACGGTGGTTATATGAGCGCTATTGAGGGAAAGGGGATTTTGGGGGATTGTCTGAGGATTGTGTGTGAGAGAGAGAGAGAGAGAGAGAGAGAGAGGCCAGAAGACGTTGTAGACAGCGTAACAGCTAGATAGATAGATATATAGTTCGATAGATTAAGAGAGAGAGAGAGAGAGAGAGAGAGAGAGAGAGAGAGAGAGAGAGAGAGAGAGAGAGAGAGAGAGAGAGAGAGAGAGAGAGCAATAGATAGATAGCTAGAGAGAGAGAGAGAGAGAGAGAGAGAGAGAAAGAGAGAGAGAGAGAGAGAAAAGAGAGATAGAGAGAGAGAGCAATATATATATATATATAAATAGAGAGAGAGAGAGAGAGAGAGAGAGAGAGAGAGAGAGAGAGAGCAAACTGGGTAAAAGAGGAATGTTAGATAAGAGCTATTGAGGGGAGAGGGATTCTAGATACTGCCTGGGGCCTAGATAGAGAGAGAGAGAGAGAGAGAGAGAGAGAGAGAGAGAGAGAGAGAGAGAGAGCGAGAGCGAGATAGAATGGTGAGTGAGTGTGTGTGTTACTCAGTTTACTCAGTTGCTTGTTCGTCAAGGGGAATCCAAGCAATGCGAGCTAAGCTCATTATTATCGCGCCTCCTTAACTGGGAATGTATTGCGTGAAATGTCGTCCACTTATTCGAGGTACCTATTTACAGCTAGGTGAACTGAGGCTAACACATGAAAGGAGACAAGCCCAATTTGTCTCCGCCCGGCCGGGGATTGAACCCCCGACCCCTCGTGTGTGAGACGAGAGCTCTACCTACTAGGCTAGGGGCTGTGTGTGTGTGTGTGTGTGTGAGATAGAGAGAGATTAAGTGAGGGAGTGAGTGTGTGTGTGTGTGTGTGAACGTATACAGTATGTGTGAGAGACAGAGAGAGAGTAAAACTTAAATATTATTTTTTCTTCAATCATGGCTTTCATATCATTCATACAGACTATTTTAAATATTAACTAATGCAAGTTATTTTTATTTCATAAACGTTTGAACGTTATAAAGATATTCAGCATTATCAGTTAATTGGACGACTTATTTTATGAAATATTATGAAGAGTAGATATTTTGTTACTTGTATATTTATTTATTTGTATATTATATTGCATTTTATCCTCCCTAGACCTCCATCAAGCTTAAATATATATCCCCAGGACCCCACTTCCAGTTACATGGGTCAATATATATCCCCAGGACCCCACTTCCAGTTACATGGGTCAATATATCCCCAGGATCCCACTTCCAGTTACATGGGTCAATATATATCCCCAGGACCCCACTTCCAGTTACATGGGTCAATATATATCCCCAGGACCCCACTTCCAGTTACATGGGTCAATATATATCCCCAGGACCCCACTTCCAGTTACATGGGTCAATATATATCCCCAGGATCCCACTTCCAGTTACATGGGTCAATATATATCCCCAGGATCCCACTTCCAGTTACAGGGGTCCATTTTTCGGAAGTAAAATGTCCCGGCCAAGAGCCGGTTCGTCCTAAATTGCAGGCTGGCTATCGCTCGCCAGGAAAAGATATACACCTAAATGGCACGACAAATCTTGAAATTGGCAAAGACATGGGGTGAAAGGTCTTAAAGTCGCATAACTAATAAGACGAACGTCTTAAAATCTCAAAATGAATGGGGTTAATCTTGAAAGGGTTATTATAATATAATCCTGGATATTACAAGTCCGCTTTGTTTTCATCTGCTTATATTCAGGTTTTTAAAGTTTGGCCCCTACACTTTGTTAAGCGTAAAATTAAAAACATATATACAATACAAATATAACACTCCTAATATAACACTCCTAATATAACACTCCTAATATAACACTCCTAATATAAATGTGTACGTTTTTCGGTAGAAATATGCTCCGGCCGAAAGGACAGCCAGTTCCTCCTAAATTTCAGGTCGCTGGTTCTCGCCAGGAAAAAGAATCGTCACCTAAATGGCACGAAAGGTCTTAAAATTGACAAATTAACGAGGTGAAAGGTCTTAAAGTATCAAAACTAATGTGACCAAGCGTGAGGGAGAAAGGGGTCCAACCCCCCCCCCGCCCGCCCCCAACCCCCTCTTCTCACTCTAAAACCTTGAGTATCTTGAGTTTTATATTATTTCATATTTTCTAATCATATACTATTGTATTATACTATATTATAGTCCTTGGTCTCTGAGTCTTCTCAGATATGTGTGAATTTATTTATTTTGTTGTTTCTTTTCGGGCTCTGTCTCGAGTTGGTGACCCCTAGCTATTGGGTATGTGTCAGAGTATATACATACATACATACAGTACATGTTATGTATTAATTATTGTATTGCATTATATCTTACAGTTAATCTACAAAGACAATAGAAAAGCAAAATAGCTAATAAACCTCAGTCAGCTTTTCCAGGATATCTTCTCTACTTGTACAGATAGCCTAGAATCTTGCCTATTTTACTATTTACTATTTTACTGTTATGTCTCTGTCTTAAATATATTATATTTTGTTTATGCCTTATTTTATGTTATGGCTAACCGAGAACGATGAGAAATAAGACAAATAAAATAAAATCATTAGTTGGATATTATGCCTTACGTGATCTTCTGCCTCATATACAGTAGAGGCAATACAAATAAAATGAAAGAGTTACCCCTGACCACTCGAGGGAATGGAAAACTAAAGCTGTGGAAAGTGAAAACAAAGGAAAACGGTCTAAACACGGGGAAACTAGGCCATTCTATGTTTCTCTCTCTCTCTCTCTCTGTTTCTCTCTCTTAATCTAACTATCTATCTAGCTGTTACACTGTCTACAACGTCTTCTGGCCTCTCTCTCTCTCTCTCTCTCTCTCTCTCTCTCTCTCTCTCTCTCTCTCTCTCTCTCTCTCTCTCTCTCTCTCTCTCTCTCTCTCTCTCTCTCTCTCTCTCTCCCTCTCTCCCTCTTCTTTGCCATCGTTTCCTTCCACTCTCCCACTCTCGGGTTAGGTATCTCTACTAGAATTAGGTCCTGACCAGCTAGTTGGGATCTTAAGGTCTATGTGGTCAGTGTTTCTATGTTAATCTATGTATATATATATATATATATATATCTCTCTCTCTCTCTCTCTCTTGGAAAGTGAAAGCAGAGGAAAACGGCAAATCGCAGTTAGCTCAGCCATTCTCTCTCTCTCTCTCCTGTAAAGTGAAAACCCAGGAAAACCTTCAAAACACAGGGAGTCTTTAGGCCACCAGCTCCATCCAATGGTCCCCCCTACTGAGACAAACTCCTTCTCTCTCTCTCTCTCTCCCTCGTTCTCTCTCTCTCTCTCTATATATATATATATATATATATATATATATATTGTTACGACTGAGGTTTAAATATATCAGGGCTCTTATTCATTGGACTAGTAATGGCATAAATGCTACAACGGAAAGCGCTAGATCCAACCTCTGATGTATATTCCCAGTGAACAAAGAACACAAATACTCTCCAGAGTTCTATATGCAATAATAGGTTATTAAACTCTCAATAAATGTGCGTCTACTCTAGGCTTAATGTTATGTGAAAACAGCCTATTACTACCTATAGTAAGGTTATAGCTTGGTTATGGTATGCAAAGTAAGGTGGTAAGGGAAGTTACAGCTTACGTTACTTTAATCAATAAATGTCAGGCACTCCTGCATGAAAGAAAGTGCACTAAAGTCCTTCAACACCAACACGGAATCTTCTTTAAATGTTAGATGCTATCAAGATGCTCGAATCGGAAATGGAACCCAAAAAGGCAGGCAGCGGAACAATGCTCGTGCAGGCTATGCACACAAAAAGGCAGGAGATATAATGCAGTCGGAGCCAAGAATATCCTAAACGCCACAACAATAATAATAATCGCCACGACAATGCAGTATTCCTATCAACAAAAAGAGCCTAAGTCGTTTGTGTCTTAATACATCAAACTAGGCTGCGAAATGCTTGTGTAATCATAAACGGGTATGCATAAGAATAATTGGTTTAATATACTTAATGTCTACTATGACTGATAAAGTCTAGCTAGAGTCAATGATACGAGATACTAGTGCGCATGGCATGCCGCCTAGCCTAGTGCAAATCTCAAGTCTGTGCGTCAAATATTACGTTATAATGAAGGGTAGCTCTCTTGAGAAACCTAAATACCGAAGTATTAAGCGTTCTCCTGGCGTACCTTAAAAACAAACAACAAGCTTAGAACAGTGCAGAATGGTATAGGCAAAAAGCCCTCATTCGTGCATGCTCTACTCTCAATGGCACACAGACTAGAATTTACCCAATCAACTCCAGTTCTCAGGTATGTCGTGCAGCTTTTAACTAAAGCCAGCACCCATCGGAAACAATACCTTATAATATCAGACTCCTAGTCTAGCATTATCTAATCCAGCAGAACACTAATAATTATAGGAAGCGGTACTGAACAATGTGAATGCCAACCAATGCTTCGTGATCAACTTATCTTAACAACTAAACATACATGGGTTATATAAGACCTTAACGCACAATACAACTGGCCAGCATGAAGCTGATTATGCAGAGTTAACCAGAGGGGGTATAATATTAATAAAAGGTGGTGAAAGATATGGAAAATGAGAGAGATAGGCAGAGGAAAAGGTTCTCAGGTGCAGGGAGGCGGACAGGTATCAAAGGGATAAGAGGGATACGTTCTAGAAACCAGATCTGAGGGAGAGAGTGGCAAGAGAGCTGTATATATACCAGCACTAGCTCGGACCGCGTAAGCAAAGCGGTAACAAGTCCTTCAGCCAATACCAAAGAAGCCAGCCAAAGATGACATCACCAAGCATGGTAAAAACTCCTCCAACCAATCCCCAAGAGGCCAGCCAGCTATGACGTCATCGAGCATGGCAAAAAACACTGCGCGCCTCCTCACACTCTGTTCTACTCTCTCTCTCTCTCTCTCTCAAATCCTATCATTACTACTTAATGATAAAACATATACTTTGCAATTAAATATATAAAGCCTTGACATGGGCGAAAACAAAGAGCCTTTCTGGACTGCCCATGACACGAGCTTTCATATGAAATAAAGCACACAATAATACATCAACTGTAGCCACATCCACTGCCCTGGCGATCCTAGCGAGTCACTGTAGGACAAGCCATGCGGTTCTAACGGAGTGGTTAACGTCACAATATATATATATATATATATATCATGTGTCTCGTCGCCTATTCCAATATCCTCTTTCACTTAATATTGTAATACGTTAATCTACATAATATTACTAAGGCATTATACGTGGCTGATGAGCTCTAGCACCCAATCTCAATCAATCAAACGTCCGCCATCGAAGTTGGAGGAGTTTATGTTTTGCCTTCGTTTGTCTCTTTGTTTATAAACAAGATATCTCACACAAAGTTATAAACCGATTTTGACGAACTTTGGTGGGCTGATAGGGTATGCGCCGAGGAAGAAGCGATTTGTAGAGCACATACCTCCGCCCGCGTAGGTGGAGGTATGGGCTCTACCGAGTGCGCCTCTAGTTTTCATTATCAAACCCACGGTAATCAGCCATAATCCAATCTTCAGTACTCGGCTATTATGTCTTGATAGCGTAATGTATAAGTGCGCGGAATTTCGATGTGAGTATCCTAGGTTCGAGTCTTTGGAGTGTCACATGTATTTGTTGATTTGATTAATTGAGTTTAGAGGTGAAGTTGGCTGGTGGAAAAAAACATATTATTAGTGTTATATACAGTATAGTGTTATAGTGTTATATACTGTGTATATATATATATATATATATATATATATATATATATATATATATATATATATTCTATATGCTCAGGCCCAATCCCCACTTTTCCTATTTTTTTCCTCAGACAGAGCAAGAATAGGAAAACACAAAACAAAATGTATATATATATTATATGGTGTTATATATATATATTATATAGTGTTATATATGTGTTGCTGGTTACAAATCCCAAGAAATAATATGGTGCAGAGACACACTTTCATATTTTCCGTTATATTGCGAGTAATCAGAAGATAATGGATTACAAAGTCTACTACAGTCTACTCGTTATAAGTAGGCCAGGAATCGTGTACCCTAACCTCAACAACTCAAAACTGGCTATAGCAAATGGGCTGTAAATGTCCACACCTGTTCCCCTGATTGACCCTTCCTTATTCTATTATTATACTCAGGCCCAATCCCCATTTTTTTTTTTTTTATTTTTATTTTTTATTTTTTTTATTAGTAGTATTTTTATTATTTTTATTATTATTATTATTATTATATTATTATTGTAGGAACGCTAAAAGCAGTAACAAGAAATAGGGTGGTCAGTATGGAAGTGAAGAAGTCCTTGCATGACAGTGTGGTAATCCCGACACTGACTTACGGAAGCGAAGCATGGACGTTGGTTGAGAGACTCAGACCAAGAGTGAGAGCAGTGGAAATGAATTACTTAAGGAGTGCGTGCGGAGTTACATGGAGGGATAGACAGACTAATGAGGAAGTAAGAAGGAGGTGTGGTGTGGAGGTAGATGTGCTGGAAAGTGTGAAAAGGAACAACTTGAGATGGTTCGGCCATATGGAACGTATGGAAAGCGAGAGATGACTAAGAGGGTGTACGAGAGCGAGGTGGAGGGACAGGGGGAAAGGTAAACGGAATATGAGGTGGAAGGATGGAGTTAGGAACTACATGAACGAAGGCGGTGCTGGTTGGGGGGAGGGGCGTCGACTGACTGGGGACAGAGGTGCATGGGGGCGGTTCGTTCGTGGCCAACCCCTCGGGGGTCACGGCGTCAGGCAATAGATAGATAGATAGATTATTATTATTATTATTATTATTATTATTATTATTATTTTTTTTTTTGGGGGGGGCTTACTCAATTGGTACATATATTAGCTCGATTACTCTAGTCATTATTTAGTTGTAGAGGTTAGTAGTTCATAGTTTGTGCCTGCCTATAATGAATGGACTATATAGTTTTAAGGGGGGATGGGTCGGCTTTCTAGATCCCCTTCTCCCTCATGTTTAGCCCCATTTATTTTCAGATTTCAAGATGTTTGTCCCATTAGTTTGTCGATTTTAAGACCTTTTGCGTAATTTCTTTGCCAATATTAAGACCTATCATGCTATTTAGGTGTCAATGTTTTCCCTGGCGAACGATAGTGAGCCTATAGTGTTGGAAGAACCGGCCTTTAGCCGGGAAATTTTTCTACCGAAAAATGTACAAATTAATCTAGAAGGGGGATCTAATGCATGTTTTTTTAAGTTTGATGGAGGTCTAGGGAGGAAACTAGAAAAATAATAATAATATACATAAATGAGCCAATAAAGAAGACCATCCCCCCTTAACCCCTTCAGCACGATGCCGTAATGTTCATCATATTCCGGTTACCATTAGAAGATTAGTTTGTAAGCTACCTTCGCGACTCAAATGGGTAAATACGATTTCAATAAACCCTCTTAACATACTGTAGGTTCTTCTTAAGGGGAGGCAGACTATTTTTCTGGACTCCCTTCTCCCTAATATTTAGCCCCACTAGTTTTGAGATTATAAGACGTTCGGCCCATTAGTTTGGCGATTTTAACACCTTGCGCCCCATTTCGTTGTCAATTTCAAGACGTTTCGTGCCATTTAGGTGTCGATTATTTCCTGGCGAGCGATAGCGACCCTGTAATTTTAAGAGGAATCGGCCTTCGGCCGGGAAATTTTTCTACCGAAAAATGTACACATTTATCTTGAAGGGGGTCTAGTAGGTGTTTTTCTAAGCTTGATGGAGATCTAGGGAGGAAACTAAAAATATATGAATAGATGAATTAATAGACCAAACAAACGGCCAGTCTTTCCATAAGGGCGTTTCTTCTGGACCCCCATATCCCTCATGTTTAGCCCCAGTAGTTTTGAGATTTTAAGGAGTTCACTCCAATAATTTGGTGATTTTAAGACCTTTCAACTCATTTTTGTCAATTTTAAGACCTTTCGTGCTATTTGGTGTTGAGTTTTATCTTGGTGAGCGATAACGAGCCTATAATATATTTTCTACCGAAACATATAGACATTTATCTTGGAAGGGGGTCGTGGGTGTTTTTTTAAACTTGATGGAGGTCTCGGGAGCACACTAAAAACCTCCCTTTAACTCTTTGAAGATTATGACGTATTTTGACACTTTATTCTGGCTATCATTAGACGATTTTATACAGTTTAGGAAGGATCTGTGGGAATGATATGGGTAAAGAATATTTCAATTGACCACTTGCGAGTTTCAGGCTATAAGGAAGTTCGGCCTGTAAACATCGATATTAAACACAAATACAGTAATTATGTAGGTTTCTGATGAATAAATAGTATGTTGAAATGTGTTTTTTTTTTGGTATTTATATAATTACAAAAACCGTATTATAGCTGGTTATTCTGCTAAATATCGATGTCTACAGCTCCAACTTCCTTATAGAATGAAACTCGCAAGTAGTCAATTAACCCTCTGACTTCCATACCCTTCCTAATCTGAATAATATTGTCTAATAATAGCCAGAAAACAGAAAAGACCTGCGTAATCGGATCTCGAAAGGGTTAAAAATCGAATTGAATAGCATCTTGGTTGTTTTCTTTAATTAAGGGAGCTCAGACGGTATTGTGAAGCATAATTTACTGGTTCGGCTAAATGGTTTAAAGGGAGATTTCCACTTGAGGGATTTTTTTCTGGATCCCTTTCTATCTCATGTTTAGTCCCATTGCTTTTGATATTCTAAGGCGTTCGCCCCATTAGTTAGGTGATTTTAAGAACTTTTGCCCCATTTCTGTCAATTTTAAGACCTTTCGTGCCATTTAGGTGTCCATTTTATCCTGGCGAGCGAGCCTGTAATTTAAGAGGAACCGGCCTTTGGCCGGGAAATTTGTCTAACGAAAAATGTACAAATTTATCTTGAAAGGGGGTCTAGGGCGTGTAATTTTAAGCTTGATGGAATTCTAGGGAACGAACTAATAACCTCCCCTTAAGGAGGAGGTTTAGTTTGCCGTCTAAACCTCTATCAAACATTAAAAAACACCCACAAGACCCCCCTTCGATATAAATTTGTACATTTTTCGGTAGAAAAATGTACCGGCCGAAGGCCAATTCCTCTTCAAATACAGGCTCGCTACCGCTCGCCAGGGAAAAAATCGACACCTAAATGGCACGCAAGGTCTTAATATTGGCAAAGAAATGGGGCAAAAGGTCTGAAAATCGCCAAACTAATGGGGCGAATGTCTTGAAATCTCCTAACTAATAGGGCTAAACATGAGGGAGGAGGAGGAATCGAGAAACCAACTGCCTCCCCTTAAGCCGGTATCACACGAGAGCTTTTATAGTCAACATTCGATGATCAACATTTCTCTGGCAACATTTCTGGAATATTGTGCACTGGTATCGGAAACTAGACTGATGGTAGATGAATTTAAGTAACAGAAAAATATTAAATGTTGACATCATAAGCTGCCAGACCAGTGTTGAGGATAAATGTTGAGTGAAAAAGTACTCGTGTTATACCGGCTTTAAGGGGGCCCACCTCGCTTTTTTTTCTCTCTCCCTCTCTCTTTGGCTTGTATCCATTCGGCCCCATTCAGCCTACTGTTTTAAAACGTTTACCCTCATCCAGGTGTCAATATTTTTCTGGCGAGCGGTAGCGAGCCGGCATATATATATATACATATATATATATATATATATATATATATATATATATATATATATATATATTGTTTTTACAGCAAGCTAAATTTGTACATTTTTCGATAGCAAAATGTCTCCGGCGAAGCCGGATTTCTCCATACAATGATGGCTCGCTATCGCTCGCCAGGAAGACATCGACACCTGGATGGGGATAAAAGTCTTAAAACAGTTGGCTGAATGGGGCCGAATGGATACAAGCCAGAGAAAGAGAACACAGGAGAGAAATGTAAAAAAAAACAGGTGACCCTTAATTGTATCGCCAATTACTCTAGTTCAGTATTTCTCTTATCCATCTTAAAGGGAAGATTTCCACTTAAGGTATTATTTTTTCTGGACCCCTTTCTCCCTCGTGTTTTGCCCCATTGCTTTTGAGATTTTAAGACGTTTGCCCCATTAGTTTGGCGGTTTTAAGAACTGTTGTTCCATTTCTGTCAATTTTATGACCTTTTGTGCCATATAGGTATCGATTTTTTGTCCTGGCGAGCGATAGCAAGCCTGTAATTTAAGAGGAACAGACCTTCGGCTGGGACTTTTTCTACCGAAAAATGTACAAATTTATCTTGAGAGGGGGTCTAGGGGATGTAATTTATGTTTGATGGAAGTCTAGCGATGAAACTGAAAAATAAATGAATAACTTAATAAATAGAAAAAGAAAAAAAAACAGCCACTAGCCCCTTAATCTCTCTACTCTTATTACCAAAAAGATATAGACAAGCTAGAACGAGTTCAACGTAGAGTTACCAAAATAATACCTAGCCTAAAGAACAAACCATACGAGGTGCGTCTTAGAGAATTAAATCTATTTCCTTTAACCCAGCGCAGATTAAGAGGCGACTTAATTCAAGTGTTCAAAATCATCAAAGGCATCGACAATATGAACTGTAGTAAGTACTTCACTATCGACCAATCTAATTACACATAGGGAAACGGGTGTAAATCTTTTGGTAAATCTTTTAACTCACACGAAGCTAAACATTTCTTCTTCAATCGAGTTAGCAACTTATGGAATGGGCTTCCCCGAGACGTTATAGACTGCAGCACCGTTGATTCATTTAAACTTCGCCTAGACAAATATCTCGCACCAAACCCGCGATTGATGCGTTTGTAAATGAATAACTTTATTTTATCCTCCCCTCAGTTACTAACCCATCTGTCCCCTACTAACTTCCTAATCCTGCCACAGACATTAGTTCCAGGGCAGTAGTTCCCTTTCCAATGTTCCCTTGCCCACTCTAAACCACTGTTTGGACACTTGATCCTCAGTGTTTTGGAGGACAAGCAGCCTAGAGGGAACACTAGACCTGTTGTTGCTTGATTTCCCTTGTACTCCCTTTTTTTCTCATCTTCACTTATCTTATCATCTCTTCCCCCCACCCCCCTCCCCCCCCCCAACCCACCTTTTTGCTCTCCTCCCAAACTTTTCCCCTTTTTACTTTTTGTTAGCACTCTTGGGCGCTTGGATATTCTCGCCCAGATTCTTCAGAAAAAAATCCTCCATATATATATATATATATATATATAGCCAAGATACTCGCAAGTGGCCAATTTATCGTCGAGTAAGAAGAACAAAAATATATACATTGCTTCATTTCCTCTCTTTTCCGCTTTTTATCTTCCTCTTTTCTCGCCTCTCTTTTTCTGCACCTCTCTAGTTAACTTCCTCTCTTTTCTCTTTTATTTGTGTATATATTTGCTTTCCCTTCTCTGTCTTTCTCTACAACTCTCTTCCTCCATTGTACTTCCCTGGGGTTTATCTACTTTTGATATATTTGCTCTCCCCTTTCTTCGAGATCTTACTTCGGGTAGAGGGGTTTTTGTTCGAGTTTGTATATTAACCCCTTCTGTATCGGCGATGTCCTTTAGCTTTATTCTGGCTAATATGAGGCGATTTTATTCAGTTTCTGAAGGGGGGATGGTTCACTTGTTCGGCGATTTTTGCATGTATTCATTATTTTTCTAGTTTCCTCCCTGGACCTCCATCAAATTTAAAAAAAACATCCATTAGATCCCCCTTCTAGATTAATTTGTACAATTTTCGGTAGACAAATTTCCCGGCCAAAGGCCGGTTCTTCCAACATTACAGGGTCACTATCGTTCGCCAGGGAAAAAATCGACACCTAAATAGCACGTAAGGTCTAAATATTGACGACGAAATTGGGCGAAAGATCTTAAAATCGACTAACTAATGGGGGCAAACATCTTAACATCTGACAACTAATGGGGCTAAACATAAGGGAGCAAGTGGTCCAGAAAAGCGGCCCATCCCCCCTTAAAGGTCTCCAGCAATTAACAGGCTTCGAACTATCTTACTTAACCCTTTTTACTACCACATATTTGTCTAAAACTGCACAAAATCCTCTAAATATTGCTAGAATAAAATTATAAAGATGTCGCCGGTACTTTAGTGGTTAACTCCGCCAAGGAAACTGGGCGGAAGTTATGTTTTCACCACCGTTTGTCTGTCAACAAGCTAAATCACAATGTTATGAACCGCTTTTAACGAATTTTGGTGAACAGAGTGAGTGAGTGTGAGTCAGTGAGGGTAGAAGTAAATTGTTTGTTATTGCCAATAAGCCAATACAATACATAAGTTTATAATAATAATAATAATAATAATAATTAATAAAAAAATAAATACATAAATTTAGAATAATAATGGAAATGGCACGGTCTGCGGAGCCGAGGCTCCTTGGCAGACAAAATGAATGATTGAGTGTGTGTGTGTGTGTGTGTGTGTGTGTGTGTGTGTGTGTGTGTGTGTGTGTGTGTGTGTGTGAGCGAGAGAAAGAGAGAGAGGGAGAGAGTGTGTGTTACTCAGTTACTCAGTTACTCAGTTACTTGTTCGTCAAGGGGAATCCACGCAATGCGAGCTAAGCTCATTATTATCGCCTCCTTAACTGGGAATGTATTGCGTGAAATGCATGTTAAGTGTTTTATGTACTGTTGGAATGGCTGTGGATGTGTGTGTAGTCTGTATTTAGCCAATTGGCGACATCGGAAACGAAGGCTTAGGGTGGATCTGTATGGTACCATTCTCACTATAGACGGTACCGTCTCGCCCGAAGGCTTAGGTAGCCATCAGCTTAGGTGAACCATATGATACCCATCTCGCCTTGTACCATTTTTGCCAACCCCAGATGGGACGTCACAACGTCGTCCCCTTATTCCAGGTACCTATTTATAGCTAGGTGAACTGAGGCTAACACATGAAAGAGACAAGCCCAATTTGTCTCCGCCCGGCCGGGGATTGAACCCCCGACCCCTCGTGTGTGAGACGAGAGCTCTACCTACTAGGCTACGGGCTGTATGTGTGTATGTGTGTGTGTGAGTGTGTGTGGGAGAGTGAGAGAGATTGTGAACAGATAGGATGTGCGCCAAGGAAGAAGATATTCAAGTTTGGAGGCGATTCGTCTATGTATCTGTTTACTATTTTTTGTTTAGTTTCCTCCCTAGACCTCCATCAAGCTTATAAAAAACACCCGCCCAAGACCCTCCTGCAAGATGAATGTGTACATTTTTCGATAGAAAAATGTCGCGGCCGAAGGCTGGTTCCTCTTAAATTACTGGCTCGCTATCGCTCGCCAGAAAAAATCAACTCCTAAATGACACGAGAAATCTTAATATTGACAATGAAATGGGACGAAAGGTTTTAAAATCGCCAAAATAGTGGGCCGAACGTCTTCTAATCTCAAAACTAATGGGGCTAAACATGAGGAAGAAGGGAGACCAGAAAAAACGACCCATCTCCCCTTAATCGAGATTTGGTGGGCGCAGGCGGAGGTATAGGCTCTACCGTGTGCCCCTCTAGTATAATTTGTTTTTTCTTTTTCGCTCGACTTTGATGTTTTTATAATTTGTGTTTTTGTTTGAGCTCTTTGGGTATTTGTGTAGGTAGATGTGTGTTAAGGCCCAATCCCCACTTTTTTTTTGGGGGGGGGGGGGGGTGGGGGGGGGGGCGACTCAAGACAGCCAGAATAGGGACAACACAACAGAACACAATGAACACACACATATATACTGTATATATATATATATATATATATCTATATATCTATCTATCTATTGCCTGATGCCGTGATCCCCGAAGGGGTGGCCACGAACGAACCGCCCCCATGCACCTCTGTCCCCAGTCAGTCGACGCCCCTCCCCCCAACCAGCACTGCCTTCGTTCATGTACTTCCTCACTCCATCCTTCCACCTCATATTCGGTCTACCTCTCCCCCTCCACCTCGCTCTCGTACACCCTCTTAGTCATTCTCTCGCTTTCCATACGTTCCATATGGCCGAACCATCTCAAGTTGTTCCTTTTCACACTTTCCAGCACATCTACCTCCACACCACACCTCCTTCTTACTTCCTCATTAGTCTGTCTATCC